>JAHLJT010000631.1:256289779-256889779 GCA_031308135.1 Acheta domesticus
TAATCCTTTGGACGCAGCGTGTCGAAGAGCACGACATCGCCTACCCAACTCACAAAGGAGTTATGAACCCGCAAATGGCGGACGAAGCGATCGCAAAGCAGCGTGGGAGCGGGTCAAGTCCAGCGCGGCTAGTCTCGGTGAATTAGCTGCCGCGCTCGGTGTGGCGGTGTGATGAAAGTAAAATCCAAAATAGGAAGGGCGCGTGAAAAACATAAAAACCACTTCGAGGTACGTGAGAAGAAGAAGAAAAGGGCAGTGAAACAAGACAACAGCCCAAAAGACCAAAGCGAGACTTGAAGACGCCTCCACGCGCTTGAGCAAGCGAAAAAGAGCTTGCGCGAAAAGACACCGCGTCGTCCTCTCCTCCTCCTCCTTCTCCTCACCGCCCGCTCCCCTTCGATCCGACACGCCGGAAGAGAGGTTGAAAATGGAGGTGGAGAAGGCTCGTGAAAACATTCGACAAAAAATAACACGCTGCAAGAAAGCCGAAACGATTGCGCAATCGATTCCTCGATACTTATCTCACGGCGCCCCGTCTCGAAAGCGCTGCACCGCCATCAAAAAAAGGAAAAAATAATAGCAACCCACCACCATCATCGTCTTCCGTTCAACCTTCTACTACGCGTGTTCCTATCAAATCGGAATCAAGAGAAGAAGATGATGACGAATGTCTTTTATCCCTCTTTCGAAACACTCCCAGAGTTGGAAGAAGGGAACGAAAAGTAAGAAATAGAGATGTTCGCAGTCAACATTATGATCAATTGGTAACCTATTTGCAAAATGCTGCAATCGGTGTAGGAGATACCACGTACGGACCGTACTATATAGGAGGGCGACCTCAAATCGGTAACGCCCTCATAGAGCTTTACCCGGACGAGGAAGCATTCTCCGTTCAGGGACATAAATTCTACCCAGAGCCAGGCCTCCTCGAACTACTTTTCGAGAGCAACGACCCAACCGGAGAGATGTCACGAAAGACGATTTGAAGAAATACAAAAAGATTCTCGAATTGTCTTCCGCACACAAGGTGAATTACAGACCGAATTTACACTTTAACACAAAGGATAATATACTGAAATATCGTGAAATTATCTCGCCTCTTTTCGCGGGGGGAAAGACGAAGCAAAAGACTTGAAATGATGAAACGAAAGAGAACGGGGAGTGGACTACGTTTTGGACGGCGCCAGACTACAAATATTGGCGCGATCCGAACACGCTCGTGGAGAGGCTGCGTCTCTTACACGCTTCGCGGACCGCCGGTAACAACGGACTCGACGGAGAAATAGTAGAAATAGAAGATGAATTGCGTGACGCCGGTATTATCGCTTAGCTCCTCTGACCATGCAGAAGAATAAGAAGAAGACGACGACCTCCGTTCGACAAGGACTCGCTGCGGAATTGCACGCGCCTGCCCGTCGTCGTTACGAAGACGGCGGACGATGACGAAAGGATTCGATGATTTGTGGCAAGCCGACTTGGTCGACATGCAACCGTACTCGAAAAGCAATCGAGGGATGCGTTACATTCTCACCGTCATCGACGTGTACAGCAAGTACGCCTGGGCGGAAGCGATAAAGAAAAAGACCGGAGCGGAAGTCGTCAAGGCTTTCGACCGCATCGTGACGTCGAGCGGCCGAGAGCCCCGCTACCTGCAAACCGATCAAGGCACAGAGTTTTACAATACCGCGCTCAACAAGTGGCTCCGAGAGCGCGGCATTCATCATTATTCCACCTTTTCCAACGTGAAGGCCGCCGTCGTCGAACGTTTCAATCGAACGCTCAAGGAGCGGATGTGGAGGCGTTTCACCGCCGAGGGGAGCGACGCTGGACCCTCATGCTCGCCGACCTCCTCCGAGATTACAACAATACCAAACATCGCACCACCATCGGCATGAAACCGAAAGACGTGAAGAAAGACGACAGCCTCATGCGCACGGTGTACGACCGAGTGAAAACGCTCGATCCGCGTCTCCTGAGGAACAATCGATTTCGAGTCGGCGACATCGTTCGGGTGAGCACGTACAAGAGCTCGCCGTTTCGGAAAGGCTACGAAGCGCGATGGGGCACCGAACTCTTTAAAATCGTTCGTGTGCACCTCTCGAATCCCGTCACGTACTCGCTAGAAGACCTGAAAGGCGAAACGATCAAGGGGCGCTTCTACACCGAAGAATTGCAACGCACGCGATTTCCCGATCACTATTTAGTCGAGCGCGTCGTACGGAAAAAGGGCCCGCTTCGCCTCGTGAAATGGCTCGGTTTCGACTCACGCCACAATTCGTGGGTGCATGCGAGAGACATTGAAGGCGGAAAACCGAAGAGTCCTTGAAGTGGGTGGGGGAACGATAAGAGTCGCGCTCCACTTCCTGTCTGCTGTCGTCAACACGCGAGTATAAGAAAGCTGACGGCAACACGACGACCGTCACTCTTTGTGCGAGAGAGTTGCTTTGCGCATGCGCGCCGCCAATCCGTTTCTGTGCGGAAGCATGATGCGCTACGTGAGAAATGCTTTACATTCAACATTCGTCGCGGAACGACCGCCGCCTCCTCCTCCTCCTCCTGAACAGGACACCTCGTTAAGAAACTAAAGAACGGCTGGAAAGCATCCATGTGTTGAGCGTGGAGCAAACGTGGGACGAAGCCGCCGAGGAGACTGCTGCGCGGACGGCGACGCCGACATCGACCGAGGCAGCGGCGTCGTGCGACGAGGACGCTGCGTCGACATCGGCCGCAGCGTGGCACGAGAACGAAGTCTTTGTCGAGCGTGAGGTGAAACCGCTCCTCTATAGCAACGATCGTCGTTCCAGAAGAATAAGAAAAAGGAGACAGATCCTCCAACTCATGGCCCCACAGGTCCATCGCGGATCCACAGCTGTCGTGGATCTGCAAGGTTATACTCTCGACAAACGCTTCAACATCAAAGTGTTGGCCGTCATACGCCAATCAAAAGACAATGACGATCCCGATCGACTCATTCAGACATTCATTTTTCGTCCACCGCGACCTTTCCATACATTGAGCAGCGACGACAAGAAACATGTGGAGTGGATCAAACAATACCATCCCGCCACACCGCCGTGGAGTAGTGGGAGTTACAATTATGACGACAGAGCTTCTGTGATTAGGTCAGCTTTAAAAGGTGCGACAACATTATACGTCAAGGGAGGTGAGAAGAAAAGGTGGTTGGAGGAGTACATGGAAGGAGAAGGCTGCTGCGTTCTCGATCTCGCGGAGTTCGGCTGTCCTCCGCTACACGAGTGCTTACACGCGGTCCGCGACATCTACGCTTGCGGTGACGTCAGCCTAGCTGGGCGTCACGTCATCGCCCTCTACGAATGGCTGCGTACTTACTGCGGCAGGTGGGCAGACATCTAGACGGATGTTCGCTTCCGTTCGACGACGATAAAAACTCGCGCACTTTTAAGGCCGCTCTCCGCCGCTGCGCTCATCATTACGATGCAGAGCGTTCCGTCGTACACAACTGCCACTCAGCCCGGACCGCTGGAGCGCATCAGACAAGAGACGCGAGAAGACATCGAGCGCGCCCTCCGAAAGTTGCGTGAAGTCAACGGCGCGCTTACACTTCTCGACTCGGAGACGTTGAGTCAATTACCGGTCGAATTTTTGTGTCATTGGGTGCAGCCTCACCAGGTGGAGCGCGTTTTCGAGAAACTTCCCGAAGCCACCCGACATCACCCTCGCGTTCAAGAAGTTCGTCCGTGTAAGGAGCATTGGAATCGCGGACGCACGCGCATCGACGGGCCGCCGCCGCCGAAGCGAAACTGCCGCTTTGCATCGCTCTCCGCCAGCCTGCCGACAACACTACTCGGAGGACGACGACAACGCCCCGTCGAGGAAAGCGTGTCCTTCGTGTCGAGTCGAAGACTTTGTCGTCTGCTTGCATCACAACAGCGGACCCCCGGTGTTGAAAGAAGATTGCGTATACTGTAAACTTGTCTTGAACTGTGAATCGAAAAAATATGATGAGCTGCCTAGATAGCATCGAGATCGGACTTGTTCTTCTGAACTTTGTGTGCGTGTTCGCTGCTCTTATCTGCTTAGCGCTGTGAAGTGAAACAATTAAAACGGGGAACGATGACATCGTCTCTTCCGCCCCCTTTCGTGGAAGTGCCTGAAGACGAAGCATCACGCATCAATGAATATTGCAGCATATGTTTCAACGATGCCACTCCTCCTCCTAGAATGGCGCGCACGCCATGCAATCACTTGTTTTGTGTTACGTGTATAGAAAGGTGGTTAAACATGTCCAACACGTGTCCTACGTGTCGCCACGTCCTCAAACCTCCACTCGAGCGCGAAAGACACGGCGCTTTTCCGAATCTAGTGGAAGACGTCATGGCATCGATGGTGGATGACTCATACATTATACAAACGATCATCCATCTCTGCACCGCCATGTGCACACTTCCCTCACCCATGAGGCCAACGGTTTTCCAGATTCTGCGAGCTCTGCGACACGTGCTCCTTCGACGACGCATGGAACGAGTTCGGGAAACGGTTCGACGACGTGCTGCTGCAACAACTCGTCACGTGCCTGATATAACTGAACGACTCAATTTGTATATTCCTATTATCGACCCCAAGTGACGACAGCGCCGAAGTCATCTCTTCCGAGCCCAGTGACGACAGCTCTGAGGAAGAGTAGGATGTGACGTCATCACATCCGCCGCCGATTATAAAACGCCGCGGTGAAACGCTGCCGCCGTCAGTTCATCATGAGCGCCAACCGAGCAGACGCGAAGGAGGTCTTCGTCGACTCGTCAGAGGAGGAGCAGGACGATGATGTGTATGATGACCGAGTGAACTCGCAAGATGAAGAGGAGGACATAGAATTTTGCCAACTACCTGACTACGTTGCCACCAAAGAGTACGTGCATGGGCAAACCGACCACGTTCGTCGATTAGCGGCGGACGATGCCGATAGGGCCATGCGGGAACTCATCAATCCTGTCACGACTTCACTACAACGCGTGGGTCGATACTCAATCCAACTGTCTGCGCAGATGGAGCGAGGTCAGTCCCTATAACGCCGATCTTTGGCGCATTTCGAATACGGGGTATCCGCAAGAAGAAAAAGATGCCGCCAACAAAGCGTACGTCGACCGCAACATTCGAGACGTCAAAAAGCAGCTAGAAAAACTTCCGCCGCTCCGGTACAGCAAAACTGGGAAACGTCAACGTGCTGCAAACCCGCGTCGTCAACATGGCGCCGCCCAAGGCAAAGACAGACGCTGCCACGAAAGGTATGTGGACGACAAGATCCAGAAGGAGATTGATAAGGCACTTGCCCATTTACAAGGACCATCGCCACCAGTAACCACGACGACCTTTTGTAAAACGGCTGTTGAATAAAATATATCGAATTTAATTTTACCATGTATCATGAAAAATGTTTTCGAATTAAAATTTTTTTTACCGTGTATCATTTGGTTTCAATAAAAAAAATTTTAATTCTTATCGCACTGTTTTCATGTTTTTTTCCCCCTGTCACCGCCTTGTAGGGTTTCCTTTTATTTTCTCTCTAGCATATCCTCACATTACCGTCACGTTAGCACTAGAGCTGCGTTTCCCGCGTTCGCCACTAGAGCGCACAGGCGTGCACTCGTGGGTGGTAAGGCGATGCGGCCCAGCGCCGCGCGCCGTCCAAGGACAGCGAACGGAAGTCGCGCTTGATGAGATTGCGCGACCGGCGAACGATGTCGGCGGGTGATAGCGCTCGCGAGCGCCGCGGTCCGCAGCGAATGCTCATTACGAAGCGCTGGAGTGCACGCACGTGCGCTCTAGTGGCGAACGTTAGCACTAGAGCTGCGTTTCCCGCGTTCGCCACTAGAGCGTACAGGCGTGCACTCGTGGGTGGTAAGGCGATGCCGCCCAGCGCCGCGCGCCGTCCAAGGACAGCGAACGGAAGTCGCGCTTGATAAGATTGCGCGACCGGCGAACGGATGTCGGAGGGTGATAGCGCTCGCGAGCGCCGCGGTCCGCAGCGAATGCTCATTACGAAGCGCTGGAGTGCACGCACGTGCGCTCTAGTGGCGAACGTTAGCACTAGAGCTGCGTTTCCCGCGTTCGCCACTAGAGCGTACAGGCGTGCACTCGTGGGTGGTAAGGCGATGCCGCCCAGCGCCGCGCGCCGTCCAAGGACAGCGAACGGAAGTCGCGCTTGATAAGATTGCGCGACCGGCGAACGGATGTCGGAGGGTGATAGCGCTCGCGAGCGCCGCGGTCCGCAGCGAATGCTCATTATGAAGCGCTGTTCAGTTCAGTTCAGGGCGCTGTGCGTTTCGGTCCGTGAATTTTTGATCCGTTTGTTTTCGCGATGGCAAATCCTTTGCACTACAGGCACTGTTTTCATGTTTGTTTTTTTCCCTGTCACCGCCTTGTAAAGTTTCCTTTTTTTCTCTCTCTAGCAACTCCCCACATTCCATTGCAGGCGCTAGAGGGGGAGGGGGAGGGGGAGGGGGAGCGGGCGCCGCGATAGAGGTCTCCTCCCCTCCCCGCCCGGGCGCGCGCGCGCGCGCCGCCGCCGCCGCGCACCAAGACACCCGCCTACCAGGCACCTCCAGAGACGATGTCGTCGTAGCTCAGAGCCAGCGTGCTCGCCCGACCGCTTCCGCCGCTGGCGCGCGCACAGGAAGCGGGACTCGGGCGCGGTTCGAGCCACCCTCGGGCGGCGCGTTTTTGAGAACGGCGACGCCGCCGACCCCTGCGCTGCTGCTTCCGCGCTACCAACCTTCGCCGACAGAGCGCGCCGCACGCGCGCTACCAACCTTCGCCGCCAGGGCGCAGCACACGCGCGCTTCCACGCTTCGCCGCCAGGGCGCAGCACACGCGCCCTTCCACGCTTCGCCGCCAGGGCGCGCGCACACGCGCGCTTCCACGCTTCGCCGCCAGGGCGCGCGGCGCCTTGTGTCGGCACAGGGGGCTATCTCGGCGGCCTTGTGACGTCACAGCGACCTTGTGACGTCACAGGGGTTTATCTCGTGGCGCCGGGTGTTTACAGGGGTGGGCCTGTGTAGTGCGGGTTGCATTTAACCCCACTTCCGTCGCAGCTACGGCCATTACTCCCTACTTTCGCATATTCGCTGATTGTCAGCGAAACTACCCATTTCGACGGAAGATATCCGTGACTTCGGCTCTCACTGATTGAATCAGTGACAATTTCACTGATTCAGATTCAGAGAGCAGGGAAATCCTACATATCTACACTCTTAAATGCCAAACCGATTTACGTGGCTCAGGGCTTCAATTGTTGTCACTACAGTGTTTCTGACCGTCCTTTTGAACTTAAAAAGTTCGTATATTATGCATGGACCCGTCTCTCACTCACTGTTGCTCATCTCCCCGCCCACCGTTTGCGATGCATCTGCGACCCATCGATGCATCTCGGCCAGCTGATAGGAAACTGGCAAGAGTTTGTAATCTGATAAAAAAACTCAAATAAATAAAGATGAAAATACTTTTAAAACTATTTAAAGCGTCGGAGGAACCACTCTAAATAAATTCTTTATTATGATCTTCAGTTCGTAAGAATAATGAAGATATGATTTTCAACCATGATGGACCAAAAACGAAATAATAAATAGCGGAAACGGGAGAAACGAAGAATCCTGTCCTGATCCCGCTTAGATAAGTATCACATAAAAACCATGACAATTTATATCTATATGTTTCATCAAATTTAAAACGTTGATATTTCAAACACCAATATTTTTGTCGATGTTTTTATTGTCATCGAAAAAATTTTGTTAATTTCGTTTAAGTATCGATTCATCAGTATTTTGCTAAAATTTTCCATCACTTATTGGAGATGGGTAGAGTACTCTAAAGGAATTCTCATGACCAATTGTTGCTGCTTCGTTTTTGAGTGACAAATACGTTCAAAATTAAACCTAGGATGGAAATACAGGATTCCCGAGCCTCTGAAGTCTTTTTTATTTCGCTTTTTACTCTGAATAGCTACAATTGTGGGAGCATAACCTCCCCTAAATCTTTCTTCCATTTTTCTACCTTCATTTTCGACATTAGCAAAGGAAAAATTCTCAGGAGTTATATAACTAGGTTCATGCGTAAATTAACTGGGATTGAAACTCCGTCATCCAGGGATGGAAGGTGAGCGGACCGACCTCTCCCCAAACGGTCTAACCACACGCCTCTGAATTTTGGGAATCGCTCAATAGAGAAACGTAATAAACATCAGGGCCTTTTAACTCCCTTGTAACGTGGTGGAGAGCATTACAGTGGCGCCCTCTCCTGCAGCACCTTCTTACACGAACTAAACCACGAACTGCTGCCAACGATACTTCAACGTGCGTGGCTGCTACGTAGGTTCGTAATGTTACAAAAATTAACATCGATGTTCGCGCTTTCATCAGCGGTTTGTTAAATGCATATATAATGAATAATTGAGTATTTAGAAGACACTTTTCGCATTTATCAGATATCAGCCAATTTTGATGTGCGGAAGTTGGCGAGCCAACGGTCAGCTGTACCCGACGACACTAGCGCCTCCTATAGTAGCACCCTCCAGCTTTGATGGAGAGTTGCAAGGCCCTGGTATACATCATTTTGAAACTTTCATCTTCCCAGTGGCGTACCTCAGAAGAGAACGATAAATGTTCACCCCATATTTACAGAGGTGGATGAGGGCAAAATTGCCTGTGTCAGGTCTCTGACCGGGAGATTCCAAGGTTCAAATCCCAAAGCTGGCGGATTTTCTATAGTTCGGATTAGTTATACTGCTAGGACGAATTCAGTCACTGTCTGGGGGAGAATTCTAGTAACCGGATGATATTATTGGTAGTGTTCCGTGGTTTCCCCGATCAATATCAGAAAAATGCCAGAGCATTACTTTAACAAACGGTTCATGAACCACGCGCAATTTTATTTTTCCTTTCTCATCCTCGTCTCTTGTACCCTCACTCACACAAATGCACACGCACTCACATGCACACTTGCATGCACTTCACTACCGCACACGTCGAGAGACAAGTCGGGCGCTAGAGCGTGCGGGTTGGTGCCCCGCCGGTGGGGATTCCAGAAAGGAGAAAGACCGTAAGAGGACATGTAGGCGGGCATCGGTTCTCGCGTTCCACCAGGAGAGGAACGCCGCAGCCTCCCGGGATATAACACGCACTACACTTACGGAACAATTATCTTAGCGGTTGCCGCGTTCAGAAGAACAAACCCTATCAATTAATTAATCGCCCCAATTTTTAGGGGATCTCGCAGCACACTTTTAGAGTGACCATCTATCAGCTGTATTTTATTATTGCATCCACTTCGTAAAGGCATCTTTTCAACTTCAAACCTCTGCTCTTTAGTTACATTAAATTAGTCTGAAGATCTATCATTGCAATGTTTTATCTTTTATCCGAAAGTGGACTGAAGGTATCTGGTGATGCAAATTTCTCCATCTCGCGAGACCTGTGTTTCCTTTTCGGTAGAGCGCAAAAGTAACGGGAGTTCAACTTGTACAGGACACTTACTACTCGAGTTATTAAAGCATCATAATTTGATGAATGATCGTTTACAAAACTTCTTGAATCGCAACACACGTTTGTTAAAATTTTGAACATCGAATGAAGACAAGCACTTTATATTTAATGCAAACATACAGTATAACTGTCATAAAAATTTCATTTTGTTGATGTTTCATGTTTTATTTCCATTATCATTAGAAATATTTTATTAACATATAATTTGTGTTATTACACAGCCATCTCAGAACAAATTTTACAAACTTCTACATCTCTTAAACGGGTCGGAAACGATCACTTTTTGCTAATGACACGATTGCCTCTGATTTGGAGTCAACTCATTTATCATTTAGCAACTCGTTTAGGTGGATTACGTTCTGGCACACACCAAGGGATTTATTTCATTGTCGATCATTTGTACGAGTATGTGTGGGTTGCCTAACTATCGGGAAGAAATGTTATATTTGTAACATCACTATAAGCAATTTTCCACCGGAATTATTTTCGACCCCTCTAAAATACTTCAGGTACAACGAAATAGAGCCTTGAGGGTAATAATTCAATGCAATAGATACACTCCAGTGGAAGACATGCTAGACACTTTGAAATTTATGTCAATAAAAGAGAGAATTCAGTACAAGACACTAATTTTTATTTTTATATTAATTAAAAACCAAATAACAGGAGATTTAGTAAACAAAATCCAAAGAGTGAAAGATAAAACAACAAGGGAAACAAGACAAGCACAACATTTAGTAATTAATTTTAGAAAAACTGAACAGGCAAAAAATATACTATTTGACAAAGGAATTGAATTATATAATAAATTACCATTAGAAATTTAAAAAAAACTGTGAACAAATTAAAGAATTTAAAAGAAAAATTATAAAACACATAAAAGTAGAAAATTCATTTTGTAAATAGTTAATCCAATATACTTATAGATGTAAGCAATGTATGTAAATATGTATTTTATGTAAAAATAGCCGAGAAGGCTAAATAAAAAATATCTAATATAATCTCTACATGCCCGGAACGTTTAAAATACAGCGCAACTGTTTTATTAGTGTGCCGCGATCGAGGAAAATTCTGCTCGACCGAGGAGCCACCACTCGCCCGGTAACGGTGTGCTGGAAAGCACGCCTTTGGCAGGGCGAGATCTTGAAAACCTCCCGTCCGCAGCGTTCGTAGGGGAGTTGCGCTCACCGTCCGCGGGCGAGTGAGAGCCCGTCGAACGAGCAGAACTTTCTGTGATTGCGGCACACAATTATAATAGTCGCGCTGTATTTATTCTGAGACACCTGCGTTTTGATTGTAAATGATACAACTTTATCAGTTGAAAGTCTAATGTCCTCTGGCTCTCTTCAACAACTAAAAATCTTTCATTTCTTTTTTGACGTCACCCGAGGATTTCTGCCTGGGAGTTTTACCCTTTTTCACGACATCTTTTCCTGCATTATTTACTGTTAAAAATGTATGTGAATTATGGAGAGAAGGATTAGCTGCTTCTTTCTTTATTTACAGAATACCAACTCCACTCTTTCAAACATATTCGCACCCAAGTAACAGAAAACTTCTTTATATTTTTTCCTCAGTGAGGAAGACAGTTACACTGTTTTGAGTAAATAAAAATACGGTTATTAGCCATTTATAATTTAAGTTATAACCACTGGGATTAAACTACACAAAATATCAAATAATAAACTTTACATACAACTGCTTGTATGTGATCAACCATGCTGTGCAGGAGGAGGAGGAGGGATGTAAACAAAAGAATGAAACCTCCAAGAACGTAATACAAAGTTCAGGTCTCATTTAGCAGAATACGACACAACACAGAAGAATTACAACTCAGGCCACATCTCCCCCTTCAAGTTTTCCTGCACATTCCACCATATCCGGAAGTTACTGTGCATGCTCCCGGCATGTTCTTCAGATGTTCTCTGCATTTTCCCCCCGTTCTCAAATATTCCCCCGCGTATTTCTACATTTTTAAAAGGAAAAATAGCTTCAAACTAGAACCCAACATTTCTGAAAACCCGTGCTACTGAGTGAAAGTTCTCTTCAAATATATAATGGAACGTCCTTATTTTGTGTATTACGGCATAAGGAACATAATTTGTGTTTCTAAAGGAGATCATGTGTTCTTGCATTTGAACCTGCGAATTACAATCTTTTAAATGTTTCGTCTTAAATATGATTTCTTCACCCACAGAACATAATATGCTATCTAATAAAAGCTCAGGATTTAGTAACTGGAGTACGGTATTTTATAAATGTTGGAAGACCATGTTAATTCCTTAATGCCTCAAATATGCAGGATAAATGTCAAAAAGGGATTCTAGGAAATATAGAGGAATTGAAAATGATCACTTTCTGCCAATCAGTATTGTAATAATCCCCCACCCAAGCATTTATGGAGGAAGATTATTAACGAATTTATTCCTGTTCTTCTAACTTCGCGGGATGCGGGAAGGAGCAAGTCTTGCAAACATGAATTGCCAAGAAACACATTATTCATTCTACTGATAACATTATAATTACAATTTACGTTACACGGCCAACGCGCGGCCCGCCTCGCAATAAAAAAACAACAACTACAAACAGTGCGTATCGCTGACGCAAGAGTTCATCACACTCTTTTTTGAGATCGTCCTCAGATGGCAGGTAAGCGAACGACCCTTTGGCCTGGCCTGCAATGTTGGTGGCCGCACAAAGGGGGCGGCGGCCGCGGCGGCAGTGGCGGCGGCGGCGGCTACGGCAGCGCGGGGTACGCCGGCGGCAGGGGTACCTCAGCCACGTTGACGCGGGCGGATGTTGACCGCCGACAGATTGTTATGTGAATCTGCTAAGCTCGGGCAATGCTGGCGAGTGGCATCCACGAAACCATCCGTTACCATATAACTCCGCCAGAATTGAAGTGTGGAGAGCGTAACATTATTGCTTGCTCCACTACATGAGATGATAAAATCAAGCGCGAGCCTAATACTTCGCGATAGGCGGCAGATGCTGCGCTCCCCTTCAAGAGCAGGAGAGGCCGTTGGAAGTTAACTCGTCAGTAAAATCTCAGAATCTCTTATTTGCCTACAGATACGCTCACCACCAAACTTCTCCCATCATCCCCCTGTGAGGTTATTCTCTGATTCGTTGTTTTAAACGAAAGGTGTGGGAGTGAGACCTCACTTTGGCCAATAGAATTATCGGCGCATGTCCTGTTGGAAATAACATTTGGGGGGTGAGAATTCCAGGAATAAGTTTCTCTTGATATATTTCTGGGAAGCGCAAATCTGCAACGTCCGGCCCCGGCTGCGCTAAGAAGTCTAATCCGTCGATGGGCGCTACCCTTTTAAAACTAGTGAAAGGTCTTAAGACGGCGACAAAGAAACCTCGAGTGGGCGCGGGCGCCGGGGCGGAGCGGGCGCGGGTGCGGGCGCCGGTGGCGGTAGCGGCAAAGAGCGGCTCTTCCACGGACTCAAATCTCGTATACACATTTGATATGATGTGGATCGATGTACTGTTACAATATACACTGGGAAATTTCATTTAACGGAGTTTTATATGTAACATTTTCTCCTAATTTTTGCGGCAACTCCGTAACACAAAATTGGCAGACCACATCGTGAAGCCATGAAGGGTATTCGTGTACCTGTAGAACTTCCGTGCGTATGGGGTTGCCTAACAATTCAGGGAATGCCAATGTGTATGTGCATTTAACTTCATGATCTGTTGTTTCCCACAAAGTGATCACTGATAAAAATGATCATTTGCGAGCCCACTTAATAGCATACAAGCTTGTAACATGTACTCTGAGAGTAAACGGATTGTACAGAGTCTTTAGTTTATCTTGCAACTCATGTCTGAGAGCACTCGTTCTTGTTTTGGTAATTTGGCAACCGCGTCTCTTTTACACCTTTCAAGACAGCCGTGCCTGGCACGTCGGGACAGCAGAGGAGGCAACCGTCAGGTCATAAGCTGCAGCAAGTTTCCTGTTTCTTTGTTGATCCCATTCAAGAGTGTCGGCGGGCAGGTACACGGCTCTCATGCCGAAATCTTTTCACGCTGCACAGAGTGGGTGGGGTGGGGTGGGCTGAGGCATGAGCGTGGAAACAAAACGTCTCTTTAAGCAATTCTGCCCAGTATGCTGCAGAAACAAAACTGTAATATTAATTTGGAGGGGAGTTATCGATTTATTTACAGTAACGTAACAATAATTATTTAAGTAAAGCCAGCTCAGAGAGAAATCGAAAAGATATATCGTGAAATATTACCGCCTATCTCTTCATTTTATAACAATAATAATAATGTATTATTATTATTATTATTATTATTATTATGGAATCTGCATATTAAGCAAATAAGAAAACTTTAGTAACAGACAATAAACATACCTAGAAATGTTATGAGAGTAATTACCGCAGAGGCCAAAAATTAAAAATCGAGGTGGAGCGTAGTGGAGCCGAGATTTTTAATTTGGACGAGGCAGTAATAACACTGCAACATTTTGTGGTATGTTCAGCATTTTATCGGTCAATCTCACGATTTATGCGAAAATTTATATTACTACGATAGTAAACATATGAATTCTGTTGTTACGGCATGTTACTATAATATTGTAGGGTATTGCTTGCGATATATCTATTTAAACAATATTCGTATACCGTGGTTTGAAAAAGGGCACAAATAATTCTACTGAAGTTAAAGATAACTAAAGAAATGACGTTCGGTGAGGAAGTTCGCGCGTCGATTTCCAGTGGCGACACCTCAGATCGTCAGTAAATATGATTACCGAAGAAGAGTTTCATTTGATGGAATGCGAGGAAGATGAAATTAATTTACCTAAACCACATTTGAACTGCGCTATTAAAACATATTACAATGAACAATAATTATCTCAAAAACTAATATGAGTTACTTTTATTCTGAATTATTTGAATCTGATTTGTTTTCTACAGAGACTTGTTTCTTTCTTAATAAACATTTGACTTGCGATGAATCAATAGTTGTTTATTCACGTTGCCAAAGATGTTAAAACCCGATGCTAAGGATGTTAAATTGCTTAACATACAGATAGGTACACGCCTGTAGGGTTGCGTGTTAAAATGGGCTAAAGACGCATGTGACCAATAAAATTATTCAAAATACTAATAAAATGTAACTAAGTAGTACATTAATAATTATTGAAAATAATTAATAAAAAGTAATAAAATATAATTATCTTAAAATGACAAAAAATTGACAGTCCAGTAAATGCTCAAAGTGACCACCGTTTATGAAGAGACAGGCGTTTACTCTTTTCAGTGTAGTGGCTGCAGTACGTTGAAGAGTAACAAGGACAGAATAGTGCTTTCTCTTTCTTCCAAATAAAATTAAACACAATCTCTCAGCCCGAAATCTGAGGGCACGCGACCGGGCTTCGCTAAAAGTGAAAGGGCGTCGAAGGTATTTCACGCGTTGCCAAATTGGCAAAACAAGAGTTGGTGTTTCCAGACCTGGGTTGCAAGATACGATAAAGACCCGGTACCTTTAGAGCAAGTCTAAATAAGTAAACATTCGAAAAAAAGTTACAAAATTAAACACAAAGATGACTGTGCTGTCATCATGAAAAATGCTAATTAAAATTCCGAAAATGTAACCAATGTTTACCAAAATTCTTAGCAGTACCATACGTTATTTATAACACTGGCACCGGGAGAGATGGCTCAGTGCATAAACCTGATGTCACTGCAGTCCCTCTGACCGGGAGGTCCCAGGACTCCACTCCCCACGGCGGCAGGATTTTCGACACTAACTTCTCAGCTAGGTCGAATTCAGTCGCTGTCTGGAGGAGAATTCTAGCGGCCGGCTGTTCTGATCGGTAGTTTTCCGTGGTTTCTCCGATCAACACCAGGCGAATGCCGGAGCAGTGCCCTAAGAAACGGGCCACGGACCGCGCGCGGTATTTCCTTCCTCTTCCTTGTCCTACCCTCTCCCCTTATACACACACTTACACTAACATGCACTACACTACCACACACACCGGGAGACCAGTCGGGAGCTTACAGCTTGTCCCGACTGAGGCGGTGCCCCGCTGGTGAGAGATACCTGGTTGAGGGGAAAACCCGCTAGTCGACGGTAGGTCGGCGCCAGATCTCGCCATCCAGCGGGGATAAGATCACCCCCCCCCCCGAGAAAAACATGCACTACACTTACGGGACTAATGACCACAGTAGTTTACGCGCCCGGAAACACGAAGCAATGAATATAACACTGGCATTGTGGTGAACACGATATGGCCAACCGTAGTTAACAGAATACATGTGGATCATTATTTAACACTTAAAATATTAAATTGTCAACTAGTTTTGCATCTTTTCAAAAATTCCTTTTTTCTTGTGGTTCAGGCTTCGACAAACACTGAAATATCTCAGAGATATTGTCGACGTTTTTGTTAAAAAGTTCTACAACGGTTTAAATTCGAACATTTTATATCTCCAATAAAAAATAATTTACGTGTATCAACAAACCGTCCTACGGAAGTCCCATTCTAACTTCTTAAAATTCAGTGACAATAAAGAAAGTGAGGACAATAAATCATATTATGAGTCTCGTACTTCTCGATTTTGCCGTCTTACATGTATCTACTTTAACAAAAACGTTAAAAACTTGAATCACTTAGTTTGCGTTTTGATGTTTAATGTTATTTTTAATACATTGCTTGTCATTGCAGGTAAAAAACTAGTGGTGCTACAAAATGACTCAAACTTTCTCACAGAAGTTAGTTTCCTATTCTCTCTAGCATTTCGGTTTTCCCCTACCCTGTGCCCAGCTGCCATCAAGTGACATTACTTCATATTTTCTCGATTCTGTTCTACCCCTAATAGTAGAATTCAAATATGATTTTGAAAATGTTACAGAAGATTAAAATTTAGTCCTATATGCAAAGTTTCATAGAACATTTTGAAGCCATTTTGAGAAACTGTAGTTTCAGTGTATCTGAAAATTAGCAATTTTAAGGTAATTTTCACAGAAAACTTTTGAGTTTTCGGGAAACATCCGTGCAAACTATTTGTAGCAATTGTACTTATAAATGAAATATATAAATATTGCCATTATTGTAAATATTAACGATGTGAGAGTTATTAAAAATACATTTGTGTAATTTTTGAAAAATGAAAAGAATATATAAAAATGATATTTATGTCACGTTATTTTGTTCATTTTACACTACCCGAAACAAAAAGTTTCAAGAAAAATTTGCAGTAAATTTGGAGAAAATGTCTTTTGAGAGTCTCTGAAAATGCACAATATTCAGTTTATTTTCACAGAAACCGTTGGGGTTTGGAGAAACTTTATAAGAAAATATTTGTAGCACTTGTACCCAGAAATGCAATAATGTATAAAGAACATGCGTAATGTTAATATTCATGACGTCGGAGATATTTAAAAAAAAGATCTGTGTATTTTTTGATAAATCCAAATATTACATCAAAATGGCGTTTAGGCAGATGAACGGACGGGCGGACGGACAGACGATGGACGATGGTCGACGGAGAGACGGGCGGACGTATTTCTGGTATCGTGCGACCCTCCAAAACGTGCATTTCTGTAGAAAACTTGAAATCGATTTTCGGCAGTATTACGTAACTTTCTCATTACTGAGAATATTACTCCACAGAAAATAAAAAATGTTAGTAATACATAATTCCTTCACCACTTTGGGCTTAGAAGCATAGATTTCCTTAGAAATTGTTTTATATAATTTTCCAATTTCGACAGAGGCTTTATGTCAACGGACCTTTGGGAGCGTTTCCAACGCTCGAAGTGTTGTAGAGTCGGAAGATCATGATCATCTGTAATCCTGATGGCTGCCTCTTGGGCAGCTAAGGTTTTGACGGCCTAATGTCAAGTGTGATGGCGTGGTCGCCCTCAATCTAGCCTACCGTGTGGCATCTCCTATTCAGATAATGTACAAATTTTAGTTTTTTCGATTGAATTGAAAATATAAAATTTTGCCTTGGCAATAATTAGAAAAGTCTTCAGCGCTCCAGCTCATTTGATGCACAACCTTCTGGATGTTTCAGAAGACCACATACCACATATTCAATTTGTCAGATTGTACTCAGATACTCAGTTTTAAATAAACTCGGTGGTTTACCGCAGAGCTCTTGTGGTATAGGTAAACAGAAGTAAACTACCACAATAAAATTTATTGTGGAAGATTACTTATTTCTACCTATTCATACTCAGATGAGCAATAATTGGCAGTCCAGTTCGTAAATAAAATTCATTGAGTTTGCGAATCATGTAACTCTGATCGTCGACATCTTTATCAATGACAACCTGATCATCTGTAAAATGTATAGTGTACAATTTGTTACCTTGTATTGTCATTCCCACAGCACAATGTAGTACTTGCCACACTACTAATATTAAATTGGGATTTTGAAAAGAGTGGGGGAACGCCTGGAAAGGCTTTTCTCAATTGAAATGGACCAGAGAGCCTGTTACTAATTTATATTTAATACGTATTATATAGATATTGAGTGGCGTCAATTAAAATCTCATTTATCAATCGATCATAAATATAAAACTAGTATTTATTTTATTTTTTAATATTTTGATTGATTCTAAATATTATTTTTTGCTTCATGAAATATATTAATTTTTTCTAAATTCTTATTTCGTCAAAAATATACATCAAAAACATTTTCCCTCAAGTGAATTTTGTTGCAATTAGCAAAAACCTGCTCATTTCATCAAAGCACAGGAACTTCAATTTCGTTGATACGGTTTGAATTTTCTGTAGGTACTACCATACGATGAGATCTTGTACACTTTCACTGAGTTACCATATCTTGTCTGTGGATAAGCCCAGACACAATATTAGAAGCAAAGATTATACTAGTAATCAAATTGCAATTTACACGTAAATTTAACATATAGACTCTTATTCGGTTGAACTTTCAATCTCTACCTTTCATTTCATTAATTCGACTGAAAGATTCCAGTCCGAATGAAAATGATTCGCTTGTTTTTGTCAAAAGCCCTTTGCGAAGGGGCAATGACGAAGCGCGCTGTTTAGAGAAGACTGGAACGATGCCCGCAGATCTGCCTCGTCGTCCACCTGAAGTGGACGTATTGTTGTGTTTTGATTTCGCTCCTGGTCGCACCAGCTGCTCCGTTGTCTCCCTATTAATTCCCTCGCGCTCGGATCCGACTGTGCCCCTCCATGCGGCCCTTTCGCCAACAGAAGTTTGGCGCTTCTCCCACTTCTACCTCACTATTCCAGACTCCACTTAATAGGAAACAATGCAACATAATTCGAGTACATTCAGATTCAGCAGACATTTTCACCCGGTACGAGTACGTCATCAAAGCAATTTGAACTGAAAAATCAAAAAGAAAGGATCAAGAATTCGAGGATTTTGAAAGAATTATTGTTTCAATTTTCTTTAAATAAAAAGCGGTTTAACCTAAAAAGGTTTGTATTAATGTCAGTATTCCGTAATTTTAGGCACAATAATAATAGTTTTAATAGAAACGCTCTAGCCGGATAAGGGGGGTTTTCGGCCGTAGTTTGCAATTCGACTCACATTTTTCCCTCATGTTTGGATGTAGAAAATATTATTATTTTCAAAATATTATGCTAAAATATCTACATGGTAAGTACTTAAACGAAAAAACAGGTTTTAGTGTTTAAATTAAGAAAATAATAATGTTATGGCATTTATTTTATTCCTTTGCTTCTGATATGAACTTTACCGTAATAACTGGTTAAAAAATAGACTAGTAGATGTCTTTCAGTTCATAAATAAAGTAACAAATAGATTAAAATAATTTTTCTATAAATATGTTAACCAAAAATTTATTTTTTTATAAAAAAAACCTAATTCATAAACTTCCAGAAGAAGCTTCAGATAGTGCTACTTATGAAACGTAGACAATTTCTTATGCTTTTGAGTGCTCCAATCTGCAAATGTCTAAGATTTTATTTACGACCTGGCGGGCCGATTTTGTAACTACGCTTTTTTACGATTTCCGTATCTTAAAATATATAATGTTCTAATATGTTTATAAAATGTGTAATATTGTCAAAATTGATAAAAATAATTGAAAATGTCTCAGTATTGTGAATCTTTATTATACATCCAATAAAATTTTTTATTCAAAATAAAAATGCTTTATATGTCATAAAATTATAAAATAATAAATCACGAACAAATTGGTCAATTCTCTTTGTAAGAAGAACGTTTATTTCAATTTTCTGGATTAAAATGGAGTTTCAAAACGTTCCAACAATAGGTAATGGTTTATTATCAAGCTGATGGTGTAATAATTTAAACTTTTTCTCCATAATGCCGTGAACCACTTCTACAACCCATCGTAGTTTTATAACGAGTCGAGACTCGTTTGATTCTTCTGCAGTCAACTGATTCATTTTACCTTTTAATGCCGGCATAAGTACAATAAAACCATTATCTAATAACATTTGCTGCATCCCTACAACCCTCACCGAGTACAAATGCATCGCCTTTTTTTCAAATTTAGCTTATTCCCTTAGAAAAAGACAACATATGCTTGAGTTTATAATCATCATTTCGAGTTCCTTTCTACAATCAATTTGGTGATAGCTTTCTGCTTGCGAAAAAAAGGATACAGTTCTACTTAAAAAATAAAAGATGCTCAAATACCTCGAACGCTTTAAAATATAGTCAATTTCTCTACGGCATGTTACTTGCCCCATGATTCCGCAATGTTCAGCAAAAACTGCATTTCGATATCGTGAATCGTTTAGAAGTTATAGGGGTGGCCCGTAGTTGGTGGGACATCAGTATATTGAAGAATCAACTACAAGACCATTCGAGAAAGACTCTTAAGGAGGACAGATAAATCTTAAGAACTTCAATTTAATTCTTTTTTGTGAATTTATTTTTTAAATATTTGGCTGAAAAATGTTATTTCGAGTTCTACAAAAGTTTCCAAGTTACAATTAGAAAGGTATGTCGCTTCACCGAACCGGAAGAAGAGATTCAGGGCATCAATTGATGTCACTGCAGTGCCTCTGAGCAGGAGGTTCTAGGTTCGAGTCCCGACGGTGCCAGGATTATCGGCACTAGCTTCATAACTATGTCGAGTTCAGCCTCTGTCTGGAGGGGAAGTCTAGCGGTCTGCTGCTCAGACCGGAAGTTTACCGTGGTTTCTCCGATCAACACCAGGCGAATGCCGGAGCAGTACCCTATCAAATACGGACTACGGACTGCGCGCGATTTTCCTTCCTCTTCCTTGCCCTACCCTCACCCCTTACCGACACACTTGCATGCACTTCACTACCACACATGCCGGAAAACCGTCTGGAGGTTAGAGCTTGTCTCGGCTGAGGCGGTGCCCCACTGGTCGGAGATACCTGGCTTGGGAAAACTGTCAGCCGAATGTAAGTCGGCGCCGGATCTCACCATCCAGGGGGGAGTTCACTCCCACCTCCCAATGGAAAACATGCACTACACGTACGGGACTAATTACCTTAGCTGTTGAAGCCCCCGGAGTCACTAATCAATCAAATCAATCAATCAATCGCTTCCTCGTGATTTATGCATTGAAGTTGTAACGCACGAATACTGCGAAAGTTTGTCGTTAATTTCCCAAAATTACAGTTTTTAATAATATTTTCGCTATAACTAAAAAACAAATCAATGTTAACTATTAGGGAGCATGGAAACATGTTAAATATACAAAAACAAAAACAAGCTTGTTAATAAATCTCAATTCAATAATCATCCTCATAAATATTACATTAAAAATTGGAACAACTTGGAATGTTAGAAAGAAAGAGTTTTTGGAAGGAAGTTTCCTTCTCTGCCTTTCTTCTGTGTGTAGGTGTATTTTCATTGCTGGTAAGCATTAATTTCACTAAGCCACTAAAATTTTACTTCTCCACAGAGTTTCTACATCCTTTAACTAATATGAATAACAATGAAAAATTTACGTAAGTGAATATTTACAATACCGGAAAAAATATTCCGTTATTTACAAAATTTGTATACATTCTGAAATTTTCTAACAATACACCTGTTTAAGAACTGAATATTTTTTACATTGAAGGTTGAATCATCAAATTTTTAAATTTATAAGTTTTCTAACAAGAGTAATGATATAGCTCTGATGGCAATTCTTGATTATGTGGTTTTTGGCCGGAGAGAAATTTCTTCTGCTGATACAACAGACAAAAACTAGTTTTGTAAATTGATAAAATTAGGGTGTGAATAACGCATAATAGAAGGATCACACTTGTCCAAAGAACAAAGAAACAGAACTCATCAAGAACGCGAAACCTCGTGAGACTGAAAGCTCTGGCAGGGGGGCGTCTACATTTGCGTGTGTACGAGCGCGTTCCTCCGTCTATGAACAACTAACTCCAAAACTTAAATAACTAGTGGTGCTACAGAATGGCACCGACTTTCCCGTATTAGTTTTCTATTTCCTCGGGTCTGGCTAGCTATTTGGAATTTGCCAGCTGCCATCTATCGCCGACCAAAGTAAATTTTTTTGACATTTTCTTAATTTTTCTGTTTCCTAATGGTAGAACGGAAACATTAATTTTAGAATATTAAAAATCAAAGAAAACTCGTCCTAAACGGCAATTTTCTTTTAAAAATTTGTATCTGCTTTTAAGAAAATTGCATTTAAGTGTTACTAAAAATGCGAAATTTGAAGCTCTTTTTTCACAGAAAATTTTTGAGTTTTCAAAAAACTTCATTTAAAGTCGTTTGAAGCACATTCACCAATATAATAATGTTTACAAGTTGCTGGTAGTGTGCTTATTAAAGATGTGAGAGATCTTTCAAAAAAATTACATTCAAATAAACTTAAATAAACGTAATGTCATATTGAAGAGTGCAATTAGCACTATCCATTCCAAAAGTTTGAAGAAAAAACTTGGAGCCATTTATGAGAAAATGGCGTTCGAGTGTTTCTGAAAAAAGCGGAATTTTGAGATAGTTTTCACAAAAAACGGTTGAGTTTTCGAGAAACTTTACTTGACATTATTTAAATCACGTGTACTCATAAATATAATAACGTGAAAAAAATCGCCGATAATGTAAACATTAACGACGTGAGACACAAATAAATAAATATAATTTTGCAATTTTTGAAAAAAACAAAAGAATATAGCAGTTAGGCGTTTATGTCATCTCATAGAGTACATTTATAACTACCCCTACCAAAAGTTTAAAGAAAAAATTTGAGCCGTTTTTGAGAAAATCTGGTTTTTGTATTTTTTTAAATTGCACATAATGCACGCAATATTGCGCGAAAACTACAAAAAAATTTAAAAAATGTACCGGACCTTAAAGAAAGAGCTAACTATGAAGAACAAATTGTATTTGAAGGAAAAATCTGTATGTGCAATTTTGTAGTTGGAGGAAGACGCCGAATAAAATTCAAATTTTTGTAATTTCCGAAGCTTCAGAGTTAATCGGACCAATGCCACCGTAATAAGTGTATTTTACTCTATTCTTACAAAAACAAAGAAAAAAGTTGGAGTCGTTTTGGAAAAAATTTTGAAAATGTTCGGGGGCTTCATGTAAGGTACCCTAAAAATTCATGAATATTTTTCAAAATCTCAGAGCTTCGACTTAGACCTGATTGGTAGGGGTTTCTTCAATTTGGAAAAAATCGTACGCATAGTTTAGGCGCTAGTGGTGTTCACATACACCGGACAGACGGACGGACGGTCGCACATACGGGCAGACAGACGCACGTTCGAACATTTTGCTTTCAATTGGTTTTCTAGTATCAAAGACTTACAAAACAGGAATTCTGGCTACACCACATGTTAGGGATTTTTTTTTCCTAATTCAGGAACTGGATTTATCCACTTTTTCGTTATCACGGCCCGGCAACGAAGTTTTTCTGCCGAAAATTCACCATTTTTTCGCGCAGCATTACATAACTTTCCCTATACTACGTATATTACTCCGCATATACGTACGTATACGGGAAAGTAAAAACATGTATGTACGGAAGGGCAAAATAAACATAAGTAAAATATAATACACAAGTGACACTGTAAATTCTGGTGAATAAAACACAAACAATATCTGATAACACATCTAGGGATCACATTGTTTTATTTAAAGGAAAAATAAATACAATCGGTTCAATAGAAAGTCTTATCAAAGACATGGCAGAATACCTTATTATTTTAATATATTGATTATTATTATTATTATTATTATTATTATTATTATTATTATTATATTTTGTTTCTTAATTAATGGTCGTTAAAATGTTAACATCGATTTTTAGCTGTAATTCATTGTTTCATTGTTTTACTCATTACCAGGGGAAGCTTTAACTGTTTTTTGACGTAAATAAATAAAATAAATAAATAAAAAGCCACATTATGACTTTCCATCGTCAAAACAAATTCAACTTCGATAAGCATATCTAGACCTTTGATGATGTCTATTCTTCTTTACATTGTTAGTTTACTTTTTTTTAGGTTTTTATTTGCTTTTCGAATATTAGAATGACTCTTTGGCGATCGTGGATATTTTCCATTATCGGAGAAGTTTTGTTTGATATGTCTGATAAACAAGATATTTCAAAAAAATTACACTCATCCCCAAAACTACATTCTACCTCGACTTATGACCAAAAATGTTGTTTTTTTTTCATTTTTTTTTCTTCAAAATCTAAGATACCCATCCAATAGCTTGTTAATTTGGTCGCCCACTCTGTGATTCTGAGCTGAGTTGGGCTGGGCTGGGCTGGGCTGGGTCTGCCTATAGTGCAGTTTTTATAACTTTGCCCCTCAAGCCCCTAGGGCCTCGATGGAATATCACACGGCATTTCCCGTCTTTCTCGGTCCTGCCGCTAGATGTTGTATGACCGCAAGCACAGATTGATACGGTCGCGATTATGCGATATCTACCAGCACGACTGAGAAAGTCGCCAAATACCGTGACATATTCCATCGTGAAGACGGGCCTTGAGGGGCAAAGTTTAAAAAATCGCACTATAGTGCGATGCCGCTGTATTGCATATTGCGTTTGGAGGGCGTATGCTCTACATTATTTTGTGTCCAATTTCAATAAGCCCAGTTTGTTACGAAATTTTAACAAAAAATAACATAAATAATATATTTTATGATAAACTATTATATAATAAAGAAAACGTACAATATATTTTAAAATATTATCTGAATATTATATTTTAACATTTTCATAAAAGATCTTTACTGTCAACGTCTTGTATGAACAGAGAAACATATTAAATGATTGACTAATCTCAGACTATATTCTAAATTAAAGAAGTGAACGGAGCGTAATAAAATAATAATAATAATAATAATAATAATAATAATAATAATAATAAAAATGCCTTTATTAATGGCGAGGCTCAGGCCATAGGGCCTGCTCTTCCGCCTAACCACTCAATCTACATTAATACAGAGAAATAATATTTTAAGAGGGGGAGGGCCAGCTGTACATTTACATCTGGGAGAGCAAAACTAGGGACCACCCCGGCATACGCCTTAAGCGATTGAGTAAACCCAGAAAACCTCAATCAGGATGGCGGCTAAAGGCCGAACATTTTAAGAACACATGAAATAAAATAGATAGAATAGATAGATAGATAGATAGATAGATAGATAGATAGATAGAATAGAGATAAAATAGAACACATGCTGGAATAAAATGTGGTATTTGAGAATGAAGCTGGAAACTGTGGTTATGAATGAAAAAGTATACTATATAAAAATAAAATTTGTTCAGTATGTGATGGTAAAAACTTTGATAAAATGAAATAAAGTCTTTCTCTATCGCAGTAATTCTATGATCATCGAAAAATGATGCTTTCCTTTTTCCTGTACGCTATGATAATGCCCCAGTTCAGATTATTTTCTTCTGTGAAAATTTGGCATTCTGGGACTCCTAAATTAAATTCTGAAAAAAAAAATCATATGCACTAACTCACACATCTAAACCAAAGAGATGCAATAAATAATAAAAGTTAGGTAATGGATATAATTAATAGAGCTTCAATGAAAAGTAACTTCCAAAATATTTTAATAGAGATTAAATGAAGTCGAATGAACACAAATTAATAAAAGTAGAAATGATACGAACAAATTCAGGCACTAATGTTTGTCTCTTTTGTTTTTCATTCCTTTCAGCATGCTCTCTGAAACGAAAACAGAAAAGGTGTGAAATTTAGAAACCCTCTCCATCACTTTTCACTTTTCTCCGCTCAGTTATGGGTTCGGAGAGAAAGGTCCTGCCATCTCTGGTCGTCTCGAGATTGTAAGTCAGTCGATATAAAGGGTTGGTCAAAATCCAGACTTTAAGAAACCGCGTCACGCTGCGAAACGTGCGGCGGCCTGTAAAACGCATGGTCGATACGGAAACGCCTGGAACAAGGCTTTGTTGTGATTCCATTAATGGCGCCTGTTAATAAAATAAAGACACTGAATTTCTACTATTTACCGAGGGGGAAAGAAAGAGGAACGAAACAGAGAAAAAGATAGAGCCTCCGCTCCAGAGGAATTTCTTAATTAAAAGTTAATTGTTCGTGCAACGGGAGCTAGATGGTAGCAGTGCAGTGCAGAGCTACGGACGATTAGTACACGCCGACGCCGCGGTCGCTGCCTGCGCCACCGGCCGGCTTCGATGTCAGTAGTCGGTGGGCGGGGTACTAGGTTGGGCGGGGGGAACAGCTGAGAGAATAGAATAGGGAAATTATTACAGCTTTCTTTTTTAGTATGTTTTACATTTTGGCTCCAACAAACTTTGACAAATTCATTCTATTACATTAGTATGCTTCGGGGTTGTGTTTTGCTTATAAAATTGCACATTCTCACTAAGAAAAGTGTGCACAAGTTAGGATGAAGGACGTGTTGCTATTGAATCGTTATTTTCTTTTCGAACACGAATGTGTGAAGAAACAATTTTGAGTGAATGGGAACTTAAGATTATCAGGTAAGAGTGCTTTTGTTTGATTTTTCCAACTTGGTTGCCTCGACTAACATCCCTTTGGTCACGCCTTGTATTGATGCATTATTAAGTTTGGGCGTGTATGCCTGCAGCGTAGTGGATGTTCACAGATCTACGTAGGTCTGTGACATCTAGCTTTCGTAGTCGAAAATATAATGCATGTTTCATTCTTTTGCAATCGTTTGTGCAACGTTTTCATTTACTTTTACGTAATCGTTAATATTTTCAATTTATTGAATTTTTTTATTTCATCTTCATCATTATCTAAATGGTATTGTAAGGCTTCTGCATGATCCCAGTCACCTGTCAGTTGCATGTATTTCGTATATTTTGGATTCCGTTAATTTGTCGTGTAAATAACACGTCTTTAAAATCTTAGTAATGCATTCACCCTCATTCTTTCTTTTCAGAAAAAAAAGTGTGAAATGAAAAAAAAAATTGAACATACTTAATACATAAGAGGAGGAGAGCCAAGTTTACTGGTGTTAATTAAAATGCCAGTGAATCAAGACCCCATGAAGAAAATCTATTTGAATAGCCTGGATAGTACTCAATAAGGGCTGAAGGGCATACTGTCTTTGTAATTAGGTGTATGTGTTGTACCAGACTTAATATAGATTCCCTCCCATCCCTAGGATTGCTGAAGTTCATGGTTTCTGCTATCCCATGGGTGGGGGGAGGAGGACAACTCCTTTTCCTTACTATCATCTTTCAAATCGTACCATCATTACAATAAGACCATAAAATGATCCTTGCTTGAAATGGTTGTCATTCATTTTTAAATCGTATCATCCCTAGTAGTTTCAAATTTGTAGGTGTGGCTCAGGAAGACTCCTTAGAACAGGGAACACTTGACCATGCTCAAAGCTTATATTGATAGTCTTTTTCCTTATTATTTCCATTTCCAGTAATTTTCTACTGATAAGTATATATATAGATCATTTTCTAGAGTACTATGCACTAAAACTTTATGGGACAAATAGACGGGTGTTTCTATGACAGCCCTGAGTGCAAATAATGAAAACAGCTTCTAATTTGAAGCACCACATTTGTGATGTCCCCTTCACACATTACACTCAATAAAAGAATCGCTGTTCTGGGTGCCTGGCACCTATGAAGGATAGTTTGATTAATCTGAGTCTCTGGAAGCACAATGTCCAGTTCATGTCTCTGCTGCTTCTAGCATGAGACTGACTTTGACACGAGGATTGACATTGATGTGCCTGGTAGCTGGAGCCTTGTTGACATGGTCTGTGCTTCGCAATTCTCATGCAACGAAGTTTACACAGACATGTCACCATCCAAAGGCCTTTCAAGATGCTTTGCATGAACTGGCTGACAGGTAAGACAAACAGCTCACTTCTATAAAACAAGTTTTGTAGCATTAGTTTTTTGGGTGTGGACTCTGCAGTTAACATAGTAATTTATTTAAGAACATTTCTTTTTCAACATGAAACTTAAACTTTGGACAATCTCTTAGTAGACTTTCTGTTTGGCATTCATTTTAAAAAAAATTTAATACATTTTAATGTAAATTTAATTTAGTACTATTTCAATGGTTCTTCCACTTCCGCCACATCTACCTTTCAGTATTGCTGTCTTTTGATATGCGAATAGAGTAGTATTTCTGAAGCAGATTTTATTCTCTAAAATTTCTTCAGTGTAACATTATTTCAATATTTTAATACATTGGTTTCTTCCATTCCATTTCTCATAATTCATTTCTCCATTTCCTTATTCATCATCTCTTTATTTTAGTAAGCAACAATGTTGTAAGATTCAGTCTTAGATGATTTTCAGAAGGATGAATGCAATATTTTTAAATTGGAATTAATTTATGTAGTATCCTCCTGCTTTTATAATACTGGATGTCTTAACATATATTTTTTCTTGTAAATAACCTAAAATATCAAAATCTACTGCTTCAACTTTAAGGAATTTGATACAAACATTTTAAATTCAATAAGATATAAATATTTCAATATTTTGTTTAATTAAAGAAAGTTTCTTTCAAACACCATTATAGAATTAAGAAAAAAGGATATCTTTTTTAATTCTAGGAGGGATTAAATTTAAAAAAACATGTTATTTCATTGAATTTACAGCTGAGTGACATGTTCCCTTGGAGGAAATCAGGCATTTTAAGCATAATTTCAAACAAACAATGTAGTTCGTGTTAGCTCAACATTGTTGCTTCATAAATGGAGAAATCTGAAATTCTATACAAACATTTAATAAATATGTTCACTTACGAGACAATCCATTTCCAGTAACAGTGAACTGAGAATAGCTAGCTACTTCAAGCCTTTAATAACAAATTTCATTGTGAATGTGTGGGGCAAGCAATAGTAAGTAGCCACTCAATGTATGTGTTCAGGACACATCGCGTGCTCTCCTCTCTTGGGTTGACCCACTTCTTGTGCTATGGAGCATTGTGGGGACAGATCCGATTGTCAAGAACTCTACCCTGGGAATCAGACGTGGAGTTCTGCCTTCTGAATGAGGAACTTGCCCGGCGCGATGAAGTGTTCCTGATCCGTACTTTCAAGAAGTTTGGCTTGGAACTCTCCTACGAGTCCAGTGAAGGCCAGTACAAGGTGACGGACACAAAGGTGCCGGGTGGTTATGTGCAGCTCATTGTCTTTGAGGAGGACCCTCTGGTTAGTGTTATAATCTTCTTTATGTTATTTTCAATTCAGTGGTGTACACATTTTATGAATAAAACATTTGTTACAAAATGTCAGTTTCATAAATTAACTTGAATATAAGTTGATGAATATTCTCTATGATAAGTCTTCATGTTTCTCTTCAAAAATTATGTTCTTAATACTTAAATCATAAAATTGTTAGTAGAGTAACATCTTGATTTTAATGTTTGATTGTATCATTTGAGCATAATTGTTCTCCAGTCGTTTTCATTATTCTTTCTCATGCATCAAACTTGTCAAACTTCATTGATTTGTTTTATATTAAACATTTGGTTATTTATTAAAATGTTAATAGTTTATGACTTCAGGAAAACCTAATCAAGATTGTGAAATACAGAGCTGAAAACAATAAATGGTCAGCTTTTCTCTGTATTTCAAATCAATGATTTCTTGAGTGTTGTTAATGGAATATCTATATTTGTTGTAAAATTTAATATTTCCCGAACATGTACTCGTGTGATTTTGTTTTTGTGTTAGAATTGTAGAAAATGCATTTTGTATAACATTTGATGGTGTAAAATACACAAATTAATTTGTTTCTTTGACTTCATAATTCCACATTTCATTCGGGATTTCACTTAATTTCTCTTTGATACCTGTCATTCAGTTCTTCAGATTTATTAGTGCTTGAATATTACATTTTTTGAAAACTTTTCTCGTAACGGAGAGCGATTATAATCTATTGCTATATTTTTTATTTACTTCAACTTCCAAAGTTTTACAAGTTATCCTTTAATCAAGGGTGGCAGTTATCAACTTCAAGAATCAGTTAATTAAATAAAAAGACTTCCAGAATTGTTGTTTCGGAATTTGACCTAATTATTTCTTTGAAGTTAACAAACAAAAAGACCTGGTACATAAGATCATTCTACACCTTTCTGGCATAAAAAAGCATAAATTGATACAAATGTCGATTACAATCAATACTTAATTACAACACAAAAATGAACAATGAAGGATACCAAATTTTCAGTGCAAGAGGTGCTTCCTGTGAATCAGATTACTTCTTACTAAAAGCTTGTCTTGAATACATTCACTTCAGGAAAGACCACACAATTGAAACAAATAGATTATGAAGAAATTAAGACGTTCAGATGTGGCTAAGATATAATATTGAAAACTGAATAAGTGATCTTATTTTTTAATCAAATTTTACTTAGCAGAAAAATAAATTACATTGCAATATAAAATGCTCGACAAAAAGGTCAATTTTTAGAATCAAAAAGCAATACCAAAGCTCCTGAAGATACTGCTGTTGCCCTCAACATTTGGTGCAGTCTGTCTTCTGAGACTTTTAAGTAACATAAAATTTCTGATAGAAGCTACCAACCTATAACGAGCTATCCTGGTGGCAATGGATTGCACTTTTTTTATCAAGTTGTCCGTCTTTTGGGCAAGTTGCTGCCCACATCTGGGAACAAAGTAATTAGGAAAGTATGGTAAAAAAAATAGGATAACTATTTTTTATACAACTATAGAGAAAAAGAAAAATATAGTCAAGTTGGATTGGTAGGAAAAGAAAGAGTGCAAGAGATTAATAGTAGATTTGAAGAAAATAAAATGAATACCTCCTAGCCCTTGACACTAATAGTGTTGGGTTCAGCATTATTAGGTTCAAGAACAGAAAAACATGTCAAGGGAGCCACAGCAGGAAAAGAAAAGGAGCAAAAGAAGTGTGGTAAATTAAGTTGCCACAGTACCGTAAAAAAAAAAAAAAAAAGAGAGAAGTTTTGTTTTAAGCTTTGATAGGAAGGGAGGTAGTGAACCTGGTTTGAAGATTTTATTTGAAATGGCCTAAGAACAAGGCAACCAATGGCCTCAGCCTCCCCCGCCCCCATGTGCAAGCCTAAGTGTATTTGAGATGGCTTTCATAAACAGATTTAAAAGATAATAGAACAAAAAAGAAATGTAACAGACTGAAGCTTTTTGTTAAAAAGAAGTGAAGAAAGACAAAAATGTATTCTGGGAACAAAAGTGTGATAGTCTACACTAGAGCTTACAGTGAACCAAATCTAGTAGGGTGTGGAATATGTTTTATTAATCAAAATCGAGGAGTACCTGAGAAAGGTAGATAATAGACTCAAATTGTACTGAAAATGGTAAGAAAACAAGGGAATCATCAGACAGAAAAGATAATTCAATTTTAAGAAATAGATTATGAACGAGTGCAGGTAAATCTGCTAGAACCAGATCTGCCGAACCAATGTCTTTCAAGTAGACTTAAAAAGTGTCAAACAAAATTTGACAACAATACAGTACCTGAATCTGTAAAACATTACCCTCGTGTAGCATACAGTAATGCATTATTGACTGTATCAAAACCTTTCTTCAGAAGACAAGGCATCCCCTTATCTATTGCGTTACAAATCCCATTTTATTACAGATTTAATAGCCTCTTCGGTACTTGAAACTTTTACTTTCTTGTTCACGTGGTAGAGATCAAGTTTTGAAATGCCGCAACAATAACATCGATATTGAGAATTTGACGGAATTACACGTTTTGGGTGTCCAGGGCGATGACGATTAAGTGCCAGTGTGCGTGTGTTTTACGCTCGTACGTTCGCGAAAATTAACGCCTTAACAGTAAACAGGATTTTCCTCATTTGGAGTTTGTCCTAGTCGGTCCCAATCTAGCCGAACGCGAGGACCTTGGAATTTGAAACGGGTCTTTTAATTTTGGGAGTATCAAATACTTACAAGAAGCCTGAAATGAACTTAACATTTTTTCAGAAATAGACCCATGTTTTCCCTTTCTTAAATAGAGCGAAGTGCACTGAATAATACGAACAGATACGATACTCAATCAAACCTCTGAAATGTCAAAAATTACAAAAGTTTCTTTTTTTTCGAACCTTTCTTATATCTTAATTATTGAAGCTAGAGATTTCGTTCTAAATGCAACTATTCTACGCTCTGGATCTTTACGTAAATTCATATTTGCGTTTTTCGAATTAATAGTAGTTTCCACGTAGTTTTGAAATGAAACATGACGATTTTCCTTACATAACAAAGATTTTGTCAAAGACCGTTCCAATTTTTTTCTTTAAAAATGTTTGTAAAGATAGGGCACAATTGCTAAAACTAGATATCTTTAAGACTATATTTTGTAACTCAGTATCGCATCCAAATGAATACGCGTACAGTAATTAAATGTCAATTATTGTACTTTCTTTACTTTACGCCTATTTCTTTAGATAAATGTTTAAAAGTTGTTGTACACTTAGGAGAAGATGCCATGTTCAAACCTTCGAGTTTTTAAATATTAAATATACATGTGCGGACTAGACCTCTGAAAAGTAGGAAGATTCGACCGTGCTGTAGTCAACGAGTATCAGTAACTTGCGTTCTTGAGTTTAAATCTAGTCAAATAGAACGTGCAAGAAAACTCCGAAAAATAAGTAATTTCATAGCGTTAAACTAATTTATTTTTTTCTAAAACTTTACATTACTTTTCGTTTAGCTTCATTTTCTGGCAAAACCGTAAATTATGGCAGTGTCAAAGTCAGTGCAGAAGCAGGTACTTTAAATTCGTCTGTTCTGTATAAAAATGACGAAGATATTTAGTCCTTCTTCTCACATTGTATTCCTTAAATATAATCTTAATGCGGAAGTGTTAGATAAGGGATTTGAATAATCTGAATTGTGCAAGACTCGTTAGGTGATATCTATCGGCATCACAATCACATGAGATTTTTTAAATTATGTTACTTGCGTGATAGCGCCTCCACGTGACGTGAAGAGTAATTCTCCTTGAGCGTAAGTTAGATTTGCATCAAATCAAATCTGAACCATTACTATAAACCCTACCGGCCTGAGATTCAGCGGGGCGTGAGAATCCGGGGTTCCCAGACGGTCACCCAACCGGGAAGACGCGGTGACTCGAACTACTTAACTTCCATGACTTCAGGAGCTTGGTTAAGAAGTTCCGGCGCCCTTAACCCTATTCTTCAATTCCATTGGGGCCATGGAAAGCGCACATTGCGTAATAGCATCGTTGCCAAATACGGCTTTTTTGGTTTAAAAAATAAATAAATAAACAGAATGACGCGAAATTCATGGCCTTATGGTATTCCGAGTATCATGCGGCCGCTTACCGTTTAACGCGTGAAATTTTCGCACGGATACTGCTAATATTATAATCACGAACACGTTCTTAATTATGGTGATAGGGAATCGTCCACTTTTTCGCACTCATTTTCGAACTACTTTGCTATTGCAGTTACCTATATTTTTATCAATATTGCCTATCGGCCCCTAAAAGACAATTTTTCATATTTTCTCAATTTGTCGGTCTTTTGGTATTTGAATTGAAATATGACTTCAAGAATATTTTGGAAGAATAAATCTTGGTCATACTTATGCAAATTTTTATTGAGAAATTTTGAACCGCTTTTTGAAAAAAAACTCGTTTGATTGTTTCTGAAAATGTGCAGTTCCGAGCTCAGTTTTTTTTTTCAGAAAACTTCAGTTTCCGAGAAGTTCATGAGAAATAATTTAAAGCACTTGTGATTAGAAATACAATAATGTAAAAAAAATGCCCGTAATGTAAATATTAACGTCGTGAGCTATTAAAAATAATTTGTGTAGTTTTTGAAAAATTAAAAGAAACTGGGGTAATCGAAAAGGTGTTTTTGAAATTAGGTGCATTTATCATCATCCATGCCAAAAGTTTTAAAAGAAAAAAATCGGAGCAGTTTCTGAGAAAACATCGAGCGTTTCTGAAAGTGCGTATTTTTGAACTCATTTTCACAGAAAACGTTTGTTTTTTAAAAAATCATAAGAAATCATTTTAAGTTCTTGAACTCACAAATGCAACACTGAATAAAAATGCCCAAATGTAAATATTAACAACGTGAGAGATATTTCAAAAAACTTACATATATGTAAGTTTTTAACAATCTAAAGAATACTTCAAAATGGCCTTTAAATCATGTTATTCAGAGCATTTAGTACTATCCCTGCAGAAAGTTTAAAGCAAAATACTGGAGCAGTTTTTGAGAAATTCTTATTTTTAATATTTTCTATATTTCACTGAAAATTGCGATAAAACTACTAATATTTTCAAAATAAAGTGCACACATCAATTAAAGAATTACTTCAGGAGAACATATTTTATTTGAAGGAAAAATCTCTATCGTCAGTATTATAGATGCCGAAAAAATTATGCATTTTTGCAATTATTTTCGAAAATTCTGAGAATTCGACCTAAAAGACATGCAACACTTTTATATGATTTTTTTTATTCTATCGGGGAGGAAAATACACCAGCAACAAAAAATGTGGAGCAATATTTAAGAAAATATTGAGAGCACACCTTAAGTTTCCCAAATATCAAAATATCCGTTTCAAATCAGCCAGATTGATAGGAGAATATAAATGTTGATGAAAGTCCTGTGTACGATTTAGGTTCCTCCGCTCTCCATTAATGGCCATTTTTTCTTAGGCAGTTTGCTTTTCCAAAAACGCATGAGTCAATATTTCCGTTTTCCGTGCAAAAAAAAACTGGGAAATGAATGATTTTCTATACGATCTACTGAAATGCGGACGTGCAAAATCAAACAAAATTTCAGTATTTTGTAGTTTAATTGGAAAAAATGTATGAACATACGTTTGCATAACTTCATTTCAGATAGCCAAATTATGCTTGATCTTCTCTTTCCATATTCTTATAACCTCTATTTAGCGACCGCCTTATAATCGGACAATTTTAACCGGAAACAACGGTGGCGGTTTAAGATAGGTTTCAGTGCATTCTATTTTGGACTACCGTTTTTAGCACGTGACTGATAATAATGATTAATTTTCGGCGTGCATAAATTTGTATGAATGACGATGAACGGATCATTTCAAACTTCATTGGGCTAAAGTTTGTTTTAATCTCAGGACATTAAAGTAAGGTGATCGAGTTTGAGGCGTCTTGTGTATTTGCAAAAAGGATGCGTTAAATAGACTTACTATTGGTTTACGTAAAACCGAAGACCGGAGTCTCGTCGCCCACTTGGAAATTCAAGCGAAGCGTCGACCGACATACGAGGTTTGTTTAGGTGGTATCGTGTACATACCGTAGTTCAGTTTCGCTAAAATGTACGGCTCCAAAGAGTAAAAATTTACTACTGACACAGTGAAACATGAAACCACCATCTTGTCTCTCAAGCCTTAGAAACTTCTTTCCAGCAGTCTGATCCAAATTTATCACGTATATATGTAATACGTAATATCTTCTGTGTCTCGTCTCTGTAACAAACTTCATCTACTCCAAGCTACCTCGTGGTTGCTAATGTACTCATCCGGATTAAGTCCGAAATGTGTTTCGAAGTTGTTCCTTCTTCCTTGTTGGTAATGTAAACTTTAACTTGCTATTTCGGGAATTATCCAAATATGAATTTTAGTCATTAAGCATGTTTACACTAATCGTCTCCTATCTTACCTTCCCTTTGCGGCTCTCACACGCAACCAATCTTTATAAATGAGGACTCTAAAGAATGATAATTTCGTGGAGACGTTATAAATTGCACTTTGACTTTAAAAATATGAATGATATGTTTAAAAAACGCATCTAAATATTACTGTAAAATGCAACCCGCAACACGCGTCAGGATATTTGAATCTATATCGTTAAATAACTCGTAAACGAAGCGTTCTAAGGCCATAAAAGCCTTAATTTTGAGGTCTCAAAGAAATGTTCCTCACACTGTAATCTACAGGATGAGATCTTTTTGACCATCCATCTATTACGTTTTTGCTGGTTCGACGCTTCTCGATTCTACCCCACCTGTTCAGAGCCTGCAGAATCTGCAACTGTATGTGAAATTACTAATTAATTGATATTCTGTGCAATTGAATTACACGGATGTACCTCTTTGTTTGATAATAGAGTTAAATAACAATATAATACACCCTTGTCAATACAAACTATTCTTATCAATTACAAGGTGACAAAGAGAACAAGAGATGGAAGATAAGAGGGTCTTGAAGAAAAATATATTTTACAGGCTTAATATGGATTTTTCCTTTTATCAGTGCTAATGGGCATTCCCAGGTATCCTTCTCACTTGTGTGTATTGCACCACTACTTAATGGTATTACATACAGATTTCAGTACCTGAAGGGGAATAAGTCTAAGTGGATCTTCATCCTTAGGTAGATTGTACTGATATGTGCTGATGATAATTAATATGTAAATTGAAGACTCCAAGGAACAAAGTGGTTTCGAATCAGAATGAATGTGTATAGAAAATATTTTCTGTTTCAAACAACTGATGGAGAAAACAGTTGAGTGAGGAAGGGAACTACACAAAATGTTCGTGGACCCATAAAAGACTTGGTGTTACACCAGATAAAGAGGCAAGGGAACCAACAAAAGTACTAATATCAACAAAATATGCAGCCTGACAACTTTATATAAACAAGAGTAATCAAGTGAAAGTGGGGAAAAACAGATTGCACCTGGTATTGCAACTGTATAAGGTTCTGCACAATGTAAACACTTGGAAGTCACAGCCAACAGCAGATGGTAGAAATGCACCAGACATGCCATAATAGTCGCAAGACTGTTGAATCCAGTCCTATGGAACTCAATTATATCAAAAAGTGACAAAGTCTATTCTACAGTTTCTTTGCCGGAAGTACACTTATTCTGTTAACAAAAGTAAGAAATGAGTATATAAGATACAAAATGAAATTGAAAACGGTGATTGATGTTAAACAACGAATAGTATGGGCATATGAAAATGTTGAAATCAGATAACACATCCACAGCAAATTTGGAATTGGATACCTGAGTGAAGAAGCTCTAGGGGAAGACAGAAGAACAATGAGCATGGCAATAACTGAGGTTGTGCGAAAAGAAAAATTTAAGGAAAAGTAGTGTGTGATACAGAAATGTAGAAATTAGATTGTGAAAAATAGCCACAAAAGCTACAGAAAAACCCAAATAGATAGTCAGGTGTAGATAAATGTAGACATTAAAGTTCTTCACATTCAGGAGATGAATTAACTATCCTAGGATTGTGTTACAAGGATAATAATTTTTTTTAAATGTCATTTCATGGTGAATTATGTAAAATTCTACTATTGCATAATCAATAATAAACTTTTAAACTGTTTTATCTTATTCTTTTCATTACATCTGTTGCTTTTACTTGTTTTTAAATGCCTCTCTCTGAATTTTGATGGCAAGAAATTGATCACACATGCTGCTTCCTCTGGTTCCAGATTAAAGTGCTTCGCCGTGTCGGCTGGAAGCGCCGCATGCTGCCTCCTGATTGCGAAGCGATGCCCTCCCTCCACTGCTTTCCACCTCATCTGGCAGCCCGACCACTCCCTGAACGCGAGTTTGGTGGGTATGTGATGCCAGTGCCACGGGAGGGCATTGAGTTACAGAAGTACCACTACCAGGATGACTGGTGGAAGGAGATTACACCGAAAAACTGCTAAACCCTATTATTCCAAGTTTCAAATCCTTAACTTAAGCCTGATAACTGCATGGATTTTTATCTGCAATCTGATGCAGATGTTTTGCTTGTTGAGCACTTAATACTCACTGATTGGAAATTAGAATGGGTGAGTTCATTATCCCAAGATAAGTTTCTTGCATTTTATCTTTTATTGCACCCTGTTCAGAAATTTTGAATCTATTAATAATTAGTAGTTAGTATTATGCAATGATGTTGCAATCAGCGCATCCTCAGCTAGCTCAAGTATATTTAAATTATAATCCCCTTTTACTTGGGAATATTAGCATAAATTCAAATTAAGTAGGATACTTTGCTTTATGGTATATAGAGCAGCTAGTCAACAGCACTTTGTTTGCTGGGTTCAAACTCATTTTGAGATAAATTGGTGCTTTTCTTTCTTTTGGAAAGTTTAGGGTAAGTAGTCATAAAGTGATTGAAAATGTTACTATTAAATGTACACTCTAATATCTACTATAATGTATGCTATGCTAATGTTATTAATGGACGAACAAGGCTGTGAACATAACCATAGTTCAGCTTAGTTCATCTATTGATCAGAGTCAAACTGGCTTCGAGATGCTATCCCAAATGAGGGAAAAAGGATGAAGAATGAAAGTAGCTTGCAGTTTAGCGTTGCTGATTTTGTGGGTAGTTATATGGAATTCTAACTCTCAATTATGAAAGAATTATATATCCAATTTCTTTCATTAGATGTAATGTGTTTCTTTAGCTGCTGCACTATTCTTAAATAGATAAATGTTGCTAATAACCAAATATAATGTACTACGTGTGTGTGTGTGGAAAATATATTGTAAATAGTTTGCAATTTTAGCATTACTAAGCAATTAGTGCACAAGGGCATTGATTATGGTAAGCTATAACATAAAGGGTTTGCCGAGTAAGATAACAACGTTGGAACAGTATGATTCAAATACTGATGTTTGATATGTCTATGTGCAGCCAAGATGGTCCTTCTCCAACGGACAATGGCTTGAAGTAAAGGCAGAATTCTTTATCAGTATTGCACAGTATTGTATTATCTGCACAATAGCAGGGTCCCTGGCTTTTCTTTTGACAGTTTCGTGAAAAAAATCGTTTCATAATAACACCTTACAGTTCCATGGAAAGTGTCATTCCTTCATTAAACCCTTATGGTATCTATATATTATAATAATAATTACAATACTAATCATCATGTAGCGCTGTAGGAGTCTGGAATGGGATTAATATCCTTTAGACATGGAGTCGAGGTGTCTGCCTGTACTGCAGTGTTTCCTCTTGGGCCTGGTATGGAAGTGCTGCAGGAGGCCACACTGACGTTCTGTGTCCCAATACTCTGAGAAGCTTTAAGAATATTTAATGTAAATACAACTATCATCATGTAGTGAAATGTTATAAAACTATGCATTTATTTCAAATGAGTCCACAAAGCCAATGGAGAGTTTGAATTAAAAGCATTGATGTCATGGGATTTTTAGGAATCTAGTAAATAATGCCACTTACAAAATGATTTTTTTATTTCTCAACCTTTTTGTCAGCATTCCAATCCTTAATCCTATCTTCCTATGAAAGTAAGCTAACTTCTAACGTAGGCATTTATTTCTGGAAGCATACAAATTGTAATACTCTGAGTTTAATAACAGCTGATTTTTTTTAAAATTTCTTTCTGGTTACTTAAAATAAAACAACAGATATCTAGAAGTTACTATGAAATATTTCCTTGGAATCAACTTAAGATTCATCTATTTTATCAAAGATTCTATATATTTTCCACTTACAAAAGGTAACTTATTGAAGAACAAATTCAGTGTTGTTCAGTGGGTAGCCAAGGGTACAAGGCTGGAGAGCCATAGCTGCCTTGTGCCTAAAGGGTTGCAGGTTTGATTCCTGCCCAGGGCATGGATGTTTGTGTCAATACACTTTTAGCCCTATTGTTTCTTACAGTGGTCACTCATGACCTTAGAAGTTGAAAAGTGAACTTAAATAAGTACAAAAAGTTCAGTGTTATTTGTCGAAGAGCATGAATTTTCAGAGAGATGGTTGTTTTTATAAAGCCAGAAATTGCAACACCGACGGTTTTGGGTTTCGTTGGCAGAGTATTAGTGTTGAAGCATGGTGGTGATGATGGATATAAGTAATGAGTGGGAAGATTGACAAGGACTGAGAGGTTGCAGAAAAAAGAAATCGCTTGATCCAGTCCCTGCTCCAATTGGGGCAGTCTGTGTGGTTCAGTCATAAATAAGGCCAAGTTGATGGTGATTAACCCAAACAGACCACATACATACAGCTGTGCATTTATGGGGGCACCTGGGGTCATCAGCCAGCAATTCTGAATTAGTGCAAGAAAAACTAGTGGTGCTACAAAGAACACACTTTCTCGCATTGTTTCTAAACCCTATTCAATATTCTACTACATAAACCAGCATTTTTTTTCCGCCCTGTGACCCGAACTCAGATCCTCAGAGTTAACTTGCCGGCACTCATACCACTACGCCACACAAGCGCCGTATGGTCGAACTCGGGCAGAGGCACAAAAAGGTGATTCATATAAAAAATATCCGTTAGAAACTCCCAAAGCCTCCAGTTGGTTCATATCGATCAGGGAATATCAATTTTGGAGAAAATCGGTTGAAGGTTTTTAGGCGCTACAGTTGTCTACAGCCGTACTGATAGGTATTAGGTTGATTGATAGTGATTCCGGGTCTGTCAACTGCTAAGGTAATTAGTCCCGTAAGTGCAGTACATGCTTTTGCTCGGGCTATAGTGGTGATCTCCCCTCTCTCTGGATGGGTAAATCCGTCGCTGAACTACAGTCGACTAGCGGGGTTTTCCCAAACAGGTACTTCCCACCAGAGGACATCGCCCAAGCCAAGACAAGCTCTAAGCTCAACACCGGTCTCCCGGCAAGTGTGGTAGTGTGGTTGCATGTAAGTATGTGTGTGTAAAAGTAAAGGATAGGATAGGACAAGGAATGGAAAGAGAAGATCGCGCGCGGTTCATGGCCAGTTTAGTGGGGTAATGCCCCGTCATTTGGTAGTGTTTATCAAAGAAACCACGGAAAGCTATCGATCCATGCAACCGGCCGCTACAATTCTCCTCCACACAGCCTCAGAACTCGATCTAGCTCTCTGCTAGTGTCGAAAATCTTGCCATTGTCAAGACACAAACCTTGGACCCCCGGTCGAGGCACTACAATGACATTTGTTGATGCCCTGGGCCACCTCTCCCGGTCAGCCGTTAAGGATATCTAAGTCGGTCTCATGGGTAGTGAATATATTGTATTAAAATTTAATGTCAATGGATTCATTAGTTTACTTAAGTCGGTTCACACAGATGCACAGAAAAACAATTGATTTCACGGTACATACGCTTTACAAATCGAATAACAGTTGAAAAATTGTTTAAAAATTGCAAATTGGAAAAGCACATACAGACACATCCTGTTTACTTAGTATACGCATTGACTGTATTTGTAAGTAGAAGTGCTTCAAATGATTTTCAATAGAGTTTTTTTTTATTTCTCAATAGTTTTCAGCAACAACATATTCATCAAGTTAAAATCCCTGACTGTGATTCGAACCCGGTTCCTCCAGACCCGAAGCGTTCAATCCTTACACGCCTTAACCAACTCGGCCATCCGGGTCGGCTACGGGTTATATACTTCTACATTTGCCAAGAGATAATTGTATTGAGTTTTAGCATTAGAAAGCCGAGAAATTGAGAAAAATGGAAAGAAGTGTCCGTTGGGCTGCAAAGATGGCAGCTGGCACGGTGTAAGAGATATAGGTGGGTTCACTCCCGGTCTAAAACTGAAGCTAATGTGAGGCTAGTTCTCACAGTTCTCGCTATGTAAGCGCTGCGAACGACTTGGGCATTTTGGGACAAGATGGTGATCCATTTAATAGCTTTGTAACCTCTGATGGAAGCCACTAAATCGCGAGACGCCATCATGAATGCCCAACTCGATCGTGCGGATAAGCGAGGAACTAGCCTCAAACTGGTTTCAAAAATTTTGTCCAAAAGGCGGCTAGTTGACACACCTATATATCTTACACCGTGCAGCTGGGAAAGGAATAAGGCATTACCTAAAAGCCGGTCGAGACTAAAGAGTCTAGAAAACTACCAAGTTTACCAAGAAAACTACCAAGTTACCGGAAAAGTCTGTGCCATTCTCTAGGGCCACTAGTTTATTTTTTAACCGTACGCTCTTGCATTCAAAGAGAAACTTAAATGAAAATATTTCGTGCGTATTAATACTTTTAGAAATTGCATCAATTTCAGACACTAATTAAGTGAAATCAGCTCGTTTAAAAAAATAGTACATGACCTTTCATATAAAAGCTGATAATTTACAACATACTTCGTTTAAAGAAAAAGTCATATCTCCAATTTTGTAGTTTTGAAATGTTCACTTTTTTTTGTCATCTTCAAAAATACGGAGTAATAGCCGAAAATGGGAGTAGCATATTTTTTGCCGTCCCTTATTACATATGAGAGAGAATTTAAAGGAAAAATTCTGAGCTGTTTTTGAGAAAAAAAGCATATATTTCGCGCAAAAGAACACGGAAAATACTTATATTTTCAAAAAACTGAACATGAATTTATTTAAGGTTCCGACTTTAAGGAACAGATTTCATGAAGGAAAATATCTCTATTTTCAATATTATGCAGGATGAAATGGCACATTTACAATTTTCAAAAAATCTTTTATTTCATCGAACATGAGACTACCGCATGTTTGTTAGACTGACGCATGTTTTTCTTAAGCGTTCTTTACGCTCTCCGAAGATAGTTTGATCAAAAATTTCGTGCCGTTTTGAGAACATTTTGAAAATGTTTTTTAGGCTTCATGTGAAGTACCCTCAAAAATCAAAATATCCGTTTGAAAATCCCAGAATTACGAGTTCATTCAAATCGATTGGGGAATACCAATTTTCAAGAAAATCGGGTGAACGGTTTAGGCGCTAGTGTTGACCACAGGCAGACGTTTTGCATCAACCGATTTTTCGGTATCAAGAAGCAACAATACGTGAATTCTGGCTGCAGCACGCGTTACAGGATTTTTTTCTTTCAAAATTTGGTAAGATTTTTTTCCCTTTTTCGTAACCAGAGACCTGCAATAAGCGTTTTTCTGGCGAAAATTCGCCGTTACATAACTTAACATATTTTCTTTTACTTTAGTATTTACATGACTTTACGTATTAATAACTTTCTCTTCTTACTAAGAATTTTTTAAGGCGGGAAAGTAAAAAGAATTACCAATTTCTTAATAACAATTATTTTGAAAATTATGTAATGAAATATTTTTGGGGAAATAATTTCCAGAAATTTGGTATCTGATTTTAAAAAAAATGAAATATGAAATATTTAATTTTTCAAATCAAAAATCAAAAAAATATTCAAAAAAATTCAAATAAAAAAAATTATATGAAATTTTTCATTTCAGCAAAATATGAAATATAGTAGAAAATATGTAACAAAAAAATTGAATAATTTGTTAGGATTACAACAATACACTAAAATCACAATTTTGTGAACTGTACATAGCAAGAAAAAAAATGTAATTACATAAGAATCCAGACTCTTTCTTTCTTTTACTATAAAGATTTTGAAATTTTACATTGATATGTTTGTATTGTTAAACTTGATACAAAGCATGTATTGTTAAAAATGTTAATTTTGTGAAAGTTATTTTCACAAACATGAATGAGAAATGGTATTTTATACAATTAGCAATGCTTTTTACATTCACTTGAAATTGCTTTTTAATTCTTTAAAGGAAACATTTGATAAAAAAGAAAGTACTCCCATTAGTTTCCATTTCAATTTACTACATTAGTACACATTTATTTAAATATGTTTCTACAAACTTTGTTCCTAAAGAAGCCAAAGGGAGGAGGTACTTCTTTCGAGGAGTTAGAAATTTATAACTATAACATTGCCTCTAAATGTCTATAAAGTTTCCCTGTTTGAAAGTAGCAGACTCCATTTTCTGAAACAATATTACTCAGTTGAAAAAAGTCTAATGGTTATTAAAATAATTTGTCAATCAAGTATTTTTGTTTCTATAGGTAATAAAAATAATTCAATTGACTACATTGTTTTAACCAAATGAGAGTTGTGTTATTACCTCGACTGAAATACATATTCACATCTTTTCTTTCACGTGACCCTGCAATTGAGCTACACTTAATAGGAGAATTATTCATAGAGCTTTCTTTCCAGTAATGTTAAGTTCTGATTATACTCGTGCCAAATTTTGAGAATTTACACAAAAAAGGCATTTTGTTTCCCAATTACCCCTTTTACAAAGTGTTTTAAATGAAATGATTAATTAGATGAAATGATTAATTGTATGATTTTATAAAATCTGCAGAAACCTGCATCTAAAAATGTCAAGGATAATGCAAGAGAAACAGGAAGAATAAGAAGACATTACAATATCGCAATCACTATATTGCCAATCTTTGTAAGCAAGTTTTAATTTTAACAATGCAAATGTTCATAGTAGATCATGTATATTTTAACCCTGGAGAGGTGGCGGTGGCTGGAGTTTCGTCTAGAGGTGGCGTGGGGTCATTTCTGATCCATTTAAGTTATTTCTAAATAAAATTATATTTAGCAAGAAATAAGTGCGAAATTAGTTATTTTAATGATAATCAATCATTTATAAGGCTGTATTAAGTGAATGCACTATTGTAAACAAACATTTTAATGAGGAATTGAAACAAGTGAAAGGGCAAAATTATCATTTATCTTTCATTTTATGTAGTGACTCCATTTTCATTTTCCTGAATATTTCAACAACAAAGGTATCAGAAAATTCAGTACGTTTCATTTTCTAACATTGTCTTACACAAAAACAAACAATTTATTGAAAATGCTCCAAAGCCAATCAACACAACTTCAAAAAAAATAAAGTACGAATTTTAAGACGTTTGTATTGGTTTCACAAATTTTTATAAAAGAATTATTACGTATAAAATTTTGAAAAATTTTCAAAAAAGCTAAAGAATGTGGTGAAAGATATGTGAAATGTAAAGCTTCTGACTCACAAAACTAGGCAACTGCAGCTAAGCAATAATACGTGGGGTCACAAGAGACCCCGTGCCACCTCTCTTGGGTTAATCATTTAAAATTTAATAGTGAAACTCCATTCTCATCATAAAACCACTAAAAAAAAAATATTCCAATGCACCTCTCAAATAATATTATTTTATTAAATCTGATGTCATCCAATTTTTTTCTTTGTATTTTCTCCTTGTATGCATCAAAATTCAGTAAAAATATTGGTGCTGGTCACATTTCCGGCAAACTCTGTACTTTTGAAAATTGCACAAAAATTAACATTGAAAAAGTACAATATTGAAGACAGATTTTTTTTTTAATAAAATCTTTTCTAAAAATTATTTCTTTAAATTCAGTCATGTACAATTTTGGGAGAAAAAATTAACAGTTTTCATGTAATTTCTACTTAAGTTTATTGAAATTCCATTTGAACGATACAATCTCCAGCTACGTGTGTGGTTGCCTAGCTCCATGTGACGTATATTCTGTAGCAACAGGAGATGTCTTTTGACTTGTTTTATAAGTTATTATAAACATGTGAACTATTTCTCTGTGTCCATTGATTTTTGTTAACTATTTAACTCAGCCAACAAAGTTAATGCAGTTTATATTTTTTTAAAATCTCAAAATGCCTACAAGTTTTTCTTTTAACTTTTTTTCCATGTATAGAGAAAAGACAATTAAAAAACTAGAAAATGTGTTATTTTTGTTGAACTTTCTTAATATTCGAAAATTGCAAAAGTTGGAAATAATGTGAAAAAGTATCACTACTAGTTCTTTTAAAAAACGAGGCAATAGACATGGATTGAGGGTTCATACCCTCCTTCTCTCTCTCTCTTTTTTTTTCCACCAAAAAATTATAAGACTGAAGAAAAATATAAAGTAGGCACTTAGACAATTTTCAGGACACAAATAAATGTTTTCTGATCACAAGCAGTATCATTTCACAAGCACTTTGCTGTTGCACTAGAAAAGGGAATGTGATAATTCTGGGGAGATCCAGAATATAAGAAAGCTATGGACAATAAATGAGGATTAATCTCTAAGAGGATTATTGTATCATTCTTGCTGAATAGAGGAGTGGATCTTTTGATATGTTTAGTTATTCTTGCGTTATTAGAACCTACTAAAATGAGTGTAATAACTTGATTAATCAATCATTTATTTACTGATTTCATAGACAGAAAATTCTGTTCCTGAGAACATTTTCTGGATTCACCCTTGATGGGAGTCTAAAAGCTATGGGAACTAGCATAAATTGAAATATTAGAAATTCACCAATCATGTAAAATTAACAAAAAGGTATCGCTTCACAGTAAATTTACAAGGTTTATCAACTAGCAAATAAACTTGGCATCTTAAGCACCTAAACTATCCAAATATTGTTAAATGTAAATGAAGTATGTACCTGGACACAAATGTCCCGTTTTCTAAAATGTGTGAATACAAATAATAGTGTAGCAACAACCCTCTGTTTGACCTTCTTGTTTATTGACATATTTGTTTCTTTATTTTCTCTATTGAAGAGTACATTTCGAGAAATGCAGATGTGAAACAGGTGTATGGTAATAAAATTGCAAAACAAAACATAGCATTTACCTACATTATCTTCATGAGTATTAGTCATCCAAAAACAAACAGGGATTGAAACTCTTCTCGTTTAATTTTTCTCCCCTTACAAAATTCAATAAACATTTCACATCAACTCAATTAAATTTTTTTAGAGTAGGTAATACATACAATGTCAATAGATATAATTTGTTTAACTGCAAGGCAGTATATGCATTACTATATTCTTAGAACTTTGGGATTTCAATTATTACTGTCGCTACACTGTGTGGCTCTGCTGCTAAATATCAAACTAGTAAGTACTAGGTACCAAAAATAAATTCAATTTCTTTGAGTAACAGAAAACAAAAAGCTAATTTACCAAAAATATTAGATATAACAAATGCACTTAAAATAAACAAATCTTCAAGCAAAATATTTAAAGAATTGAAAGTAATGTTTTAAAAGGCAACTTTAAAAGCAACTTTCTGGAAGCAACTAACCTGCAATGACGTATAAAAGCATTTATTGATGTTATGCCATTAAGATGGGTACTCTTGTGTGGTTCTGTATGTTTCTCTTTTTCCAGCTCACCATTTCTTCACATTATGTATTTCTCACTTCACTTTTATATATTAAACATGTTATCTTCTGAAAAATAAAAAAACAATTTGAATATACAAAATATAAAACCTTCACAATCAATAATAATATGCATCCATGCACTTCAGTGGAGTTATTTAAGTTAGATCATTAAGTACTTGAACAACAACTGTAAAAAAATTGCATTAATAGGGAATAAAGAAGTTCTTATTGAATGATTAAAATAAAAATGTGATTCGCAACAGGAAGTGGAACAACATCAATAAGATTTCCTACAAAATCATTTTTCACTGAGAAGAGAAGTTGTGAATGAACTATTTGTTGTATTAATGTTCTAGAAGTTCATAAACTTCACTGAGAAGTAAACAAATAAAAAAAACTTAGCAAACACAAAGAATTGCTAACTACAAAATGTTTAATTTTACATTTAGTTATGACATTATGATATAAATAAGATTTGGGAGTTATATTAATTCGATCTCTAAGCAACATTAAATTAAGCACAAATATTGAAAATATCTATATTCTTAACATGTATGCTCTGTATTATTACAAGATTAGATTTCAAATAAAATGAACACAACTTTAATCCACAAATCTTCTGAACTAATTTTCATAAAACTACAGTAACGCAGTTAGGTGTTGCCCAAACTGTTGTTTTATGTCTTAGCAAATTTGAATATTTAATAAGACAGTACATTTGTTTAAAAAGAGAAAACATATGTAGTGTTTGCCTCAGATTAAACTATCCCATTCAGCAGAGCATAGCCCGAGTTAACTTCGGTATTCGCAATAGAGTTGTGGCATCTACAGGAAACAGAAATTTAGAGCTCTATTTTTAACTCCTACAGAAATTTTTGATATTTACACACATTTATAAATGTAGATGCTGCCCCTTGTGGTGAGTGTTTAGATAGATTTTTATTATTATTACGAGTACTCAAGAAAGTCTGTGCATTTCCCCATGTTCTCGGTTCAATTTCAAAAATAATGAAAAAACTAGCAGAGCCCAGCAGACGTTCTGCCCTTTATTGCCCCCTTTTTTCTTCTCTCTCCATCTTTCCTCCACTCTCTCACTGCACCTCTCTCTCTTCATTCCTGTCTCTCCTTTCTCTTTTCATCTCTCTGTCTGCCTTTCCTTCTCTGTCTCTTCGTCTCTCACCCTGTCACTCTCTCTTCTTCGCTTGCTCTGACTCTCACTCTCTGACTCTGTCTCTGTGTGTTTCTCTCTGTCTCTGCCTCTTTCTACTCCTCTCTTTCAGATTTAGTTGCAGATTCTGCACGTCTTTGAGCAGGTGTTTGAGAAGCACCAGACCAGCAAAAATGTAATAGAATGTTCAAGAAGATCTCATCCTGTAGATTACGGGTGAGAAACGTTTCTATGAGGCCTGTAGCCACTAAATTTTAGTTTTTAATGCCCTAGAAAGCTTAGTTTAGGAGTTATTTAACAAAATAGATTCAAAAATCCTACCTAGTGTAGAGGATTGCATTTGACATTAATATTTAGTTTTTAATTCTACTGTGCCATTTTTTTGATATTTTAATAGTTACTCTGCTATTCGGGGTGGAGATGAATCCAAGAAAACAGAGATAATTAAAATTGGTCCAGCTGTTCTTGAATTATAAATGGTCTCACTAACCAAATTTTGTTATTTATCTACATCTGTATAGATAGATAGATAGATACTATAAAAAGATAGATATTATAATAAAGAATTTGAATTTTGATTTTATTTAAAACTGAAAATTTTGAAAATAACCATTTAATTATTATTTCTGATTCAGTAAATAACAGAGGATTACTTCATGCACTACACTCAGTGCCCAAGAATGGTTCACAGAAATGTTGTGTTGCTGAAGATACAATGAGTTATATTAAAAAATAAATAAATAAGTTAAAAAAATGTATTTTTACAATTTTTTAAAATTTAAGCATTATGTGCTACAAAAAGATTGTAAGCACTTGTTTTTGAAAATTTAGTAGATGCATTCAAAAGATAAAAGAAATTTCTTATATTATTTGATGGGTTACTGATCGTGTATTAAATGCAAATGCTACCTTATGGAGGACAGTGTATCGACTATGGGTATCACCTTCGTTACACCCCTACAGTGTTACAGTATTACATTACTACTCATAAACTCATTGATTACCACTTACTAACATCACCTAGTATCATGTATAGGTAACCTCAAAAAAATTAAATACATTGATGCCAAAATACTGTACGATTATGATATTAGTAATGTTTATTGTAATCTTATTAATAATTAGAATTATGTTTAAAAATATCACATATTTTTGAAATGGGAATTGCCAGGTTAATGTTCTGAGAGTCATGGCACCAACAGTGTGTAAAACAGGGAAGAATGTTAAGGAGGAAAGGGGCTATGTAGACATGTAAAGGGATATTACAAACTGTTCAATTTTACTCAGAGAAAATTAGAACAGTATTGAATTTACAGGGTGACTTGGAAGAATTTCAGTTTTTGGAATTGTTAATTTTCCCCTGAAAGTTTGATATAAACTTTAATACAGACTTCAAAGTATTAATAATTTTAAAATTATTATTCTTTTTGATAACATTTGATTTCTTTTAAACTCATTGATGGCAGGACACATGTATGTCTCCACTGTACAAATATTGATTTCAGTCACTTGCAGATTAATAAACTGAAACAAAGGTGTATTGACAAGGCTGCACACTTGATAGAACATAGTAGACATTTGAAAACTTTGAAGCATTTCCAGAGTTCATTGAAAATAATTGTGATGAACTATGTTTCTTAGTAGGCCTAATGAATAGAGCAAAACAATATTGATCAGTTATTGCAAACTTGCATTGTTACAAATCTGTTCATTTCAGAAGTGAAGGTAAAGATTCATCTTTGGATGCAACTTTTTTTTTGTATTGTGTACGAATCTCTAAGACACTTGCTGAAAGTGTACTATTTTTTTCTCAATTCAACTGCTGGCATAGAAAAGTCATTCAGAAGAACCATGAAGAGGGTAATAACTAAATTAAGAATCAGGATGCATCAGGATACACTTCAAGCTAGCTTGAATATCAAATGAAGGAGGCAAGAAAATCACAGAAACTTTAATCGAAAAGGTTATCGATAAATACATTAAAAAAAACCTTTTTCCTGAAAATGTCAATTATTTCACACAATAATTTGAAGGTTTTTTTTTTTTTTTTTTTTAAATATTCCTCATTTTTAATATGCTTTTTTAAAAGTAACTTTATTATATATCTGAGTTAGAGGTAAATTTCAAAATATTGTTGTATTAATATTACAATCTTGATATTTTACGAATTCCACTTAAAGGTATGAGTTCAACTTCTAATAACTCAATCCAAGTTTTTGCTGCATTGATATAATTTTCACACAAGAGAAGTTGCTGGCTCTCTAGTACATTTCAAATAAATGTCTCCACAGTTGTTCCTGCTTCTTGTGTTTTCATATTTTGAACGTGAACTGATACCAGTTCTAGCTAAAATTGTTGGTAAGTATTTACATATGAACTGCAGAATAAATTACAAAACTGGTCAATTTTAATATTTCTCTTTATCCCTTTTCTTTCAATGAAACCTTTTAATATGACTGGAGTGTTAAAATATCTATTCAGTGTTTCAAATTATTTACATCTAACAATTTTCAATACAGATTGTGAGATTCTTCAATACATATGAGTATGCTTCATAATGTAGTTATTCCATGCAAACTATTTAAAATAAATATATTGTTCAGTGAGGAAGAGAGCTGAAGCCAATTCATATAACAATGTATCACTTAGAATATTGCAATCCATTTACAACCAGCCAGAATTAATTTATTATATTAATTTAAATTATCAGATTAATTTTAAGATATACATTTCCCGTCTTTTATTCTCGTACCTAGCTGAACAGAGGAGCATTTAACTCATAGTTGTGGGCAAATAGTTTTTTATTTCATTACAACAAAAATGGTGTTTGATTATAAAGTTCAGTATAAAATGCTTGTTCAATTAATGTCCAAATATTGTGGAAACCAAAACACGTAAATGCCCCAGTCATGGACATTCAAATGATATGACATATGGAAATGATATGATTGTCGACAGATGTACTTCTTTAAATATTCTTGGTAGATTTTTTACTGTCACATATTTCTTCAATTTACTTTAATTACTGATATCATTTCTATTTAAAGGATACAGCCTATTAATGTTACGAGCGTGAATCCCCATTTTAAATTACATGGTGATCAGATATCAAATTCTTTAAAGTACCATAAACATCTGCTTTATTAATTTGTTTCCTGGTATTATTCTTCTTCACAGAGTAAGTCTTATGTTTCCTGGTATCATTCTTCTTCATAGAGAGTCATTCGGAGATTAGTAATGTCTCTGTTCGTAATCTAAGAATTACACATTTGTCACCTTGAGAAAAATTTCCTCCCATCAGAATTTCATGGAGTACACTTGCATGAGAAAATACATGCACCATGTTTGACAAAAATGGTTGTTCATTTTTTGAAATGTTATGCCTGAAGCCACATTTCATTACAAATTTTGGAAATCTTACTTGTGGCTTTCCTAACGGTAATAACAATAATTTGTTATGAAAAATGGATCACTTATTTCTATAATTAAGAAAGGGTATTTTGGTGATTGAACTAATTTGTAAATTAGATGTTCTAGTTATTGGACATTTCTATTCTTCAATACTTTTTATAGAACATATTGGGTTTAGATATTTTTATACTGGACTAATTTTATAGCCGGACGTTTTGCTTTGGACCTTGTGACCAGGATGTTAAAAAAACTAGTAATTGTAATCAACAATGAATAAAACATGATACTTAAATGTTGCTGTTGAAGTATAAAACAAATGAAGTATTTCCTTAAAATAACATATTTACATTAAATTACTCAGCTTGCAGTATGTTGTCTAAAATTAGTATTCAGAAATAAAAAAAATGTAACAAATAAATGAGTACAAACGGAGCAATTTGTTTATAACCAAATTATCGTACACAAATCCAGTACAAAAAGTATTTATGCACATGAAAGTTTTCATAAAACCTTAATTTCAAAAGAAGTTTTTTGTAGTAAATCAAATATCTGATGGAATATAAACTTAGTTTACTATCGCTTCCAATGTCCTTGGCATAGAACTCACAAATGAGATGTTACATACGTAGACCGGAATATTATTCCATTTCTCCAGTAGTAAGTGTAGGTACTGATTTGTAAATACTACTTATACTGTCTGCTTGCTGAACATGTTGATCCTCAGTTTTTCGACACAGCTTTAAGTGAGCTTTCAGTTTATCTATACACTGTTGGTGACTAATTTCTTCCTTTATGAAATGCAACGTAAGGATCCTACTCTTGCGGCACTTGTGCACCCCTTACTGAAACTTTAAAACAATGCCTGGTCGTGGCACGTAGATTTTCCTTATTGAGCGTCACCTTCCAAATTCTTCCATCAAATTGGAAGATGTTGAATTTGCTCTCATCTGTTGAAAGCATCTTTTCACAGAATTCTTTGGGTTGATTAAGGCGAGATTTAGCGAACATCAATCATTTCTAATCTTTTCTTGAATTACTGATTTCGAATGCGTGCAGGAATTGAAGTTGGGCAGCCTCTGACCATGTGAGAGATGGCACTGATTCCGTTATATACCAAGGAATTCTGGAAAATTCAAAATCAATGGAACAGTTTCGATTTTGACTGAAAATTCCAATATTTGACTGTGTTATTCCGCTTATTAGCATACTGCGCAAAAAAGATTATATTTTATTTTTTGTGCTCGAGCGGTATGCGTGCTACTTTTCGCAAAACGATATTGTGTGGTTTTGTTAAGCAGATTTTTTCCTACTGATGGTCACTAATTTTCTTTATTGATTAAGTACTACTTTCGTCGAGCCACTCTACCATGCATGGTATATTCTTTACTCCTCAGTTCGGTAGGAACAATAGGCTTACTGACACATCACCTACATTTAATTAAAGATTATTTCTAATATCAGTATTTTTTGAAGTGAAGATTTTCTTTATTAAATATTATTAAAAATGCTCTGACACTATACTCACCAATTTCTTTTCAAAATTTCATGTGATTTTCTTTCTCCAAGCTGTTGACTGGTCTGTGGTTCGAGGTCTGCAGATACTTTTCTAATTTCACTTAGTTTTATACAGATTATGTAATGTAATATTCAAAACTCTCTTCTTTAGTGCTTTCTTTGTATTTGCATCTTAATAGACACGTCGTTTAATGGAGAGTGGAAACCGAAATTCTGTTCTCTACGATATTACATCGATGACCTTCAATCCCGCAGAGTCGCTTCATTGCGCTGCCAGCGAGGCTACCAGCACAACGGCAGCACAGAATGAGACGAGAGCACATATATTTTCTCTGATATTTACAGATTCTAGAAGTAGAGTAGAACCTCGTTAACATGGATCAACTGAGGTCCGTGCCGATAACAGTTCATGAAAATCCGGCTAATCAAGAGAATGAGGGAAAAACTAATTTTTTTTTCACTGATACGTTATTGCTCGTTATTGCCTTCGATACGGAGTTTGATGTATACAGCATAACTTATCTCGATCGAGTGGATCGCGGTTGCGAGGGGAGGGAAATATGAAAACAGATGAATGATGCTACAATTTCTCTTATGGAGGGAATTACGGGAGGGAAATATGAAAAGAAACCGAGTCAAGTTAATAACTAGTTAATTAGTAAATAAGTAAATCTGAATCATTAAAATTTGAACAAAAAATGATGTGTGTACCAAGTTGAGTCAAGTAAAATATTTTTATTATTTTGAGACAAATAAATTTTACAGAAATAAACTTCTAATTTATTTTTGTAAATTGCAGTGTACTATCATATATTTTACACTCACTGTATTTTGAAATACAGCATGTCATATTGTAGTCTACTATTATTTTCCTGAATGAAACTGAGGAAATATCTGCAGTGTTTAAATAATAAATATAATATTAAATATTGTTAAATATTAAATATGAATAACTATTAATATTACACATTATTATATACTTTTATTTATTTATAAATATTAAATAATAATACTTTAAACATTGAGTGCTAAAAAGGCGTAGTAAATAGTATTGTTTTCAAATGAAAACACTCTCCAATAACATGAAGTAAACGCAAAAATTCAATAATTACTGAAAAAGATCCCAACTACCCAAAACAAAAATTTAATTTGAAGAAAATTGTTAGACATCAAAATTTAACTAATGGTGCTTCATCATACATACTTTCTCGGTTTTATTTCTCAGTTATATAGCCTAATATTTAGAATTGCAACGAATGCTTCACTATCCTCTTGAAATCTCTCTTCACCAATTGCAATCCGCCTGAGAAATTAAACAATTTTTTAAAATTGAAATGTTTGAATGAAAATTAATCTTCTGCCAATCAATTAAGCGAGTCCTAAAAAAAGCGTAAAGAAAATAAAGCTAGCCTATCCCGGTACTCGAACCGCGACTAATGTAAAAACTGTAAAACACGAATTAACGACCAAACTTATTGATTCTGGTCGCGTCAACTACTTAGGTCCTAGTCCTGTTAGAATAGACTGATTCCAGGCGCGTCAATTGCTAAGGTAAGTAGTACCGTAAGTGTAGTGCATGATTTTGTTCGGAATGTAGCGGTGAATGGGTAAATCCGCGCTGACCTACCGTCGACTAGCAGGGTTTTTCCCAACCAGGTACTTCCCACTAGAGGGGAATCGCCCCACCCGGGACAAGCTCTAAGCTCAAGACCGGCCTCCCGGCATGTGAGGTGGTGTGGTTACTTGTGTGTGTAAGTAAAGGATAGGAAAGGGCAAGAATTGGAAAGGAAAGATCGCACACGGTCCATGGCCCGTTTGTTAGGATACTGCTTCGGCATTCGCTAGGTGTTGATCGGAGGAACCTTGGAAAGCTACCGCTCAGAGCAATCAGTAGTTAGAATTTTCGTCACAACAGCAACTAAATATGACCTAGCTGTCGAGTGTGAGGGAAAATCCTGGTATCGTTGGGTCTCGGACCTAGGACCTCCCGGTCAGAGACACTGCAGTGACATTAGTTGATACCCTGAGCCACCTCTCCCAGTCCTGCTAGAATAGTGCATGTAATATCCCGATAGGTGACAAGGCATTCGTCAAACTTACATAATTCAACTTCATGAACAGTGAATATCGGTACCATTGCTCTTTTAATAACACATCATGTGGTTCATGTGCGGTTCATAAAAACACAGCCAAATGATCAGCTGAATCCGCCCGTGGCCAGATGGAAAGATTGAAATGAAATCTCGTACTTGATGTTCTTTCTATACAAAGAGCTCCGTGTTCTTGGCGTTTTCAAACGGAAACAACGAAAATAAAAACTCCATTAACTTTGTAATAAAACGTAAATACGACGCGCAGCCAGGAAGCAACTTTCTATCATTCGTCAACAAAAAGAAAATATACTTTCTTGGGAAAAAATAATTGTAGCAGATACGATAGCATTGTTACTCTATTTTTTCAAATAATCCCCACCAGAATTGAGACATTTGTCATAGATTTGTCAGGGACCAATATTTACAGTCCTATGTCATTGAAGTTTGCCACCTGCTACAGGTACCAATGTTTGACAGCCACGTGCAACTTTGCAACATTGTGATACACGTAACGCTGACTGAACTGGAATTTCATCAAAACAGAAAAAAGTCGGAATTGGCTGGGGTGGTCTATAGAATGGACAGTCAAACGCCTCCCAGCGAAACTGCTGCCGAAGATCTGTTGAAAGTCGAACTGTGTATGACTATCCCTCCAAACATCCTGATTTTCAGCTACAAAATTGTGTATCCCCTCCTACATCAATTTTAATCTTTTAACAGCACTAAAAAAACTTAACCTGACGTGCGTAAGAAGTTACAACTCACAAGAACTTTACACAGGGGTTTTACGTGTTTCGTGTAATTTACCGGTTTAATATTGGCTGGTGGTATCCATATCAGGTATTCTATAATAATTTTTAATAAAATTCGCCCAGAAGGGCATAATGTTTCGAGAGAATTTTGTTTAAATATCTTGCTAACTCTTCAGTCAAGGTGTGATGATCGGGCGAAGATACGGTCAGTTCGAAAAGCGTATCATTCACCATAATTATTGCGTGCTGTAGCGATTTGAATTCGCACGTTGCCTAGGAGAAAGACGAACTTACAAAGAGTAGCGATCAATCATTAGCATGATCGTGATTGCCTCGCTCCTTTAATTGTTATCAATTAGTATCATTCCTTACAATTGGAGATCGAATCTTGGCGTGCAGTTGATCACAACGTTCAGGAGTAGGCCTGAGCATCTATCAAATGTGTCGTGTCGGAATAATTGGAGAAACGTTTCGAAGAGGGACGGATAGAGCTATGAAGAATACCCGAACCTGGTACTGATAGGTTTGTGAAATGTCCTTGCGAGGATTAAGTCGAAATCAAAAGAGAATTCATTTTATTGTAAAAAGGGAGAGGATCAGGGAGAAATGAAGTCAGAGAAGACGGGAGAGAGAGGGGGGAGAGAGACGGAGAGAGGGAGGGAGAGAGAGGGCGGGAGGGAGAGAGGGAGGGAGGGAGAGAGAGGGAGAGAGGGAGGGAGAGAGAGGGAGGGAGAGAGAGGGAGAGAGAAGGGGGAGAGAGAGGGAGAGAGGGAGGGAGAGAGAGGGCGGGAGGGAGAGAGGGAGGGAGGGAGAGAGAGGGAGAGAGGGAGGGAGGGAGAGAGAGGGAGGGAGAGAGGGAGAGAGGGAGTGAGAGAGAAGAAAAGATGGAGCGAGAGAGGAGAGGAGTGAGAGTGGGAGTGGGAGTGAGAGTGAGAGAGGGAGTGAGACAGGGAGTGGGGGTGAGAGTGGAGTGAGAGAGGAGGAGAGAGGGAGTGAGAGAGTGAGAGAGAGGAAGGGAGAGGGAGTGAGAGAGTGAGAGAGGAAGAGTGAGGGGGTGAGAGAGGGAGAGAGAATATGCAGAAAGAGGAAAGGTCAGTGGATTTACATGATTGGAAACGTTGGGTGCGTCAACTTCCATGGCCATGATTTCTATAAACGTAGTGCATGTTATATTCGAGCAGATAGCAGTGTTCTCCCCCCCCCCCCCCGAGCGCCAGATCTGGCATGGACCTACACGTCAGCTTGCAGGGTTCTCCCCTCCAGGCATTTCCACCCAGAGGTCCACCGCTCCAGCTGGGACAAGCTCTCAGAATCCGAATGCTCTCTCCAAATGTAGTACATGCAAATGTGTAAGAGAAGACAGGAGGAGGCTAGGATGGGGATGGAAATGTGAGATCCGTGGCCCGTTTATTAAGATACCGTTCCGGCATTCACCTGGCGTTGATCGGAGAAACCACGGAAAACTACAGAACAGGGATATCGGTCGCTAGAATTCTCCTCCAGACAGTGGCTGAATTCAACATAGTACCAGCTACGATGCTAGTAGCAGGATGGTGGAAGAAGTGTAAGAACACGGAGAAGTAGAAGAATACTAACGGCCACAAAATCGCAGCCTTCGTCCGGTCTTTCCTCTCTTCTCGGATGCACCAGCACCGTCTCGAGCGGCGGGCGGGGCGGGGCGGGGCGGGGCGACCTCCTTGGGCGGCGTGAGCGAAGGCGGAGCGGAGCGGGGGGAGGGGAGAGTGGGCGGGGGCGGGGTGGGTGGAGGGGAGCGCATATAGGGGGCGAGCGGCGCGGCGGCGCTCACACAGCCGCGATGGGGCGCCCGCCAGCGAACGCCAGCCCCGGCCCCGGCCCCGGCCACCGCGCCCGCCCGCGCACACAGGTGAGACACACGCGCGCCCGCGCTTCGCTCGCTCTTCCCATTCTCTACGCTAGAGCGGGCGTGAGAGGGAGTGACGCATCACGCTCTTCGCTTTGACAGCTACTGCTTGGCCACTGATGGCAATATAACAAGTTATTCCATGCGCTCATTTTGTCGGTGCGTTCATTTGGTTAGCTCATTTGTAAAAGTTTCGGCCTGTCGTCGTACTCCTGCGACAGAGAGGGTTGCAGATAAAGGCGAAAAGCATACGTGCCCATCTCGGGATGAATTTCTTTTTTTAATGTTTTCCCCTCCATAGTACCCCTGAGAAGGCGGGAATTTATTTTCTTAAATTCTATACAGTAAACTGCTGCCTTGCGGCCTAAGCAGCTGAGAGGAAGAGATTTTTCTTTAACTAAAATTAACTAAAACTAACTTAATTTTAGCTTAAATCTAATTTTCTAATTACTAATGTAGCACTTTGGCATACCTAACTTAACAGAACATTTTTATTATTTTATTTATCTTAATCCTAAGTAAAATTTTTCTAGTATTTGAAATTGAAGTTAAGGGTCAATTTCTTCTCGGTAGAACAAGTTATTGTGTGATGTAGACCACGCAGGGTTCCTACTATTACGCAACGAGCACAATTGTTATTTGTTAGTTGTAACTGTCTGACAGCGCTTCTTTGTCTTTGATATTACGATCCCATTGATTTAACCCATTAGTACCCAAAATTAATTTTGTTCGCATAGCGCCCGCCCATTGTCATCGCGTTCGTGCACACACAGTCATTGTTGGAGCTCTCTGGCAGCGGGTTTTGCGACTTGTGCTAATCCTTTGTTGTGTTTCTAAATTATACTTCTAGAGCGCTCCAAAGCGCCAAACAATGGTTATTTGAGCATTTTTTCCCTACAAGAAGTAGAAAAACGGTTAGAAGTAGTAACGCCTTCTCTAAAAGAAGTAGTTTAACTTAGCTGCATATGCCCCTAACGGTTTTTGCCGTTATAAATAATAACTGCCTTTAAATCAATGGGATCGTAAAATCAATGCAAAAAGCACAATTGTTGTTCGATTCACTCATAATTAATCACTTTGTTCGCAAGATAAATCACATTCCCTATATTTCAATATTGAAGTTTTTTGTATATGAATTTTATTGTACCGTAATTTTTGCAATTTTATTTTCTCCGTTAATGCTTACTGTTTGAACACTTAACACATTTGATACGAGCACAATTATTGTTCAGTTCACTTAGAATTAATTACCTTGTACACTAAACAATCACATTCTTGATATTTTATAATGCTTTTTTTATGTATTTTATTGTGCTGTTGTCCAAGTTTTGCAATTTTATTTTCTTCTTATCGGTTACTGTTTAAACGCTTAATACATTTGAAGAGAGTACAATTCATTTCACTCAGGATTCGATTCACTGAAGTGTTGTACAGAAAAGAATCATAATAGTTTCAGATTAATACAACACGTGTATGGTATACTGTGTATTTTTTGTACCTTTATTTTCTTATGCCCACTGTTTAATCGTTTCCAACGAATAGCCTTATACACAAAACAATCATGATCTATCTACATTAATGTTGCATATTTTGTAAATGTACGAGTATATTTTGTATTGTGATTTTTGTAGCTTTCTTTTGTTGTGTAACGATCACTCTTTCCATATATCACACGTTCGCAACGAGCACAATTCAACTGACTGAGAATTAATGGATTTGTACAAAAAACAATCATAATCGTTCTAGTTCACTATTAAACAGTTGTTTTGTGTATGTGTTCTCAATGTATTGTATATTTTGAAATATTATTTTCTTGTGTGACGCTCAGTGTTCGGAATCTTCACACGTACGCAATGAGCTCAGTTCTGAACACTAAGAATTCTATTCGCTCAGGCTTAGTACAAAAACAACCATAATCGTTTTAGTTTAGTACTAACCAGTTATTTGTAGTTTTTTCTAATTTTATTTTATTTTATTGTGATCGATCCTTATTGTTATCATACTATGATCATATTCTTCAATTTAACTCTCATTGGAAAATATATATTCATTGCGGAAATAGTTTTCAATAAAACATGATTGATAGTGATTCCGTGCGCGTCCACTGCTAAGGTCAGTAGTCCCGTAAGTGTAGTGCATGTTTTCCCCTCCTCGTGAGATGGCGGTGATCGTCTCTCGCTGGTTGGCGAGATCTGGCTCCAACGTACCGTCGTCGGCTAGGTTTTTTTTTCGAACCAGGTATCTCCAACCAGAAGGACACCGCTCCAGCCGGGATAATCTCAAAGTTCCCGACTGGTCTCCCGGCATGTTTGATAGTGTAATGCATGTTAGTGTAGGTAAGGGGTAGGAAAGGACAAGGAATGAGAAAGATCGCGCGTGGTCCGTGGCCTGTTTGTTAGGGTACTACTGTGGCATTTGCCTGGTGTTGATTGAAGAAACAACTGAAAGTTACTGAACAGAGCAGTCGGCATCAGAATTCCTCCTCAGACAGAACTCAACCTAGCTATCTAGCTAGTGTCGAAAATCCAGTCACCGTCGGGCCTCGAACCTAGGACCTCCCGATCAGAAACACTGCATTGACATCAGTTGATACCCTGAACCACTTCTCCCGGTTTTATTTTCATGAATATAATCTTTTATACATATTACTAATTTAAAATATCCTTACTTTTAGTTCAAATTTCTCACATTTTGGAAAATTAGGTCTTTGGGAATTTCACGTGCAGTTGGAATGACGCATTGCGTCCGATTCCGTAGCTCACTAAGTTACAAAATATACTCTTCAGAGCAGGAATTACACTGTTACAAAAGATGTTAATGTTAAATCGCTTGAAAGTGATAAAAGATATTCTAAGTTGATTATTATAGAAAATAACATCCATTATATTCATCTCAATAAATAAAAGATAGTTTTATACAGAAAATTTGGACCCACATTTAAGGTTCATTCTGATTATTCATTTTTATTAATCTTACAGGTAACACTGACCGTGTATTTGTATGATCTTGCATAATTTCCGCAATTATTCATTGTCATTAATCATAGGGATAACACTGACTATATTTTGTATGATCTGACATAATTTCCCTAATGTTGAACGATTAAAAAAAGTGTTGTGTTCTTCAAAGTTGCTACATTCCAGAAGCTTTAGGACCAGTGAAAGCGAGTAAATCTACTTTCGGAGAAAGAACCGGTTTTCATTGAAGTAATCCATCGTGTCCGAGAAGTGAGCGTACTCCTCCAAGAGTATGAGCTAGAAAGGTCGGTCGACTTCCCAGTGCTCTGTTTGTGGGTCGAACAGGTTTTAATCTCATTTCTCCCTCGAAGAGACCTGGAGACAAAAGTGAGAGTATATCCACAAACTCTCGCTATGAAGCAAGTGAAGTAAAAATATGACTTCAATATAAAACAAGAATAGGTTTGCTTATCGTCCGTTCCATAAAGACGAGCGTATGATAAAAGATGTAAATGATGCATTACAGTATACGTGTGACTGTTACAAACCACAGACAGTGCATAATGTGTTACAATAATATTTCAACATATTACAATTTGAAAGAAAAATTCCAAAATAAACTTACACAATAACTTGTTACTTTTTTCACAATTTTTTTCTATTTTTGTCACTTGCTTACTGGCTGAAAAACAATTCAAATTTAAAACTATTTAATTATTTATTTTATTTTTATTTAATAGGTAATTATTACACATTTATACATAATTGCAATTCTTTTTAACTATGTGGCTAGGCTGAAGACCTTTACGCCATTACAATACCTACATCCTACCGCCTTCTAACATTTCAAATACGGTAGGATGCAAAGAATTCAAAAATTCGGATATTTAATTATTCACAATAAACCATTTGATCTACTAGAACATAAAACTCACGTTATTCGCAATATTTTATTATCCAGAGTCGATTAATGAGTAATACACAAAAAGCATATTAGAACATAAATTCCTGGATAGCAAATCGAGAAAATGGAAAACGTTCGAGGTACAAAAGTTAGAAAAACGTGAAGAAGCAATATTTTGTTCTTCAGCGCTAACGGGCTGTACTACTTCGGTTCCGAGTCTGGACGCCACTTCTCCATTAAGCTGAAGCGACAGTTAGCTTAGTAGGAAAGATGATGTGGTCGATGACACCGCAAAACGCTCAGAATGCCGGGAAGAAAGCCCAACGTTTTATTGCGAAGATGAAGGATCAGTGCCACAGGTCCTTCAGCGCTGCCATCGTAGTAAAAGGGACAGCGTTCCACGGCCGTGAAAGTTGACACGCAAAGCTTTTACAATCCGCTTTGTTGCGTTCAACTGCAGGAATGGGCTTACTGTATTCGAGATAGTATCAGTGGTGGATCTGTGGGTTGAGACGATGAAGGCTATTTCCTCTCCGCCTGGAGTACACTTTCGAATAATCTTGTTAGGGCTTCATCCAACTTAAGCTGGTTTCCTTGTTTACTGCTGAGAAGTGATCCTTTAACCAGACACTGACACACATGTAGGCTCTTCGGTTGTGAGGTTGGAAAATCGTGAACCTCTCCGTGAAAAATTATTCTAAGGAGAACAAACATCCATGGACACAGTACGATTCAAACACCTAATTCTTTGGGCAGATACAATTAGATTAGATTAGATTAGATTTATTTAAACTGCAATTGGGCATAACCCGGTGGCAGCTAATTACAAAAACATAAATATACACAGCCTTTCTGTAATATAGAACTCCAAAACCACTAATAGTAATAATAATAATAACAACAACAACAACAACAACAATAATAATAATAATAATAATAATAATAATAATAAGAAGAAGAAGAAGAAGAAGATGCAAATTATATACTAATTGTAGTAATAATAATGGTAAAATAATGATAATAATATTAAAAACTGATTGATTCATAAAACATTAAATTACATTAAGAGAGAAAACACACACACACACACACACACACACACACACACACACACACACTGCATTAGTATTACACTGCACTTCACTGCACTTCACTTCACTAAGACCTGAAAACATTTCCTTCTTTATTTCTCTGCTATACACTGCACTACACCTCACTTCACAATAGAACACTTATGCATCGCTATATAACCCACTATTCTCCCTCATTTACTTAATAATACCCTAAATTAATTTCCTAAACTGTTGAACACTTTGAGGAAAGGGTTCAAAGGTTTTTGCAGGCAATCTATTCCATTCCGTAATCGTTCGATTTGTAAAAGAAAATTTCCCGACAAATGAATTCCCGACAATGAATTTACACAATCTATATCTTGCCCTGAATGTCTCCGTAGGTTATTTGAGTAATATCACTAACAATTTACTATTTAAAGACGCTTCTCTGTTAATGCGTAACAAATTATTACATCAATATAGTTTGTAATATGCGATACAATAATGGTATTTAATAATTCACTTAAAATACATTTTTCTATCAACTTTAATTGCAAGGTGAACTATTTTTTTTTTAAATTAGAGATTTAAGATTTGGTACAGTTTTTCACTACTCTACTGCAGAATGTTATTGCAGTTGTGTTGTTTACAACTGTAACATTACAAAATAGAGTAATTCTTTGTTCAGTTTTAACCATACATTTCTCGTATCTTACCGTGAAAGTTAACTTTTTCACAAGTTTTAATTTTATTTTGATGATAGAGCTATTTAAAATATGGGTATCACGATGAATCAATTGATAGAAAATTTACTTTGCATTTACTAGGTTATATTATACGAAGCGTAATAGGATAAATTTACTTTTAGAATATGAAAATTAATAACACAACATTTATACCTAAATCTCATATGATTTGTTTTTTCAAATCAAATATTAAATTTTCAATTGCTGCTTCAATTCATTGCACGTATTTTAATAGGAAGTAATGTTTTCTAATTACTTCGTTTTAGCGAAGAGAGATAGAGGGAAACAATTGAGGTGAGTCGTACCACAAACATCAAGTGATGAGAGGAGAAAATATGAACACTCATTGTGAAAGTAGCACTTGTCTGAACTTTATTTTGCCTCCGGCTTTATTACAATTAAGTGCGTTGACAATGCATTCGTTACGCTTTACAACCTCCAAAAGGAGTGAAACTGAGGTAATAATCACTTTGTGGTGTGTTATACGGCATACTTGCGGCCGGGTTTCTTAATGGGTGAAAAAAAGGAAACCCGATATGGTGTTGGCAATTAGCGGCCTGTAGTGAGAAGTTTCACTACACAGGTTAATCGTCTGTGAAAATATTTAACTTGTTATGTTTATCTGAAAACATTCACCGTTTACGTATGCTACAGTCCATGCAAAATATCTTGTAATTTATTTTATTTGGTCACAGAACTGTAAAAAAAGTACTATATTTGACGTATGGGTGAAAAGTAGCATTGTAATGTACTGCGCCTTAAAATCCTACAGAGAAACTTTCTTTAAACCAGTTTAAGTATGAGCTGTTTTTGTTTAGTTATTTTTAAGTTTAAAAATCCCTTTTGTTATAGACACTCTAAAAAACTTAATTTAAGCGAGAGATGAGACGAATATCACATCATTGAGAATTTTTATTCTAGGATTAATTATTGTTAAGCTTCAATAAGTGACTATCATATTCCTTCCAGAAAAGAAATAATTACGACACTCTTTACAGGTCAACAACATCACGTTTGGAATACAAATATTAGTGTATGTAAATAAAAAATTATTACGGATTAAGCCTAAAATTTGAATAATTCTGAAAGCGGCATGTTAATTTGCACACACGCCAGACTGTACGGATAAAACTATGAATGATTTTGAAAGGAGGGTTTCAGACTTCATACGGATAATGTTGACATTAGCCAGAGGATACTTGGGAATGTACTGTAAATTTGGGCATTAAAATGCATGTTGGAAATTTACGTTGCACAGACTGAAAGTTGAAGGTACATCTCGACGGTCTGAACCTTGTCGTTCCATCTAAGATTTGCGAAGCGAAAAGTGTCAGCTGAGGTGTTCGAACTCTGTTGAGTGGGTGGGTGGGTGGGGGGGCATTGACTTCCGCACTCATCAGAAAAAGATATCTTGGTACGAATAAGGGCTCGTCTGCTGGTTCCCATTCTAATCGATTTCCATAATAAAGTATGGAGACTTTTTGAGGGGGCGCTGTTTACTGTGCTAGATGCAGTAAATATCTACTCGAAGTTCTGTTTTTCAGGAAAGAAGAATTCTTTGGGGCTTGCTAAGAGAAAATACAAATAACCAACAGTTTTCATTTGAGAAATTAAATAAATAATTGCATTATTTTGTCAACAAATAACTACAAAAACGAAATTGAAATAAAGAAAAGCAAACTAATTTTAGCTCTCCAATAAAATTATATACACTAACTATTCACCCTGTTTCCTGGTTCTTATTGATTGATAATGCAAGATTGCATATGACCGAATTGATCAGACTATTTAAACGACCTTTAATCGTATATGAAAAGTACACAAATACATTGATCCTTGACCTGAATTCAATTCAAAACACCTTCACATTTATGCATAAAATGTTTCTCTTTTATGCTTGTTAAAGAAATCGACCAGAATAATTTCTTTGTGATTAAAAATAAATAGCCCTTGGCCCTTTCTATCGAAAATTCAATAATCGATCCTTCCCTCGACTGTCTTTTACTCACTTCTATTTGATCAGTTTAACTTTTACACTTTCCTCCCTCCGAAACCTAATCCTGTATCATCGGCCGCGAGCGGGCCGCACGACTTTAAAATTCCCTCTTCCGTCGCTGGGTCTCTCTCAAAACTCGCTAACACCGCCCCGGTATTGAAGCCAGCGCCTCACCAGGCATGGGCGGACCGGGCGATCGTCACAAGCCCCGCAAGTAAAGACGAGACTAATGGGAAAAAATTAGTAAACATTTGAAAAATAAATTAGAACTCGTAAAAATCGTTATCGTAATTCACATACATATATGATCATGTATATGAACATATACATTTATTTGATCAAAATACAAAAAATGGTACTAATGAAATTCAAGAACCACGATGATTCGACGATTAATTTAGTGTATCTATTATTAAGAGAAATATATGTAAATAATTTTAGCATGATTTATACTTTTAGCATGATTTATACGTAAAAAAAATCAAATACTACTACAGAAGCATAAAATAAAGGGAGTAATAAACTACGAGGATATTCCGAATGGCTGAGCCGCAATAAGCACTCAAAAGTTGGTTTGAAAAATTGATTTCTAGGCAAAAATTTGCATTATAGAAGCGTAGAAACACTTCCGAAACATAAAGTTTTTATTATTTACAAAAGAAATGAATATATTTGTTCAGAAAGAAAAATTAAGCGAGAAATAAAAAAGCTCCCAATTTACACAATTCGACTGCTTTTGTATTTCTCGCTTAATTTTTCTGTATGAGCAAATATACTAATTTCTTTTGTAAATAATAAACAATTTACATGTTTCTGGAGTGTTTCTATGCTTCCATAATGCAAATTTTTTGCCTAGAAATCAATTTTTCAAACCAACGAGTGCTTATTGCGGTTCAACCATTTGGAATATCCTCGTAGTTTATTAGACAAAATATGCTTAGAATTGTCTTAAGAGCTTATTTTCGAAGTTTCAACGTTTCCTTCCCGGACATCCTGTAATTCCAAAATCTTTTTATAGCTTAATTTTTGTTATTTGTTGAAAAAATAACCCAAATATTTACAACTTTCACATTTTTAATTATTTTTCGTTGGGGGGCTACGTTCCAACATTGTCCCGGACCCAAAATTGTGTAGCTCCGTCATTCATTGAAGCAGACGATCCATTGCCTGCGATAGACGCACACTTTTCTCCCTCTGGACCAGGGCCGCTCAACCATTTGCTCCGAGGAGGAGCAGTCGGTTGCTCTCTTCTCTTTCGCCGCAGAAAGAGAAAATGACGTCATCGAATATCGATCGGTGGCGTGTGGCACAGTGGGTCGCGTCGTATTTCTACGGGGTATTTTACGTTGTTCGGAATGAAAAAGTCTCACTGCTCTGGGAAAGGATATTACGACAGAAAAAAACAGTAAAATACTTTTGGAACATTTATTGGAACAGTTACTAGATGTAAACATATTAGTGTGATTTGGAAATTAAAAACACGACAATTTTCAACGCAGCATGGAAAGAAAAGTATATTTTTGCAGATTGCGCCGGCAATGCCAAATGTTTAGTTGCAAAACAAGTGCTCAATAATATAAAGAAATTTAATAGCAGTGACATTACACAGTTTATCATGCTGCTGAATATGAAAAGTATTATAAAGGTTGCACAAAAATGTTATTAAATAAACTAGTAATAAAAATACTAAAAGTAAAAGAAATTAACATAAAAAATGAAGTTGGTTGCAAAATCAAATACTCTAATTCAACATTTTAAGTGTTTTTTCTCGCAATATACTTTCTATATTTGGAAGAGATGACATGGTGCTATTGAGCCGTAACATGCATTTCCGATTGTGATCTGTAATTGTACTTTTCATTCAAGATTTACAAATTTTCAAAGAAGCAAAAAGTTGCTCACAGTTGTATGTTGATCCAAACGTACTTAACAATCGAGCAGCATTCCGATGCAGTTTTGGAAAACGGTTTTGTAGGAAGTTCTTTTCCTAAATGCTTACGTTGTAGTATCGGTATGGAATAAAATTAAATTATTTTGTATTGAGTTATTTTACTGCCAAAACAACATAAGAACATCAAAATACATCCAAAACTTACTTCTAGTGAGGCATTGTTTTTCAGAACACTGAAAACTTCCTTTTGTTCTTCTTCAGCGTACTTGTCATTTTCATCATCATGATTTAATGTATAATGTCGTTGCAAATTAAACTTCTTCACGTGATTGAACCCTTTATGTTAACTAACATTTGGCATAGCTGCCGTAGTCGGCGAAAAGATACTTTTCTTCCCATACTGCATTGAAAATTGTTGGTGTATGTGCTCTTGTCTGTGATGTGCTCGCGTCGACTTCCATGTTTCCGCGACTGGAGTTACCGTGACACTGTATCAGAGGTTATCGCCAGGTGCGCAACACTCGGGCTCCGGTGTCCCGCTCTCGGCTGAGAACAAGGCTCCGCGCTGCCGATTTGCTCTGCTTGAGCGGCCCTGCTCTGGACAGTAATGTTCAGCATGATAGGGAATATTCAACTCGAACTGCCATTTCTAACGAATTTTCGGCGTCCTTTTAATACTCGTGCTTAGCGTATTAACGCTGCGCCACAACACGCCACACACGCCACGCCACACTAACGCTGCAACTCAACACTTTGTTGAGACAGCCTACATTTTCGCCCAACATCCATAAAACCGCAGATATTGGCTTAATGTTGATTGTAATTACCTCTTTCCGAGATTTTAGATGTGTACTCTTCCAGATGATTGTGGGTACGCCAGACCATCCAGCCATCTTTAACTCCTCTTCCGTAATCACAGCATTGCTCATCACATATTTGGCAATGGCACTAAACAAGTGAATCGTTCCGATTTCTCTGTGCGTAGCTCAACTTCGTCGTTCTGTCATTGGTTCGATCTTGCTGACGTCATTTATCCGTTACATTCTTCAAACTAGTATCTGCTCTCTGACATTTCGTCGAGACCGGGCAATTCAAACCTGAGATTTCGGTTGATACATGAGTCGATACGTTCAGACATGAAAGAGTGATAAATAAATGATTAAGGCTGACACATAGGAAATCAAATCTGCACAACTACCAGTCACTAGCCTTAGAAGGGTCTCACCTGAAGTCAGATTCCTGTTAATCACGTAATATCTGCCACTTCTCACCATAATAACATACTAAACTTACACTAGATGATAGCTCTGGGTAAAGGTACTTGTGACGGCAAAAGACCCACCTTGAACCACCTTTTGTTGGCTAAATAGCAACTGAACCGACTCTAAGCACGTTTGGAAACTGTTCCTATTATCCACCCGTTTCGGTTGATATGAACTTAAAGAAGCTAATTTGGGAATTAGCCAGAATGAGAATTTAGTCGTAAAATGCACATTCAGAGGAATGTTTTCGACTCATCAGCCATCTTTAAATAATTACCTTCTTCTTGGAAGGAGAGACTCTTAGAGGACTCTGACAATGATGTTTCCGAAGCAATTATTGGATGATAAACGAGGTTTATGTAGTATATACGTCGCATTGTTCGCATACGTGCATTGTTACCCTTGTCCTATGCTTACAGTTGGTAACAGTCTTGTTTGTACAGTCCATAATTTGCTCGAAAATCATTAATTTTAAATGGAAAATTGAGACTAATTCAAAATATATTACAAGATAATTGAATAATTCCAGTTAAATAAAATGTAACTTTCTACACCTGGACGAAATGGCCTTGAATTTGAAGTTCACCAGCACATTTAGTAGCGTGGGAACTAGCCGCTAGGAAGATTTCCAAGTAACTAATTTGCTGGTGAACTTCAAATTCAAGGCCATTTCGTCTTGCTGTACAAAGTTACATTTTATTTAACTGGAATTATTCAATTATCTTGTAATCGTTTTGCATTAGTCTCAATTTTCCACTTAAAGTTAACGATTTTCGAGCAAATTATGAACTGTTACAAGCAAGACTGTTACCAACTGTACATTCCGACGTTCGATATTTCTCGACAACACGTTCTCCCGTGGTTCCCCGCAGTGTAGATCCTCTTCTACCGCATCGCAACCCTTTTCCAGTCCCGAGCGCTCTCGTGTTTAAACGCTCCCATTAAACGGAAAAGTAGAGCGGCGGCTGAAGTGGTAATGAATTAATTCGAATGGCCCTGCGGGGGGTGGGGGTGGGGCCTGCTGCCGTGATGCGGCGCTCTCTCGAGAGCCCCGGGCGAGAGCGAGAACGGGGGCGCGAGCAGGAAGCAGGAAGGAGGCAACGGGGACTCCTGTTGCCGCCCATAAAGACCACTGCGAAATCAAACTAGCGTTCATGAAACAAGGCACGGTCTTCCTCATACAACTTGTAATGATTGAGAGATTGTTAGTGATGCCGAGTGCGTCAACTGCTAAGGCCACGTAAGTGTCACTTAGTCCCGTGAGTGTAATGTGCCTTTTTATCGTGTGAGGAGGCGGTGATCTTCACCCGCTGGCTGGCGAGATCCGGCGCCGACCTACTGCCGGATAGCAGTGTTTTCCCTAACCAGGTATCTCCCACCAGCGGGGCATCGCCCCAGGCGGGACAAAGTCTAAGCTCCCGACTGCTCTCCCGGCATGTGTTGTGGTGTAGTTCATGTTAGTGAAAGAGTATGTGTAGGTAAGGGGTGAAGATAGGACAAGGAAGAGGAAGGAAAGATCGCGCGTGGTCCTTGGCCCGTTTGTTAGGCTCGCGCCCGTTTTTTATATTACTGGTGGATCTTTTATTCTGAGTTTTTGTAAGAACAGAACAATTTGGTAATAAACATGGAAATTTTTCTTCATTTATCAATTTTTTAAGGAATTTCAATAACCGAGACATTTATTTTTGACCATTAACATGCTTGACCACTTTTTAACATTTGTGTGTGTTGCACTGATCTAAGAGCCAGGAATCGGAGCGGCTCTCGAAGACGCGATTCTTCGTGAACGGCGGAAGGAGCTTTCCGCACGAGGAACGGGTTCGAGTGGGGACTCGAAGTTTCTGGGTCGTCTTAGATGGAGGGTTAAGGTTGCGGTAGGTCTTGTACACGCCGAACCGGTTCTGTTTGCTTATGACTTCGCTTCCTGGCTGAGAAATACGTGAGAAAAATATCTATGTACTGCGAGAGGAATCTACTGGCTACAACACTCATTCAGTTCATGGATTTGGAAGAATCATTCAGTCATTGCGCTGACACTATTCTAATTAAATTTCGGCCATAAGTATTAGTGAGTGAGTGAGCTTATTGATATGAATGCTATTGTTTCGAATCCCTTCTTCACGAGAAGGCGCATAACAAAAATCTCTTTATTTTGGCATATTAAAAGGTGTGTATGGTATATATCGTAAGTACGAACTTCCAGATCAAGTATTACTACACAACTCTCGGGAGAGAACATTTCTTGAAATCAGATAATTTTTCTTTCGAAAGTCAGATGTACCACAAAGAAGATGTGAATGATTTTCATTTCTTCAGACGTCGTGTTATATCACGTGCATGAATATGATGTAATCAAACGGAAAAGTGAATATTTCAACACAGATAAAGTCTTCCTTTAATTATTACACAAAATTATGGAAAATTTTACTCGCACAGACTAGTACAGACTGCCAGGATATCACACCCGAACCAACTGTGATAACCAAATTAAAGAGATCACGCACATATCGCTGTGTGCTTCAGTGGCTGTCTCCGCAGTCGAAAGTGAATCGTCATGCGTGGCAAATGAGGGAAAGGAACCACTACGTTCGCAAATGCGCGCGGAGGTATTCCTAATTTCCTCTCCTCGCATCTCTTGAGAATTCACTGATTTGAATGATTAGACCAGGCTGTTCCAACTCGTCCTCTCGCGAGCACGGGCGCCCGAGTGCAACGGTGGCTAGCCCAGGAGGAGGTTGTGGAGGGGGGGGGAGCGCTCTTATAGCATTCGCTTTTCTTTTTGTTTTGTTTTTTTAATTCATTAATCCTTTTTCGGCCTGTTTGGCCTTTCAAGGTTTTGAATCATACATACAATTTTTATACAAAGTTGATAACATTCGGCGTATTTTACATATTTTTAACTTACAATAAAATATTAACTAATTACCGACGAGTGTCCAGGAAGGGTACTCTAACTACTCGAATTTATTTCTAATTTGTTGTTAATAACTGCTTTCTTTTCTGCTATTTTTATGGAGGTCGAAGTAAATCTTTGGAATGCCGACTTTTGATTCTTGGATATGGTTTTGAAGTAGAACCTTACTTAAATTTTTGGGTTGCAGGGCAGGATGGTAGGTTTGGGTAAAATCGGGTGGAGAGTCTGTCTATCCATTGTTTTATTGGACATATAGCGAGTTCTTTTTGAATTTGCTCGTTGCGGATATACCACGGTGCATTAACTGTCCAGCGCAGATACTTATTTTGATTAACTTGCAATTCGTTTAAATTGCTATTTGCCGCACCTCCCCAAATTTGACAGGTGTAAGTTAGTAAAGGTCTTATTATATATTTGAAAATGGCTTTTCTTTTCGTGGAAGCAATGTGAGTGGTGCGATGGGTGGCAGAGGAAGTCACAACCCCTTTTTCTGTCTTTCTGTCGTCGATGCAGTTGAAGATAACAGATTTACAGAACTCCACTTCTAAAGGAGAGACATTTTAATACCCTTAATTTGATGCGATGATATCAACATTTATATGTGGAGGTCTGTCCCAAGCTTGATAAAATGCAGCAAAGATTATATCTATGTTTACGTAGACTTATTATAGTGAGCAACTTTTCTCTGCATCGAAAATAATAAATATCAAAGAAAGAACCCAACTTCAGGACAAGACATTGAAGAGCGTTCTACACTTCACAACAGCCGAAGGACTGACACCAGATCTTGCTTCACTTGTTAAGAAAAATGTCTAATATTAATTTCATAAAATATTGTTGAATTGAATCTAATTTTACATTTCCTGTTAAACTTAAAAAATTATTTCTGAGTATGAGCCCTAGCATGCCCTCCGCTCCCCAACCTAACCGCTCCCTATTTCGGGTATCAGCGACGAATTGTCGCCAAAGGCCAAGGCCAGATCGCGTCCTGAGGGCTTATATTTCGCCAGGCGCCGACAGCGAATGTTGACAGTCGTCTGTGCCCGCCAGTCTCCGCCAGTGCCCACGTTGACTTGCGGGCGCCCGCATGCTCGCCCGCGGGCAGCCGAGTTGGAACAGCCTGGATTAGACAAGCAAGGTACAATCGACCAAAACAAAATGGAAAATTTAAGCCGTTAACCTCGGATAAAGAATGCCTCGGGGGAAAAAACGGTTTAGTTTAAGTATCTGCTTGTCTAATGGGAGCCAAATACTCAAGAACATTATCTTATATCCTTGTCACTAATTCAGAGAGTATCATTTATTACTCATCCTGCTAGCAACAGGAAGCCAATCGATGCCCATGCCCATATGACAAAAAAAAATAGGGAATGGGAAGATGTCGCTGCTGGTAGCTAGGCTAGGTAGGTAGCTAGACTAAAAGCGCGGCTTTTGAGCTTCTTTGTGAGACGCAGCCTGTGGAAATACCTCTCACTCCGGATGTTTTAATCCTAGCCCTCGCTAAGACGAAGTTTTGAGCTAATTTTAATTTCACGCATACAAGCGCTTCTATCGCTAAAAATTGCATAAAATATTATTTATTACTTGCGCGAATTGAATGTTCGAATAACGTATAACTGTAACAGCTTACTCACATAATGTTGACTCACAGGAGTGTTTTCTGGAGTAAAAATGGGTTATGGATTATTTATTGTACTATTATTTATGTATTGGGGTTATTATAAGACTATATTACCAAGTTTTGTGAACGAATTTTGGCCTTCAATAAACTTCATGAACTATAAAATTATAGTTCATGAAGTTAAACTATAAGTTTCATTTTAGTATTTTAGAGTGGATTTCAGTCAGGTCCTAAACACGTTTTGAAGGATTGCAGTATACTCGCAACCGAGGAGTACAAATCAAATTATCGTAGGATTTTTAAAGAATACGCAAAAAGATATTTGTCTTCGCATTTTGAGAGAAGATACCAATACTTGTGTTGTAATTTTTCAAAATCCTGCATATTTTTAGAATTTTGAGTGTTCTTGTACCAATGAGTGAATTCATATAAAATGTTGGAGCATTTCACTATTTCGAAAGACAGCGTATTAACGCGTATGTTTCTTTTTAAGTTTGATTTATTCACGAACACTTTCATTACTGCAGATTCTTCTTTTTGAATTAACAGTAACACAATGAATTAAATATACAACCACTACTTACACGGATCAGTGGAGTTGAGAATATTTCAAAAATAAGATGAATATTCCCATCATTGAGGCGTCGCTAGAGAAAAGAGGAATACAAATAAATATCTCAGATGTTCCAATACGTATTTGGGGATGATTAGAATTGTATGAAAAATTTTATTGCGAGGAATATTGATCCAATTTTGAATATAGAAGTTAAGTTTGAAATGGGATGGAAGGATTTGAAATTTGCTTCAAATGATAAATAGAAGAACTAACGGCTTTGATTGTTTGAAATCATTCACAAAGGACACTTCTGTTGATGAATAGCAACTTACTTCTGACCATTTTTCTTATGTAAATGGCATCGTGAGATCTGGATACATTATCGAAATAATTAGAAAAAAATATATATGATATGGGATGTGAAATTCTTAAACAAAATCATACATTTTGTATTAATCTCCCTAACGTTTTTAAAATATCATTTGAATATTTCTTTGCTATTTTATATTTAAAGATTTTTAAATACATAAATTCCTCTTTCTACATGCATTTAAATATTAATAAGAATAATATTAATAATAATAATATTGAAAATACATATGTTCATAATTTTCCATTTAAAATCACACGAGGAGATAGTTTTCCTTTAAATGAAATTGAGTCGTGAGTGCGATACCTTTTAGTGTGGTAATGGGCAACATGTGTTTGTCCCAAGATTGCACGACGTAGTATTACGCACGATGTACGACAAACGGCAGACGTGAACCACGAAAGCGTGGAAATGAAGCAGCGCAAATAATTATTTTTCACGAGATTAATAGATATTGTTGCTGACGTTCACAAACAAAGAACACAAAATATTTTGGTAGTATTTGATGCGATGCAATTACACTAATGAGGTTAATAATGAAGAAAATTAGAGAGTAGTTTTGTCTAAAACAAGTCACTTAATTGTTCTTTTTCTTCCTCTGTCTTTTTTAATTTTCTCTCACCCTTTCCTCCTTACGTCAGAACGTTAAGCAAGATGATAATACTTATGTTATGAAGAAAGTTGCTAATTGTATGTTATGATTCATAATTTCACAATTTCAGGGGTTATTTTTGTTACTGCTGTTACTTTTTACGAATCTACTGAACTAATTACAATTTGCAAAACCTTAATCGCATAACATCTGGAAAAGAATTCATAATATGCCTTATTCGACGAAATCTGAAATAGGTGAAGACGATTGTCCGTGTACGTTATTATTCAGCAGTCATTTGTTACGCGAGGTGATTCTGAAAAACAGAAGGGAAACTCTTTTGTACGGAAAGTAGCAGATCGCTTTCATTTATGATGCCCTTAGTCCAGCCAATGTAGTGCATGTTATATCCCTGGGAGTGGTGGTGTTCTTTCCCCACTAGATCGTGATATTCGGCGCCGCCTTACACGCCGGCTTGCGGGTTTTCCCTTCCAGGTATCTCCACAAAAGGAGCACTGCCCCTACCGGGACAAGATTAAATTTCCTGATGTGTCTCCTGACTTGTATGGCAGTGCAAATTATGTAAGTGACAATGTGTATGTGTGTGTGTGAAAGTGTAAGAGGAGAGTAGAAGACACAAATAAGGAAGGAAAGATCGCGCGCAGTCCGTGGCTCATTTGTTAGGTTACCGCTCCGGTATTTGCCTGCTGTTGAACGGAGAAATGACGAAAAACTACCCATTAGAGCAGTCTATCACTAGAATTCTCCTCCAGACAGTAGCTGAATTTGACCTATCTAGCTACAGTCCGAAATCGGTCGCCCTCTGGACTCGGTTACTGGGTTCTGTCCCTTCGTTCAACAGCCCGGTACGGATCTTGGTCGACTAGTGGTGACCCAGCTTCTCGACCATGGGATGAGGGGTTCGTGTGGTTAGCACAAAGACATCCCTTCATCGTACATTGTGGTCTTGTTAATCTTAGAGTCGACTTTCTCATCGCCACACAACAACAGATACTGGGACATTTGTAAGGAAAGCGCAGTTATAATAATGGACTGGGAATCGAACCCGGAGTTGCCCTGTGGAAAGCGAGCACCGAGCTAACCAACGAGCCACCGAGGGCGAATAATAGGTCCTTCCGGTCTAAAAAAAGTGGCATTAGATGTTGCTCTGAGCCCTCTGCCCCCAGCAGGTTTCACTTAGGATAAAAAAAAATGCATAACGAAGAGTCACAGTAGTATTTACGTAGCACAAAAATCTCTCCCGTTGCTGCGATATGAGGCTACTCCTCTTCCCAGCAGTGCACTCTTCAACCGTGTAACAGAAACCGTGTATTCCTCGCGCCGGGTAATCGGAGCGATAAATCACGTTAACAGGAGCAAGCAGCGTTTACGAGTAGAGAAACCGGCGAACCTTGGCCTCCAGTCGGCGGCGGCAGCGGCGCGGAGGGGGCGGGAGGCGTCACTTTCTTCAGGGACAAGGTCGCGGCCGCGGCGCGGGTGGCGTGGGAGGGGAGGGGAGAGGAGGGGAGGGGAGGGGGGCAGGTGACGGTACCGCGCGGGCGAGCCCGTGCATGAGCGCTCGGCGCCGTGCGGCGCGATGCGGCGAACCGGCAGTTTGCAAAGGCCTCTTCGAGTCACGCTCCGCGCCCACTGGCCTGCTTAGCGGGAGTTTCCGCTGCGCGAAAGCGTGACATGATGTGCACTCCCCCTCCCACCCCTCCCTCCCCCTCCCTTCCCCCACCCAGTCCGGCGCCGCCCAACTTCCATCGCAAGAGTCATTGCCACCGGCTGAGATGGCAGCGCCTGAGATGGCAATCCCGTTGCCGCTGGAGCGTGTCTGACTGGAAGGCCCTAGAGTTCGCGTCTCGACGAAGGCGGATTTTAAATAAAATAAATGAATAAATAAATGTCTTTATTGGTGGCGAGGCTCAGGCTATTTAGCCTGCTTTTCCGCCTGGCCACATATTTCTACATTTTACTGGTTTTCGACATTATACTCCCATTTAAACATAGTGGCACTTCAAACTCACGAGCTGGACGGATAGATGGAACACAATCATCCAATCGGGAGCTTTCTTTACGACTTAATTTTTTGGTATTGGAACTTCCAATTGGATGACAATATCCCCTTCTCCTTCCAACTCGTGACCGTAAAGTGACACGGTGATTAAATCGAAGTGTAGGATTAGAGATGCCACTTTCGGCCACTGTGCTACTGGCCGGCCACTCAGATCGGTAATTTTCCTTGGGTTCCTCGATGAATACCAGGCGAATGCTGGAGCAGTACTCTAACGGACGGGCCACAGACCGCGCGATCTTCCCTTCCACATTTTTCTAGTCATCTCTCCCTTTATAGGTACATTTACAGTTACATGCACTATGCTATTACTTCTGTTGGGAGAACAGTCAAGAACTTAGAGCTTGTCCCTAATGAAATAAAAACAACAAAAACACAAAAACAAAACAACAACCCTGGCAGAGTGAAACCTTGCGAGCCGCTTTGTTGGTCGGCGCCGGATATCACATTCCAGTGGGGGAGGAACATTGCGATCTCCCACCTACAACGTGCACTACACTTAAGAGACTTGCGACCAAAGTAATTTACGCTCCCGGAAACACAATCCCTCGTTCACGCCTCCGCCCCGCGACTGCCACTCGCGTCCTCTTTGAGAGGCTGGCCTTGCCTTCAGGCCAATGACCCGATAGAAACTTGATGATTGACACTTCAAAATAACGAATTGCTCTCCGGTTGGTGGATTTCACGCTTACTTGAGCTGTGTGAGTAGTACTTCCCGCTGAGATGCCGCGGCATCTCACAATCACGTAATTCGGCTTTTTGTATTCTGCGTGTCAATCACATGCTTATTTTAATCGAACGTGACTCGAGGCATTAACTTTCTGGGCACCTTTAAAGGGGATGTAGTTCACGGGATGGGGCTATATGTGTGTAAAGAAACAATAGTTACGCCAACGTTTCGAAATATTTAATTTATGCATCAGGGCTATAGTATAAAGACAAGAAACAAGACACAAAGACAACAACTAAAAATTAACAATCACAAGCAAATGATACGTTTATAAACAACACCAAAAGAATATAGAAAGTACACACCTTACTTAAGTACAGCTTCATTTCCAGCCACCCAACTGAACTCTACACGGAGTTGCTAAACAACGTGGGTCCATCCCGTGACAAGTCTCAATCGCATCCGGCCCATCGGAGATTGTATTTTGAGACAGTATCAATATTTAAGATTTGATATTAATATTAAGATGCATACAGTAATAGTACTAATGCAAAATTTAGAGATTCTTTTGTTGTAAAACAAATTGAGTTAAATGCTTAAATAGAATGATTTTTATTTCAATAATGAAATGCAAAATTTGTACGAATGAAATTCTAATACACGTATCACAATTAGTATTCGAAATATGAAATGAAAGTTGTAGAGGAAATTGAGGATCTAGTGACATTGGTTATTTTAACTAATAAAATATAAAGCTTCCGGTACTTAGATTTTTAGACGAAATTTTTAGACGAAAAGGTCCAAAAACAATTTATCAGTTAATTCTAAAAATTCTTATTTGAAATTTGATCTCTATTTCCTTACCTTTGGCCTCACTTTTACGACTTTTACTCGTCTCTCTATCCTGCAACCATCACTTCGGACGTTTTTTCAGGTCAACTTCTAGCTACCATCGGTTCGCTGGATCGCCTTACGTTCCAAAAAGTTCCTCTTTTCCCTCCGAACTTTGCGCCCTTCCACCCTTTGGGTCAATATCGGTCTTGCACATACTTTTCCAAAGATAGCTTGTGGACAATTAAGCTTCTTTGTGATATATTTAATAACTATCTCTTCAAAATTACATTATTACGCGTGAAGTGAGCATGGTGTCACAGAACCTGTGCTTGTAGCAAGCTTGCACGATGTGGCATTACGCGTGATGTGCAACTCACGCACTCAGCGGTCGTGAACCAAGAAAGCGTTGCAAGAGAAGAGGCGTAAATAATTATCTGACTTAGAATAATTTACAAATCGTATCATTTTAAAAGTACAAGGCTCTACGGTGCATAAAACTGCCTCATTCAGAGGTAACATGTTTTCTAATTTTAATTTTGATTAAATATGTCATAATACGTACCACTTCAATACTTGTTATCCCATTGTTTTCAAAATTGTATTTACTTTGGGCTGTCTTAGACGTAGATTATACGCAGAAAATTTATTTTTCAGTGTTAAAAATTATCTTTAATTTAATAATTTGACTCTGGCTATTTTGTATAAAAAAGAAGAAATGAATTGTATAACTTCTCCAAAAATAGCGTGATACACAGACACATGAGTAACTCCAAAACATGCTTCAAAATTGGCTGGTGTAAAGATTCGCCTCCTTCAAAAATACTGGGAATCATTTGTAAGAGTCTTTACCCTGCGCGAAGTAGTGCTGATATAGTATGATACTGGGAATTGAATCAATGTCGAGAGCTTATATTTGTATTATTTCTAGGTAAGAATTTATCGGAATGAGTACTAGGTTTCGATTTTTACAAGGGTTAAAAATAAATTCACGTATAATACATCAGTGTTTATTTGATCAGAGATCAACGCATGCTTAAAGTATATTCACATAAAATGTATTTTCACTCATCGTCTGTAATATATATCACCTGCAATAGGAGACGAATCTTTTATAGAAACTGCACCATATTACACGCAGAGTGTTAGTCGGTCACACAAACTGAGAGGATTTGTGTGAAGTTTATAACACCTAATTTGTAAAATAGTTCCATGTTTCGTTTTCTTCTCGAGGTTATGAATTACGTTTATCGTATGTAAATCATCTGGAATATTAAGAGAAAATGCCCTGACTACACATTGGGGTTTTCTAAAACTGAATAAAGATCTTAACAGTAACTTTCAGGACATATTTAAACATTTTCTTCTTTTAAGTATAAGATGATGCATTTGTGTGCCATTTTTATCTGGAGAAGTCATCAGTGATATATGAGTATTAAGCGTTGAGAGACTCGTACTTCTTAGTTATCTTTGCAGATCATGATGGGAGTCGTTGCGGATTTTTTACGAAGGAGACAGTCCATGTCGGCGCACATCTGTCGCGCGAAAGCGTTTTTGAGGTGTTTACTTTCCTCCACAGTTTTTGTGAACTGTTGTCTCTTCGCTTCCTTGCTTCCAAACTGAAATTTCGCTGGCACACCGGGAAACTGCGTTGTTCCTAATGTTATAAACGCAGGAGCAGCAGTGATGATAATTCTAAGAGGAAAATGTACAAATTTTATTACAACCGGTTTTGTACAGATTTTGCTGCTAATATGCAACTTTAGTCAATAGGTTATTAAATATCTGGGTCATTGTGTAGTAAGAACGTTTTTTAGTGATAAGAATGTCAGATGTTACTGGATGAAAAAATATGTGAGTGATCACTTTTGAGTTAAATACTGTAGACAGTAGTTGTAAGCTTAACTCTGGAACAAACGTATTTTTGCCAAACTTTCTTTTTGGGAGTTATTTACTTTCTCGAAACTTCGGTCAGGCAGAAGTTACTAGAGAAATTCCCCAAACCATAAATTCAGCTCATACATTACATAATCGATTTTCACACGATTTCTTCCAACCACGAACAAGTCTTTAATTAACCCATGTCAAGCAAACTTTCGTAGAAATAAATGTGCACATGTATTATTTTGGAATGTGTTAATTATTTATGCACACTGTGCTTTCACAGAATATGATGCAGTACACACACACACACAAAACAACAACAAAAACTGAACAAACAAAACAAACAAAAACCAGAAAAAAAACGAAAAAAAAGGACGACTGAGACGTTAGGTAGTCTCCTCACAACATGATGTTCATTTGTCGGTTGAGATGTGGGTTGCGAGGAGAGAAAGCAGAGTGATGAACAGAGCGGCGTGTAACCACTCCGCTGCTGCTGCTGCCAACCGTTGCGCACGTTTAGTGCACCGCAGGACGCGCGCCGCATGGCGATTAAGATCTGCTGCCTCACGAAATGCACCGAGCAAGGAGGCATCTGGGCACAAACAGAGCTCGCTACCGTTTTGCGGTCTTTGTACATCTTTGCGATGTGCTCTTGATGCACCTAAGAAAAAGACGTTTCAATTACCAGCTGTTGGAAATTGTTTGATGCACTTGCACTGTCGAATCTTTTGAACATTTCTGTTGCATCTAGGATATGCGTGGAGAATGATTAATTTTGGCCTTTCACTCAGCTACAGAGGTTTGATAAACGTAGATATAAAATACACGGATGAGTTCCATGATTTTTTGTTGCGATGTAGCTGTGGAGGTACTGGTATTCAACGGCATGCAAGTCAGGAGTAATCACATTTTCTCTCACGGACAGCACAGTTATGGTAGAGTAGAAAGCAATGTCTGTTTTGATCCTTATTCTGAAGGCCAGTCTTTGTAAAAGAGGGTATGGGCTACCTTCTGGGAAGGAGGAATTTGTGTTGTCAAGAGCAATTTAGAAGAAATTAAATAATTGACAGAAAGCGATTTACTAGTACGATCAAACAAGTCAATCTTAAACTTAAAAGTAAGAAAAAATTTAATTCAGTTTATAATCATTTCTGTTTATGTTCAAATTAGACTCTTGAAGAAGAGGAAAAGTGCTTCTCGAAAAGTTGAGAGATGAAAAGTGTTTCAAAAATTAACAGAATACTTCAATAATATTTCAATCTAAATTATGTTTTTTTAAATTATTTTTTTTGTTCTCAATGTGTACGTTATAAGACTGTATAAAATAAAATCTGGACAAAAAATTAATACAAATAAAAAAATTCAAATACAAATAATATTTTTTCCGTTTAACAAAAATTTATCCGCGAGTTGAAATAAGTCTCAATTCACAGTAACCACTTTCAGATGTTTTCTATGCCGTTGCATCAGATATACACACGATAAGGGAAGAAAACATTTATACTAAGACTCATGAAATTATTATTAAATGTCCAACAAAACGGGGGATGAAACCATATATGTTGAAATTTGAACTCTTCAGCTTAGTGATGAATGATCCCTGGTGTTATTGTTTTGGAATTAATTTTCCTGGCAGTGAAATTACTCCAAGATACAGTGCCAGAAAACTCAATACATTGTACATTTAAATGTTTTTAGTTTAAAATAAAACGAGTGATTCATTAATCGAGATATTTACTTCAAGAGAATACTGATTCACCACACGGTCTCTTCAACTATTTGATTTTCTACAAGTAGAATGAAGACGTTTCATGTCATCCTCCATGCACCTGACTTGGCATTTTCTGATATTCATCACTTTGTACCCGCAAAGATTTTTTAAGAAGGAAAAAACCTCACAATCAAAATTAGATAATTGCTTAACAAGCAAAGAGCATTGTGTATAAAATATAAAACTTAAATGAACATATATTTTACTTCACGAGAATTGTTTTATTGAACGTAATAATTAAACAGTATTCTTTTTTTAATAAATGGAATAAATTAAACAGACACGAATTCTTGTTAAACGTTATAAGTTAACTAATCACACCGGAATTCAATAAGTGCAGCTTACACAACAAACATTTGTATCAAAGAAAACAACCTCTCCATTTTTTCCAGAGTTGGACATCTACCGTGATGGCCGTGCTGGCCCTGCTAGCAGTCCTCGTGGCGTCCGCGGCGTCGGAAGGCAACCACTACCCGACCGCGCAGAAACTCGTCTACGACCCGGAGTTCTTCGACAACTACGTCACGCCGCTGACGCCCGCGATGCAGAACAGCGTGCGGGAGTTCAAGCCGGTCGCGCAAGCCACCGACCTCTCCGCCTCGTTCGGCGGCTACGGGGGCGGTGGCGGCGGCTTCGGCGGCGGCGGCTTCGGAGGCGGAGGCCACTCCTTCGACAGCTTCGGCGGCTACGGTGGCGGCGGCGGCGGCGGCCTCGGCGACTACGGCAGCTTCGGCGACGCCGGCGGCCACGGCAGCGTCGTCAGCACCCACGCCAGCTACGGCGGAGGGGGCGGCTTCGGAGGGGGTGGAGGAGGCTATGGAGGAGGTGGCTCCAGTTATGGAGGAGGAGGAGGCTCCAGTTATGGAGGAGGAGGCGGGGGAGGTTATGGAGGAGGAAGTAAAGGTGACGGAGCGGTCGCTGGAAGAGTCAGGATACAGGTATGAGAAAGATAAACAAGACATTCATAGCAATGCGTAATTAATATCGAATGATTACTGTTTGAGATTTTTCTTATTTTCTTTCCAATTTTGTTGATCAGTGAGGTTAATGAATGAGTTTGTTAATTAATCTTACTTTGTACACACTTCTTTCCGATTTTGTTAATTAATGAGGTTTGCAGACCTTTGTGCTTTTTTGTAGCTCTGAGAACACTGACATACATTGCGTGTTCAAAATCAGCGTAGTAAATAATTCTTTTATTAATTTCTAAGAAAAGTGATGCCAGTTCCAATCCCTAATTGTATTACAGAGTGATTGAACTCTGAATTCATACTGCTTGTAGTAGGTTCATGGTGTATCTGATGGATTATAATTCAATGTCCCTCATTGTCGTGCAAAAGAGTTAGTTAATGGTTAGATTAATAAAATAAAATAACATGAAACGTGAACAACAGAACAAAATTACATTACTTATTTGTAACAACGTTATAAAAAAGAAATGACAGATCATGGAAACTCTCGTATTAAAAACAATCATAAATAACTGAATATTTGCTGCTCACCTGAAATCTGCCATACATTTATCCTATTTGATATTATCTTTTACATGACAATCACATCAAGCGATTTATTTCACACGCTGCAATCATTGTCGTAATGTTGGCGTAGTGTTTGTTCTGAGAAGGGTGGTTCGCATTCTGCGCGCGCCTCTCGCTGGAGCGGGCCGTGTGCAGCGCTGACGTGTCCGCAGGTGTACCGCGGCCCCACGCAGAAGGCCGGCTACCACAAGTACTGGGCGCCCTGGGGGTACTTCGTCACGCAGCCCAAGAACCCCTCCAAGGGCAAGGGCAGCTACGGCGGCTACGGCGGCGGACACGGCGGCGGAGGTACGGATGGCCAAAAAAACGTCGATTTTTTTAAAAATCGATTTCTTTAAATATCGATATTTTTGTGATGAAATATCGATATTATAACACCCAGTCATTTTTGACATCTCCAATGACAATCCAACGTATTTTTGACAGATTTGCATTCAATGCTTTCTTCAGATTGATATATCTGTTCAGAAAAATCGATAGTTTCAAAAACAATTTCTCATGATGTAAATAAAATTTCCAGTACCTTTTTTAAAGGATTGCTCAAACTCAGCAATCAAGTCATTCACAACTGTCAGTGTTGTCGATCCCCAGGCGACACGAAGCCGTTTGCTGTTCGCAACCTTTCTCCTGTGCTATTGCCTTTTTTGATTATATTTTACGTGATAATATTGTTAAACTGCATTTTGAACCTTGACTTCACACAACATTGATTAGAAAATTAATTTATGGCAAAATATGCATTAAATTAATGTTGTGGTGTTATGTATTACAGTAGAACCAGGACATTTTACTTCGATATGTTTCAACACATTTTAAACATAGATATTTTAAACAACGAGGTTTTTTCGATGTTTTCTTTCACATCTAAAACCTTTTGTTGTTATTTGGAAGTATCGATCCATTAGCGCTGTTTATATTAGAACCAGGACATTTTACATGTTGACATGTTTCATCATATTTAAAACATGGATATTTTAAACATCGGTGTTTTTTGTCGATGTTTCCATCGACATCGAAACCTTTTTATTGATGTATCGAAGTATATAAGTATCGATGTATCGATGTTTTGCTAAAACTTGCCATCACCAGGTGGAGGAGGCTACGGGGGCGTCGCCCTCACCTACGGCAGCAGCAGCAGCGGCGGCAGCCACGGTGGCTCCAGCTACAGCGGCCACTCGTCCTATGGCCCTCCGAGCTACGGCGGCGGGGGCGGCTTCGCTGGGTACCCGTGAGCACCCAGCGCCCTACGAACACTTAGTGAACTACAAAGATACGAACGTGTACAAATGACAGGACAATGGCATATTCTGCCGGAAAATGGTCCAGCAGACCCTTTCGGTTTTCGAACTCCGGCGAGAGATTTTTTCGACGAAAGTTTCGAAGATTTTTTTTCGAAGTTTTTTAAAGAAACTTTCTCTCGCCGGAGGTGAAGACGAGGAAAGGGCCGTGCCACATCCCGCCGAGGTGGCTCGACGCATATCGTCGAGTACATCGGTTTAAGAAATTCAACGAGGGAGATTTCTCGTAAAGCGTAAGTTGGTGGAGTAAACTATTCGTCTCGCAGCTTTCCCCGGGCGACCAACCGCTGTGACAGCGGGTATCAACTAAGCCATCGAAACAGCACTAAACGGTTTTACTCAAAGTAGGATGGCACACTTTCAGGCGATCTGATTCCCTATCAAAATTCTATGTAGAACTTAATGGATTCTTTTGGCTAATGGCTACATTCAGTTCAATCACGTACGAACAGATAAACAAAACGGAAAAACTCAGGTCATGTATGATGTAAACATCGTTTGATCGTTGACAGATGTTGAGTAGTGACCCCAACAATCATTTTATTTTTATAAAAAAGCTCTGAAGAAGTTCGTACGTCTTTACCAAAAAAATCAATTTAAACGCTTCAAACGTATCACCTTCAAATGAACCATCAGAACTGTCGGTTTCAGATGTGTCTGTTTTTTTTATCAATTTTTAAGAATATTTTCTTGATGTCAGTCAACAGTTCACTGCCATACCAGTTCTACTTTTTCCAAGCCTTTAAGAAATAATTCAACACGTAATCTTATGAACGGATCGCCATTGTTTTATGGCATAATTTCTGGTGCAGCGGATCACACCGGTCGCTCGCCCGGGGAGAGCTGCAGGTGGGAGCGTCGAGGCGCTCGCCATGAGCGTGGTGAGCGAGGTGAGCGAGGTGAACGCGGTGAGCGCGGCGGGGGCGAGCGAGTGGCGTCCTGCGGCGCGGCGGCGTCCGCGATTGGCGCCGCGACGCCGCATCGACCTCCGCGCGAGCGCGACGCCTATTGATTGGCGCCGCCCCGCCGCGGGCTCCGGCGCCGCGCCGCGCCGCGACGCGACGCGCCCGGTTCGAATCCCGCGCGCTACTCGGACCGCTCGCTCGCAGTGGCCGATGCGAGGCCCGCCGGAGTTACTCTAAGAAGGGACCGCTTTGACAGGTCGGCAAACAAATGAACGTCATGCAAGGGCGATGATATTACAAGAGATAGTGATGAAGCCATATACAAATGAGCTGTCTATAAACGAACGCACTAACAAAATGAGTGCATGGATGTTATTTGCAGTGATATTGTCAGCTGGGACGAAGCATTAACTGTCAAAGCGGTCCCTTCTTATAGTAAACTCTCTATAACAGAGAGTAGAGGAGTTACTCTAAGAAGGGACCGCTTTGACAGGTCGGCAAACAAATGAACGTCATGCAAGGGCGATGATATTGCAAGAGATAGTGATGAAGCCATATACAAATGAGCGGACGCACTGGCAAAATGGGCGCATGGTCGTAACTTACGTTTAGATTGACAGCAGTGGCCAAGCAATAGCTGTCAAAGCGGTCCCTTCTTATAGTAATCTCTAACAGAGAAGAGAGGAATTACTCTAAGAAGGGACCGCTTTGACAGATCGGGAACAATTGAACGTTATGCATGGCGATATCATTGCGAGAGGTAGTGATGAAGCCTCTTCAAAATGAGCTGACTGTACACGAAAGCAATGGCAAAATGAGTGTGTGCACGAAAAAGTGCAGTTATGTTGACATCACTGGCCAAACAGTAGCTGTCAAAGCGGTCCCTTCTTATGGTAATATCTCTATAGCGCGACTTGAATGGTCGTCGGTGTTTGATTACCTCTCACTTGGTGGCCCCGTCGGACAGTGTGCAGGATTTGGGGGATAAGTAATAACTGAAGATATTACAGAGAGTTTCCAGTATATTGACCTTGGTTTTAAATAGTTTGGTGGCTCCCAACACACTATACCGCGCAGTTCGAACTTTCTCTTATAATTTGGGTATAAAATGAGAGGAAAGTTAGAACTGTGTGAGTTGGGAATCACCCAACTCCTCAAAACCAACCTTAATGTACTTGGCACTTTCTGTAATTCGGTCAATTATTCTTCTCAATTCCTGAAATCTGTCTGGAGGGGCTACCGGGTGAGAGTATATGAAATGTCGGTGGTCGTTCAGGTTGCGCTACTCTATCTAGGGACTCAAGCGGAGGCTGCGGCACAGCGCGCGCCGCGGCCGGACTGGGAACTACGAGGAGGACCTCGAAAGCGAGAGAGAAGTTAACGCGTGCGTCGGACGCTATTTTTCTCTGGCGCAGGAATGTCATTCTAGAGAGCGCCTGTTAAATGTACATCTCTTGATTTTGCTTGAAGGCAAACTCTAAAACTGTACATGTTGCGCGAAATATATTATTTCAATTTAAGATTCCGATGCTAAGAAAATTTATGGAATTACTAAAGATTTCAAAGCGCTAAGTTTTTGGAATGATTGTAATGTCGCAGTTTTTCTAAATTCCTTTATCATTATTTACAAATGATTTGATTTTCTCATCAAGAAAACACAAATTTTTGTTTAACTTCGGTTAATGTCACAAATCTCAACTGTCATGTCTCTTATTTCATAGTTCCCAGTTCGGCCGCCATGATCATTGGATCGAAAGTGGAGGAGTATGTTGTAATGCAAAATGGTCGGAGCAGATATGAATATGAGCACAAGATATTTTATATACTATGACTGGAAATATGTTTTACAATTCAAATTGCATTTAAAAACCGAAAGTGGTGATGATGTATGTAGCTTGAGTTCATTCACATCACGTAACAAAAATCGCCAAAAGAATGATAAATTATACCTTAAATTCGAAAGTAAACTTCACATCTTTTTCAATCTTTACGCTCTCACATCGCAGAACGTGGGACTTGTAAAGTGTTTCCATCCCCGCAAACGAGTACACGGCGATGTAGGGCGAAAGAAGGAAGTGCGAAGTGCCTGTAGGACGAGCTTTTTGTGCTCACCCTCGCATCTGCTCCGACCAGTTGCAACAAGGGCCCCCGCGGCGTGGAGAAAGCGGGATGCGAACTCGCGCCCTCCGCTCGCCCCCCCCCGCCCCCCCTCGTCCTCGCTCTCGCTCACCACTCCAGGCGCCTGGCGCCCGCCAGATCCCATCTGCCGAGCGCCGGCCGGTGACAGAAGAAAGTCGCCGCGCGGCTGGAGATCCCGGACAAAAGGGATCCCGGGCCACGAGACCTCTCCGATGCGACACCGCTGCTAACTTTCCGCAGGACCGCCTCGGGCGCTGGATATGCTAATGCGCCCGCGCTATATTTCCAACTAGTCGCGGAAATGCGGGAAAGCTTCTCGTGGAAAACACGCAGCCGCAGAACAATGAAAAGTCTGAGCGAGAATCTCTTTCTGTTGTGAAAAGAAGTGTACCACGGTTGTTTAATGCCTGGAGAGTAGTGTGAAAAGCGTATGTTAAATAACGATGTTCCGCCCTTTCTTGTGTGGCTGCAGTTGTCATGGTGCTGGTGTTTAAAGACTCGTCTGCATTTGAATCAGCGTGCCGTGAAGTGCTACGGCGATGCTTGTGTTTGCTACTGGTCGCCTCTTGCGTACTTTTATGCTATTACGCCTTTTAGAAATGAATTCACAAAAGAAGTCGATTATTGTTTTGTTTACCGAGCTCTACAGTAGTGTTCAATTTTCGTTCACTTCCTTGAAAGTGGGACATCACCGAACATTTCAAGCACGGTTTGCTGGATGACTGAAACGCGAAAGTTCTGAAAGAGAAAATGATGTGTAGACTCTACAGTTATGAGTATGTGTGATGTGTGCTGACTCATTACACCTTCCAAAACCGGTTTATTTGAAGGAATCACGGAAAATGAATATATTTTGGCTTTCTCTGGACAAATCCTATTTAGTATATGAGAGAAATCTAGAGTCTGTGAAAAGACTCTATTGCCCTTAATGTAGCTTTTCAGCAGAGGACCTTGCACATTTAAATTCAAAATAGTGATGTGTGATTTATTGGTTGACGTTGCAAAATGTTTTACAGGAAGCATTACCTTCCTGTTTGATTTTATTATTTTAAAGTGTGATTGAAAGACAAATCAATTGCTGTGCCTATAAATGCCTGCGTGACTTCTAGTCAGCTAACATCCAAAGACTTCCATTGAGAGTTAACGTCCATTAAATACACTGAGCCCTAAACAGTAACATCAATTCGCTCCCATTATTTCGAAGGGATTCAATACGACGTTGCGATCAATACGATGTTACTTGTTGTGGGTTGGGTCCAGACGAAACGCAAGGAAGAAATACTTGTACGTATACTGATGCGTAGTACCATCCAAGAAGTACGTTGCTACATTTTCTAGAGGAAAAAATAACAATTTAATTAGGGAAGTAAATAGCTTCGGAGTTGTTGAGAAAATAATTATGTCTTAACGTAAATAGGTAGTTACGTTCGTGAATTGCGTTATACCTTCGAACACCGACTCTGATTCATCTTCGTACAGAGTATCAATAGTGAATGTAATTAAGCAATTAATGGATGAGATTCGACACCATTCAGTCGTTTGAACGCATTGAGAATTTACATCAAAACTGCATTACAGAGATCCCTGAAAAAATCCGACTTACGTTGTATTCACAGAACAAACCACTGGTGCCACGTCTTCCTACCTGAGTTGCCCAGTTGTAAATGTGCGCATTGATGAATCGTTGACTGACTTTCAGAGAACGAACCCGTAGTCATCCGGGTGCCTAACCCGACTGTAAACAAGAAACTCTTTGGAAGCGCCTTGAGATCCGTTTGAAACCCGAGCCGTCGGTGAGTCGCCACCTGCCAAGCGAGCGGGTCAATGTTTGACGAGTGAGCGCGCTCTGGCGCCCACGTGCGAGCGGCTTTCTCCCGCGGGCCTGCCCTCCGCCAGCGCCGGCGGAGGCTGCGGCGCGCGGCATGTGGGTCGGCGGCGCGGCGCGGCGCGGCCCGGACAAGTAGGGCACCGCGGCGCAGTCAATGCCGCCGCCCTCGCGGTCGCCCGACTCCGCCTCCGCCTTCGCTGCCGCTCCGCTTCCCCCCCGCCGCTATCTCCACCGCCGCCCCAACAACCTCCGCTCTACAACTCCGCTGCGCCTACGATGCCACCTCCGCCGCCCCCGCGGTCGCCCTGCCTACGCCTCCGACTCCGCTGCCGCTCCGCCCCCCTCCGCTGTCACCACCGCCACCTGCACTGCTTCCGCTCTCCAGCTCCGCTGCCGCCTCTACCGCCGCCCCCGCGGTCGCCCGACTCCGCCTCCGCCTCCGCTGCCGCCCCGCCCCCCCCCCCGCCGCTATCTCCGCCACCGCCCCAACAACCTCCGCTCTCCGACTCCGCTGCCGCCTACGATGCCACCTCCGCCGCCCCCGCAGTCGCCCTGCCTATGCCTCCGACTCCGCTGCCGCTCCGCCCCCCTCCGCTGTCACCACCGCCACCTGCACTGCTTCCGCTTTCCAGCTCCGCTGCCGCCTCTACCGCCGCCCCCGCGGTCGCCCGACTCCGCCTCCGCCTCCGCTGCCGCTCCGCCCCCCCCTCCGCTATCGCCACCGCCACCTGCACCGCTTCCGCTCTCCAACTCCGCTGCCGTCTACGATGCCGCCTCCGCCGTCCCTTCTGCTACCTCCGCCGCCGCCTCCGCCTTCGCCACCTCCGTCCCCTGTGCCGCCTCAACCGCCCAACTATCTCCTAACTCCGCCTCTGCCTTCGCCACCTCTGTCCCCTGGGCTGCCTCCGTTTCCGCATCCGCCTCCGCGACCTGCGCCGCCTCTACCGCCGCCTCCGCCGCCACCTCCGACGATGCCTCCGCCCCCGCCTCCGCCCTCGCCCTCGCCGTCGCCTCCGCCGTCGCCTCCTCCACCGCCAACTGTGCCGCCTGCGTCACCTCCGCCGCCTCTGCCGTCTCCCAACTCCGTGGCCGACGCCTTCACCTCTCCTGCCGCCTCCGCCTCCATCTCCACTCACCTACGTCACCTCTGCCGTCTCCCAACTCTACCTCCACTGCCTCCGCCTCCGCTGTCGCTCCGCCTTCGCCACCGTCGCTACCTACTGTTCCGGTTCCAGAGAGGAGCCGGGGGCGTTGCTGAGGTAGTGAGGGCGGCGGCGGCTGTAGCGGGACGAACGCCTCTGAGGTGATGGCGTTACCTCCGGGGCCGCATGCGACTGTACGCACTCGTGCGCGCCGAACGTGCCCACCGGAGTAACGGAGGACGAAATTTGTGAGGAAGCGCGCACTTCCTCAATTACTAACTTTCTTCGCCGCAACTTTACTTTCCAGCCAACTTCTTCATCGGCGCGTAATCTATTTTGAAATCAACGCGTTATCTGTGTATTTGAATCTGAACCTCCTACATTTTCATGTTTAATCTCATAGAGGTTAACATGTCTTTTAAACATTCAGGTCCCGGAATTCCGACAATTTGTGAAGTAATTCATTAATAAAAAAATGAATGTCAGTGTCATCTTTAATAATCGTAATATATTATTGAAAATAACGTACAAATAAACGAATTATACTTATGACTATATAATATATACCATAAAACTAAAAATAAATATTCTCGTTTTGCTTCTTAATTTTAAACTTCAGTATTCTTCAAAATCTTCTTCTTGTAAGTCACTTTTTTTCTCTGATACAACCCTTTTATTTTATGAAAACAAACCGTTGAAATGAGGCGGTTTAAACAGGCCGGGACCAGCAACCCGTGCATTACATGATAAGAGTAGAGAAATTTGCTCTAAAAACATTAACTCCCTCATTTCATGCTCCCAGCGCTCAAACCCATCATTTCACTGATGGCGCAACATTAAGCGACAATCCAGCGCGTCATTTGTAGCCCGTGACGACCTCAGGGAAACCCTTTCACCCGTCGCGTTCACCAGCGACGACTCTTCCGCACGCGTGTGCGTGCGTGAGGGCGGGTGGGCGTGGCCGCGCACCGTTCGGCGCGCGCCCGCCCGCTGCGCCGGAAGTAGGCGTCCGCAGCCACCGGCGCGGCGGAAGTCGGCCGGCGGCGCGCCGCGCTCGAAGCCCCGCTCCTCGGCGCACGACGCCGCGAGCGCAGGCGGCCTGGGCGAAGGGGGAGTGGCGAGTGCGGGCGAAAGCGGAACTACTCCGTTTGCTCGGTGGATATGAAGGTGTCCTGGAATCTGTGAACCGCGCCGGAGACACCGATGCTCGCGAATGCCTGGGTACTCGGCTGTTGAAGAGATTGCGCCTGCCGATGTGCCCGTAAAGTACACGTAAGCTTGCGCGGCTCGAGTCCATGACTTCTTGGCTGTCCGGGAGACGCCGCGTCGTTGACTGAGAGGCCGACGTTTCGGCTGTCATGTCGCAGGCTTCCTCAGGGCAGGGCATGGTCACTTGACTTCTTGGCTGTCCGGGAGACGCCGCGTCGTTGACTGAGAGGCCGACGTTTCGCCTATCATGTCGCAGGCTTCCTCAGGGCAGGGCATGGTCACTTGACTTCTTGGCTGTCCGGGAGACGCCGCGTCGTTGACTGAGAGGCCGACGTTTCGCCTGACATGTCGGAGGCTTCCTCGCTGACCTGAGGAATTGTCCCTCATCGTCACTGCCCTGAGGAAACCTGCGACATGACGGGCGAAACGACGGACTCTCAGCCAACGACGCGGCGTCTCCCGGACAGCAAAGAAGTCGTGCCCGCATAGTGTCTTGGGGAAGGATATGGAAGCTACAGTGGTTTGTATGCGGCCTGGAATAGTTAGCCGCAAGGGAACTGGAAGTGATTTGAGATTAATGTGTTGGATTAATTGTTTCGGCATCAGTAGATGACATCGGAAGGAATTTCATTAAAAATGTCTGACAAAAAGAACTAACTTGCAACTCTGAATTAAGATACACATATTGGTATTTGAAAATCAGTTAACTCTTTATAGTACATTAAATTTATGTTCTTGTGTATCAAATTTCTGAAGAAATAACTTAGAATTTTGTACACCAGTTCTATGTTTCATAGGCAAACGTTTCAAAGCATTTCACGTTTTAGAAATGACTGTTGAATTTTCAATAAGTTTGTTGCGTGTAAAAGTCTAACTATCCACGTGATTTTGGGGTTTGACATCTTCACGAAACAATTGCATCGGTCACTACCTTAAATCGGTGTTCTGCCAGCAGCAAGCGTGTACAAAATAGGCATCTTCCCCATCCTTTCACATTTCCCGTTTAAATACACATTCATTACTTTCCGTAGAAACACGGAGTGCCCTATTTCAACCGTTCTTTCTCGGGTAATTTATTACGTTGTTCTCGACTGTTCGGTATCTTAAAAACGTTGGAGCACCCATTGTGGCGGCGAGGGAGCGCGAGCTTTTCCCAGGCGAACTGGCCCAGATCGGGGCGCTCCCTCGGTGGCATTGTGCACCGGAGACCCTCCGCAGACGCTCCATTGTGGCGCCCGCCCCCCGCGCGCCCGCCCCCGCGCCCGCCTCCATTGTGGCGCCGGCGATTACGCGCGCAGATCGAGGCAGCGCGCGTCGTCTAATTGGCCGGAGGGCGGCGAGAGGGCGCCCGCGGCGCCGCCGCGACCTTTGCAGTTGCAGGGCGAGATCGATGGCGGCCCTCCACCGCCGCCACCGCCTACGTCTTCACCACTGCCGCTGCCGCCGTCACCTCCACCACCGCAGACTCTGGTACCTCCGCCTTACGCCTTCACCACCTCCGCCTCCGCCTTCACCACCTCCGCCTTCACCGCCTCCGTCTTCACCGCCTCCACCATCTCCACCGCCTCCATCGCCTCCACCACCACCGCATCCACACCTCCATCGCCTCCACCGCCCCTCCCGCCTCCATCGCCTCCACCGTCTCCACCGCCTCCACCGCCTCCATCGCCACCACTACCTCCACGACCTCCATCACCACCTCCACCTCCGCCTCCGCCGCTGCCTCCATCGCAACCTCCACCGCCGCCTCCGCCGCGGCGTCATCGACGCGCACTTTGTCTCTTCGCGCGGCGCGAAAGGGGTGGAGGAGGGGTGGAGGAGGCGGAGCGGCCCCGAAGACGCGAGGGGTGCGCCCACGTCTGTGTATTTGGGAGAGTTGCCCCACATGCTTCTCTTGGCATTGTTTAGAAACTATACGTTTCGGTGTTAAATCACTACGGAGTTTCATTAATGAACCGTTCGTTCAGTGCTTTATCGCACTGGGATACGTTGCAATAGAACGTTCTTCTGAGAAAGGTCAACGTATAAAAAATATCAAACAGGTTAACTCATAAAAAATATAATTAAAAAAATCTGTATTGTCTTCTCCGTCAATTGCAGAACTTCAGTCAAGTCTACTGTCACTTCCAGCAATAATGTCATCGTCCAAAAATCTACTTCCCCTTCCAAGTTTACAACTCACCGTAGTTTCCGTGATTCTGGGATCTGCTTCCCCCATCACCAGGTGCTGTTATCAATCCAGTCTTCGTCGAATCGTGATATGCCTTTCTCCTTTCTATGTTGATTTTGTATATTCAGACTACGTTCCCAATAGCAGCAATTCTGACAAGAACAGGTTTCATACAGAACGTTTTGCGGTTCTTGAACTGATAATTAAGGATGTAGTCGTTCATTTTTATTGAAAAATAGTAACTCCGGCAAAACCAGAAAATCCAGTGCATGTGTAATTTGCTAGGAAATTCCATGTATAATGATGTACTGTATAATTCAGTCAATTAGAGATTAGGTGGAAGTAAGCTGGAGAAAATAGAGCGTAATAACATGCCCGCCAATACCATTTCTCATTTTTAAAATGTCTTCTTTCCAAAAAATAAACTAAACAAAACAAAAAAAAACAGATATAATTTTTGAAGTGTTACACGCGCGTTTTACTTAAAGTTTTTACATTCTCAATTTCAAAGAGGATCCTGGCAGTATATCCACCAAGTAGAAAATAATTTTGGTCTTAGGCCAAATCTGGGAAGTTAGGAGATCATTAAACTGTCAATAATTTATGGGAAGAAGAAGATGTCAAAAATGAGGCAATTTGTTATAAAACAGTCCCCATATTAAAAACGTCTACAAGTTTTACGATCTGCAGTAGTTTTGAACTGCCGCGGAAATGACGCACTGGGAAAAATATGTGAGAGTACGTAGAACGGGAACTATGTAGTTTGAACTTTACATCTGCTATACCTTTATTTGAAGCGCGTTCACAATTCGTATATTGAGACCAACATATGAATAAATCTATTAGGAAGCATTTCATTTCATTAGCTTCGGAACAAAAATCGTGGGAGTGAAGAGTATTGGTATGCATATTCACTCGTGCCATGTACACTCTGAGAACGAGTCATGCTGTTGCTTAGAATATGAGATCGTATTCTCCCCATATTGACTTAGGAATAAAGTAGTATCTGAGGCCAAGAAAAATGTTGGCATTTTAATCGTAATCACGCCGTCGACAATATTACTATCGAAAACCTTTCGTGAGTAAATTAGAACATTAAATTGATATATTGTAACGTACTTGAAAATATGAAAACATTTTGAATAAATATAATCAACTAATGCGACCCGACCAACAAACACGTTTTATGAAATCACAAAACGCAGCATTAAGGGCGACACGTAGGACATTATGAATTTATGAGAGAGAGAGAGAGATGGGATTTTGAGAGATTTTGAGTTAATATTTAAAGAGACTTAAAGCAAAGCATTGCACACTATAACCAACTGGGCACATTGAGGAGGGAGAATCGTAAGATCTAAATAATTACACGATATAGAATAAAGCTGTGAACGCAATGAGATAACTTCACCCAATTAAGACTATCTATGATTAAAAGCCAGTCCTAAATAACGGCTAAGATGTTATACAAAATCTCCTGAATCATCAAGACAACTCAGTGAATGTTAGTAAACAAGGGAGACAATGAGAGTTCACGAGTACTTAAGAACTTCTGAAGGGAGTTGAAACCCAAGCAAATGTATCAAGAGCAACACCTACGCACCCCTACAACAAAGAAACTGGCCACAGTCAACAGCGGAGGAGTGGCCATCAAATGATTATCAAGGCAACACAAAAACAATACAAGATGTTCAAAAGCAACGTAGAGTTCGAGCAAGCCATCTCTTCCCACTGCACAGCCGCGCGACGCAACTATCCGAGTCATTTGTCACAGCAGCTGGCAGCGATGCCGTACGGCCTTTGCGATTTCGAACACGACATTCAACGTGAGAACGCCATGAAATATTCATTGTCGGTCCTTGAGGCTACGTCGCCGAAATATACGAACGAAAATTCCGAAGCATCACACCGAGAAAACTGGGTCTTGTCGCGTGCTTGTAAGATTGTAGGAGGCACCGACACGAAAGGCCGTAAACGAGAAATGCAAGATAATCGAGTTCTGTTTAAATCTGTTTTTCATGAAGTGTGAATGAGCGCATAGTTAATCTTATAAAGCGCTCGGAATGACTTAGAAACACGCCAACAGCCATAAAGAGGATACTCCCTTGTCCGCCCAATGATCTTCCAACTCGTAAAACACGAGTCGTTTTGTTTGTCTCGTTTTAAGGCGTTGAATAGTTCTCACTCTTGATCCCAAGTGAATATACTACTTAGAAACGAGCACGACACGAAATAGGGAGTATAAGATCATACATCCGGATCATAGCAAGGAAGAGAGTAACGTAAAGCTAACATCAAATGTCAGGCGCATTTAAAATCTTTACCGCAAATTATTTGTTGGACATGTACATCTAGAGCTTTAAAAGAATATTGTATGAAACCGAGGCTGTCTAAACGAGTTTCTAACATCAAGAGTGGAATTCACTGGAAATGCAAGATCACGTTGCTACACTGGTAATTAAGGAGAGTATCGCTCACCACAAATCTCCTCATATCTCTTTCGCATAATTCTTTCTTAATTACAATAATGTCTTGGCCTCTTAATTCTTCCATATACCTTCCTAGTTTTCTACCTTCCTAGTGCAATTTTTTGCCAATTTACTACATCATCCCACTCTCCATTTAGTGATGTGGTCAATTCGATGTCGAACTCTTTTGTTTCTTCCACGTACTTTCCTAGTTTGCCTTGTTTTAAAACCAATTAACGCTCCTGTCCGAGCAGCCATTTGGTGACTGTGATCAAGATGGCGTCGGCGCGCGCGCGCTCGCCCTCCCCGCGGCCGCCGCTCCGCGCGCTCCCTTCGGCGGGAGCCCGAGGGAGAGGCGGCCCCGCGAGCGCCCCCCCCCCACCACCCACCCACCCCCGCCTCCCCCCACCCACCCCCGCACCCCGCCCCTCCGACCGCACTCGCGCACTCTGCGCGCTCGGCCCCGCCGACCGCCGCCCCACGCCGACGAGTGCTCGCGGTCGGGACTCGCGGCGCGCGCTCGCCGCGCCCTCACGCGTCACGCCCGACAAACAGCGCGCGAATCGCGATGCAAACTTAAACGTAACGTAATGCAAACTTAGCCGCAAAATTTACACGTAAAAAAAAGCGTTCACAATGACGAAAGTAAGCTGGAACGTAAGTTTCGCTTGAACAAATCAGAATTCAATGTACTGAAACTTGATCGATTCGTCTCTAACATGGTGAAAAGATCTTTCTACCATGGTTTTTAGCTTTTTCTTCGAGATTCCTATTGATTTGTCTTTATATACATGCGAGTAGATGTTGTAGTAGTGATCATATTTCCTTCATCTTATAAACAAGGATTCTCTTGAACCAAATTCACGAGTAATTCGTCCGACATAATTAGTTTATTCGCCATCTCAGGTTAAAGTCACAATAAAAATTGTCCAAATTCTTACATTGGATTCACTACACGCATGAAAAGCATTCGTAAACTAGTTCTCTACATTACAAAAACAATGACATAACCACAAACTACCTGAACACAATCTGAAATCGAACTTCCATGCTGCTCTCTGATTGGTCTTCGGTAGAATTTCGACATAAACTTAACGTAAAAGCTTGGAGCTTGCGAACTCTTAAGTTTACGGTCTTAAGTCAACGGTTACGTCAAGACATTGTGAATGGTCTCGCTTAATAACACATTTCTAGGTTTTGCGGCTACGTTACGTTTACGTTTAAGTTTGCACTGTGAATGAGGCCTAACAGCGCACGAATCACGATGCAAAGGCAAGGGTGACCTGATCCGGAACACGGATTTTCTCTAGTTCTGCGCAGCAGCAGATACGTCACGAAACACGTGACCACAACACTCGCATATCGTTTGAAAAACCAGACGCTGCATGAAGTGCGAGACGTGTTGAGAAACATTTTTAAAGTGTCATAAAGTGGCAATTTTCAACGGTGACCAACCAAAAATAACACGATAAAGGTTTAGTTGAAATAAAAGATACAATATTTTAAAAAATCTTCATATATCTGTTTCAATGACTTGCAACAAAGTAATAATTTTGGTATCTGGCTGCATTTAAAATTCCCGCTGATGTTGTGGCGTAACTGATGCGTGAAGATCATTGGCTGAAGTCGGATAGGCTGCGCAACAACTCGCCCATGTCCTTTCATCCTGATATGAGTGCACAAAAGGGAGTTTTGCACGGCGAAGCGTTGCGGCCATCAACAGCGCTATCGATCTTCTGCGCATGCGAAGTTCTAGTTTCGCGCCACTTTTGTATATCTGCGCGGAAGATCGAGATCGCTGTCGATTGCTGTACTCTATACCGCACGAGAAGTCCCTAGGATTTCGCAGGCCGCTCCGATTCAATGTTACAAACTTCTAGTGCGTGTTGGGGTGTCAAGGATGACTGCTTAGCAAATCCTATGCAAGACGAGTTACTTATACGGGGACAATGCCGCATATGTAACGTCGCGTCGGGTAGAATGAGATTTACCACCACATCATAGTTGGCAAAAGATTATAATTGTCAACTGCCCTACATGGTCTAGAAGTTTGTAACATTTATTCTGAGATACATCTGTCGAAATACACCATCAGTCACACGACAAAAACCTGCAGAGACGAACGTACATAGGTGGAAAACAAGTAGATGGGTGGGATTGTTAAATGACTTCTATATACTCTCCCTAGTTTCTCGAAGAGATGGGGAAAGCCAGCAAAAATAAAGTAAAAAAAATCATCAGCTAGAGTAGGAGAAAACGATAAATATTTATGATCAGAAGTAAATTTTTACAGTTAAAAAGTAGCATGTTGATGTTTAAAAACAGAACAAGTGAAATCAATAGGCAAATAAATTCGACTGTTGGAGTTATTTGTAAGTTAAATAAGTCTTTTTGTTCATTATCTTGGTGAATGGTTATTTGAGGTTCATGACCTCTTTGACCTCTTTACATCTGTGCCAGAGCGTTGATCCCACCCCACCTCCTCCGTTCAGTCGGAGAGACTGCAATCGGAAGAAAGTGGTTGACGTGTACATGGAGGGAACTGTACTTTATGTATCGTTCACTTGTTTCATCTTTCATAGCCTAACGTTACGGAGATAAATATCCAACCCACTTGATGAAGAAAATGGATTTCATTCACTTTCAATACAGAAGTATTGTGAGGAAAAACTCGTTGATATTTGTTTCTCCTCAGTGTACAACTGTGTATTTGTCATTTGGGTCTTGTATATATATCAGCTTTATGCACCAACACTCACGTAATTGCATTCGAAGACTTCCGTATTTGTCATTCTATTGTACTTCGAACTGTTCTCCGAGACATCTAGGGAGCAATAGAAATGCAAGTTTCTAGTACAGTTAATTTCGCCTAAAAAATTATTTCCACCTTCATGTCGTAGAATGCGAGTATTCGAATGTGCTGTAGGATGCGTATAGTTGGTACACAAATACCCAGTGATGAACCATAAAAGCAATTGTGGGAATTCGATTTTGCGAATTTGAATGAACAAAAAGATTAAAGGGTGGCATATATGTGACTTCATAAACGTGATGCGTGGAATAATATTTACGGAGTACCGGAAGCACACAACAGACGGACTTCTATCATATTTGTTGTGATAACCTGTCACAAATTTTCCTCATGACTCGAGCATCATTGTCTTGAAATAATTATATATTCGCCGATATATCCCACACATTTCTGCCAGCCATAACATCTCGGTTGTTCTATTTACACAGTGGAGATTCTCTGATACCAGCCCCTTGCTTTCTAAGCAAATTTAAAATAATATCGGAGAATAACGACCAGTTTCACTTTAATGATACATCCATTTCATTAGTGGGGATTTAGGCTTAAAACTCATGACATCCTCTTAGTTTCTACTCTCCACTGTAATGAAATTGTTCTGCCTACCTATTAGCTGATGTTATTTTTTCATTTCTATTTTGTATCTATTCTCCGCCTACCTTACACGTTTTTTTAAAATCCTTGGACTGGGTTTCGGGTCCTCATCAAGGTGCCACCTTACGTGACCTCTGAAACAAAATTTTCTATCTCGTAAGCTGGCTTTAGAAGCTTTCTAACCACGTTTTATCCACCGCTATCCCCTGCCGCTGATCGCATCGACTTCATCACGTGCACCTCAGGTTTCTCACTCCTTCGAATCTCATTATCTTCTCGTTTCGGAGCGCCTCTCTCTCAGATTATCGTTTGCTCTCAACCTCCTTCTGTCGCCCTGCGAAGTCCAGATGCGCTTCACGTAAAGATTTTACTCACTCCATTTCTGCCTTCATCATTCGCTCTCTCCTTTGATATTCTCATCAACAGAACATGTCGACATGCCTCACCGTTAGCATTCGTATTCAAATAAAAATGATGCGTCTAAGAGTTAAATTCAAGCCTGCACCGAAGAAAGATATTCATAAAGATGCTGGGTTTTAAAAACCAGACATCTTCGTAACTAACATTCATATTTTGGGGTGCATAATTATCAATGCAGTATTTTAGCGCTCCAACTCTTTTCCTAGCGATAGTATTCAATTGTTGACAGGTATTTTGTTTCCGTCCTCGAAAAACACGTAGTTTAAAATAAAATCAAAATCAAAAACAAGGACAAGGAAACAAAATATGGGATCACGTTACACCTTCTACCCCAGTCTCGGTCTCAATAACAAAGTATTGTTGAAAGCATAACAACTTTAGTATTAATACGTTATTGAAAAACAATCGGAAGCGAAACGTTCGGTTCATGGTTAATCGATGAGAATATCAGCGGATCACCTCGATTTAAACTAACTCGATTCCACCTTAGTCAGTTCTGGGCGCAAAAATTTCATGCGCCAATAATTACTTTGAATGATTCCATTAATTTAAATGCAAATGGCATGTTGTGAAATACACCTTTTGTTTATCATCAAAGGTCGAGTTCCTACAGGTAAGCGGCTCGTAGTTTATCCGGTGGTTCCTAGTTAGTTTTATTATCCTCAGCTACTCCAACAATAACCACCACTGACGTAAAAGCAGTTTGTGTTCAGAGTCTAAATAACAGCAAACAAATCTGCCGCTATTGACCAAATAAGTAAACTTAGTCCCCCATCCCCCACGCGGCGCGGCTGATATTCATCTAGGCGTTTTATTCGAGGAACGAGACATTTCGCGAGCGGCTGAATAAGCCCCATCAAGCCTCAATATCTCGAAGCTCGCCCCGGCTCGTTGACAAATTCCGCCTCTCAGATCTGGCGCAAAGGCCGGGCCGTGCAGTCAGCGGGCAAAGGCCGCCATTGAGAGTATTATTAGATCCCCAATGGCTCCTGGTCCGTCTGAATAGCCGACGGGGCTTGTGACCCAAACAAGTCCGCGGGTCGATTTGTTTACTTTCGGCGCGGGAGAAGAATAGCGCGATAAATCAACGAGAATGCATTGTATGAACAAAGAAATCAATTTTGATTCGAGCGCTCCTACCAACAGCACAATGTCGAGGTTGAGGGCAAAGCAAACAGAGCTATAAAGGAAAATAAAGCGGGAAATTTCATGAAACACGCCCTCCCGTTGTAGAAGACATGTCACAACACAAAGCCCGTCAGAAAACCGTCGTCGAGCTGTCATTCGTTTATATGATTTTTTTTTCCATCTTTTAATTGCTCATCGTAACTGAAGTACTTTTGAAAAATTTAAAAGACAAATTATATCTTTGTCAAATTTGCTCTTGATATATGCACGAATCTGTACTGCATACAATGGATGTGCAGATAAAGAAAGATTTTCGACTAAATCAGTTGCCATTTTAAAGAGGAACTCATCTCTCTGTTGTTTCAACAAAATTGTAAAAATATTGTCCCAAGAAAACAACTGGAAGAAATGAGAGTTTCATAGGACCATTATTACTTGTTGCAAGATTAGTTAGTTATTTAGTTAGTTAGTTAGTTAGTTATTCAAGGGAACCTCATTGAGATTGTGAAATTAAAATGATGTGATTCACAGATCTTTGATTCACGGGAAATTTAAAAAAAAAATACAAATATTGTTTTCGTTGCCATCAAAGTGACCAAAGGCGAATTAACATCGTGTTTATATCCCCACATTGCGAATTATCGTCTAAAGAAATGTCATATCTTTCTCCTTTCAATAGCGTATATGTCATTTGCCCCCACAAATTTGTCAACTACGTCATACACGTTGTGTTCTTTGTTGTGCAAAATAAGGACCCCCATACGTAATTTCTTTTCGCTTACTAGTGTTGAAATGCTTGACATAAGATCCACTCATAAACATCATGAAAAGCAACTCTTATATGGCGTCAAAAACGTATGCTTAAAGGTCATCCCTGCCGTGACACGACAGAGTGCGTTGCCCTTACACGCAAGTCCATTTGGACATGACATACGATGTTATCTGGACATATAATTCCATGCAGTACTGTCGTGTTTAGTCCTCTTATGCTTGCGTGGCTACATACATTCGCAAACTTCCATGCCGTTCGTAATATTCTACAACTGTGTTTGTTATCAATCGCAAAATAAAACATTTATTGCCACGTCTATTCTTAGGCCTGCGATACAATAAAAATGAGTTGGGCTTAAATTGACTTGTCTTCTAGAGATTAACATAAAGTGATAAAATTAATTGAAGAAAAAAAAGTAGTGAAATCAATCAGTAAATGTTGTGTAGATTAAAGAAACTTTAAGGTACAACAAAAATCAGCCAAACCTCAAAGTAAGAATAATTCAATAATTTTGATGAGTTGAGTAACTAAAATGTTAGTTACTACCATAGCAAAACAAAATTGAATAATTATCTGTTTAAGTAGATGCCAGTTAGACAGAAATCAGTTATTTATTAAAATGTTTAATAAATTGCTCATGTACTCAAGCACGGCACAAATGAAATAATATCGAGAAACATGGTGAATTAGCGGACACTGATGTCATTAGAATGTATACAACGGAAAAGGAGGGAATGACCATAAAAATGCCTTATCAAGCACGACACCAACGAAATAATGTTGAGAAACACAGTGAATTAGCAGACATTGTCGTCATTAGAATGTATACAACGGAAAAGGAGGGAATGACCATAAAAATGGCTTATCACGAAAGAATGTTGGTAATACGAAAAACAACCATCAAGTGAATAATGTCTCAACAAGGCAGAACAACTCCGAGTGGATTAAAGCGGCTGCATTCCTTTGCCCCTGCAAGTCGAGCGCAGAGCGGCGCTCTCTCGACTGAGGGAGCGCGAGGCCGCTTGGTCGATTAGAGGCGCGGCCCTCCATCCCTCCGCCCAGTCCTGCGAACGGATTGCATTGCTCCCCGCCACGCCCTCCAACGACTGGAGGTAAAAATGACCAACGGAAAAACCTCCATTTCACAAATATCCACATTCACAAATGTACGAACTACATAAACGTCCATGTAAATAAATATCCTGGGTAAACAATGTCCAATTTATTAGATGTCCATAAAGTTTGTTACGAAAAGGTTCACAGTAAAAAAATGTTCATCAATTAAGTTCTTCCTGCTGAGCTTCTGGCTGTAAATTAAGTTTTAAATTAAATGACATACAACACAGATAGACTTTAACGTTGTTATTGTTTTTGTACCTCTGCACTATATTTTGTTCGTGATTGACATATCTTCTAAGGTTGTTTCTTTCAGGTAGTCTTGCCAGAACTTATTCATTTTTAATTGGTCCTATAACCTTGTATACATTTTGAGACCATTTCTACTTCTAGAGTGGTAGTGATATGTACATCCATATTTTACGAATACGTACCTCTTATTTTGAGAAATAATAATTTGAGTCATCTAACGACTGAACTAACAGTTTTTTTAACCATTTCCACTAAAAATTTGAAACTTCTATTTTGCTTTGTAACGTCAATAATACTTCACAAAAGTTCAATATAATTTTCTCATTTTCTTACAAAGTGAATGCATCTTAATATCATAGAAATATGTTTGGACATTTTTGTTTGTTGAACATTTTTATTGGACATTTTTGTTGGCGGACCATTCTGACTCTGGACATTTTGTAGTGGACATTAAGCATTGGATTTTTTTTGTAGGTGTACCTTTGTGAAATTGGAAATTCAGAAATGAACATTTATACCTGAAACCTCTCCACCATATCCTCGCTGATGCACCCGTCCAAATGCTAGCCAATGGTGGCGACGCCTCCGGAAAACAGCCAGGCGACCGCTAGAGCGGAGGGTTTTAAAAAGCGACGGATTACCAGGACATCTGTGAGCTCTGAAGTGCACATTGCATAATTGACACAATTACGTTTCACAAGATCTAGAAACGAATTTGAGAAGGCAACTTTAAATCCTAAGTCTATTGGGAAAAACTTAAACCACAAATGCTGCGAATAAAAATGGCTTGATGGATGGTCAAAAGGCTATACTTTGCCTTTTGACTCACAAGAGCCAAATGAAAAAAGAATTGTTTCTGAACGCTCCTAAGAAAGCAAGTTCAACAACTTCATTTTGTTTTTATTTAAATAAAGAATTACAAAGGACAGTGAAAAAATAGGAAAAGTATTAGCTAAGGGTGATCTGAAAGTAACGACCTTTATTATCAAGGAAGAGCATATATGCGAAAATGTTTTCGCAATATCGAAAATTGCTTCGTTTGCCAATCATTGACGTACTCTGATGAATTTTCCCCAGTATCGTCATATTTTAATTTATCAGCATGTTTTCGGTTGCACTGTTGGAGAAGTAGTTTGAATATTAATATTATTATTAAATTACGTTAATTAACAATATTGACACAGATAATATTGGAAGTATAGAATTAATTAAATTTTAAGATTTTTTAAAATTTCCATATCAGAAAAAAGAACAATAAAATTGGTGACATTGCACAGTCGTGGTATCACAAGTAGTAAGTTAACAATCGAAACAAGTTGCATTAAAGAAACACTTGGGCATATCGAATGGCACATTCTCCCTAAAATGACTGCTCGTTTCAGAAAATCAAGAAACGAATGTAAAATAAAAGTAACTTTAAAATAGGCGAAGTACTTTAGAAATAATGTAAATCTATACATCCCGCGGATTAAAAGGGCTTGTTTGTGGCTCAAAGGTCATTTATTACTTACCGCTCTTTAACGCGAACCGTCGCCCCGCCACACAATTCAGTCCGCACGCAATCTCCACGGGCTCCATGTGTGGCTATCATCTGTAGGCCCATGCAAACGGGCGGATTACGCAGACCAAGCAGTTGCTTAGAGCCCCAATTGCATAGGGCATCAATATATATTTTAACGAAAATGTTTAATTTGTCCAGGAATATTTCAAATATTTTAATATCAAATTTATAAATTGCAGAGATTATAGTTTATTTTCATTTTTACCACGTTTTTAAAAAATATTTCAATTTTATTACAATGTATTGTAGATTGGTCATGCATCGGATCACTTGTTAACGTGGTTAAGTCAATAGAGCAAACAGCGGTTGCGATTAAATGTTGTAAATTGGGTGGACAGCCCAGGTTTATAATCAGGTACGTTATTTGTGGAATCGACCGTGAGGAATTATTTACGTAATACCATTTTATTATAAGAAAAGAAATTCAAAATAAATAATACAGTTTTTTGAAAGTGTAATCACCCACCATAGTTAGCTACAACTGTTGTTTCGAGTGTCCTTAACAGACGGTGAACCGTTAAATCCCTTAACGGACGCCGGATGTTAAGAGTGGGTAGCTCTGTTTGGGACTATGTCGTACGCAAAGGTCTCATTTCGGCTCCTACGCACGCGCAAGCGCGGCTGGAAACCTCGGCTGCGCGCGTGCGCGTGCGCGGAGACTAAACGCCGTCGACGCGCCATCGCGATCCGCGCGCGCCGGAATCCGGCGTTTCACGTGGCGGATATCTCATCTCCCCCGAGCAGCTGTTAATTAATCGGAGGCGAGAGCGGGCCGCGCCGCGCCGCGCCGCCACACACTCGTGGCTCGATCGCGCCGACGCGATAACCGGCACACGCTCGCGCGACGCCGGGGCGATACTGTCGCCACGGCGCGGCGCGGCTGCGAAACTTAAAGGGATTGTTTCGAGCCTCGGATTTCGGGCCTCTCTGTGAAGGAAGACGGCTCAGATACGGAGCCCTGCAAAGTTTTGAAATTATTATCCATCGTCCGGGTGTGCTCCGTCATACCCTTCGTGCCTCTTGCAAAGAACAAAGTAGGTTTGTGTCGTGTTTCTCTGTATGTTCGAGATGCGTCATTCAAATCACATATAATATTTTATTCTGCTCTACGAATGCAGCAAATAAATTTGTCTATGGAGATTGATAAGAGATTGAATGAAGGACAAACGAAGTTTCCTTGAAATATGAAATAACTTCACGTTGTTGATTACAAATTCCATGGCTGAATGGGTTTGAAGGCTCGGAATTCACTGAGCCAGGCGAGAGACAATACAGCTAGTCATGTAGATTCACAAACAATTGATCATTCAGGGAGACCTACCGTTCTTTCGTGACCGCTTCAAGGATATAATTGGATACTTTAATGGATACAGTAATTTAAAATAATAAAACAAAATTTATTATAACGTATAAATAATGTTCTTATAATAGAATTTGTTTGTTAATTTAAATTTCCATATATTGCTAATTAAGTTCTTGAAGACTAACGTAATATCGAGAGAGCATTGTAGAATAATATTGTGTAAAATAAGACATGGTGTCCACGTCTGAAACGAGACCAAGAGTTATGAACAATCTAGTTTTCTCGAAACCATTAGAATCTGTCAGAACCAACTCTGAGCTTATTTACGTCAGGAAAGTCATGCAATCTCTGTACGAAGATGAAAGGAGGGACCAAAAGGACTTAAAGATCTGTAAGAGGAATGGAAAAATGAGTAAATAATTAAGAATATGTAGGCTGTTGAAACATATTGTTAATTTTTCTGAATTGCATGTCTCCACGTATCTATAAAGCAAGGTCCTCCGCTAGCATTGCAATGCAGACTACCAAAAAGTGGTAAAATCTAAGGAAGTCTGCTTCTGAGGATATACTAGTAGGACAACTGGTGATGTTTTATTGTAAAACGTTCTAAGGCCCATCTAGAATATGATTATGATCCAGCACCTGAGCGGCGTTTTGTTTAGGTCCAGATTACCTGACGAAAAACAGGGAAAATTCTAAAAGATCAAAAACAAATGTAATATAAATATTATATATTAATATTAAAATTAAAATGTAATCTTGCATTGGCAAATTCCTACCATTCGAGGAGACAAAACAGGAACAAATGACCGCAAGAGTCTTGAAAATCATTCGCATCAGAGCAAGATCCCTTCTTTCGACTCCCCTCGAGGCTCCAGGGAGGAAGCCGTGTATGAAGGACGCCAGCAAACGTCCTAACATCACGAGTGTTCTCGGGGAAGAGATCTTGCTCCACACTGGACGTGTATGAAATTCACGTATGTATAATGGAAGGAAAAGAGTCTACACCATCCACAGGTTTCTGTTTCATTTGTGAGTAACAGTTTATATATGTGGTACAATAATAGCTAGGAGTCATATAGCACAGAAGAGATCATGTTCGTCTTTTATGAAATTTACGTGTGTCATGGAAGGAAAAGAGTCTACACCATCTTCATCTTTGTGTATTATTTGTCAGCGCTAGTTTGTAAATGTAATACAATAATAGCATGAAGTAATATAGCACAGGAATAGATTAAAATTTTGAGTGAAGTATTATTGAATAAGAACTTGAAAGTGACTGCATTATGTTTAGTAAGATGGAATAAGTTAGGTGTTTTAAATTTGCGAACCCATTAAGAAAAGATAAATAAAGTCACATGTCTCTGTGAATTATCGCTCTAAGCTATAGTTTCAGTTTTCGTGAAGACATATTCATATTAAAATTCGGCATGGGTTCTGAAGTACAGAAGTGTTTATGAGAGAACTTGTAATGTTTAAGCGGTAAGTACATTTTGAAATGGTTTCTTTGTGATGACAACGAAAAATAAAGAGGTGACCAGAAAAAAAGCAATGAAATAGAAGGTTTATAAAAGGCGCAAATAAAGAAAATAGCTTTAAAAACACTAGCTCAACGGCAATAATTTTTCACCAATTCACTTTTCAGTGAAGATTAGTACATGTTCTTCAATCTCGCATAACAATTGCAATTTTGTATGAAAGGATGGGTCATGAAGGAGAATTCAGTAATAAGATAACATTGAAGCCAACGCAAATTGAGTGAAACTTTTATTGTAGGTATTTTATCTCTGGAACATTCAGTTTGCTCAATAGCAGAGAACGAGGCACCATTTCGCCACAGAACAGAAAATAACACATGTGCATTGTGCCTTCAAATCGAACACATGGACAATCGATAATATGACCATTCAATGGACAGCAATATACATGTTTCACATTAAATCCATGACATTAAACAATCTGTGTGTACAGACATTTTAAAGTGTGATGTTTTATTTTTATAAATAAAATTATTTGTTATTTAACAAACGTGAATCGTCAGTGACTCACTTCCTGTTTCCTCTTTCCAATGAACAACGATACATCGCTACCACAGCACAGCCTAGCGGACGAATCCGACTTGGAGCGGAGGTTGCAAGGCTCCCGAGGAGGCTTGCACACCCGTTCCCAAACCTGGGCTGGAGCCACATTCTCAACGCGGCCATTCAGTGGGATTTACTGTCATTTCTTTATACTTTGCCCTATCTTAATTTATTACTGCTATTTAGACTTGTTCCAAAAAAACGGAACGCGATATTACATTATTACATTTTATATCGTTTCAAACTACAATAAAAGGTACAATATTTATTTTCTTAAAATTCGTTCAATTCGAATCAAATTCAGACAGCTTTTCAGTTCCCAAACAATATACATTATTTCATGTAAAGTTTCTTGAAATGGGCAAAGCAGAAAACGAAATACATAAACGCGATCCACCGATTGTTGCTAAGTTAATACAGGCTTCAACAGCCACAAATGTTTGAATCAATATTTGAAGATATATTCGCAAATCACAGAAATTTGACTCAGAACATTATAGTTCTTTCGGTACAAAGAAGGCACACGCAATTATATATATCATGGTGTTGCAGCAAAATTTTGTCTTTAAAGTACTACTCGTATTCAAAAAATCAACGCGATATCTTACATTTGCAAGGCGCAACGCTTTCTACACGGAGAGCAGCAGGGAAATCGGTAGACGCGGAGCCGGAATTCGGCATGGTTCTTTCGGGGATGCAGCCCGTTGGAATATTGGCGAGCTAGAAGGCTTCCACAGGAAAAAGGCAAAACATTTTACAGGTGAATCAGATTCCAAATTACTTACTCTCGTACGCAGCAAGTATGATGTGTTACAAAGGTACACAAGCTTAATAAACCAATTAACATTTGTACAGAAACTTTTGATTCCTTGTTATTGGGCGTTCTCACAGTATTCTTTTGCCTTGACCTCGTGATTAAATGTTATTGGAATGGATTCGTGAGTTTAGATCAGGAATTAATCACGTTAAATTTACGAAGCAAACCTTCCGACCATTCTTGGAGCCATTTTCATGTCTTCGTAATAACTACCTAGTAACATTTTCGGCTGTATTATTATCACTTACATTATTACTCGCTACAACTTTTGCAAAAACACGTTGCATTAATGCGATCTACTAACTACAACTTAAGGAATGTAGAATGCAGCAAAATGTATGTATATGTTACAAGTCCTCACGAGTGATGATCGTATAGTGAGAAATATTATTTGATATTTATTAAGAGGCCCTGAAGGAAGCTCCAGAAAGGGCCAAAACGTTTATTCCAAACCGAACGTGCTCCACCACTGACCCAAACTCAGGCCCCGATTTTGAACCCTGTGGGCCTCCGCTCGCGCGGGGCGCGCCATGCCTGCATCCGGGCCCGGCGGCGGCGCGGGCGCGCTGCCCGCCTGTTCCGCGGGGAGAACGCGGCTTCCAGCCCTGAGCCTCCGGCGGCGCCGCGCCGAAGGACGCTCGGCGGGGCCTCGCGGCCGCCGCCCAACGCGAGGGACATCGAACACCGGACCGCGCGGCCGCCCGCGGCCCCGCGCCTCGCCCCCGCCGCCCCGCCCACGCCGCTTGGAGGACAAGCAGTGGACACAACGCCATTCTCTCCTTTTTTTAAATGCAAAGCAAGGAAGTGGCACACTGCCGTTTCGTCAACTAGCTTTATCGCTATTATATTATTATTATTATTTATTTTTTTACAAACGAATAGTATGAAAAGCAGGCGAAGATCTTAGAAAAACGAATTGACGTTAGTTTCAGACATTTGTTTGATATGGCGGCGATAAAAATAATGAGCTTCTCTTGTTTAGTAATTAGGCATTTACAGCAGTGACACTATTCTCGCTTTGTAAACGAATAATTCGGTTAATTTATCACAAAAGTAGTATGAAGCGGCGTATGAGCAAGCACAGCATAGCGTTATATACTATAACATATTTTGTGCCCAGAGCAGAAACCGCAGTTAGTTTTCCATACATCATGGACTAGATCTTTAGGTACATCATTAATCACCCTTTGAAAAGTCGCGCACAGGAAGTCGACGCAGAATCGACTATCGATCGGAGCGAGGTGGGAACGACCCTTGTCCAAGCGGCGAGTCGGGGGTGGCGGGAGCCGACGGGGGAGCGCGGGTTCGACACCCCGCGCGGCCACAACAACACACATACACCAGAGGAGGAGTCGGGGACGTGAGGCCACGGAACAAACGGAGAAACGAGCAAGACGCGAAACGATGAGCGGACACAAGAATCGAACAACCATGCGGGGAAACCCAAGGAGACACTGAACAAGGGCTGGGCGTCACGGGATGCGCTCGGTTCGCGATGCCAGCGCCTCTGGCGGCGCCGTGGCGAACTCTTCTTTTTCTCTCCTGCTTCTCTTCTTCTTCTTCTTCGGTTTTTTCCTCCTCTTCTTCTTCTTATTCGTCTTCTCTCTTCTCCTCTTCTGTCCACTACACAGCCTCCGCGGTCGCCCATCACGACACACGGGGCAGCAGCTTGCTTGGAAGGGGCGAGTGAAGCCTAGTGGTTAGGGAAGTTTATAAAGTACTTAATATTTTCGCAGTCTTTTTCAGTATTAAGGCATCTGTGTAGAAGTTTCGTGTTGTGAGTGGAGTATAGTTGTCATCGTTTTATCAGTTTTTAAAAAATGTTTCTTTTATGTGCATGAACGCGTAAAGGCAAAATTATCTAATATATGAGGATGGTTAGTGAATTTTCTTTATATAAGAAACGCCTATGTCTTAGATGCTATGAGTTTCATCTAAATTTTTTCCTGCTTATCTATTTGTGAACATTTTTGGCAAACGCTAGGTTTAAATTGTTTAAAAAGCCGTTACAAAACGCTCTGACATACATTTCAAGAGATGTTAAACCAAAATTATGAAAATAGAGACACAATCGATCTTATTCCCCGATTGTTTAGAATATATCTGGAACGTTCTGAGAGAAAGGTGCAGCAGGGTTGCGCACCAGACCGATGATTGTTGATGCATAGCTCCTTTAGCCAGTGAGACGAACGCAAAGGGACAGCAGACGGCGATGTCGACCGCAGCAAGCGACACAATACAAAAACACACTTATATCAAAGAGACTCAGATGCTTAAAAAGGCCCTGGGGGGCACCCGGGCGGGGCCGGCCGCGATGGTGGCGCCGCCACGTTCGACGGAGCATTCCGCAGTAGCCCTCCGGCTCTCCAGCCTAGGGTCACCAGACGTCCTCATGTATCAGGACATGTCCTCACAGCCCTGATTGGTTTTCAAAAGTCCTCATTTTTTAATGTGTATCATCTATTTAGGGTTTAATTTACATTTAATATTTTTATAATAAAAAATATACAATTAATTATATTTCGTTAAAGAAAAAAAGCGTTGTTAGGAGGAAACTTAGTGTTTCTAACCATAAGAACAATAAGTACTCTCTCATAGGTTCGAGGAATGTTGAAACAGAGATATGAGGAATATTAAATAATAAAGCTGCTATAGTCATATAATTTACCATAAATTGCATTATTAACATGTCAATTGATCTATCTTCTGTAATAGTTAAGAACTTTGTATCTGAATGTCATTCTAAAAAGAAATGTCCTGACTTTTTGTGTAACGTCCTGATTTAACAATCCTAATTTTTCCAACTAGGTCTCTGGTAACCCTATTCCATCCGCTCTAGGTTGACAGTCACCCAAACAAGGTATTCATTCTTAATGACATGCATTAAGAATTGGGATTGCAACTGGCAATTATTCTTTGTCCAGCGCCCCCTCTGCGAGATTTTATCTGAGATACGTTTTCAATTAAGAATCGCGCTAATCATTTCTACAATCCATTTCTGAGCAAGGTCACAGCTAAATAGCGGAAAGTGAATTATCACTAATTATACTGTTAAATATAACCTGTCTGTGTTAACGAGGCATGCGCCAACGTCACATCATCAGGGCAATTCAATCCTACAGAGTATTGCCAATTCTGAAAGAATATTCATTAGAAAGGTCAACAGTAAAATTGGATCATGAAATGCGTCATGCATGCAGTTGCTGTTTCTTTCCGTCTACAGTTCGCTATGAATGCGCTACTGCCGAGGTGACCTTGTCTACTCCATCCTCTCTCATCCCTGTTTCTCCGGGGCCTCGGTTCGTGTCCCTCGCGGGCCTTCAGCGGCTGCTGGGGAATGCTCCGCCCACGCCCACGCCCCGCCGCCCCCGCCCTGCACGGGGCGCCCACCGTCGCGCGGTGCAACGCAACAAGCAAACACAACTAACTCTGATCGTCACTGCAGCGCGGAGAGATTAAACGTTTATAAACGTGGATTTTCGTATCCTCTTCCTCGAGTGAATCGCACTGGCCACGATGGAATGGTTTTTTGTATTTGTTTTTTTTTGTTTGTTTTAAATTTCTGTTTCTATGTTCTAACATGCAGTGTCTACCGTTGTGCAACTACATTTTGAGAACGCACTTTGCTTTGTCACTTGGCTGTATTCTCTAAGACGATGCTTGGAAGGCACCTGCACTTCTTAAAGTACTACAGCGGAATGACGACATATTTTTCAGGCCATCTCGGTTCTGTCGCTCGAAAGAAGCAAATGATGAATCGAAAAATTAAATGAAATATTTTATGAATCATGTTAAAAAGAGCAGTTTGCAGAAGGCAATTCAGAAAATAGAAATCAAAACTCTCGCCTCTCGAAACATGAACACAATTTTAGATTCTTAGAACCTACGTTTATCCGAGTAACCAATATGTTGTACTCTGAGCACTGAACACAGTTTTCGGAAATTGTTTACTTTCTCACTGGTGAGCACGAGAAGCGACGTAAGAAGAAAACAGCAAAGAGGAAGCGGAAAAGAAAATGTAGCAGAACGCCAATAAATTCGTTCCTTAAGGCGACAGTCCGTTTCTTATCGCACCGCTCGCCTAAGTACCTACCGTTTACCCATTCCACCCGGAAAATCTGAATATAAAGAGAGATCGCGCGTCCCCGAAAGAGGAAATTTCGCGATTATATCACATGACAGCCTGCGCGTCGCGATCTGATTGGAATGCAAGGTTCAGAACTGCGAAAAACTTGACTCGCAGCTTGACAGCCCGCCCAGCGACTCGGCGAAGACTCGGCAACTGTACATTGCAACGACTGTAGCCGCGAAGCCTTCTGTGCTGCGTCTTAGCCCGTGACAGATAACTCGTTGGGAGTTTTGCATGTTGGATCAAGTTTCTCGCAAATCAAACTGGCGACTCTTGCGCGAATGTTCTAATTCACAAATCGCTGCACTCTGGAGACTTTGTTATTTCGATTTCGGAATGGATGAATATCATTGTTTGCATGTAACATATTGTATGTGTCAGCGGAATATTGACATTTACATTCCACATCTTTTCGAATATTGAACAAACATTTTCTGCTCAAATATTCTTCGAATCCTTCTTCCTACAATTTTTCCTTTATGCGTGTTATTGATAAAATAGCATTATGACATTTCCTTCTACCGACTTGGGTCGTCATTTATGGAAACTCCATCAGGAGCAGTATTACACCAACTGTTACCTCGCAAACCTTTGATGATGGATCCATTTCTCTTACTACTGTTAATAAAATATATTTCCGCTAGACACTTCGCACAGGTCAGCAAACAAGGACATTTCACTGCATCCGAAATTCGAAAAGACCTAACGTTCGTGTGTACGTCCAACCTCCACTTGAGCGTGAGCCATCTTGAGCGGTCTCCTCGGAAGCGAAGAGCTCGGGGCACTGGCCTCGCGGAAGAGCTGCCCGCCGCCGCAGCCACGCGCCCAAGCGCGCCCTGATTCGTTCTCCTTGTCTTTGGGAACGGGTCCCGCGCGCGCCCCGAGAACGGCTCCTCCGATTCGGGAGGTGAGAGGCGTTGCCAACCGAATGGATTCGTTACTAAAGGCTACAGGTAGTTGATGGATTTACGACAACAAATTATTCAACAAAGGTGATCATCTTTCTTCTGATATACTTTCATAACAACAATTTTTCACTTAAATTCTTTGGTAGGAACGAATAATTGTCAACGAACTCGGCGACATTTAAACATGACTGATTTTGTTTATTAAAGAGGTTCCATCGTACTTTGAACATATGGAACGTAAGGCTGAAAATCATGCTCAAACAAATGTGAAAATGCCACTTTCTTCGAACATAACTCATCCTGTCAAGAAATATATTTCAACAACTGAAAACTTTCTCCCGTTGACGAACGTTCCCAGTAAGATAACCCTCGGAAACCATCATTATTTGAAAAGGGTAACACTCTGTTCTTTAGTAACGATTTCATTGGAGTTGAGTAGCTTTCGCAACGAGTAGCGGACATCGTGTGTTGCGGCGTCCAGTAGCGAGTGCACGCGGGAGGCAACGCGTGCGGGGCGCTTGCGGCGGGCGCGGGCGCGTGCGCGGGCGCGTGCGCGGGCGAGCGCTGTCCGGGCGGGCGCGGCGCGGCGTCGGGGGGCGGGGCAAGAGATATCTCGGCTAGTTGAGGGCTGGTGTCGGCCGCGGCGGCGTCACACGCGCGGCCACGGGAACATGTAGGCGTCCGTTTGCGCCGCGCTGTGGCAGCGGTTGTGGCCGGCGGGCACGCACCCCGTGGGCGAGTGGGCGTGGGCGGCGTGGGCCCCGGCGGCGGAGGGCGGCAGCGCCGGCGCGCCGCCGCCCCACCCGCCGCCGGCAGGCTGCCGTCAGACGGGCGACTCGAACTTCACCTCGCGCCGCTGCTGCGGCGGCCGCTGCCGCGCCGCCCCCGTGTTGATGGGCGGCAGCGGCGCCACCGCGGGCGACGGCGTCCCCGACGACGAGGCCGGCGCCGGCGACGGCACCAGCGGCTGCACCAGCGCCACCTGCGCACCACACCGGCGCACCGTCACGCTCCCCTCCCCTCAGAGGCAGACATGCCACGTGCCATGGGCGCTATTGAGAGTACACCCACTAAACCAAGTAACAATCACCCTCATTTGAAGTAACTTGACCGGGGCGCTAATTCTGTGCTTGCCAGGGGCGCATTATTACCTAGATGAGCCTCTGCCTCCCCTCACTCGTCACGACAGACTGCTCGCTCACATTCTCACTTCCAGTCTTTCACATCATTCACACTTACTGCGCTTTCTTTTTCGTGAAAATCTGCTCTTTTTCATTTGAGTTCTCACTCCAGCTTTCTCACTCCTCTTCCCCTTACTGCACTTCATTTTACCAATTATTACACAGGTCTGCGAAAATTTTTTTTTCAGTTGCATGGGATATTTTTGTTGAATTATATACTATCTTAAAGATCACAGATTCTAAAAATGGGACAAAATGGGACAATGGGACAAAATGGGACAAGTGAACAAAATGGGACAAGTGGACAAAATGGGACAAGTGGACAAATTGGGACAAGCGGACAAAATGGGACAAGTAGACTAAATGGGACAAATATCCCATTCTCTTCTCACTTTCCTTTCCCGTATTGTGCTTTAATTTTTCTGTAAATCTACTCACCCTATCATCCAGAGCGCTATTTCGGTTCTCATCTCATCCTCCTTACTACGTTCTGTTTTTCCCGTAAACAATGTTGTTTTAAAAAAATCAACTCTTTATATATAGTCAAATACACGTTGTCAATGGAAAATAAAGCGTAAATAATATTTTTTAAATTGCATGAAATTAAAATCTACAATACAAATGTGTGTTTCAACAATACAAAAATTTATGTGTTTCCCAATAATTTCATTTGTGGTCAGAAGAGTGCATACGTTTATTGTGGGTAGATATAAATTGAATAATTGCCGCTATTGAATAAAAATAATCAAATTAATGATACTTCTTTTTGTGAATGAAGGGAATTATTTCCTTGTTTTGAAAGACATATGTCTGGTTGTCACGCCCCATACAATACGAAAGAAGAACTCATGCTTTGAATGGAACGTAGATGCGCTATTATAAAATACTTTTAATTACTTTATTAACTATCATAAATTACTTGAAATAACAGTATATTTTGAATTCTGGAAATTAAATTAAAATGGGAAATCACACACACACACACACATGTATACACATACATTCACACACAAACGCTTGCATTTCCTTGAGATGGATCGTGCTTCATTGCCTGTACAAAGGTGAAAAATAAAGATAGTATGTCAACATTGTGTAAAGGTAAGACATAAGTACGTAATTGTTTCTGGGAAGATCAAAACTCTCCAATGTGCAAAAATACTCACATAAAGATGGATTGTAATTAATGGAAATATATGGTGTAATTACAATTGCGGTAAGATATTACAGGTACGAGTATTGTGCAAAATCAGATTGATGAATTCTCTGAAAAATTACTGATAAACAATTAAATAAATAAGGCAATCAGAATAAAGTATAGAGAACATGTTTGAGGGAGATTAAAAAAGAGAACGTAGATGAATAATTCAGATAAGGAGATCAGGTAAAGGAGTTGAGGAGTAAGAGACTGAAGTGAAAGAGAATGAGCAGAAAGAGGAAACGATGCGGAGAATGAGAATGAGTAGACGGAGAAGTAGGAGAAAGAGGATGATAAGAAATAATGGATAATAGAGAATGAGCATAGAAAGGATGTCGAGAATGAGGATACGGGAAAAGATAATGAGAGGAAAGAGTATGAGGAGCAAGAGAATGAGAAGAAAAATGTTAACTAGAAAGAGGATGCGGAGAAAGAGGATTCGAAGAAAGAGGATGAGGAGAAAGCGGATGAGAAGAAAGCGGATGAGGAGAAAGAGGATGAGGAGAAAGAGGTTGAGGAGAACGAGAATGAGTAGAAAGAGGATGAGTAGAAAGAGGATGAGGAGAAGGAGGATGAGAAGAAAGAGGAAAGGAGAAGGAGGATGAGGAGAAAGAGGATGAGGAGAAAGTGGATGAGGAGAAAGAGGATGAGAAGAAAGAGGATGAGTAGAAAGAGGATGAGTAGAAAGAGGATGAGTAGAAAGAGGATGAGGAGAAAGAGTATGAGGAGAAAGAGGATGAGGAGAAAGAGGATGAGGAGAAAGAGGATGAGGAGAAAGAGGATGAGGAGAAAGAGGATGAGGAGGAAGAGGATGAGGAGAAAGAGGATGAGGAGAAAGGGGCGGAGGAGCAAGGGAGGAGGGGGCCGTGGCGGGCGCAGTACCTGCTGCTGGTAGTGCGGCTGCGCGTGCAGCGCGCGCGCGTAGCCCGGGGCGAGCGGGTGGGCGTGGGCGTGGGCGAGCGCGTGCGGGGGCAGCGACGCGGCCGAGAGCGGCGGCGAGGGCCCGCCCAGGTGCACCAGCTCCGTCGCCTCCTCCTGCGCCGCCTGCGCCGCCGCCGCCGCCGCCACCGCCGCCGCCGGGGGCAGGTGGTGCGCCGAGGGCAGCGTGTAGCCCGTGAAGGGCGACGTGGGCGGGAAGTGGCTGGCCGTCACCACGGGCGTCCAGCGCTGCGTCGACCCGTACGTGTCGGCCGACGAGGCTCCGCTGCCGCCGCCACCGCCGCCGCCGCCGCCGCCGTCCCGCCCCGGCGACCCCGTGCACCCTGCACAGCCGCACCGCGCGCCTTTAGACCTGCAACCTCACGGGAGCGATTGTACACACACAAACAGGCTTAGGGCATCAATTGATGTCACTGCAGTGCCTCTGACAGGAAGGTCCCGACGGTGGCAGGATTTTCGACTCTAGCAAGATAGCCAGGTCGAATTCAAGCGCTGACTGGAGACGAGACTATCTGCCGCTGCTCTGACCGGTGGTTTTCAGTGGATTCTCCCCCCCCAAAACCAGGTCAATGCCAGAGCAGTACTCTAACAAAGAAGCCGTCGATCGCACGGGATCTTTCCTTTCTCTTCCTGGTCCTGTCCTCACGCCTTACTTACATTTAGACTTACACGCACTGCACTACCCCACATGTGGGGAGCTTAGTGCTTTTCTGGCTGGTGCGGTGCACGGCTGGAGGGAGATATCTGATTAGGGAAAACACTACAAGCTTGGCGGCGGATCTTGCCATCCGATGGGGGAAGATGACTGCCATCTCACGCGATAAACATGTGCGCTACACTTACGGGACAAATGACCTTAACAGATGATGCGCCTGGCAGTCAATCAATCCGTTTCCGTTTGGGATCCGCACACCTTGACACTGGGTATTTGTGGATAAAGCTACAAAGTGTTATGGCATGTAGAGGGGTAGAATGTGATCATGTTTTGGCAATAAAAATGTGTTGGAAAACTTCATGTAATCAAGTGCCAAATGCAACCCTTCGTCAATTGATAAGAAACCCATTATGCACTTGTCCGTGGTTGGACATGTTTTGGCGCTGTCAATGAGATTCTATGTACGAGTACATGCAGAACCCAGTGTATATGGAGTTCCCTAAAAATCATGGGTAAAATTTACTCGTGTAACTTCCGTATTTGAAATTTCCCTCTCTATATTCATTGAAAAAAGTGATTGTTAACAACCACTGTACATGTCTAAGATGTTCTATTTCTTATTTCTTTCCTTTCTGCCAACATTTTGGCTGCATTCTAGGATATTCCTCAGGACTAAATCGAACAGAAAATAGCATAATTTCATCAAAAAATAATAAAAGGGCACATTAAAAAAAAGTTTCAGAACTTATATGTCACATATTTGACATATATCAAATTCAAGTTATTTTTGAAGCAGTTTGTTGGCAATGTCAATTTGTCGTTTCAAATAACAACAAAGATGGTAAGACAACAGGAAGGTATTTGAATAATGGAAACAGAGAAACTACTACCTTTATATTACTTAAGGGCATTTACAGATTCTACACATTTGGTTTTCACAATTCTTACATTTTTTCAGTTATTACAGAACACAAGTGTCAATTTAACTCACAAATTACGCATTTTATCAACTAATTTAAAAGTTCAAAATCACCAACGTAAAAAATTGAGACATCACTTTTTCAGATCACAACAGTTACAAATAATCTAATACAACACCATTTGTGAAGATTTTTACTGTTTTCAAAGATAAATTACGGAAATTTGTGTTTAAACGGAAGTAGGTGCAGCAATAAGATTTTAGAAAGCGAAGAAGCACAAAAAATTGATAAATGGAGAGAGAAACAGTTGAAGATTTGTTGAGTTTAAATCATTCCAGAATGTACGATGTTCCATTGGTGTAGAACAGGAGACACGGAGAACGGCTACATCTGATAATTGTTTATGTAGCAACCAGTAAAACAATTTTTTATAAAATATATAATTTAAAAGTAAGCAATATGTGTACACCACATCAAATTTATTAAAAACTTGAAACTCTACCCAAAGTTCCAGCACGGAACTTTTCAGTGCAGGAACATTTGTAACCAGAGACTGAGGGATTTGTAATGGCTTTCCAAGACAGAACACTGCTAGGTAAAAATTTAATGAAGATGAATATGGTAAAATAAGTTCTACATATAGGTATTCCATTGGGCACATTGTAGCGGACTGCCCAGCATTATCAGACAACGCCTGTATTGGATGACATGTTCGATGTGGAAAAACAAAAGTACCACATGTTCGACTAAAACTAGAAATTAATTATTGAAGAACAAATAAAGTCTAAAAAAGAAAAATATTATAAATCTAAAAATAAAGATTACATAAATACACTTAAAGAAAAATATTTTTAAAAGAGATTCAAAATCTATCTAATACAAAACAAAAGCATTGGAAATGCACAAAAAAATTAAATAGTTTAAACTTTCTCATGCAGATTATGTAAATAAAATGATGAATTATTTGCTCAAGCACAACCTCTAAAAGAAAATCACAATTATATAATGCTAGCTGTGAAAATGAATCCCAGAAACAATATTTTTAAATTCATTATCCCATATGAAATTTCTACTATTATTCAAACTTAATGGAAAATATGGGATGAAAAATTCTCACCAATTCAGAAAAGTACAAATAACAAAAAATACAAACAATTAGAATTTTTCTTGTGTTTCATATTTCAAAATTATTTTAAAAATGTATTTTACGAGATTAAGTTTATTCATTTGCCTTAAAATAAATTTCAGTGAGTAATGGCACTTTTATTCTCATCTGTAAAAGTTGTTAACAACTTTCACAAGAAATACATTTAATGTTGTGACATATCTTTTCTTCTAATAAAAGTTCGTGTACAGCCTTTATTCATATTTCTCTAATTTTCTTTCTAAGAGTGTACTAATAATTATCTTTTACATTTAATCCTCTATAAACAGCAATACATTTAAAAACTTTCTAGAATGATATAGATTGAATCAATTCCCAGTCATTTCCCTATCTTTCTTTATTTTGTTTTCATCCTACATATTTGAGTACTTTCATGCTACACATACTTCTTAAATGAGTACATATATAGGTGTCCGGGGAGGAAATGTCGAAAGTTGGAAAACAAGCTCTTAAGACAATTCTAAGCGTATTTTGTCTAATAAACTACGTGGATATTCCGAATGGTAGAGCTGCTATTAGCACTCAAAAGTTGGTTCGAAAAAATGATTTTTAGGCAAAAATATGCATTATGGAAGCATCGAAACACTCCAGAAACTTATAAATTGTTTATTTTTTACAAAAGAAATGAATATATTTGCTCAGACAGAAAACTTAAGCGAGAAATAAACAAGCAGAGGAATTGTATAAATTGGGAGCTTTTTTATTTCTCGCTTAATTTTTTCTTTCTGAACAAATATGTTCATTTCTTTTGTAAATAATATACAATTTACATGTTTCTGGAGTGTTTCTATGCTTCTATAATGCAAATTTTTACCTAGAAATAAATTTTTCAAAACAACTTTTGAGTGCTTATTGCGGCTCAATCATTCGGAATATCCACGTAGTTTATAAGACAAAATATGCTTAGAATTGTCTTAGCTTATTTTTCAAATTTCGGCGTTTCCTCCCCGGACACTCTGTATACCGTTTGAACCGTCCCTTCCTTATTTAACGTGTAATAGAAGCTTCTTTGTTGCAAAATTATATTAGTACAACAAATGTATCTATCTTCAACAAGTTAAATTATAAATAATATTGGCAATAGATCAGACTCCCGTGTCCTCAAATGAGTTTCAAGAGCAGGTGAACGACCTCGGACCACATTTTTCATCTTACACTATGTCGTAGTGTATCTAAACCTAAATTCAACATAAAGTACAGACTATTGTAAGAATTCAGTGATCCGATTTTTGAAAGATATAATTTCTAGAGATGGGAAACAAATGTTAAAATGTATAAGTTGGAGTTTTTATAATTGAAATGTTACAATCTTGTCAAATTTTGTTATTTTATGTAATCTAATAATCGTAAAAATTGGAGGATTACTATTTGAAGGTTTTAATTGTTGATAAAATGAATTATTTCTGAGTTAAATTGATAAAATTATTGTATAGTAATGTGCAAAATAGAAACCGTGAAAGAAAAAATTCAGAAACCGTAAATCTGTTCTGAAATTAATAAAATAGTAAAACCAAAACCTCACAATGCAGATATATTTTTTCTTTTAGCATGTTATTACGCTCAGTAGATTAATATTGTTTCTGTAAAAAATGATTCCAATCAGTTTTGTGTGAGGAGTCTGGTTCAATGCAGTAAATATTCGAAACAAATTTCGCCATAGAATTTGTTCGTGAGAAATGGAATATCTGAGTTGAGGCATGAACGAGTGGTGGAGAGATGGAATTTCAAAAGGGATGATAAGAGAGATGGAATGACACAAAGAAAATGAGATGTTCGGATGTAAATAATGGTATACGAAATTTCGGGCAAAATATAGATTGTAGAACTTTATAAGGAGAGAGTGCAATTTTCTCTGTATTCCAAATGGACTCTAAAAAGAACAACAATTAGTAGCTAGACAATTCACCCGCACGTTATGCTATATGCTATACGCCACACATTTGATATAAACAGAGAAATTATATTGTGTTTGTCCTTAGAAATACGGATTGTCAATTGCATTTATTGCAACTGGTTCATTTTTTCTACACTTATCTTAGTTAATTAAGTACATTCTAGTTACAGTTGTAAGAAAATACAAGCATTCAAGTGGGTAAAATATCATATTCTTTTAGCAAATGAAATGCCAGATAAACTATTAAGAACTGTTCTATCTGTATGATAGATACGATAAATAATTGATTTCAAATCATTTGCGTTTTGTCTTTCAATACGTCTTTTCTTCGGAATCGACGAAGTCAAAAATAAAAAGAGAAAACTGATAGTATTTACAATATAGTTAAAAAGAGGGCAAAATAAGCAAAGGTAAAAAGATAATGAAAATAAAGAATGAAGGATAAATAAGTAGACTCAGAGTCGCTAACTGCTTAACTCACTCCCTAATGGTGGTAATATAACGGACATTTTCTCAAATACCAAGGGAGAAGCGATGTGTATTTTAATATTAATTCTCCAATACACAAGCTATTGCCTGGAATATCATTAATCGACCGTGGACTGAAGATATGAATGTGCTTCGAGACGGTGTGAGGTGAAGAATCTCTTCAGTTTTCTTTGCTCGAGAAGCAATACTATCCTGAAAGATCCAGATCACCTTTTCACCTACAACAGTACTACAAAACTGGTAAAGAACCACTCTTGTAATTAGGTCGCATTTTACAGCTGCTAGACTTATTGTTGCCTTTTACGCGCATTCTATTATTCTCTTCTTTGGTTTAAAGAATACACACAGTGTCTACAAGGCTTCTTTGGTTTGTGACACTAAATTATATTTAGATTGAGCTGGCATCCAAAATAGAGCAAAGAGTATAAAGATTGTTTCACCTCAGAATTGTCTATATTTTAGTAGTGCTTGGATTTTTTCCTGGAATTAAGTCGCCCTAGTATCTGAGAATCCCACAGGCGCATATTGCTTCCATCAAATCCACTCGCATGAAAATGCGCTTAAATACGAGTCTCTCGTAAAGGTGCCTACACATTCCAAATATATTTATTGATTAATGCATTCTTCGAGTTTATATTAATGTCATATTAAAACTCTAATCACGTCCCGAAGCTTTTATGACATTCAGTGTATACAGAACAACTGTATAATGAATAAAAATTATTAGTTTTACTACTGAGCTAACTTCCGTGTTAATAGCATTTCGCAAAAGTGTACAAGATTTCGTTCAGTGTTGAATATTGATTGTACAGAGTTGTTCTAAAATATTGCGACGTATCTGTCAACAGTCAAAGCGCGAATTAAGTTCTTGACATCAAAATTCCAGTTTTTAAAAAGGATAATTTATTCTCGAAGAACAGTACACCAAATTTCTAGAATCCTGACGACGAACATGAACAACGTTCCGAAGAACAATGCTGGAGAGAGCTCCTCATATTTCGTATATATACTTTTGACCTGTTTACATGTTATTGGAAAGTATATGAAAGTAACCCTGATTTGGGATCTGGGAATCTATAAATGCACACTTGTTTGTCGTGCATAGGAATGCCTTTAGGTCAGGGGATGTAATTCGCGCGCCAGAACCCTTTGGTGAGGCGCGTTCACGCCTCGGCGCAAGCGCCCGCTCCGAGCGTTTCGTCTCGCGCACGCGTGCGCCGTCCCTACGCCCCCCCACAAAGGGCTCCGCGTGCGCACAAAGGCACGTCCCCACGGGCCCTCTCCGCGAGTCGCCCTTCAAAGACGGGAGGGCGCCGTCCTCCGCCCCGCCTCGTTCCTCGTCCCCAGTGATGGTTGGATTTAGCACCGGCACTGTCGCCTTGGGGAGTCCGGTGGCACTCAGTCCGTTCATCCCCGAGGACGTGTCATAAAGTAATCGGTGTCGACCTCGTGGCCGAGATCGCTAAAGCAGAAGTCCTGTAGTGATCTCGGACCGAGGGGTCGCGGGTTCGAGTACCGCCTCGGGCATGGTTGTCCTTTCACCCCATATCATCACCATCTCGTTTCATCCTCATACCATCACATTACATCAAATAGTGGTCGCTAATGATAGAATACTTGATGCGACCTTAAATAACAAAAAAAAGTAATCAGTGAGACAGCAGACAGCAGGCAGCTGCCCCGCCGCCTCCGAGATCGCCACGAGTCCGTGGTCGCACAAGGGCGGCCGATTAAAAGCGTTACAAAGTAGGTCGGTAAGAGAAGGGATTGTCTGGGTTCAGTCCACGGAACAGACCAATGGAAGGTTCGTGAAGTCAGATGAAATAACCAATAAGATTCAAAGTACCACACACGTGACGGAGCAAAGGGCTTGCTAAAAGATGAGGGATTAGATAGCGAGGGAGCATCAGGCGGGGAAGAAAAAACGTACTTGGTGTCGAGATTTTGAGAGAAGCAGACGTGGATTCGTATTTATAATTTGGTAGGGACAGATAACTTGGTGTCGGAACTCAGAGGAGATCAGAACTTATGCGGCGTCAGAATTTTGAGAGGAGCAAACTTACTCCAGATCAGAACTGGCTAGAGTCAGAAATTACTTGGCAGATCAGACGCGGGCGCGACCGGTCAGTACGTGTCCGCCTAAACAATTCACCGTCCACCACTCGTTAAAATCGGAATTAATTTCGTGCGACGGACCGGTCACATCGACAGCCGAAACACTCAAAGGAGTGCGCAGCCCGACATACCGGCTGCTTGGACGCGGGGAGGCGTTGTCTGACGGTCTAGCCTGGCGCAGCAACACCGAATATTCTTCGCCACAAGAATGGTTGCGGACGGCTGCTAACTTCCTGGGCATGTGCAATGGGAGCACGACATTCCGGCCAGGTTCGAGATCTTCCTTCAGCAGAGCTTTGCTGTGACATCACAACCGGAACTGCCCTGGTAACGGCCCGCGTGCGTGCCATCCCGCCGAAGCGAGGTAACGAAATCATCATCATGTATTCATCTCAAATCATCATTCATCAAATCATCATCATCATGTGTTCATCTCCATCAAACTAAGTAACATTTCTGGGCTGGAGAAAGTTAAACAGAAGTAGTCATTGCACAATTCTATCCAAGTTTCCTTTATTTTAATAAACGTATTCCCGCCACTTACACGCAACACTCACCGTGCTGGATGCTCGGATTGACATGAAATTTCACCAGCTGATAGAACACCATGCAGAACTTATATACGCAAATTTTGAAGTGCTATGGAATATTATAAATAGTGTTTTATAGGCATTTTGTATCAGGACCTTTCGTGACCGCGTTTCCCGCAGCGGGCGAGCCGTTGCTTCGCCAGCGCTAGGAACGCTACGCGGCGTCTATCAGCTGGTATCAGATTTCCAAGCGCGTTCGTTTAAGAATTCGTATTTATCTTTTCTTTCTTCTTCCTCTTCTTTCGTTTGGGTCATCTAGGGACCATGCACCAATTTCATTCCTTCTTCCTTTGTCCTTCTTTCTTTTTCCTCCAGTATTCTTTCATCTGCTCGCTGTGTATCACTTTTCTCTCCTCGGGCCATTTTGATCCTGTCTTCTTTTCCTTCCTGCCCTGGAATCCTTCCATTTCTAACACTTTCTTCTCAAAATTTTATCTTTTCTTTATTTATCTGTTTATTATTTATTTTTAATTATTTACTGATTTGTTGTGCATTTATTTATTTACGTATTTAATATTTAATAAGTATTGTCTGATTAATTAAACCACATTGTAATATTTAAATCCTGTAAGTAATGCCAGTATGCATTTAATTACTGCATTCGAATTACTCACGTATGTTTTCTCGTCCTACTCGTCCATCTGAACCTGCAAAGTAAACACCCGTTTTTGTCATCCCGCCTGCCCTTCAAGTAACTGAGATGTTACCGACACTCCGATAGTGCAGGCGCGGTGTATGAGTAACGTCCGGAGAACCAGCGGCGAGCAGCGATTTCCGCCCTTCCACGGTCGGTAAGGTCAAGAAAGGTCCCAATACTAATTATCGCAAAAACACTACTTGCAATGCTTCATAGCACACAAAAATTTGTATGTAGGGGTATAGAAAGGTGCTGAACAAGCTGGTAAAATTTCAAGTCAATCCGAGTATCCAGCATGGTGAGTGTTGCGTGTTAGACGGATGACATTTAAAAACATCTCCAATACAGTGTAACATTCAAGTAGTGAGCACACTGTATTCCTTCGACCCAGAGCAGCCCAACTCTGGAGTTCGCAATGCCGGAGTAGGATAGCAGGTCAGATGCACGCTGGGCGCCCATTAAATAAATTTAGCCTATGCAACCTGAAATCCACTACTTACCGGCGCACTCCGTGTGTGGCGGTACCCCCTCTTTCTGATGGCTTGTCACCGGGTCATTACAATATAATACGAAAAATAAATCCAATTTCATGACATCACTTCGCATGAAAACGCGACGATCAATGAAATCGCAGTACCCAACTGGAGTGACATTCCGCAAATGAGGACAAAGATCTTTCGACATTTATTTAGAAATTTTTGATTGCTTTAAAGAATCAACATGATAGGTTGAAACGAAATATATTTAAAAACACAAACTATATGCCCGATTTTTCATTTATTGTTGAGAAAAAATTAATTTGCAGACTCAGCGTCCGCGTCGGTGTGAGTTTTAGGGTGTTGCTTCCATAAATATGATAATTTCTGTGAAACTTGCACATTCTTTAGGACATTTCAATTATTTAAGTCGAACTTTGACTATGTAAAATGATACTTTATGAATATGATATCAGTTCTGTACAAGAGTTACTAGAACACAGGTGTTCGAATAATTCATGATCCATTATTAACAAAAATCATCACTTTCTTAAGCTAAGTAATATCAAAACCTACATACACATACTGTCATGCACGCACAAACACAACAGTACCAACTCATTTTTCCTCTCAATCTAGCATACCTATACCGGAAGTGTATTGACACTTAGACCTAAGGATGGTTCATTCTATGTTATACGAATCTTATATCAACACCCTTGAAAGGCAGAAATGCCGAAAGAGAAGAAATAAATTTTAAAAAAACAACAAAACTTGTTCATGGTCTTCTTTCCTACTATCAACACTTTTTCCCTACTATTCTTTGTTACAAAAGCCTTTTGCAGGTCAAATAGTCAAATTTAAACGAAACTTATAGTTTATTAGAAAGTTAACATGGTGTAGAAAACATCGCATGACATATGTTACTTATCATGTTGTTACAATTTCGTAAATAAATATTAAATTGACCATTTCACTTCGGATTTTGGCGACTTTTGACAAGCTGAAAAAGAGATTACGTCTGATAGTAACAATGATCAGATTCATTATGTTTGGAACAATTATATGTAAATCATTGCTCAATTTTTTAAACTATCTTAATTTTAAAACTTTCATACAAAGTTTGTGCCTTATTTTTAATCAAAAACGTCATTTTAAAACTTGTCTCCAATGTGTAGTTTCAACATAATTTTTAAATTATTACCTAATAAAGTTTGTGAATAAACTCTGCAACACCATATCTTGAAAAAGTAAATTAAGTCTAATTAGATGGGCAAAAATGTAATAAGTTAAGCAATATCTGAATATATAGGTCTGGAAAAGAGGGAAAGTTATTTGACTTGCATGTTGCATAATAAAAGAAACGTTTCAAGTTCCTAATTACAAGTGTGGAGATAATTTCTACTTTCGCTATGCATTTCATCTTTATTGACATCACGAACATCACCAGAGAGACTAGACGGAGGCTGAAGTGTAAAAGTTGCGATGAAATTTCAGGGAGAAACTGAAACAAATTAACTTGTGCATCGCTTCATCTCCATTATGTCTCTTGGGTTGAGCCACATACACCCGCATTCGACACATTAGAATCAGATAGCGTATAGCTGTGCTTGTTCTCTTCAATTCATTTTCCTCTGTTCCAATACTTGGCTGAACGTGGCCTGCGCTTATTGCAAAGAACGATTATTACTCGTAGTCGGTACTTTGTAGGCGTAAATGAAAAACCAGGAGAAAGAATAATGAGAATAAAAAGCATTGGAATATTACACATATGTAAGACAGAGAATAAGATGTTCTAAGTTTTATATAATAAATAGAGAATACAGATAATAAAACAGAGATGTAAATCTTGCGAAGCGATCTTTTATTAATACATAAAACAGCTTTGTTGTGATTAGACACTTTTAGAATTCTCGAGAATTCTCGATGGAACTTCGTAGCAAATACTAGCAAGTGCCCAGCATTAATCCGCATTAAAGGTAAACCTATACTGCATGAGAGTATTTTAAGCTACGAAAGCAAGGGAGATAAATGTTTCAGCAATTTTCCAGCGAGCTTTGAAAACACGCCCCTCTTTCAGACCCTTCTCCAAGCAAGTGCGATAACAATTCCTTCCTCTCCCAGCAACTATCCAGCAACTTCATAAAACATTCCCCGGCGGTGAACATTTAGAAGTTTGAGACCGATTGCTTTGTTCGCGTCGCTTCTCTCCAGAGCAGGGAGCCCACGCACCGCGTTTTTCAGTGGCAGCTTTTACTCGCGTCATTTCACTTCGTCGCCCACGTGTTTTATTTTAAAACTCCTGCTTCCTCGTTCCCAATGAATAGGGACTTCCTTTGGGCCAGAAGGCCGCGCCTCGACGGTGGGAGCGGCGTCCCAGGATAGGGATGGTGGCAGCGGTGGCGGGGCTGGTGGAGATGGAGGTGACGGTGGAGGTGGAAACGGTGGCGGCGGCGGTAGCCGTGGGAGTGACAGTGGTGGCGGTTGCAGGGGTGATGGCGGCCGTGGAGGCGGCTGTGAAAGCGGCTGCGGTGGCGGTGTGGCAGCGGTGGCGGTGATGACGGTACCGGCTGTGGCGTCGGCGATGGATCCGGCGGTGGGCGCAGAGTCGCAGGGTGGAGGTGACGGTGGAGGGGGCGGGGCGAGGGCGCGGGGGGCGTGGTGGCAACGGTGGTCAGGACAGCGGGGGCGGGGGTTGGCAGAGATGGAGAGGGCGGCGTGAGCGGTAAGGCAGCAGAGGGGGAGGCAGTGGAGGCGGAGGCGGAGTTGGCGGTGGCAGCGACGGTGGAGTCGGCGGAGGCAACGGTAGCGACAGCGGGGGCAGGGGGTGTTGGAAGTGGGAAGAACGGTATGAGCGGCAAGAGCGATGGGAGCGGCGGCACCCCTCGTTTTGTGACGTCGCTTTTGAAAACGCAGCGCCACCTCCCAAAGGCATTCGCGAAAGAGAGAGAGAGAGAGAGCTGTTTCCATTTGACACTAATCGCGCGAGCAGCGCTCCTGGCGGCCTTTGTCGCAGTCGGTTCCTCGCGCGCGGTTGCCGCTCTTTTGTTCCGGCGCTGAGGTTGGCGCGAGCGCCCTAGAAAGGACCAGAGAACGTATGGGGACGAGAAGAAGCATCGGGCGAGTTTCCTTTGATTCCTTTCTCTTGGTTTTCATTAGTTATCGTCAGCAATAGTACGACAGTATCGTCAGCAGTATCGTCAGCAAAATATCGTACATTAGTATCGTCAGCAATTTTACGACACTACCCTAACATTCATCTTTAAGCAACTTGATTATGCAAAACTATACCTGAAGGTCAAAAGAACATCGGGGAAAAAGGACTAAAAGAAATCATATTCAAGCTTTATAAGACAATATCCATACATATTCTCCTGTGTGGATGCGAAACATGGACAGGGGATATAGAGAAAACAGAACAATTAACGCAAAAGGAATGTGAGTCCTGAGGTGTGTGAAGGGGTGCACGTTAACGGACCGTATCAGAAATGAGGATGTAAGAGAAGAATTGAGAATTACCAGCTTACAAGGAAAGATAAATACATATATAAAAACTTGATAGACCCTTTACAAAGAATGGACAATGAGAGACAGCCCAAGCAGACCTTTTACTGTCTTCCAAAAGGAGAAAGAGAAGTAGAAAGACCAAAAAAGAGATGATCTTGTCTAGACAACTGCCGGAACAAGCTAGATCAGCGTAATCCATACTGCTGCTGCTAATGATGATGATGGTTTCACGTTATTATTGATATCAGGGTTTTCCCTGTTATTAATCAAGAATGTAGAGAATTCAGTATTTAATTCTGTCCGAAATTAGACGCCCTAGCCGACAACCACCAATGCTTTAGCAGTGCTAAAAATTAAACTTGTAGCACGCCATGCACGCTTAGAAAGAACCTCTTTTACTAGTGTTTGTCTAAAAATTATATTTTGAATAAACTGAAAAAATCATTGTCTCGTGGAATTTATACATTATTTCAAACAATTTTTGTAGTTTGAATTTCGTCCATTTTTTGTGTTGTGAATGCCGAATCGAATTTACGAGCGCGTGTTCCAACAGAACACATCACTGGCGTAGACAGAAGAGAAGCAACGCGCCCTGTTGCTCGCCTCGATTGGCTCAGCGAGTTGAGGTACGCGGCGAGTTAAAAGAAAACTTTTAACTGGATTCACCGAAAAACTAGGTAGTCTGTAGAGCCCGCGGTTACACAATAAAAGTTTCCGCGCTACACACGCAATGGAGGGGAAAACCTCTCCTCAAACAACATCAGAGGGCGGTAGCACGGCAATTAGTGTACCGCTTACATACACAACTCATTTGCCACGAATTCCTCGGGCATGGAGAAACAATCGGTTAACCAGTTCATGAAAATGTTCTGTTCGAGAGCGGCGACAGATCCATTCACGTAATTAAATGAGTTTTCTTTTGTATGTTTGAAATGTGAAGAAGTCAGGTGTTGATAATTGAATTTGAAAACAAAACGAACTTAATATTCACAAAAATGTAGTACATGGTTCTAAAATAGAACTGTATAAAAACAAAAAAAGCGTCAAATGTCTACTTTTCAAATGACAAAGTTTCTTTGCGATATGAAAGTGTTTTTATTGGATCGTAACTGAAAACTATTTCAATAAATGTATTTCAAATCTTTGAAGAGATTTTATGTGAGCTTTTATAGCAGATTGGATTGCATTCAGTGCCCACAATTTGATCGATAAGTCGAAGACGGAAAGAAATTATGATTTTGAATCCCAGCATGCGAGAAGACAAACTGAGGCGTTTAGAATGATCGACTAGCAATATCGAAAATTGCGCCTCGAGGGTGACGCATGAGGCATCGAAGAAGACGAAGAGCAGCTCATTCGAATGTCATGACAAGCGAACGACAAACGTCGCGGAATATGTTCCGCTGACAAACTGTAGATTTTCTTTGCTCGGAGAGGAGTGGCAACTCCTAATACATTTACTGTCCCGAATGCTCTGAACGAATGGCAACTTTAATTTTCCTGTTATTAAATGCTCTGCTAATCAGAGAGCGAGGAAATTTTCGGGTGGTGTTTTTTCTTTAGCCAATTGACGTCTGTTCCTTCACTTGTTTCTGTACTCGCAGAAGCACGATTCTCAATCCGATTGTAATGTTGGATTGGTACAAACCGGAGAAATTATTAACATATGCACAGAATCGAAAATTCAGTCTTTTGCGAATACGAGACAGAGAGAGTCAGACAGAGACACAGAGAGAGACAGAGAGTCAGACACAGAGAGGGACAAAAAGAGAGACAGAAAGGGACAGTAAGAGAGACAGTGAAAGACAGATAGGATGAGACAGAAAGAGAGATAGAGAGGGAAAGAGAGAGAAGGAGAGAGAGACAGAGACAGACAGACAGACAGGCGGCCAGAGAGAGAGAGAGAGAGGGGGGGAGAAGGAGAAAGAAGAAAACGTGTTTCAGCTCTTAGGTATCTATAAACATCAAATAGTTATTTGTAGGTTCTATAGTAGCATTAAACAAGAGAAAACTATCCTCCTGTTACTGATAAAAATAGAGAAATAAATCAAATACTGTTTTAACAACACTTATTTTAGAATATCTCAAGATCAAGCTAAAATTATTTTTGCCTTCATTACATAACAAAGAATTCGTGGACGAAGATTTCCTTTTAAATTGGAGGGAAAGATACAGGGAAAAGAAGCGAATTTCTAAAGGGTGGCGCCAATATTAAAAGCGCTAATATTGTAAACAAATAGTTGCTCCAACAGCGCAAACTTTCTCATATTATTTGTTAATTATTGATTTTCAAAACTTCAGCGTTCAAGTCAAAGGTGCACCATTTTTATAAGCGTACTTAGCTTTATCTAAGAACAAAGTTAAAGACAATTGAATCCCTTTTTGAGAAAATTTTGTATTTAAAATTGCCTTTATTTTATGTATAATTGCTCAAAAACTACTCATATTTTGAAAAAAAATGTACATGAGATTATTAAAAGACCTAATTTTGAGGAACAGATTTCATTGAGAATAAAGCTTCATCTTCAGTATCGTAGTGATAGGAAGACACCGAAAAAATGAAAGGTCAGAGAGTTCAACGAAAATCGGATCTGCGCAGTTTTTTTAAACGTACTTTGTTCTATCTAAGAAAAAATATTATTATAAAATTTTAAAGCTATTTTTGAGAAAAAATCGAGATCAAATGGAGGTTTCTTTTAAAGTACCCCAATAATAACAGTACCTGTTTCAAAGTCAAAGGGAAGCCACATAAGTCAGAAAGATTGGGGAATATCAATTTCTCACAAAAAACTTTTAGTTCCCCAACTTCAAAATTTATGAAAAATTGTACTGTTTCACTTTTCTCTTTAATTTGTGAATATTTTTATAATGTGTAATCGACTTTTGGTTCAGATTGCCAGTTTGTGAAATTGACAATCTGAACTAAAGGTTCGATTTGAATTGAAAGTGATTTGAATTGACTGATTGCCAAGGTAGATTGTCAATTGTTTACAAAGAAGAATTGATTTGCCAATTTGTCTACAAAGTTAGGTAACAATTCTTTCATTCGAATAAATCCTTTTTGCCAACGAGACTATTATTATGAAATGGCAGAAATGTTTTACCACATATTATTTCTAAATTGCCTCTCCGTACTGGGCGGTAAAAAGCAATTACTTTCATATGCCATTTAATGAAATGCAAATATTCACATAAGTTAAAAAATGTGGAGGTACTTACCATTCATAAAAAGAAGGTATAATGCGAACATTCTTTGCTATAGATTTTTGGCGTGTAGGATTACGATGATTTGTCAGATCAGTACCGAATCCTGAGATCGACACAATCTCGATTTAAAAGTGTAAAACCAACTTCAAACTAAAAAGGCAATTTAAAACATCGAACTATATTGTACCTTTTTTAATTTAATTTAGTCACAAAAACAGTGAAAACTGTATATGACGTATGGAGGAAGATATTATTTGCGCACATCTTTCTTTTTGACAATCAGTTTCTTTTGATTGGGCACTAACTTTACATGATCATTTTTTGTTAAATAGCCATCGCGGAATGTTGAAAAATATTTTCGATTTTAAACGATCTTATATTTTGAAGTCGATTTAACATTTTTAATTGATTTTTATTTTAAATTCATTGATATATTTTAACAACATTGTTTCCTTTTTATAAAGTTTCTCTCTTTTCCTGGGAAACATGTGTATATATATATATATATATATATATATATATATATATATATGCTAGTTTTGAAAATTCAAAGATTTAATAAAAATAGCACTAATCTTAGTCGAGGTGAAAAGCTTAAACTAATCATGTGTAATAATTTGTTTAAAAGTTAAACCAAAACCACTAATATTTGAAAATACTGTACAAAATTTATTTAAATTGCTTTAGAGGAAGAAAAATCTATAGTTTCAATAAAGAAGGTGAAGTTGATGTTGCAATATAATATTGAAGTTTTTCAATTTTCGATAATTCAAAGATTGTCCTGGAAACCGGACTCTAATGACGTTTACATGCAAACTTTAATATATTTGAGAACGGAATTTAAAAAAAAATGCAGACGTTTGTGAGAAAATGTTGGAAATTCTCTATATGCTTTTAAATAAGAATATCAATTAAAATCAGGAGATCCGGTGAAATTAACTGGACATCAAGTTACGCCATGTCGACCAAAGAATATCCAATTTTGAAAAATACTTTTTTATGATTTAGGCGCTTGTATTGCTTATACGGTTAAATTGTACAATTTTTGTATTTATTTCAAAATACTTTAACTCTATAATCAAAATATCATTATATGATTGTATACAATTGTATACAATTGTAAACTAATTTATCACGCGCATCAAAAAAAGCGGATATTAAATAAATTCGACAGAAGAGGAATTTATTCACATAATCTGCTTGAGAGAGCCATTTCAATTGTAACATGAAGAGTATAAGAAAGAACCTTAACGGAATAGAGAGATGAGAATAAAAAAACTATAAATTAAGATAAAAACACATGAAAATTAAAAAATGAAGTTACAATAATTTGAGAAGTGTAGGTGAATTGTAGTGAGCAAGACGACGAGGAGACATTACTTAAACAAGATCCGCGAGAAGCAGAACGAGAGAGTGATTAAGGGATAGGGAAATATACAAAGCAACGAGAAGGAAAAAGATAAAAACGAAGAGGGAGAGAAAGAAATGTAAAAATGGAGACAGAAAAGAAAAATTAAAGAGTAAATTCAGAGCCACCCAAGAGAGGGAGAATTTCAGAGAGAAAAGTGAAAAAAAAGGATTAGAAGAGGAAAAGCGAAGTAATTGTGAGGTGCAAATGAGGCCGCGTGGAACCTTCGAAACATAAGAAAGTCGAGGTAGAAGAGAAGAGTGGTGCAAGGCGCGGGAGGATTGGGGCGTGCACTTTGTGGGAGGATAAGAGAGAGGGAAGAAATGCGAAATAGATCCATTATAAGTAAGGGACGGCATGAGAAGGACAGGGAGGGCGAGAGAGAGCGAGAGAGGTTTAGTGAGGGCGAGAGAGGGCGAGAGAGGGCGAGAGAGGGCGAGAGAGGGCGAGAGAGGGCGAGAGAGGGCGAGAGAGGGCGAGAGAGGGCGAGAGAGGGCGAGAGAGGGCGAGAGAGGGCGAGAGAGGGCGAGAGAGGGCGAGAGAGGGCGAGAGAGGGCGAGAGAGGGCGAGAGAGGGCGAGAGAGGGTGAGAGAGTGTGAGAGAGTGTGAGAGAGGGCGAGAGGGAGCGAGAAGGGGCGAGGGGGTGAGGGGGGCGAGAGGGGGGAAGAGGGGGCGAGAGGGGTGAGAGGGGGGAGAGAGAGGGTAAGAGAGGGTGAGACAGAGCGAGAAAGTGCGAGCAATGGCGAGAGGAAGAGGGAGCGATAGATGGACAGAGACAGCGATTGATGGAAGGAGAGAGCGATGGTGAGAGAATGCGATAGATGGAGAGAGATACCGATAAAGGGAGAGAGTGGGAGAGATGGAGTGGGGGTAGAGAGGGCTAGAGAAGGAGTTCGACGCAGAGAGCGAAAGAGAAGTAGAGAAGAGGTCGGGGAGATAGGGAGAGGACAAAGAGGGGGAGACGATAAGAGACGGAGAAACAAAGAGAGAGAGGCTTGGGTCGTGGTGTTAGGTCGAGGGGTTGGGTCGGGGGGTTGGGTCGGGGGGTTGGGTCGGGGGGTAGGTCGGGGGACTTGAGGTGGGGGGTTGGGGCGAGGGGATGGGTCGGGGGGTTGGGTGGGGGGTTGGGTGGGGGGTTGGGTCAGGAGGTAGGGTCGGGGGGTAGGTCGGGGGGTTGGGTCGGGGGGCTTGGGGCAGGGGGTTGAGTCGGGGGGTTGGGTCGGGGTGTTGGGTCCGGGCTTTGGGTCGGGGGGTGGTGTGGGGGCGTACTCACACTTGCCCTCGGTGAGCGCGGAGGAGGTGCGGTGCGAGGACTGGCGCCAGGCGAGCGAGCGCACGTGGCCGCGCGTGCCCGTGTGCACGGCGTCCACGCTGAGCGAGCGGCTCATGGCGTGGCGCCAGTGGTCGGCCGGCCGCGACAGCGCCGCCGCCGCCGCCTCCGCCACCGCCGCCGCCCCCGCCAGCGCCAGCTGCTCGTTCAGGGAGTACAGCTTGTGCGTGATGTCCTTGCCTGCAGCACGCACGCGCCCCAGCGCCCCGTCAGATCCACACACATCACTCGGAAGAGCAGGCCAAATGACCTGAGCCTCCATTAAAGACAAATTTATTTATATGCAAATGTAAATGTATTGATTTTTTTGTTACGATGTAGAACCTGAAGATGAGATGGAAAAACATTCTGAAACGTTAAATTATCCCTATAAAATATTTTATAATAAATATTCTAAGTGTAACGGCGACATCATCAACAATAATAAATACAGCAATTGCCTTAATGCTATTCTTACTTTACCTTACAATTATTTCTTAAGATTGTTGTTTGATTTACAGACCCTTCTAGTGAATTCTCGACTCCCCTCTCCTGCAGGACTCTTTGCCAATTTACACAGCAGCTATTGAACACTTATGTTTATGAAGGACCCCCTGATTCTTGGAGGATACTTATGAACAACATTTACGCTAATGAAGGACGCTCAGAGTATTTTCACCATCAGATAGATTTGGTCACTGGAACTGGCAAATAATATCATTATTAGTAATACAACAATTCGTATTTTTATTCGTTATATTTCAATTCACTATACTTGATTTATTTACACTATCAATAACTTTTATGATCAAAATTAAAATGTATTTAAAAAACTAACAGTGTAATGCGAGATGTATGGTAGACATGATCTGTCAATTCATGTATTATTATAATATCTGTTAAATGTTTTAACGTATTCTACAAATTGAAGACTTTTTCATTTATGTCACAAAATTTAACATTCACAAGTTAAAATATTTATCTTAACGTTGTAACAGCAGAAACTCGATTACGTTTCTTCTGCGGTGAGTCAGAGGGAGGCTAACGTCTACAGGCAATCAATGAAGAAGGCGATGGGATTTTTCCACAAAAATTTGATAATTAGAGATAAAACAAAACATTGACAGTTGTGCGTATGAATTTTAAAATATTTTTGAATGTTATATGTAATATAATAAATTAATATGATGAGTCATCCTGTAGATGACAATTTTGAGTTGTGGAGTTCACTTTTAGTTCAAATACCTGAAGAATATTAACTTAATGATGATGTACATCATTCAGCATCAATTAAAGGCAGTAACCAACTAATGACACTGCATTTTAATGACATTAAAGAACGTAGTTATGGTCTAGCCAGTGCCGGTGCAGGTACTAAGAGATATACCTGTTGTACTGTTGGGAGCTGGGCGTCTCGCCGATGGCGCACCTGCTGGCACTCGCGCTATCTGTTAACGTGTCCGGGAAACCGTACAGCGCGGTTGACCATAAGTGCCATCTCTCGGGAATCGTGTTATGTACGCACGTGCAATGCTACGTATATTAATTTTTCCTTATGACCTCAAATTACTCTTTGATACCACATTCCCACTGGGAACAAGTTTGTTTAATCCTACGTGTGAAAATATATTGAAGATTATAATAGTTATTTATGTATCAAGGGCGTTAAGTAGATGTTTTTGCCTCGAGGGCGACTTCCAATCCCGAGGGCCTCTGGCCCGAGGGGTTGGAAGTCGCCTGAGGGGCAAAAACATCTAGTAACGCCCCTGGTGCATACAAAACTTTATGGTTTACTAGTTCGTTGCTGAATAAAACGAGAATTCGAAACATTTTATAATATTTCTTGCATCTAAAGTCAAAAGACGCATTGTAACAATCATTTGTCAATAACACGTCAGATAAATCAAACCAGAGTGTATATCTAATTTCTATTGCATAATCATTATTGGACTGATTTGTTAGTACAAAATGAAAGAATATTGTGAACTTCCTGCGGAAATTCTTGCAAAAGCTAACAAAACTACGGACAGTAGTTTCCATTAAAATCTTGAGAATTATTTCAAACTCTTTAAGGTGTATTTGAGATTTACCAGCGTGAATAACAATGTAAATTGCGCTGATGAAACGGTAATTTTAGGTTATTAGCGTCTATTGTCAAACGTTATTTAGAATGTCATAACACCAAAAACTAACATTTCGAGGATGTTACTTATATATCGTATTGCTATTACGAGTACCGCTACTGAAGAATATCATTGTCTCTAAAAAAGGTGATACGTAACAGTGAAATGCGAGTGAATGATGGCAATTTTCTATAACTCGGGAAAAAACATTTTTCAAATATTTTTATTTTTCTAAAATAATTATTTTCTAAATTTATTTTTTCGTTTTCTTTTTTTTTAAAATTCTGGCCCTCAAGAAAATGTGCGCAGATAAATTTCTTTCTCCACAAGTCATATACAGTTTTTACTGTTTTTTGACAAATAAATAAATAAATTATAAATTCACAGAAACATTCCAAATTTCAATTTTCATATCAAATAAGCAAAATAAGGTTTATAACAATTTATTTTATTTATTTGAGCATTATGCCATTTATTTATTGTATTTGCTTGCATCTTAACTTAAAAAAATCGAATTCATAACAAAGTTCTGTGTTGTGTTGGTATTAGAGCGGGCCATAAAGTATTCAAAAGGCCCAAGGCATAAAGAACTAGAAAGGCCCGCAAGGGTATTAAGTACACCATTACGTATTTTGTTTCAGGTCTGTAAACACACAGCAATGAACTAGTAAACCATAAAATAATATATGTATTCCATTTTTGTAATTTACGGCTTTGATTGTGACCGAATTAAACACCTCTGATTTCGAAACAAATGAGGCAATGATACCCACTGATTACTAATAAAAGAGCAGCCAATTTAATTGTCAAAGATGACAATATATTTAAAACGGAAAATTTTCTTTAAAAAATTCAACATTAGAAATTTATGAAAAAATCAAAAGTAACATTCAGAGATTCTGCTAATGTTGGTGTTATGAGTAGCATGTTGGACCGTCTCGTTCGTGGGTTCAACCGATAAAGAGGCAAAGGATTTTTCAGAGCAAAACTCTTAATTTACATGCCTTTCTTTGACGGGAACTAAAGAAGTCCATCCCCACTCATCTACTACTCATAAAATAATTTTAACCCCAGAAATCTGAGAAAATGTATATAGGAATTTTCCTTTTCAAATTAATAGCTTAGTTTGGGAACAGATTTATATAGAGATCAAAGGGTTGTTTTATCACTCTCCTACTGCCCTAAAAGCATAACAAAATTTTGTCTCTCATGAATATCATCAGAGCTTCATGAAAAAGGTTTGTACATGCAGATAATCCTTAATACTGGTGACGATGATGACGATAATGCTATTTCATATCACTGTTATTATCTTAATTGTGTTGCTAGATTCTCAAGCGTCCTCTAAATGGCGGTCCAACCGACCTTAGCCGTCGAACCGACCTTGGGTGTCCAGTGGCGCCAAATGTTGCCGAACGAGCGGGCGAGGCGCGAGTCAAACGTGCGTGTAGCCAGATGAACGACAAGGGGAACACCGCGGAAGGACGGTGTAGATGTGTTTAGATATATAGGACAAAAGTAGGTTGTAAGTGAGAGAGTGCGAAACCGTATGGGAGCTGTGTTACATGTCGATGTCTTAGAATACAGAATTCCTAGGTTTGAGAAAATCAAGATTAAAAGTTTGTGAGGTGCAGTTACTTATGGAGCATCAATGTGGCTTTGAGAGTAACACCTTGATGTTTCTAATGTGAACTTACAATCTTTATACACTAGGTATATATGAATGAGATTGGTTCAAGAGTGATATTAACACAAAAACGACCAAAAGCGTACATAAAATGTTTGTGCACTAAGCCGTCGACATGCAGGTAATTGACTTATCTTACTTTCATTGAGAATACAATGGAGAAACCCCAATTTGTATACATGATATTCAGAATGAACCATTGTTGTTAATCAAAGTGTTGTGTTTCCTTCAAAAGAACTGAGAATTCGTTATTTCACACAATCTTTAATGTGAGAAATATATGTGAAAAATAACGGCAATGAATCTGATTATCAACAACTTACATCAAGTTATTGTTAAATATCATTCTTCACAAAGTCTCTGCTGATATCAGTAGATCGAGTAACGTCACTCTTAATGAGAACGGGTAATATTAATGACTGTGATTTCTATCGATAAAATTCTTTCACATGAAATGTAGGCTAACCAATGTTGGAGAAGTTTAATGTATTCTAGCAAACTTTTATGTTATTTATGTTATAGTTGACTTAAAAGTAATATGCAATACAGAAATGACTTATTAGCTGCAATGAAATAACTCATTGCAATTTGTGTTAGTTATCAAGGGCATTGTAGTTGTGTTAGTAATACAGCTTTTCATGTTGAACGCAAAAATCCATCTTGGATAGGGGAATTATTTTAGGGGAACTATCAACGATTTTATTACATACCAACAACATAAATTCATATAAGTGCGTCTGGTTACACACCACGTTTGCGACATAAACTCCAAGCGGTGTAATTTATTATCTGCGATAGCGATGAGTAATTACCTCTCACATTTGCATTCACTTTTACGCACGTATACACCGTGTGGTGCGATTGCTTACTTGAAGTTCATAAAAAATAGAGAATAATGCTAGTGCACTACCATTAAGTGATAAGAATGAAGCAGACCCAAATCTTCTATTAGTCATTAAATTAATATTTGGCATTTTAAACTTGTAATTTATTGCTTTGTATTTAGATATTTTGTAATCTCTATGAATTATTTAAATAGTGTTATTGATTTGCATTATTTATTCATTATGTTTAACATTTTAAAAATAATGTGATCAGTTGCTATTTTCCTATTTTCCCTTGAAGGTAATATGGAAAATATTTCTTTTTAAGTCTCACTTCTAGCGTGATGGAGCAGTGGTTTTCATCAAGAAATCGCATTGAAAGATTTATACACGAATGTATTATATATTCTGTATAAAAATAATTGCAAAGAGTGATTTGCAGAATTAATCCCTCATTTTATTAGGTTTCTGAAAACTGTATTCACGTATTTCCTTTGATTATATATATATATATATATATATATATATATATATATATATATATATGTGAGTCTTTTTAGTGTTTTACCACTTTATACCTTTCTGGAATTATATTGTACTCAATACCTTATATTCATATTTTTCTATTCCTTTGCTGATGAAAGAAAGCAATGTAATATATTAGAGATAACACTATACTATTTGCAAAATAAATATAATAGATCCCAAGTTTTTTAAAGATAGTTATTAAAAAACTGTTGTGTATTTCACATTGAAACACAGTCATGTTTATTGAAGCATATTGCTTTAATGATGTTTCAACAATTTTTCCATTGTCATCTTCAGGAACTTGCGGTTGCATAAATCAAAAAAGAAAAATCCAAAATTTAACAAAATTAAATACAAAACTACTTAAGACAACATAAATCATTCACATCGAAAATTGTTAAAATTCGCTTAGCAATGGGATTGCAAAATTCGCTTTACAATACGCTTCAATAAATATAACTGTGTTTTAAAGTAAAAAATTACAATAAACTGTTCCTTTAATAACTGTATTTAACCAACTTGGGACCTATTGTATTTATTTTGAGAAACCAACAAACAGTTTATATAAATACAATTATCTATGTTATTTGCCTTCAAGTCGGATACTCCTCCGCTACACTGCTATTTTTCTAACTTTGCCTCTCAAGGCCAGTCTTCACGATGGAATATGTCACGGTATTTCGCGTCTTTCTCAGTCCTGTCGCCAGATATCCCATGATCACGACCGTGTCAAGCAGTGCTTGCGATCAAGCGACTTCTAGCGGCACAACGGAGAAAGACGCGGAATGCAGCGTGATATTCCATCGTGGCCACAGGAGCTTGAGAGGCAGAGTTAGAAAAATCGCGCCGTAGAAGAGACTCACCGATGATGTTGTCGAGAACAGTCTTGAGCAACGGTCTGTGGCGCAGGACGCGTTCCAGCTTGATCCGCGGCCAGCAGATGTACACGCACTCCTGCTCCGCGGTGATCGTCACCTGCGCACACGCCCATCACTGTCAATCACATGCACTCAATGTAACAGGTATTCGAGTTAAATGTGGGGTGATAAAATACTCTTGTGATGTAATTTTATATCTCGCATACTGCATATGTATTATGAATAAATTATTGTAATTCTGTAGCCAAAAACGGCATTTTCACATTAACTAGTTCTTTGGGCCTCTTACATAAAAGACTGTTATGTAAACTACGCCACGTTTTGTGGATTCTTGATTCCGAAAAATTGGTTTATGGTAAACATGCCTCCGGTCGCCAGTGAACAACGCCAAAACCGTCAGCAGGATTTTCGCAAAAATTGATTTTCCGAAACTAATTTTGCTGATGTCGCCCCCTCTTGAATTAAAAATCGATATTTTCATATTAGAAGGTACTTTACATGGAGAATATTGATAATTTTAAAGATTTTCTTAATAATGGTTCCAAATTGTTTCTTTGATTTTTCCCCAAATAGAGCAGAGTACTTTATAATAATGGTGTAAATCTGATGCTCGTTGAATTATCTGAATTGTCAAAAATTGCAAAGTTCAATGTTCCTTCGGCGTCTTCGTCAACAGTATTGAAAATAGAAATTTTTTTTTAGTGGAATCAGTTCTTCAAAATTAGTACTTTAATTGGAATCATGTACAATTTTGCGTAATTTTGCCTGCAATCAGAGAATTTAAAAAAAAGACTTTTTCTAATATGACTTCAATTATTTTCTTTGTCTCAGACAGTGAGATGTACGCTTTTAAAAATTACGCAAGTCCGATATTCATCGAACTCTCTCCGAATTTTAGAAAATTTCACATTTCATTAAGAAAAAATCTCCCAATTGTAGTAGTAAGAAGATACCGAAAAAATTTGAATTTTTACAATTTTCTAAAAACCAGAGATTTCTACGAAGATGAGACCTGCACAATTCTCGGAAGTGTTCTTTACGCTATCCGAGATCAAAATATAATAAAAATTTAGGATCCTTTTTTGAGGAAATAAACTGTTTTTTTTTAAATTAAAATTGCCTATATTTCATGCAAAATTACACGAAAAGTACTCAAATTTTCGAAAAGTTTTCATGTCCTTATTTAAAAATTTGCCTTCAAAGATTATATTTCATTCAGAAATCATTTTTTCTTCAATATTTTAGTTGTAGAACATTCGCCATTTTCGAAAAAAACAAGGATTTCAACGAATTGTAGACTTACACCATTCTCTTGAGCTATCTTTACACTATCCGTAAAAAAAATTTAATCAAAACGTTTGAACGCATTTTTTTGAACATGTACCTGGAGATTCGTGTAAAGAACCACCCAAAATTAAGATATCGCTTTCAAATTCAAGGGGCCGCGACGTCAGCTAGATCTATCGAGGAATACACATTTTGCAGAAAATCGATTGAAAGACGAAATCACTAGTCTTGACCACAGATAGAAGAACATATGAATAGTCAGACAGACAGTAAGACATACAGTAAGATAGCTAACTAGCTAGCCAGCCAGCCAGTCAGACAGACACACAGACAGACACAGACGTTTTGCCATCACAGACGTTTTGTCGTCATTGTTCGGTATCAAGGACCCCAAAAAATGGATTCTGACTTTTCAATGTGTTAGAGGAAGCAATTTTGTGTATATATAGGCAAGATTTACCCACGTTTTCATTACCAGAGGCCGGGAATTAAGGGGTTTTCTGCCGAAGCATTATATTTTTCGCAGCATTATATTTTCCCCGTTCTGCGTTAGTAGTAGAGAGAAAGTAAAAGAGGTTTAGGAAAATGAAAGCTAGAAATAAAATTTTTATAAATTAATATTTAAAACAGTGACATTTGACAAAAAAAATAACACATTTTCTAAGCATGTATAAATTTTAAAAAAAAGCAAACAAATATTTGTTCGAAATACGTGTTGACTCTTCTTATTATCCGAACGAACACTTTTAATAATATTATAACATGTTATAAAAATTGAACAGAAACACTTTATTTTCATGATTACTTGCTTGAAAGCTCAATTACGATATGAACATTTTAAATTGACCTTCTTAGAGGAAGTTAAGAGAGCGTGCAACCTTTTCTGTTGCAGAAATGGGCAAGTGGGCAACCCGTCAGACACGTGTGTATGGAAGGGAAGTGGCTGCATTGGCGCATTCTACAGGCGCAGGCTGAAGATGTACGAGTATTAAAATAATGTAGGAAAATAGTTTCCAGTAAATTGAGTTCGATACCATACTTATTCAGATAAGTATCATAAACGTATGATATATATATATATATATATATATATATAAGTATTATAAACGTGTTTATGGTACTTATTCGAATAAGTATCATAAATATTTACATTTCGTCAAACCGGAAATTTTCAAACATCAAGTTAATTCACCCAGACTTACTACCGTATTCATCAGTAGTCTTCAGAACTTGGAAGTTATTTAGATGAACTTCCCATCATTCACGAGTGAGATATGAGAAAACGTTTGGTCGGACCCTGAGAGTAGTAGATCTCATTATTTCCTCGAACTGGCTGTGTAGACACAGCCAATGATTTGTGTGTTTCTGATTGCGAAAAATAGAATGACGACCTCATTTCTACCTTTCAGTCGGTCTGCCATTTTAACAGTTTTGAAGTGGTAAAGCTCGTAGTTGAATGTAATTTATTACTCTATATGACTAACTGAATGTAATTTATTACCCTATATTTTTTTAATTCAAAGACTTCTTATTATTTTGTTCTGTTCTGTTCCCCTCATTTTGCCTCGTAAGACCTATCCATGAAGTTATAAAATAAATTTTATTTCTTCTGGAAGTCAAAATTAGAAGACGCAAATTATTGTATACATTATCGTAATGTCGTATATATACCGTAATAATACATTTAACGTTTATTCTGTTATTGGATTAAATGAGATAAAGTATGAATAGAATTCACATCTGAAAGCCATGTAATTGTATCTCTCAATAAGAAAGAAAGAACAAGAGAATAAGAAACAAAGGAAACAATAGGCACCAGAAACAAAGGCGTTTTTTAAAAGTGTTTCTTAACAATAGCTCTTTATTTTTCAAATATATTATAATCAACATTATACTCAAAGGAGGCATTCAAATGCCCGTTGGCTTTCAGAACAAAACCCTTACATGTACTTAACTACTGAAGAGCCCCGTGATACCATTAGAGCGGCTGTTGTGCTCGGCGGCGCAAGGAAGAAGTCGCACAAGTATCTTCGTGCCTGCGGAGTGGCAACTTTCAATTCGGTTCCGTTTCCTCCGCACGTTTCGAGAGCGAGTCAACTTTTGTACTATTTACGATGCAATTACTACACTAATGAAGGCAATTTTAAGGAGTGAGTTTAAAAACGAAGCCACGGAGGCACTTAGCGAGCCGTGATGCTTCATTTCTTAATTAGTTCATAGCACGGCCGATAAGGGCTCTGCGGCGCCGGCATCGATTCAGCTGCCCCCACCGCCCCCGCCCGGCCGCCGTCTCCGCTGTTCTCCGCCCCCCCACCGTCCGCCCCCACCCCTCCCTCCAACCCCTACGCCATCCCGCCCTCCCCCCTTCGGCGGGCGCCGCCTTCGAGCCGAGGCGAGCTTTAATAGACTTTAATACTTGTTAAGAGTAATATACCGCAAAACTGGCTCACGCCCCTTATCTGCCCGCTTTTTCGCGGGAGGCATTCATCTTGGTAGTAATTTGATGTGACATCTACTTAGACATGCGGTGGTCTGCGTCCCTCGGGAAGTCTTCTAAAAATAGGAGCATACTCATCGTTTGGAAAGTCCCTTTGTAAACTGCTAAGATTTCTTATTATTAAAAGAAAATGCAAGAAGTTTTAACCATCAAATATTCTGTTTTGTTGCACTCTGTTTTGTAGAGTGAGAAATGATGGTAGATCACAAAAAATATACTTTCAGCTCACGCTAGGCATTCTATCAATGATTTCTAAAAATTCTGGGATACGTATGCACATATAAATAGATGTTAACTAATAAATTCTTAAATACAGTTCTACAATACTCTGTAATAGATGAAACATGTGTATACTTAAAGGGCTCAGTGAGAGAAAATCATTAGCAAAATTATTGTAGATTTCAGTTACAGCTTTTTTTTGTTATTTAAGGTCGCATCAACTACTATGACATTACCGACCACTATTGGAGTTAACGTTATGGTATGAGGATGCAACGATTTGGTGATGATAGAGAGTGAAAGGACGAATGCCCGAGGCGGAACTCGAACCCGCGACCTCATGGACCGAGTTCACAACGGCACTTCTGGCTTAGCGATCTCGAACACGAGGTCGACAGCTTGTTTTTGTCGAACAAACGCAATTCTCAAAAGTTTGCAAATCATAAATAATATGCATGTATGTATTTTGTCGCAATATCCTCTGACGAAGCCTGGGCCTAACAGCGGCGTCCCGGCCTTGCGGCCACGGGTTACAGGGTACGTGTGGTTAGCGTACAGACTTCCGTGCGCCGTATTCTGCTCTTCTCAGCCTGAGAAGTGAGTTTTGTCATCGTCACACAGCAACTTATACTGGGACATTGCAAGGAACATGCACAATATTCTCGCCTGACCGGGAATCAAACTCGGGGTCGCGTTGTGGAAAGCGAGTACGCTGACCAATGAGCTCCCCGTGAGGACATAAATAATCTTCATTATTAAGGGCCCGTGAGTTTGTACACGATCTGAGCAAGCATATAAGACTTCTGTTTCCAAAGAAGCATATTCTTCATTCTATTATTCTCTTCATAGATTATTGAATACTGGAAAATATCTCTCAGCTGCGTATACAATCTTAAATACTTCGATTATAAAATGTTCTATGCACATATAAGAGAGTTTTATGCTTTATAACTGTAACAAATGAACAGTACAGGATCCGTTCCATTAGATACGATTGCTGAAAGCAGTAACGTACAGTAATAAAAGAGGTTTTACGGTAATCTTGATTCCCGCGTCATCCTAATGAAGTATTAGAAGTTGCGTTTATAGCTGAGGTAGGCATTTAATTTCACGTCACGTTGTTTTATAGCATTTTCTTTGTAATGTACTCGTTATTCTTATTATCATTTTTTGCAGTATACTCATAACCACACAATTCACAAGAGCCCAATGCAAATTGTTAAAAGAAATTACACTTTTTCTTGAGCTAGTAATGACAAAACTTTTAGAAAAATTGCAAAATTGTCAATGATAATGATTTAGCAAAATTGTTGGTTGCATTCCCTTCTATTTTATTCATGATATTTAGTCAAATATCCCTGAACAATGTAATGAAGTCTATTAATTCCTTCAACGCTGAGATATTTAAATATATTTGAAGTGAATAACCTGTTACGTTTTCAGAAAATGTAATTGAGTAGTTGTACCCGTTTGAACGCTGCGTACTTTGGTAAACTTCACAACCATATATTTACGAGTAAAAATTAGGGTTAAAGTAGTTCTTCACTTAACGTTTGTCAGTAGCTGGAATAAGAAATAACAAGCAATGTTACTTTATTAGGACAAACTAAATGTCTTCAATAGAAATATTTCTGATTGACCAGAAGAACAGAAAAGGGATATAGCATTTTTAGAGAATTTAAAAGAATGGAATAGGCCGAATTTTGAGCGACAAGTGCCACTTACAATCATAACAACCGCTCAGTCACAGTTAAACCAAAACAAAAAGTGACAGTATGGCCACACTAAAATGATAAATGTTCACAAAAACTCACATTTGGGAGAAACTTCACCGGGAAATAGAAGAGATAAAAAGTCTTCGAATAAATCTTCTGAATTTTTGCCGAATAATTTCGCTCACTTTGTTTCCAAGTTCATACGTGACTATCACCCAGCAGTTCATACATTATGCTTTCAAGAAATTTTTATTCCTTTCTCACAACCTGCCATTTAAGGCACTATTCGAAGGCGACAGTTGATTTATCTGAATCCACATCAATAAGAACACTAAATAGTTAAATAAGGACTTGTTGATAAAAGATACTCGAAAAATCATTAAGTACAATAATCATACACTCAAAACAAGACTCATTTAATATTTTACATTTGTTTCAAATAATCATTTATAAATTCCATTATTATTACTATTATTAATACTATGATCATAAAAGAAATATAATAAATTTGGGAACGTCGAAAGGAAGTTAGAACAAATTCGATAACTTCATAACCAACTTCATACCAAGCGATGCTATTTTCGCATTGTTTATATTTCGGAACCTACACTATACACTTGAGTGAAAACTGGAAGGTGCGTTTCTGGGAACTAAAACGGTTTGTGATCATCGAACCTTCTTCCAACGCCGCCTCTGCAATAAAGGGATAAGCGCGGAAGGAATGAGCAATTTCACGCTCATCAAGGCGTCATCACGCGAGCCTCTAAAAGGAAGGACGGAGCGCGTTCGCTTCGCATCGCACGGCGACGGCCAGAAACCTTGAATCTGGACTCACTGAGAGCGTCGCTGCCGCTGAATAATTTGAAGGCCGCTACCGCAATGGAAACGTGTGTGTCTCAATGATATCGTTGCGACTGTGATAGGTAGAGACCGGATTTTTATGTAATTACATATTTTTTGTTTTTCTACTTACCGTTTTCAAATTTTTAATCCTGGCGAATTCTCGCCGTCTTAACACAATATCCAATTTTTTAATTACATGTTTTTACATATTTGGCACTATATTACATATTTTACATATTTCGCTATTTTCTCAACATTTCTTTTTATTTTATCAATTTTCGTACATATTTTTATGAAAAGAAGTATTTTTAAAAAATGTAGAATTTTTTCCTACATTTTTACTGCATGCTACTGCGCACTCTACTAGTGGTATGCTTCGTGAAGACGCCGTCGGATATTCTCACAGTCCGACGCACCTGCCTGAGTTACCTTAGTGGCGGGAAGTGCGCGTCGGTGACAAATCATTCTCACCTTTAGGTGTGAAAAGTATCATTGACGCCGCATTTGGCGACCTTTAACCTTAATTTACAAGAAACTTTGGCGATCGTCGTCGGGTAAGACTTCGATGAGACTATTCCATGCTGCAGTGTTTGTTTTGCTGGTCCTAAATTTCGCCAGTTTGTGCGATGGCTTTCTATTGTGTATAGTCTGCTAAACTACATTTCTGGATAACAGTTTGTGAAGGTTTTACTATTGATGGGAAAGTTACTATTGATGGGAAAGTATGGTGCAAGTGTACATCAACCTGTGCTTTCCAAATGATTTTTAAAACGTTTACATTGATTTTAAAATTTCTATAGAAACTTTTTTATAAATGTAAGTTCGTATTATGTAAATGAGTTTTATAATTAGAGTATTTTAATATTACATATTATATCCGATTTTACATATTTATTACATATTCTTACTATTTTCATTACATATTTATGTACATATTGTGACGTTTCATACTACATATTTTTCCGGCCTCTAGTGATAGGAGCAAGTTGGTTGCTTAGAATAACGAAATGTTCTTTTCGGTGCGGGTATTATTTAACTCTCAAAATATACGTGATTTAATAAAAGTAAGAGTTCTTCGGCCTGTTTTAATTGTGCGACCAAAATTATTGATCCAATTTCAAATTCAATGGACAAGTTCATACAGTTTGACTCTTCAGAACGAAATATTATGAGAGGAACATTTGCGTTGTTCCTTTATCAGTAATTAATTGTAAATGTTAAAAACATTTCTTTTGAAAAAATGCATACCTGTATTGTTAAAGAAAAATGGCAGTTGACTTAGAAAAAATATTCCTGAACATTATTCACATTCAGCTAATGTTTTGGTTTTTCATTCTATATTTTTATTTCTCTTACATACCCCCCCCCAAACAAAGATAATGATGAAAACTAGCGCAATTGTAGAGTCCGATTTGAAATTCGCGCGCAAATCTGGCACTTCAATGATGACCTCGGCCCTATTCAATTTATAGTATGTCCTGAACAGTCAGTTCACGGAATCGTAGGGGCTCAGAGACCGCGTGGCGCGGCGCGGCAACAATAAAATTGTTTTAAAAGTTCAAAAAGATCCAACAAAAAGATTTCAGACAGTCAAACTTATAATAACAGTTTACATTAAAAACCTATGTTTGTGGCATCAGCCTTCGAAACGTAGCCACAAACATACGTTTTTAATCTAAACTGTTATTATAAATTTGACTGTCTGAAATCTTTTTGTTGGATCTTTTTGAACTTTTAAATTAAATCTATGTTACAGCCTTACAAAAGTATTTGAAAATAAAGTTGTTTCCGAAAGATTAACATATATTCTCTTATAAATGTATACTTGTGTTATACGAAAAGTGTTATACTTTATAGCTTACGCAACTCGTTTATAAAGTTGTTTAATTGCTTTTGCACAAATTCGTACAAAACATGTACTCATGCAATAATGAAAAACATGATGAGCTATTTGCATAATATAGTATTATACCTTGCTGGGGAAATGAAGGTGGCCACAGTTTGCTAATGAACATCGGGCAAGAAATATCACACAACAGTCACGCATGATACACTTTGAATATCACGCCGCAGATTTGTAGGCAACTGTAGGGCGAACCTTTACTTCATCAACTCCCACAAACGTTCAACAAGAAGGAGCACTCACTTGAAAGACGTCGTCGCTGGTGTCGTGGTTCGCCTCCCACTCGGGCGAGTCGATGAATTGGTGCGGCGAGATGTAGTGCAGATGCGTGTCATCGCACGTCACTCGCAGCCTGCAACACAAAGGCAAGGGCGCTGCTCAGCGGCCGCCACTCACGCCCGTGCCCACGCACGCACGCACGCGCGCGTTGCGCACGCTCCGAGGGCCCTCCACGCGATCCGCCCACCACTCCACGCGAGTGCCCTCGCGCCGCGCGCCCGAAAGTTTGGCCAGTCTTTGTTTGGGGGGAAAGTGGACCTATCACCAGCACAATCAAACAAGCACAATGCCACTTTCAATACTATGCAGAGTGGATCAGAATAAATGTTGAAATGAGTTTTTGTACTCCAGCATTATAAATGACATTTTCCCACTCCTATTGTATAATGCTGTCATTTGATGGCTGCAACAAGTTGCATAATTATGCTCATCACGATACAAATTTCATTATGATACAGATTCTTGATCAATCGCTGAGAAGTTTACGTAGCAAGTATTGCCACTTAATTAATCATTGAGAATCCTTCTAGTCAATGTTTCGTTCGATTGTGTACATTAAAACTGCATTTGGTATTATATTATGATTGCCAATTTTCATTTCTTTCGTGGAATTTTATTATTAATTTTTTTCGTGGAATACTATTTAAAATAAATTGGATCGTAAGTTCACTTTCATCCTATTTGATTAGCGTAGTACTCCCTCGTAGGCGGACTAGTAACCAAAAACACTTGCGGCAGCATGCGAGGGTAGGGTTAGGGAGCTTTTCGCTAGGTGGCCTTGGCTGAATCCTGCATATCAACTGCTACGAAACGATTCAATGTAAAAGTTTAACATATAAATATCGTAGAAAAAGTACCGAATGAAACACGATGTAATGATATTAATACACTCGTGTGAAGTTCTCGATATTCGCTCGTGTCGTAATATCACACTCGTGTATTAATACCCATTATTACACCATCGTTTCATAATGTGGTATTTTCGTTACAACAAGTTGTTAACGAAATAGCATCTTATGGGACAGGTAATTAAGTATTTGCTGTTTATGGCACGAATAATTGCGTCACACATTCAGACAATCGCGGAGAGGGAATCGTGGTAGGGTAGCGGTAAACCGTACAGCGGACAGTTTTTTCGCACAGAAGTCATTTATCCGTGACGCCACAAGAAAGTTGTTTCCAAAAATTCACTTTGAGTATCTTATAAATTTATAATGCTATAACACAAAAATAGCATACGCAACTCGTTTGTAATGTTGTTTTATTGCTTAACAAATTTCTCTTCTAGGCAACCGCACAGTCACAACGGAATAGCGTAGCAACTCATTGCATTGTAAATTTGAAAAACTCGCTTTAATGTCGCTCGTGTTTAAAACATGTACTCATGCAATAAAGCTAAACATTATAAACTATTTGCATAATATACAGCATATTGAAGGATCGAAGATGGAATATTTTGCTAATGAACATCTGGCAGAAAATGCCACATAATAAACTTATACACGACACACTTTTTATATCACGCATCTGATTGGTAGGCCAATGTTGGGTCAACCTTCGTGTCATCAACTTCCACATCGTTAAATAAGAATTCAATAAACAAAATGGTGTATTTAAACGTCTTAATATATACAAAAACGTTATAAAAATTGCTAATACATTGTTTTCTTCCTGGGACTTTTTTCAGCTTCAGAGGATGCCGCTTTCGGCTATCCGCGCTCGGTTCCCACTATGTCCCTCATGGCAACATGGCGACTCATGACGATTAATCTTTTACGCCAGACACTTGTGAGCTACTCGGTCTGTGGTCAATAGACTCACAAGGCCTTTCGCGACAACGCGCATACATGAGAGACAAAAGACAAACAACCATGCTCACGGTGGGACTCTATTTACGCGGTCAGCAGGTTACGTATTCCGACATGATTGACCATTTTTGTGAGTTCTAACCAAAATACCGAGGAAAAAAAGCAATCAAGTCCGAGTTAAGGAAGAGATATGTATTACCACACGATGTAGACTTTGGAACTGAAAGATGTATTTTAAAATGTCTAGTATTGATTCAGATCTCGCGACGTAAAGGAAACACGATGCGAACTAAAGGGACCGATGTGAGCCTGTGTTAATTCTTCTGAACTTGAAATCCAGAATATTGCAATGTACTGTGTAAAGGAGTCTGTTTTTTCTTTTTTTTCCCTTGGAGACGATTCTGGTGTAAACACGATCACATGGAAAGGAGAAAAGATTGTGAAACTCTTCCAAGAGACGAAGTGTTTCCATTCAAATATTACCAGATGAGAATCGCCCGTGGCATGCGTTTTCACACGCACTCAATGCATCGCTTCTGACGTCACCGATGTCGCGCAGAATTTCCATTAATTCCAACAATGCCAATGAGTTAAAAAAGCGAAGTCAAGGGAAACGAAGGAAGTGAATTGAAGGTGCTTTGGAAGTTAGGTACGTTAGGAGTTAGATAAATTTTGGTTTGAGTCAATTTAAAAGTATATGCGCATTATTTTAGCTTCTTCAGCTCCACTCTCAACAGATGAGGTGTCTCAGAGCATCTACTGATGTCATTGCAGAGCCTCTGACCGGAAGATTCTAGGATTTTAGTACCGACATTGGCAGAATTTTCGTCACTAGCTAAATAGCTATGTTGAATTCGGCAGCTGACGGAAAGAACATTGTAGCCACCGGGTGCTCTGATAGTTTTCCATGGTTTCTCCAGTCAATACCAGGCAAATGCCGGTGCAGTTACGTAATAAACGGGCCTCAGGCCGCATGTGATCTTTCCTTTCTCTTCGTTGACCTATCCTAACCCCTTACGTACACATTCTTAGATTAGATTAGATTTATTTAAAATGCAATTGGGCATAACCCGGTGGCAGCTAATTACAAAAACATAAATATACACAGTCTCTCAGTAAAATAGAACATTAATACCAATAATAATAATAATAATAATAATAATAATAATGATAATAGCAATAACAACAACAATAAGAATAAGGTAATACAACTAGCAAATTATATACTAATTATAGTAATAATAATGGTAAAATTATAAAAATAATGGTAAAATAATGATAATAATATAAAAACTGACTGATTCATTAAACATTAAATTACACTAAGAGAGAAAAGAAAGAAACACACACACACACACACACAGACACACTGCACTACACCTCACTTCACAATAGAACACTTATGCATCGCTATATACCCACTATTCTCCCTCATTTACTTAATAATACCCTAAATTAATTTCCTAAACTGTTGAACGCTTTGAGGAAAGGGTTCAAAGGTTTTTGCAGGCAATCTATTCCATTCCGTAATCGTTCGATTTGTAAAAGAAAATTTCCCGACATCCGTTCTTACGCCTTTCCGACATTCTTAGACTTACATGCACTACACCACCACATAGGTCACGAGACCAGTCGGAAGCCTAGAGATCGTCCTGGCTGGGGCGGTGGCCCGCTGATTGGAGATACGTGGATGAGGAAAACCTCGCAAACCGAGGAGTTGGTCGGTGCCGGACTTCTCCATCCGGTCACTTCCTGTGGGCCACCTCCCGTAGTAAAACATGCGCTACTCTTACGGGACAAACGGTCGTAGCACTTGACGTGCTGTGGCGTGCCACCATTACTCCACACCGAAGGTTAGCGGCTTGCATCGGCAAGCATAACATCTCGGCGGCACAACCTCTAAAAAGTGCTGCCGCATGCAAGCGGGGGCCAATATATACGGGCTCCGCGGAGCCAGGAGGGGCAGACGGAAGCAGTCGGGACCATGTGACATTGGGAGTCAGAGGCGTATGTGACTTGCGCATGATGATTCGTTCGCAAAGCTCCGCCGCCGCCGCCGCTGCTGTCGTCTTCGCCGCGCCTGGACCACGGAGTGATGGGGTAAGAGGCCGCCACATCTGAGCTCGACTTCCTATACATTCCCTTACCTGATTTATCGTTCCCCCCTCTCTCTCTTCATGCAACAGTAATAAATGGTGCATTATTTGGAACATGACTTCTTCTTGAGAAAACTGCCCTCCCTTTCCCCATCTCCATAAAATCTTCCAAATCAACCACAGCTCCAAAGTGACGCGCTGCCTAAGGAATACGCTGAAGTCAGTCAGCTCCGAGGGGGGCACGTCACAGTGCCCACAAACACGAAATCAATCAAACAAAATCCCTCCCTCTTTTTGCATCATTTATTGATCCTTACCAATATCCCGCTGAGTTCAACACTTTGTTTACAATCGTTCCCTCCTTTTTACTTCCTGTGTTCTCGTAGAGTATTTAAATGTATTCATTATATATATTTCCAATTACTTTAAATTTATGTCTAAACGTCAATTTATTTAATACTTAGCTGTCCCGTATACATTTCGCGTCCTCGGTATGGACACCATTGGTCGGTCAAACTATGTTATGCAAAAATGCTTCATTACTTTGGAACAGAGCATGAATGCACCAGACTATACCGCTCCGGCGCGAAAGCGCAACGCAACTACCACCGTTGTTAGTTCTTAGATGCGCCGTTCCCTCTCCAGAGTTACAATTCGCTTGGTCGGGTTATAAATCACACAAATGAGGGAATTCACAAAATGTAAAGATTTTTTGACCTATCTTAATACCATACGACAGTTTATCGGGTATGATTTAATCCAACAAATAAATTAATAAATGATTGGAAAGTGAGAAATTAGTGTATATTTTTGGATAAAATGTCTCTGGCAAGATGTCATTGGGAACAAAACCAATGAAAAGATGTTAATGGATAAGCAACTATTATAAACTTAGGAATATGATTAAATCAATTTAATCGTATAAGAAATAAAGAAAATATTCGGCTGCAAGAAAAGTAAATTTGGAATGCATGATTGGGAAAAATGATTTACTGAGTTTTATTTCTTTTCTATAAAATATTGTAAATTAAACTGTCGCTGGGACGATCTGTCCATTGAATTGTAAAATATATGAAAAAGGTGAATGTAGTGGCTCGTATGAGAGTGCCTTTGGTACTAATCTTATTCGCGTATAAATCGTTGCACAAGCGTTGCGTACAAAACACACCCAAGTGGGTGTAATCTCATTTCACACCTATTTGTCAAAGGAGTTACTCTTAAGGGAAAAGCGTTCGTGCTAGTTCAGCCGATATGCTGGGGCTACATGAAAGCGCAAATATATTACTGGCAGGTTATCGTGTAAGACCGACGGAGATCGTGTAAGTGTTAATTGAATCTGTGCTCCTCGGTCTGATCAATTATGGAAGGAAAAATTATTCCTTAATTACTTCGTTGTACACGTGACTTGTTTTTACATTTCATACGAAATGCGATAAAATAATTGATACTACTGAGTGTACCATAGTTTCATCTATTTTTTCATCTATTTCAGACTATTAAATGGAATTTATCATTAAGTAGATTTATTTCACGTTTCAAAATTACAAGGTACCCAAAATAATATCCAGTAAGCTATTGTCTTCATTTTAACTTTAAATTAGTTGGGCGGGGTTGACGAATTTCTCTTGTTGGTATTTGGTAAGCTATAACAGGTGAAGAATTTTTCTTCGGAGTATTTTCGTAATTCATAACGGTCATTGGGGTGGATTACAACTCTGAAACTATTTCAAATAGTAGAAAACGTGGTGGTTCCAATAAACGTTCGAGACATTCAGTAAAAAACAACTGGGAATGTGCCAATTTTATAATGCGTCTATAAATATAAGAAAAGTTCTTTTTTACTTTCAGAATTTAGAGTAATATTTCTTGAACTATTAATGTGAGCTTCAGTATTTACTAAAATGTATGTTTTCTTCAGTATATATTTGGAAAGCGGTCCTTATGTAGTACATCATTCAGTAAATAAACGTGGGATGTACAATTATTAATTTTCAATAGTTAATATTAGCATAATTAGAGAAATCTCGTGACTAACAATGTAAGTATTTTGGTATGGATTTCTGATTGTTGAATTAAAGAGATTTTAAGAGTAATAAAATGTGATGACACACGTTCTTCAATCTTGGCATGTTTCCTTAAATGTTTTAAATAAATAACCTTTAAATATTTCACAATAAAATCTTCAACAGATCGTAACGCTGTCGTTACCATACATATCATAGTTGTTCCCGAGGATGCCCACGAGGTTGTGAAAACATCGGTCGGTGACCCTCTTTATCTCTTACGGCCCCTCCCCTCGCCCTTCGCCCACGTAGCGCCGGGGATTCTCTCGGAAGGGATGGCACGTGACGTCATTGGGCGCTCTCTCCCTCGCGGCGGCGGAGGGAAGACGGAAAAGGGGGGGGGGGTCGAAGAGACCGGTGCCGGGGCGAGGGAGTAGAGGGTTCCGGGCGGGGACGGGTAATGGAGCGGGAGGGGTGCGCGAGGGTAGAGGGGCGGGGAGCACGGCGCGTGGAGGACGGGGCGGGGGCTGGGGTCTGAGGCGGGGGCGTGAGCGGTGCCCGTGGGGTGGAGGGGAGGAGGTGGGAGGTGGGAGGGGAGGAGGGGGAGGGGAGGAGGGGGAGGGGGAGGAGCGCGGCGCGCTGAGGACGGGGCGGGGACTGGGTCTGAGGCGCCAGCGAGAGCGGCGCGCAAGGGGTGGAGGGGTCGGTGGGCGCGGGGAGGTGGTGGGAGGAGGAAGGGAACGCGGTGGGCTTAAGATGGGCTGGCACAAGAGGGAAGAGAGGATCTGAGGAGAGGGCGGATGAGGTGGGTAAGGAGGTGAAGGTAGAGGGGCCGCGGCGGGATGAGGACAAGGCGGCGACGGGTCCAGACGGGGTCTGGTGAGGAAGCGGATGAGGCGGGTGCAGTGTACGGGGGCGGAGGCGCAGGGGGTGGGTGAGATGCGCGGAGGGTGGACGCGGTGGACTGTGGGCAGAGGGTGGAGCGAGATGGAGGGTGGTGCGGGGACGGGTAAGAAGATGGGACGGAGGGGGCAGGGGTGCGAGGGAGAGGATGGGAAATGGGCGGTTGGCGCTGTGGGCTGAGGACAAGGCTGGGACGGGGCGGGCCGTGGCGTGAGTCGGGGTGAATAAGGACGAAGGAGTAGAGTGCGAGAAGTGGAGAGGGCCGGGAAGGGGCGCGCTGAGGACGGGGAGGGGCGAGACGGGGTCTGGTGCGGGGCGGATAGGGAAGCGGGTGCGGTGCGCAAAGGGTGGAGGGGAAGTGAGGAGCGTCGCGGGCTGCGGGGGGGGGAGGCGGTGGGGCGAGACTGGGTCTAAGGGCAAGGGTTAAAGAGTGTGGGGCGGTGCACAGTGGTGGAAGGGGTGGAGAGGGTGAAGAGGGTGGAGGGGGTGGAGAGAGTGAAGGGGCGGAGGGGTAGAGGGTGGTGGAGGTAGTGAAGGGGGTGGAGGGTTAGAGGGATGGAGGGGGTGGAGGGAGTGAAGGGGGTGGAGGAGTAGAGGGGTGGAGGGGGTGGAGGGAGTGAAGGGGGTGGAGGGGGTAGAGGGGTTTAGGGGTGGAGGGGTTTAGGGGTGGAAGGGGTGGTTGGGCTGGAGTATGTGTGGGAGCGGGACGGGAGCGCGTCGGACTGTGGACGGGGCGGGGTGAGACAGGGTTTGGTGCGGGGCGGATAAGGAAACGGGAGCGGTGTGCGCGATGAGACGGGCTGGGGGCGGTGGATGAGGGCAGTGGAGGAGGAGCGGGGAGTGCGGCGGGCTCCGAACGGGGGGGGCGTTGCGGGGCGGGGGGTCGGTGGTGGCGGCACGTGGCACCGCGCCAGCCGCGCTCCGAAGGGATTTTGGCGGCGGCGGCGGCGGAGCGGCTCCAGCAAACACGCTTACAGTTCCCAGCGCACAAAGATTCAGGGCAAATACTCGAGGAAAATATTGTACGTCTGCCGGCGTGAAATACGGAACAAGGAGTTGCCCGCTCAGACAGGACGAGCGCGACTTGGAGATTGCAGTCCCGAATCGAGTGATTACTAGACGAAGTAGCAGGGGAAGGAAAGGCTGAGAGTAAAATTTTTACTGGTCGTTTAGAGAAGAAAACATATGTTCTAGTTGGATGGTACAAATGCAGAAATGCAGAATTTTAGCCCTACCAGCTTTCTCATACAACGCTCGAAACGTCCATAGATGTAACTTTCGAATGTTGTTGTAGAGTTGCAAGCAACAATTTTTCTGGGCACTGAATATTAGTGTTGGGGATTGAGAAACATTTCAAGAGACTATTCTAAGATTGATCGATGTTACTGAAATGTTATTAGTGAGAAACAACAACATAAAAAACATTGTGTCCAAAATATTTTTTTCCAATACTGAATTTTCATTATTCCAAACCTCAACAATTCATTTCCTTCATATAGTGCATTTAAAGACTTCGATGAAGAATGTAAGCAAATAATGCCTGAGATGTTTTAGATTTATTATTTCTGAGAAGAAAAAAATATAAGACAATAGTTAATCTTGTACCATAGGATAAAGAACAGAAAAACGCTTCCAGGCATTTCGGCAGCCAAGAATGAAGCATCAGAACAAGCGTAATAGAGCGATACTTCAAGCGTTTTGAGACAGTAGTTACAATGCGTTTTAGTTTTGTAGTGGAAATATGAAGCAGATTAAAATTGTTTTACACGAATTGTACGTGAGTATTCAATAAGTTGATTTAGTCTCTTTTATTTTCACAGATATAAGCGAAAAAATAGATATTACACGCGCACGTTTTTTTGAGCTCTGGAATACATACCCCCATGCTTATTACTACACTCTACACTAAAATTAGTTGAATCAAGAATAAATATTAGTGACGAGCGTTGTTGACAAAATTAATTTACCGGAAATGTTCGAAATAACTAACCCTGACCTGCAAATAATTCCTTCTCTGTTTCATACGTTGATCTGTTAAAATAACACTTGATAAGTCTAGCAATTGCTAACGATGTGACAAAGAATGATACTTGTTTTTAGATACAAAATCCCTGACTGTCAAATATCTGATTTCTTGTATTGAATGTAAGTTTTATCCAGCAGAATGATATAATAATTTATAAAGCATAAAACCGACCTGGATCACTGAGAAGGCTAAGAACGTGTACCCACTCAGTACTTCGTTCCGGAAGGTCGCGGGTTTGAGTCCCGCGTTGACCATGATTGTTTGTCCCTTGCCTCTCATATATGTGTGTCGCGGAGGGCCTCGCGTTCTTCAGATCAGAGGAGCCCGCAAAGTTCTTCGATGTCTAAAGTATGGTCGAACATGCGGCCCATTGGGACGTAAAGGATAACCGGCTGTTGGCAGAAAAAAACCTTAGGAAAAATATAAAGCATAAAAAATTCCTTCGAAATAGTATTGTTTTGAATAATGCGGTCGACTTTCTTTCCTGTGCGCGGTGGGTCGAACTATACGACCCGCGCTGACGAGATAGACAGGTGACGAGAGGTAAGGACATTCATCAGATGAAAGAAAGTATTGTAAGCAGATGTACAAGGCTGTTCTATATCCAGAGAGAGAGAGAGAGAGGGGGGAAGAGAGGGAGATAAAGAGCGAAAGGGAGAAAGCAGAGAGAGAGAGGGAGGGAGACAGGGAGAGAAAGCGAGGAAAAGAGTGAGAGTGGAATGGTGAGTAAGGGTAAGAGAAAAGGAGAGGGAGGTGGAGTGAGAGGGGGGTGGAGAGAAAGGTGGAGTGAGAGAATTAAATTGTAATACTCGTATTTAATCTACCGCGCTTTGGTGCACGGCTTGAGACTGGTGTTACTAAAAATGATAAAATGTCATCGCCGAATCAATCATCTTAAAACAAATTAATCAAATACAGTTATATTCACTAATGTTTTCAGTAGCTGTTCCTCTGGTAGGACGAATTCCAAGGCGGGTAGCGTATGTGGAAATACTTATAATAAATATAAATATATAATAATAATAAATATATAATAATAAATATATAAATATATAATAATAAATATATAAATATATAATAATAAATATATAAATATATAATAATAAATATAAATATATAATATATATAAATATATAAACTTATAATAAAAATTTTTGTAGGCAGAGAATTGTTTGTACCAACTAAGTTAGTTAAAGATAATAGTGATCCAGCGTATTACACTGCTAATATCAGGAAACTAAAAAGAAAGGTCAGGAAAGCGTATGCTAATCGCAAAAAAGGTCTTCTCTATGCGACTCTCTTTAAAGATCTACGTAACAAACTAATACAGCAAAAACGTATAGCGCAAGAAAATTTTCTCCGTAAAATTCTATTAAACGAGCAATCAAGCTGGAGAAATTTTTATAGATACATAAAACAAAAAAGGGGAAACAAAGAATCTATTCCGCCTATTAAAGACGGAAACGGAAAATTTGTACTAACAGATAAGGGTAAAGCTGAATATTTTAATGCATATTTCAAATCGGTATTCGGGTTAGGATCGGGTACTCCCAACACGTTCGGAACAACTGAAGGAGAAAAATTTCAAGTACAATCACGACTCATTAGACGAAGAATCCGTAATATAGGAAGCAATAAATCCGTAGGGTTTGATGGTATCGCCGGAGAACTATTAAAAATTGGAGGGGAACCAATGGTTACCTACTTGACGCGATTATTTGAAATAAGCATAAATAATTGTAGCGTGCCTCACGATTGGAAAAGGGCCATAGTGGTTCCAGTATTTAAAACCGGAAGTCGTTCGTGCATTTCTAATTATAGGCCAGTGAGCCTAACGTCAGTGATTTGTAAACAAATGGAACATCTGGTAGCTGAGTTCGTGTGCCGGGAATGGGACAAAATGGGGTGGTTATAAAAAGGGCAACATGGATTTCCAAAATCTTTCTCTTGTGAAAGCCAAATTATTACAACATGTCAAGATATTGCTGAAACATTAGATTCGGGAAAGAGAACTGACGCAATTGTTATAGATTTTTCAAAAGCATTTGATCTTGTTTCGCATGAAATATTACTTACGAAAATTGCTTCTACAGGAGTTGACCATCGCGTAGTAGCATGGATACGGGAATTTCTGATAAATCGTGTTCAACAAGTCCGAGTTGGACATGAACTCTCAGAGGAAACCTTAATTACGTCCGGAGTCCCCCAGGGAAGTGTTTTAGGTCCGCTGTTGTTTTTGGCATTCATTAACGATCTGCCATCGTGTATTAAGTCAGTAATGCGCTTATTTGCGGACGATTGCATAATTTATAGGCGAATAGATTCGGGTGAAGATATTTTCATTCTTCAAAACGATCTAAATAGCATTTATTCCTGGGCTATCATAAATAAAATGAAGATAAATGCCGTAGAAAGTAAATCGCTAAGCTTTTCTAAATCAGCAAAGAAGGTTTCTCTAAATTACAACATGGGTGGCGTAGCCATTCCACAAGTATCGTGTTGTAAGTATCTGGGTGTTATATTACGCCAGGACCTGGGATGGGGGGAACACGTTACTTCTATTGCCCGAAAAGCGTGGAAGTCACTACACTTTATAATGAGAACGCTTAAAAATGCGAACATGGAGAGTCGAAAAATTGGATACACATCTTTAGTTAGGCCGATACTTGAATACGCATCAGCTAGATGGGATCCCTACAGATTAGGTCAGATTGAAGAGTTAGAAAAAATTCAAAAGAAGGCAATCAAATTTATTAATAAAGGATATTCCGCTAGTTCAAATCCACCAGAACCTATAGAGTCCCTCAGTGTGCGAAGAAAAAAAGCCAGGTTGTGCTGCCTCTTCAAGGCGTACAGTAAGTCACCTGCGTGGGCAGAAATAATCAAAAGACTAGGCTCCCCTTCGAGAGTTGGGAGAAACGACCACACTTGCAAAATAAAAAGTAGAGGGCAAAGATCCGACGTAGGGAAATATTCATATGTAAATCGTACGATTAAAAATTGGAATGAAATCCCTGCAGCAGTCGTAGAGCCTTTTCCTGGCTCTGTTGGTGTTTTCAGAAGAAGACTTAATCAGTACATGTAGAGGACGTATTAGACCGCATAGCGCAGCTGAGCGATAATTTCATTGATCCGTAATTCAAGTAAATTGTAATGTTGATAGTGTGGTGTATTATAGATTAAATGTAGTGCAGTGTAGTGCCGTGCAGTGGAGAGGTAAGATACATCAATGAGTTGTATGGCATAACCGAAGAAAGATATGGTGAATGTGAAGTGAAGTGAAGTGAAGTGAAGTGAAGTGAGGTGAAGTGAAGTGAGGTGAAGTGTAGTGAGAGAGTGTGTGGGGAATAATTCGGATGTTTAAAGAGCTAACTTAGGAAAATCCACATCATGATTCTGAATTTTAAAAAATTGTATAATCATGTATCTACGTTTATGTATGTTTATGATTATGTACATGTATATCTTTGCATGCATACTATGTGTAACTAAGTGTTTGTTTCTTTAAGTAAATGTAGGCACGTATAAGTAGGTGTGTGATCGGTTGTGTGTGAACTTGTGAGTGAGCATTCATGTGTAAGAATGTGTATGTATGTATGTGTATATGTATGTGTATGTACGTGTAAGCATGAATGTGTGTATGTACGTGCACATTTTTAAAAGTATTAATAATGTTAACGGTTGGTTTTGAGGGTCTCTAGAGAAATCTATTGTATTGTTCCATCCTTTCACGTAGTAGTAGTTGTAATTTATTTTATTGTGTTATATTGTAAATGGGTTTCTTTTAATTGCAAATGTAAATGTACTGTAAAGCTACAGACGTATGGTTACCACCTGGCAATCAGCCAATTGTAGCCTAATAAATATATTATTATTATATTATTATTAAATATCAACTAATTTAATTAACTAAACAATAATTTTTAAAGACGTAATTATTAAAATTGTAACTGATGAATTCAGTAGCATTTAAAGAGTAGGCTTGTTTATCTACCTAGTAATCGATAGTCCACCCAGTCAATTCGCCAACTTTCTTTATTAATAGCCATGTTTATTACTTTTCTTCCTTTCCCAGTTTCAAAACAAATCGCACAGTGCTTTACGAAGGCGATGTCCAACGCCGCGTGGGGCAGCGCACGTCTTCCGCGCGAGCGCGCTCTCCGTGTTTACGCGCTGCCACTCACCCAGCGCCCCCCCCCCACCCCCCGCCCCCCCGCCCCCCCACCCCCCGCCGCGAGCCGCGAAGCGCGGAGCGGCCTCCCGCCGCGACAGCCCTCGGGAACTCCTGACAGCGCGCGCTGCATCGCGGCTTGTGTCTCTGCCCTGGATTTATTACTCGGCAATTTCAAAGTTTTCAACTCGCACGGCGCACCGCAAAAATGTGGCGGCGGCGGCGGTGGGAACAACTTGGAGGCGGCGGCGTACGAAGCACGAGGAGCGTTGGGTCGGACGGGTGGGAGGGTGGGGCGGGGTGGGGCAGTGTGAGACGGTGTGGGATGGAGTGGGGGGCAGATGCGACGTGTGGAAAGCGATGTGTGGTCCTGGTGGGACGGGGTTGGATAGGGTGGGACGAGGTGGGAAGACATTGGATGTAGTGGAATGGGTTTGATGAGGTGGGACGGAGTTGGATGGGGTGGGATGGGTTGGATGGGGTGGGACGAGGTGGATTGGCATTGAGTGTGGTGAGACGGGGTTCGATGGGATGGGACGGGGTTGGATGGGGTGGGAAACGGTGGATCGGGGTGGGACGTATAAGACGCGGTGTGACGGGTGGAATGGGGTAGGATATTCAGGGACGTGGCGGGACGAGAAGGAATGGGGTGGAACGTAGTGCGACGGGTAGGCGCCTGGGCGATGCGGGACAAGATGGGACGGGGTTGCATGGGATGAGATGGTGTTGGATGGGGTGGGACGGGGTTGGATGGGGTGGGACGGGGTTGGATGGGATGGGACAGAGTGTATCGGGGTGGAACGTGTGGCCCGCATGTGTCAGTGGACACGCATAGGACACATGGAACGAGGAAGTCAGGTAAGGCGCATGGGCGGGGTGCAACAGGATGAGATAGAGTTCGATGGGGTTGGATAAGGTGGACGGGTGGGACAAGGTGGACAAGTGGGACAAGGTGGACGAGTGGGACAAGGTGGACGAGTGGGACAAGGTGGACGAGTGGGACAAGGTGGACGGGTGGGACAAGCTGGACGGGTGGGACAAGGTGGACGGGTGGCACAAGGTGGACGGATGGGACAAGGTGGACGGGTGGGGCAAGATGGACGGTGGGACAAGGTGGGATGTAGAGGGATGAGGTGTCACGGGGTGTGATGGGGTGTGACGGGTGGGACATAACGTGATGTAGTGGGAGAATTGGAACGAGATGGAACGAGTTGGCCGTGATGGGAAGTGGTGGGGGCGTGTTGGGACGAGGTGGGAGGGGTGGCGCGGGGCCGCCGAAAGGGGCAAGTCGCCCTGCGTCATCGGCCCGCGCGCCGCGCACGAGAAGCGACGCCCGCCAAGTCGATTAAATTCCTTCCAAACGAATTTCCAGCTTAATAGGCGGCTAAACTGCGCCCTGGAGGAAACAGAAACTCCTACTTTGTCGGCGCATAAAACCCCAAGCTCCTCCATTGCTTCTTGATCCTTCCGGAAGTGGATTGGTCGTGGAGACGGATTTTATGCGCGTCCATTTACTGCGGGGAGACGTGTGGGAGGCGAGTGGTGGGGGTGACGAACGCGGTGGAGGGGGCAGTGGGCGGGGCGAGGCGGAGAGGGTGTTGACGTCGTCGCGGTGGTTGGCGCTGTGAGTGATCGACAGGTTAAGGAGTCAAATTTGCTGAAATCGGAGGTACACGGAAAGGCGGTGTCGTGGGGAAACAAAAATGGAGCTGGAAGAGATTGAAGCTGAGATGAAGGAGGAAGGAGCTGGAAGAGAATGGAGCTAAAAAATTGAAAATCTAAACTTTTGAGAGTAAAAAGAGGTTTATAACGTGAAAAGATTGTCGATTGATTCTGATTGAAAAAGATACATTACGAGATATGCTGACGAATACGCCAGAGAAAGAGTGAACGTGTGAGTTGTAGGGTCATAGAAAAATGAAGAAAAGAAGGGAGGATTGAAGAGAAGTATGATAAATGATAACTAATGCAAGTAAAAATAAGATACGGAGATGTTTTCTATGGTTACCGAGGTGACAAATAGTTATTTATAAGTGTGGTAAAATTGGCATTTTATTTTGCGAGTAAGAAGGTTGCACACGAGGCCGAAAGGCCAAGTAAGGCAATCTTACGAGCAACATTAGATCACTTTTACCGTGTGTCAAATAGTTAATTCAAGTATAGAAATCAAGTAATTATGTTCTATTTTACGTTAAGGTCTGTAGTCGTTGATGTTGTCAGGTAACAATTTTTTGTATTCTTTTTTTGGATTCACTGCATGATCTGATTACTCGAGCATTGTCTAACATTTACAATTAGTTCTAAAACTTGAACTTCTAGCACGCTGTGCGTCTCTTAAAGTAACCGCTTTTACTAGATGTGTAAAAATAACTTCGAATGAATGTAAACAAACATTTAAAATTGACACGTATTCTTGCATTTATGTCTTCTTGGCAATATTGCGGATAACTAATATGAGAAGTTACCATGGCACTGCCCCATTCTCATCAATAAATACAGTAGTGCTCAATGAAACCGCATAACCTAAAGAAAATGAGCATTCTGTATTATCTGTGTTTTACAGATCTTTAAAATTTTAAGCAAAAATTAGTATAAATTAGTAATCATATATTTCATGTGGATTACACGATGTTTCCAATTCCATCATCTTCATAATTCACTTGCTTTTTGCAAATCAGGTGGTGTATTTTCAGAATTATATAGCCGATTACATCTTTGAGCGAAGTGATGCGGTTTTTTAGCACTACTGTAAATACTACAGCCAGATTTTTGACAAAATTTAACATTATTAAAGATTTATTACTAAAAAGTATCAAACTTGTAGAATATAAAAGAGAAAAGAAGTAATCCTTCACAAAAAAATGTTTTCCACAAAAAATTTGTTTGTGGAGGATTACTTCTTTTCTCTTTTATATTCTATAATGGAGTTCCACAATATTTTTGCGGAAACCACTGAATCAAAATTTATTATTAAAGAGTATTATTAAATTTATTATTATCTTACACTATTGCAAGATATTCAAAGACATATACGGTGTAGTAAAAACTCATCAGTACTGTATAAAAATCATTATTATTCAAATCTGCCCTTATCTTTCCATCCCCTCGTTCAGCTTCCGTAATACTTTTTCATTGCAGCAAATCGCGTTCCAAATTGCGTGCGGGGCGGAGGCAGGGAACTCCGCCTGCAAGTGCGTGGGGCTGAACGGCCACCCCAGGAGCCGGGCGAGCGGGCGCGCGAGCCGGGGCGTCGTCGGCCGGGGGCAGGCGGGGGTGGGGAGAGAGCGGACGGCGGGGCGGGGCGAAGCGAAGGGCTCGTAAGCGAGCGTCAGGCGTCGCGGCGCCAATAAAGGGCCCGGCGCGGCGCGGCGCGGCGGCGCCTAACTGCTGGGGACGCGGCGCCGCGACGGCCGCCGTAAACGCCCCCGTCCGATGGACGGCGTTGGACGGAGCCGCCCCGGGCGCCAGGTGGCGCCAGCGGCCTTCCAAGGCTGCGGAAAGTGAAGATGTCCCACGTAACGCCGGGGACTTCGCAGGGCGTAAAGGATAAATTGATATCGGGAGGAGGAATAAAATATGGCGTGTGGTCGTGTCTGGGCCTGGGCCATTCGTGGTGTAGGTGGTAGACAGCTCGGCTTCACTGCTGGAGCCAAGGTTCGTTAACCCGAGAGAGGTGGCGCGGGGTCTCTTGTGACCCCACGTATCTTTACTTAGCTGCAGTTGCCTAATTTTGCGAGTCAGAAGCTTAACATTTCACATACCTTTCATCACATTCTTTAGCTTTTGTCTGAAAAATTTTCAAAATTTTATAAGTAATAATTAATTTATAAATATTTGTAAAAGCAATACAAACATCTTAAATTTCGTACTTTTTCTAAGTTGTGTTGATTGACTTTGAAGCATTTTCAATAAATTGTTAGTTGTTATGTGAGACAATGTTAGAAAATGAAACTTACTTAATTTCTGATACCCTTTGTCGTTGAAATATTGAGGAAAGTATAAATGGAATCACTACATAAAAAAGATAAATGATAATTTTCCCATTTTATTTGTTTCAATTTCTCAATTGCATGTTTGTCTACAATATTGCATCAAGTTAATACAACCTTATAAATGATTTATTTTTATTAAAATAACTAATTTCGCACTTATTTCTTGCTAATATAATTTTATAAAGAAATAACTTCAAGGGGTCAGAAATGACCCCGCGCCACCCCTAACGTAACTCCGACAATCGCCATCTCTCCAGGGTTATTCGCCCGGTTCGTGTGCCATTTGTGGAACACAAGGGGGTTCACGGAGTTTTACTGGAGGTATCTCTGTTCCTTTGCCTCTCGTTCCACCATATTCTTAGTCTTCTTGCTCACAATTTTAACAATGATAGTTAATGTAATTATTTATCATTTGGACTGTATAATTCTAAAGAACATGTAACAAGTATTGTACCACAGTTTCTGGGTTGATGGCCCCCATCTCGATCAGGTTTTCGTCCATTTTCCCTGATCCTTGAGCAAATGCTGAGATGGTCCCTTGTTTTGCTTCTGGACATAAATGTAACTTCATTATTTGTGCACGTCTTCTGAGTTTCAGTGGGAAATATAGTTATTCAAATTAACGTTTTTCATATGATCGCGGCAAAAAGTATTATTCTTTCATGAAGAACATGAGGGTTCAGGGCAGGAATTTATAGCTAATTTACCTTTGAAAATATATTTTATTATATAGGAGCGAATATTTTGTCAACAAAACTCGAAAAAACCTCTCTTTTTCTGTATTCAAAATTCGACTAAAATATGGTTTAGGATAGAGACCACAGAATTATGAAAACGTGCACAAAAATCAATTCTCCCCATAGTCATACGCAGTTTTTAACTGTTTTTTGACGTAAATAAATAAATAAATAAACACGACTCACCTCTTCATCATTATCATCGACATCATTATAATGACGTTCCGAGAAGGGCCGACGATGGGATTCTTGAGATATTTGCTTCGGATCTGTACTCGAAGTGCCGCCTTCACGAAAATTCATGCCTTACTATAAATGTCCTGAGTTACATAAGCCAATCAGGATGGCTTTATGTTCCCATAAGCGAGAAACTGCAAACTTCATCTCAAATTGAAAGTCTAGAGATGCAGAGGTCTAATCTTCAGAACTGCTGACGGTATCTGACATGAATTGAGGAAACAAAAAATCTTCACACGAAATTCGTGATCAAAAATGAGCTGAATTTCCAATTCATGACGAATAAATTGAATGAAAGAATTAATAATAATACTTGCGTCACTTAACGCAAAAATCCCAAATGCTACTCCCTCACATTGTTCAATGAATAAATTGCATTTAAAACTATTATTAGTTAACTGCGTAGTTAATCTTCAAAATAAAAATGGTGTTTTAACAAATAAGAAACGAGTCGACATGTAACCCTATACATGCTTTTTTTTGCTACATTCATCTAGATGCATTGAAAGGATTCTTGGTTACCAAGATCGTTCATTGCAATAATTTATATACTTGCTGAGTGTGGCGTCAACGACGCTTCCAACTACCTTCCTTTGTTTGACTTCTTTTTTTTCTTTCTTCCGTTCAGAGTCCTCTTTGTTCAGTGTAAATGTTTTTTCAGCGTTGTGAACTAATTACTTATGTTTTGCAATTATGGCACGATTTCTACCTTTCGCTCTCCTAAACTTAGTTGATGCAATAGTTTCATAAAATTGACTTCGACTAAAGTTATTTTGGAATGTTTTTCAGTTTCAATTTTTGGTAGTACGCATATTCAATCTCAATTTGAAAACCACACGATGTTCGGAAACACGCATTTATCTGTAGCACCTCCGGGACACTTGGCTTATCTTGATTTCTCGCATAAAAATTATCTTCTCAATATTCTATGAAGATATAACTATGATTCCAACAAACTAGACGCGGTGACTGGTCCAAAGACACAGCTATGCTCTTCTCGGGGACGTGCACTCACGTCTTCTTCTTCGTATTTTTCTTCGTCGTCTTCTTCGTCGTCCAATTTATATATTTAGTTTTTGTAGAAAATTGAATAAGTCTACAACATCGATGAATTTATTACACGGGATGTCTTGATATCCTTACGTATAATTAACCTCAATCATGTGAATACGTTGGCCTCTCAGCCGAGTTCCTCAAAATAAGGGCACGTCGAGGAGCGTACTGAGGGGGACTGGGGCATGGGTGCAAGCATCGAACGCCGCTAGTACTGCGGTGGCGGCGGCGCGGGATGCCAAGACGGACCGCCGCCGCCTTCCGGGGGCCGCGTCAGTTAGTGAAACGACCGATTGGCGCGCTGCCGGCGCGCCGTCCCGCCCCACACCCCGCCTGCGCCGCCGCGCCGTGAAATATTGTTCCATAAATAAAAGGGTCGGCTCGGAGGCCGGCCGCGAGGGGAGCGCCGCTTTGCCTCCGCCGGCTCCGCCCCACGCCCGCCCCCGCCCCCGCCCCTGTCCCCGCCACGGCCACGCGCTCCGTCCCGCCGTCGCTCCTGTCTCCACCCCCGGCTCCACCCTCGATCTCGCCTCTATTCCCCGCTTCTGCGATGGATTCTGCTCTGGCTTTGCAATCTCGTCTCTAACTGTGTCCCTGCCCTCGCCCGGCCCCGCCACGGCCCCGCGCTCCGTCCCGCCGTCGCTCCTGTCTCCACCCCCGACCCCACCCTCAATCTCGCCTCTGTTCCCCACTTCTGCGATGGATTCTGCTCTGGCTTTGCAATCTCGTCTCTAACTGTGTCCCCGCCCTCGCCCGTCCCCGCCACGGCCCCGCGCTCCGTCCCGCCGTCGCTCCTGTCTCCACCCCCGGCTCCACCCTCGATCTCGCCTCTGTTCCCCACTTCTACGATGGATTCTGCTCTGGCTTTGCAATCTCGTCTCTAACTGTGTCCCCGCCCTCGCCCGTCCCCGCCACGGCCCCGCGCTCCGTCCCGCCGTCGCTCCTGTCTCCACCCCCGGCTCCACCCTCGATCTCGCCTCTGTTCCCCACTTCTACGATGGATTCTGCTCTGGCTTTGCAATCTCGTCTCTAACTGCGTCCCCACCCCCGTCAAAGCCCCCTCCCCACCACGGCCCTTCGCTCCGTCCCGCCGTAGCTCCTGTCTCCACCCCCGATCCCACCCTCAATCTCGCCTCTGTTTCCCGCTTCTGCGCCGGATTCTGCTCTTGCTTTGCAATCTTGTCTCTAACTGTGTCCCCGCCCTCGCCCGTCCCCGCCACGGCCCCCTCGCTCCGTCCCGCCGTAGCTCCTGTCTCCACCCCCGACCCCACCCTCGATCTCGCCTCTATTCCCCGCTTCTGCGATGGATTCTGCTCTGGCTTTGCAATCTCGTCTCTAACTGTGTCCCCGCCCTCGCCCGTCCCCGCCACGGCCCTGCGCTCCGTCCCGCCGTCGCTCCTGTCTCCACCCCCGGCTCCACCCTCGATCTCGCCTCTGTTCCCCACTTCTACGATGGATTCTGCTCTGGCTTTGCAATCTCGTCTCTAACTGTGTCCCCGCCCCCGCCCCTGTCCCCGCCACGGCCCCGCGCTCCGTCCCGCCGTCGCTCCTGTCTCCACCCCCGACCCCACCCTCGATCTTGCCTCTATTCCCCGCTTCTGCGATGGATTCTGCTCTTGCTTTGCAATCATCTCTAACTGCGTCCCCGTCCCCTAACTAACTCTCATCTCTAACTGCGTCCCCGCCCCCGCCGCTGTCCCCGCCACCGCCCCGCGCTCCGTCCCGCCGTCGCTCCTGTCTCCACCCCCGGCTCCACCCTCGATCTCGCCTCTGTTCCCCACTTCTACGATGGATTCTGCTCTGGCTTTGCAATCTCGTCTCTAACTGCGTCCCCACCCCCCGTCAAAGGCCCCCTCCCCACCACGGCCCCTCGCTCCGTCCCGCCGTAGCTCCTGTCTCCACCCCCGATCCCACCCTCAATCTCGCCTCTGTTCCCCGCTTGTGCTCTTGCTTTGCAATATCGCCTCTAGCTGCGTCCCCGCTCCCGCCTCTGCGCCTATCCTAACCCCGGCCCCTGTCTCAGCCTCACCTCCTCGCCCCGCTCCTGCTGTAAGATCGAATCGTGCTCACAGCGCCGTCTCCACTCTCACTCCTGCAAACGCTCCTGCGTCCACGCCCGCTCCGAGGCCTGCCAGACTTCCAACCCGCATCTATACCCGCCGCGCTCACTCCGTGTTCGCCCGCTTCCGCATTCACTACAGCTCTTCTGCTGCTATTTCAATCCCGCCCCTACCCACGATCCTGCCTTTGCCTCTGTCTCTTACTCCGTCCCTGCCCTCGATTCCACCTCCGTCCCCGCTGTACGCCCGGCTTCACACTCACTTTCCATCCTCTTCCACCACTTTCACTCCTCCCCTAGTCTCTCCCCGATCCCCCTTCTATCTTGCCTTCGGTCCCGCCCCCGCTCTCGCGCCGCCACTGCTCTTACCCTAATCCCCGCTACGCACTCGGTCGTACCTCCTATGCTGTAGCTGTAGGCCCCACTTTTCCCTACCAAGCCGTCTCCACTCTCACCGCTTCTATCGCTCACGCCTCCATCTCTACTCCCGCTCCCGGACCTGCGTCTGTCTTCGAACCGGCAACAATGCCCGTCCCAGCCCACACACCCGCTTGTACCTTCACTCCAACTCCGCCTCTGCCACAACTTCAACCCGCACTCCTACCCACATTCCTGCTTTCGCTCGCGACTCTTACACCGTCCCTATCCTCGATTTCGCCTCCGTCCCCGCTGTAAGCCCGGCTCCACGCTCGCTTTCCATCCTGTCCCCACCCCACCCCCTCTCCCACCATTTTATCCCCTCCCCTCCCCCTGCCTCGCTCCGCTTCCGAACCCGCCCCCACCCCGCACTGGCTGCCGCTCGCAAAGCCGCTCCCCCGCCCTCAATTTTCCGCCCATTCGCTCGCCCCCGCTTTGCTGGGCGTTCGCCCTCTGTCCGTCTCCCAAACACTCTTCACCGGTGCTCCTCCATGCGCCCATCTTGTTCCGCTCGAATTAAACTGGTTCTTCTTTATGGTTACTCAATCGGATTTGCAATGTCGCGGACCGACTCGGATTTCGTGTCCGTTTCGTTCGAGTTGGGCAGAACTGAAGAGAAACAGCGCCGCAGAGCATTTGTTCTGGGTGAGGAGGTGCAGACACAATGAATGCTTCTCGTGCCATCAACCTAATCTTTGCTGTCGCCTCCTTTTTCCTCCTCCATGAAACATGTAGTGTCTCAGCAACCATGAAATCTAAACCAAACGAAAAATGAACGACACTGCAATTAACAATTAAATGTTAAACCGAAAATTTATATTTTCTGATGCATGTTTTGCATAACCATTAACATCACAACAAAAGTACGGTCGTTATGTTTGAGTTACGGAGTTACGACCCGTGAAAACTGGTTTGAAGTATTTTGCGTACCTTCAAAATTCCGTCCGTAAAAGAGAAATGAGAGTTGTTAATGAGAGAGAAATGCATTGTTGAATTCATTGAAAGCTAAGTGTTGATACTATTAATAAATTTACATCGACTTTATGTCAACAAATACAGAAAATTATATTATAATTAATTGAATGTTTTCGACCAAATGATAAATAAATGGAACCCGTGAATGTGCTTTCGGTAGTTAAAACAACGCAGTGTATTGCATAATTCATAATACAATTTTTACTGCACAAAATAGTATTTAAATATTTCTCGTTAAAAAGTCGTTATTACAGTTATGATGCTTGCAAATTCAAACATTCGCCATGGTACTTAACGGTCAATTTATTAGAAAATATAATTAGGATGCTGTTATGGAAATGCTTAGTTATTAACTATAAAGTAAGATACAAATATTACGCGAAAAATAAAAACCTATAGGCTCGAAAAAAGAACAGTACAGAGAGAACAGAGCAGAAAAGAACAGAGGCGCAATTATAATTTATTTTTCATTGCGCTTAACCACTCACTATTATACAGATTTCCTAGAATATGTGATGCAAACTTCTATGATATATGGAAGGGTCGAACATGTTCAAATTTTGGCATGTGACATATACTGAGAAATGATATATAACAGAGTTATGGGCACAGACACAAAGACATTTACCCCCTATAATTAGGCAACCCCGTAAGTACAGATGTTCTGCACGTACACAAAATCTCCTTGACAGTGTCAGAACGAGAAATGGAAAATCATATTTGCCACCACTGGTTTTTATTGTATTCGGTATTTTTTTACTTCATATTTTTTAGTGCTTCATGTCTTCGTTATACTGTCTACACATTGTTATTTTGTTTTGGGTAGATATTTTGCTTGTTTTTGTAAGTAATTCATGTTTTTGTGCTTGTGTGTGTGTTGAAATCAATCTTGCTTGTTGTCTTCACAAACACATTTGTTTTTGATACGTATTTAACGTGTGTGTGTATATATATATGTATATATATATATATATATATATATATATATATATATATATATATATTGTAGCGGTACGCTAGTTCTTCTGCGAATTAATTCATAAATAAAATGCCGATGCAGAAGGCTAGTGCGTGGAGAGAACCGACCGTGCCCCGCTGACCGCCCGCAAGCGCGCGACACGCGCACTCCACGAATGTTTATGGCACTAGGGGACGAGGGGAGACCTTTTGTTCGGGATCTCAGGCGCCCCAGAACTATTTGAATAGGTTCGCGGCGCGTGCCCGTCACGGTATTTTTGCTGTCACTCGCGCTGGGAAGCTCAAAGTTGTAATTCACTGCAACCTTCGGGGGTACAACAATCATGTCTCACACCCTTCTTGACCTACTTTCTTCGATAGACAAAGAGGGCTTTTGGAATGAGACAGAGTAAGGAAAATTCCCAGAATCGCCGAAGCTGGTTGGCTAAAAAAATAGTTAAGACGCCATCACACTCAACCAATCAGGGGTAGAATTCTGTGAGGAAGGGGTGATTTCGAAATATCTGCGAAAATTGGGGGGGGAAAGAGGGAAAAACACACAAAGTGAGGGTACGAGAGACTTGGGTGGCGAGAGCTGAGGAGAGAGGTCGAGGTACCTCCGGCATCGCGTGCTCTGGGGGCGATTTGGGATTGCCCCGTGCAATCCAATTCTGTCTTGTTTAATCTCGATAGCCGGGAGAAACTCTTTCCGAGTATCAAATTTTGAACTCTGCCACCACTGGCAATTAGACCGATACTCTCCGAGATTTGTGCTCGCATAGAACTTATAGGAACTCTCAGATCGCGCCGTGTGACTTTGTGCGTGAGATACGCGATTGCTCGTGATTCGGGCCAACGAAACTGCCGCCGCCGCAGCCCACCACGCCGCCGCTGTGCCGACGAGCGCCCCTTCGGCTTTGAGAGGCCGACACGCCGCCGCCGCCGCGACCAGCTGCCACCGGTGCCATTTGACGCCTGTTCAGCACCATCATCATCATCAGGCATTGTATTTGGTCAACGACCGTACAAAGACTTTTTTTGTGAGTTGCGGTGCCACGCTGAGGCACGTAATCGCCAGTTCAGAGGGCGAATGATCATTTCCTTTGTGTAATCAGTAGAATAATTGCATTGTGAATTTATTTTTGCTTTTCTCTTAGATTTAAGTTTCTTTTGTTCCTAATCAGAGCTCACTAGGTAGGGCATTTCTTCTAAAATTCCTTGTGTAACTTCTCCGGCCTATCATTAGGCGGAAATAAACCTTCTATTGTGTTTATCAGTCACCCAAATTGTTATTGTCATTGTATTGCACCTTGCAGTTCCTTCCATCACCGCTTATTTTCAGAAAGGTAACAAAATTGACCGACTGAGCTAGGCCCGGGCCGCCCTCACGGATTTCCGGCGCTCCCACGCCGCCGGGGACTGCGTACGGGGCGTGACAATATATATATATATATATATATATATATATATATATATATATATATATATCCTTCTTTTCTTACATTAGCAAAATATCCGGCATATTCAATTATTATTAAAGAGGAAAATGATCAATTTTATATCAACCACGAGATCAAGAATATTATTTTTAATTTATTTAGTTTAAGTTTTAATAAATTCCTATAATTTTATTTTATTTTATTTTATTTTACATTGCTATTAGATTAAAAATGTGTATCTCACACACTGCAACTGGCTTCTAGCAAATCCATTAGGTACCAGTTCTGCTTGCACCGCTCATGGCCTCTGCCGAAATATAATATGAACCAATCTGCTCTTAGTGACTGATGAAATGTAATGATGGTGGTGCATCTACCGACATAGTATTTAACTTTTTTGTTACTTACGTCGGTAAACACGCGATTAGCGCCTTAGCAACCAAACATCTAAACAACGCTTTAAGGTGCGTCCGTTTACATAAAGTGCAACGGGCGCTAAAATGTTCGAGAGTTTAAATATTTTAGCAGACACTAAAGTTTAGATTTTAGCAGTGCTAATTAATCTTTCGATAAATATCTCTGCCTTGTTCTTTTTGTCACATTTTGCCTCTTTTGTCCTCCTATCCCACCTGTCCCTTTTACCCATTAAACCCATTTGTCTCATTAATCTCACTTGTACCATTTGTCCCTTTGACCCCTTTTCCGCTTGCCCCCTTGTCCCATTTTGACCTCTTGTCCAATTTGCCCCCTTGTCTCATTTGCCCACTTGTTCCATTTTGTTTCCTGGTCTCATTTTGCCCCCTGGTCTCATATTGTCCCCTTGAATAATGTTGTCCGCTTGTTCCCATTCGCCCCTAGTTCCATTTCATCCCTCGTCTCATTTTGTCCATTTCCCAGTTTGCACATTGTCCCAGTTTGTCCCATTTTCCATTTTGTCCCTTGTCCCAGTGTGTCCTTTTGTCCCGTTGTCTCATTTTATCCCCTGGTACCCCGTCCCATTTTGCCCTTTCCCAATTTGTACCTGTCCTATTTTGTTCCTGCCCCATTTTGTCCTATTATCACATTTTGTCTCTGTGTCCCATTTTTACTATTGCTACTTCTTCCATTTTGACCCCTAGTACCGTTTTGGCCCTTCTCCCATATTGTCCCTTATCCAAATTTACCCTGTCCTATTCTCTTGGCCCATTTTGTCGCATTTTCTCATTATCTCCTCTGTCTAATTTGTCCCCCTTTTCCCATTTTGTTCCTTTCTTCCCTTTTTCCAATTTTGGCCATTTTGTTTCCATTGTTTCATTTTGTCCCCATGCCCTCTTGGTTCTCCTTTCCTTGCTTTGTTCCACCTGCCCCCTTTTGTCTTTTTGGTCCTTCCGCGCACTGCGTTTGTTATTTAAAAACGGTATCAAACCGTGTACCAACAACCCTCGCTACAGAACATCAAGAGTAAAGACAATTCTAAACCCACGAAAGTGTTAAATGTTTATTTTGAATAACTACAAAAATTACAAAAAAACAAAAAAACATTGTATGTAACTCGTCCTCTATTAGTTTTTAAGGGGCCCGCTCCGCTATCGCTCCGTCTCGCAATTAATCTTCCAGCCTCATCTTAAAAGACTAATTTAGAGAACTTATTACACAAATAACTATATTTTACACATTTATGTTGTATTAATCTTTACCAGACTTCTCAAGTACACTACGACAATCCTGAAGAAGAGCATTAAATTTTTTAATCTAGTCATACATTATTTTTAGTGGTAACGATATCGGTTAATTGTAACTGAATTCACTTTTATTAGTATACATTTATCACCAGATGTGATCAAATGCCTGTGATATTGATCACTTGTAACCAATGAACATTTTGTGGAAAATCTCAAATAAAAGTGAATTCATACTTGTCATCACTTGTCATTTTTTATTTTTGATTAAATAAAAAAAGTTATCAGACACAAAGACAGAATATGTTTCTCCAGGTATGCCGATGCACTGAATCCCAATATGAATCCAAAATTGCGTTATCGCCCTCCAGTTTTTTTATCGCGAAAAAACGTGAAATTGTATTATTTTAATTTCCGGGGTTTGTTGTGAGACCCAAAGACTTGAGACGTATTTCTCTATGTATGTCAATGCGCTGAAGCCGAATCTGAAGTCAGAATGGAGCCATCATCCACCAGTTTTTTTTTCACGAAATTCCTGAAATTGTGTTATTTGTGTTCAAGTGTGTCAAGTATTGGGTCTGACAACTTTTTATTTTGTGTGCCTGTGTTATCGACATCTCAACACGCCCTAGAAGTTTGGAACACTTATTCTGAAGCACCCCGTACGCTCCATTAGAACAGACAATGTACTCTGCCTCGAACGTAAATGCGAGAGGCCCTCCAAACAGGACACATCCCTCGCGGTCGGTGAGTGAAATGCAGTCCCCCCCTCCAGCGCAACGCGACGGTCCCTCGCGGAAGTACATGTGCAAACTCCCGAGCACAGCAGGGCGAGGCCTTCCCGGAGGGCGAGGGACGGGAATCGAACACGCGTGTGCGTCGGTCGCCTCCCTGCGCTGTCAGCCACTCCCTCCGCACCCAGGGCGACGCGCGCTGCTCGAAGAGGGCAGGCCGTTTGACTCCGAAGCGGCTGCGCAGCGTGCTCGGCGGGCTGATGAATTGGACCCTCACTCCGTACATCCCAAGGGGAAGAAAATGTCCATGAGCGGATTAATTTAAAAATAATTAAATTTCGTTCTCATTGCAAATGAACAATTAATAAACATTTGCTCCCAATTCAACACAAGGCTCAATTAACAATCACAATATTATTGCGGGGAGGTAAATGTTTTCTACATTTGTAACACCCGTTAGAAAGCGAGGTTTTTGTTTAGATTTTTGACGGTGAGTAGTTTTTGATAGAATAGTAAGATTCATTCAACTAGGAAGAATTTTAAACATCGGGTTTTCTAATCAGATGTTACTTTGTTTTTTTTCCGATTTATTTCAGACATGTTTCGAACACATCTTCATTGCCAGGACCTTGCATCCGTGTGGTGCTCCTATCCCCGTATGCGTAGCTGCACGGTGAGCTAATTACGTCTTCTAAATGGTTTTTTAATCTGGAAAGCCCTTGGTTGTACTTATTATAGGCCGTTCAATGTCACGTCTTTATGAAAGGGACATCAAAGGGCAATAACGAACGCGAAGATTTCTAATCTGTTCGCTCTCCCATTACAGAGAGGAAGTCGAGTTTGAAGAGATTGTCGAATACAAATTGCAATTCACATACACTTGCCTTATTTCGTTACTTGTTACGTGAATACAAACTCATACATTTGGGCCTTAAGCTGCTAGTCGTCCAGTCCATTTCTAACTTATTTTTCGTTATTACAAAATGTGCACATTTTCACACTCTGACAAGAAAACATTCTCGCAGAGACGCTTGCAATTCATGAATGTGTGGTCCCCAGGAACAAAAATTCATGAAGAACGTAAATGTGGAATGAACCATTAAATAGTTTGCTCCCACGGGGCCTACATCGTGGAGCCGACTTCAACCGCAGGGTGAGAGGCAACGTGACCTCTGACGGGCGCTGGGGATCCGCACCGCGTGTACTCAGTCACACCGCTCTCCCCTCCTCGCCCGCCGCCGCAGCTCCCGGCTTCGGCCTGCCATGTCCCACTCCCCGCGCCCCGCGGCCCCCGCCGCTTTCGGTACTTCCGCCACCCCCGCGACTTCCGACGGCCCCTCCGCCTCAACCTCCCCTCCAAGCCCCGCCGCAACGACACTCCTCCCTGCCCCTCCGTTACAGCCTATCTCGCCACCCCGCCAACCCTCCGCCTCAATCTCTCCGACCAAGACCCGCCGCGACGTCACTCCCTGCCCCTCCGTTACAGCCTACCTCGCCACCCCCTCCGCCTCAATCTCTCCGGCTCAGCCCCGCCGCAACGTCACTCCCTGCCCCTCCGTTGCAGCCTACCTCGCCACCCCTTCCGCCTCAATCTCTCCGGCTCAGCCCCGCCGCAACGTCACTCCCTGCCCCTCCGTTACAGCCTACCTCGCCACCCCCCTCCGCCTCAATCTTTCCGGCTCAGCCCCGCCGCAACGTCACTCCCTGCCCCTCCGTTACAGCCTACCTCGCCACCCCGCCACCCCCTCCGCCTCAATCTCTCCGACTAAGCCCCGCCGCAAGGTCACTCCCTGCCCCTCCGTTACAGCCTACCTCGCCATCCCGCCACCCCTCCGCCTCAATCTCTCCGACCAAGACCCGCCGCAACGTCACTCCCTGCCCCTCCGTTACAGCCTACCTCGCCACCCCCTCCGCCTCAATCTCTCCGGCTCAGCCCCGCCGCAACGTCATTCCCTGCCCCTCCGTTACAGCCTATCTCGCCACCCCCGCCACCCCCTCCGCCTAAATCTCTCCGACTAAGCCCCGCCGCAACGTCACACCCTGCCCCGCCGTTGCAGCCTACCTCGCCACCCCCTCCGCCTCAATCTCTCCGGCTCAGCCCCGCCGCAACGTCACTCCCTGCCCCTCCGTTGCAGCCTACCTCGCCACCCCTTCCGCCTCAATCTCTCCGGCTCAGCCCCGCCGCAACGTCACTCCCTGCCCCTCCGTTACAGCCTACCTCGCCACCCCCTCCGCCTCAATCTCTCCGGCTCAGCCCCGCCGCAACGTCACTCCCTGCCCCTCCGTTACAGCCTACCTCGCCACCCCCGCCACCCCCTCCGCCTCAATCTCTCCGACTAAGCCCCGCCGCAAGGTCACTCCCTGCCCCTCCGTTACAGCCTACCTCGCCATCCCGCCACCCCTCCGCCTCAATCTCTCCGGCTCAGCCCCGCCGCAACGTCACTCCCTGCCCCTCCGTTACAGCCTACCTCGCCACCCCCTCCGCCTCAATCTCTCCGGCTCAGCCCCGCCGCAACGTCATTCCCTGCCCCTCCGTTACAGCCTATCTCGCCACCCCGCCACCCCCTCCGCCTAAATCTCTCCGACTAAGCCCCGCCGCAACGTCACACCCTGCCCCGCCGTTGCAGCCTACCTCGCCACCCCCTCCGCCTCAATCTCTCCGGCTCAGCCCCGCCGCAACGTCATTCCCTGCCCCTCCGTTACAGCCTATCTCGCCACCCCGCCACCCCCTCCGCCTCAATCTCTCCGACCAAGACCCGCCGCGACGTCACTCCCTGCCCCGCCGTTGCAGCCTACCTCGCCACCCCCTCCGCCTCAATCTCTCCGGCTCAGTCCCGCCGCAACGTCATTCCCTGCCCCTCCGTTACAGCCTACCTCGCCACCCCCTCCGCCTCAATCTCTCCGGCTCAGTCCCGCCGCAACGTCATTCCCTGCCCCTCCGTTACAGCCTACCTCGCCACCCCCTCCGCCTCAATCTCTCCGGCTCAGCCCCGCCGCAACGTCATTCCCTGCCCCTCCGTTACAGCCTATCTCGCCACCCCGCCATCCCCTCCGCCTAAATCTCTCCGACTAAGCCCCGCCGCAACGTCACACTCTGCCCCGCCGTTGCAGCCTACCTCGCCACCCCGCCACCCCCTCCGCCTCAACCTCCTGGCTAAGCCCCGCCACAACGACACTCCTCCCTGCGCCTCCGTTCCAGCCAACATTGCCACCCTGCCGCCCTCTCCACCACAATCGCCGGGTCATGCTCTTCCATTCCTGCCTTTCCCTTCCGTTCCAGCCGTCCCTGCCCTCGCCCTTCCGTCCCCGACTGCCCTTCCAATTTCCACCTACCTAGCCACCTCTCCGCCCCCGGCACATTCCCGACCACCCCCGCCACAAAGCTACTTCTGTCTGTCCATCCATTCAGACCTACCCCGCCGTCCCCGCCATCCCCACCGCCTCCTCTGCCTCTACTCTCCCGGCCATCCCTGTCATCCCCGCCACTCCCTCCCTCCTCCCTGGCATGATCTCTCCGCTGCCAATGCATCATTTCCACTTATACTTGCCTTTCTGCACCCACCTACCCAGCCACCACCGCTGTCCCTACTTTTGCTATATTCCCCGCCTTTCACGCCACACCGCCACGCTTACCTACTCCTCAATTCCCACCTACCCCGCCATCCCCGCCGCCCCGAACTTAGCGACTACCCCCTACACCGCCACGTCTAACCCGCTACTCCCGCCGGCCCTGCTTCCCACGCAGACCCCGCCGCCGCCCCCTCATCACCGCGTCCGCTCTACTCCCTTCGCCGTCCCGTCATCCCCACGTCCCGCCTCACCCCCTCCGCCGCCCAGTCATCCCCGCGTCCACCTCACCCCCTCCGCCGCCCCGTCATCCCCGCGTCCACCTCACCCCCGCCGCCCCGTCATCCCGGCGTCCGCCTCCTCCCCACCGTCCCGTCATCCCCGCGTCCGCCCCACCCCCACCGCCGCCGCCGTCGCGTGGCGCCGCACCGCGCTTGTCCCGCGCCGCGCCGCGCGTCGTGTTGTGCCGGGCCGCGCGCCGAGCGATGCGAACGAGCGAGCGAGCCGTGGGCGGGGCAGCGCGGCGCTTGACTTGCTAATCGCGCGCAGATGGCCTGTGCGACGCGACGCCATCTGGCGGCCCTTGAAGCGCGCAGCGGCCCTCCCACGCCCCCGCCCCCGCCCCCAACTCCACTCGCGACGGGGCGTGGAGGGGGCGGCGAGTGACACAGGCGCCGAAGGCGAGCAGCGCCGCTGGCGGATTAAGGAAGGGGGAGGGGGACTTTGTGGTGCTTCCACGCACGAGCGACTGCAACTCAAAAGCAAGTAAAATATAATTTTTTAACTTTTACAAAGTTAGTCTTAATTAAATGTTCTTGATAAGTATGCAATAAATAGTTTTTAAGTGAAACACCCTACATGGAAATTGAACTGTATTGTTACCCTCACCAAACTAGATTTTTCAGAATCGACCTTACTCCAAAATATTTTTCTGGATTTACCGCTGATAACGTCTGGCAACTATTTCTATTTGACAGATTCTTTCAAATGTGTTTTTTTTTTAAGTTGAGTAATTTTCACGAGCTCTGTGAAATAATGTACTCAATTCCATTAAATATTCTCCTTTCTAGTACCATGTAGCCTATAATACAAAGACATTAGTGGATGAAGAATGGGAGGTGCTATACGTTTAAAATGAAGAAACTAATGGTTCAACAAAACATAATTTCTCCCATTATTTATAACTTTTTCAATTTTCGGAAGCTTCTGCAAAAATGACACCACTGCCACGTTTTTAAGCGACCTTTCGCTCTAACCGAAGAAAAAATTTAAAGAAAACATTTGGAGCCGGGTTTGAATTTTTTTATAAATTGCATTAACATCAACTAGAAAATAAGCTACACATTTTTTTCAAAAATGTATAGGGCATGATTTAAAAATTTAATTTTTAGAGCAGATTGCGTTTGAGAAAAAGTCTCCAGCACCAATTTTGTACTTTTGCCATGTTAATTGCTTGCCATTCTCGGAAATACAACGAGTTCGACGAGAATGAGACCAGCACGAATTTTTTACCGTCCTTCGCTACATTCGAGGAAAACATTTAAAACAAATCGGAGCCTTTTCTCAGAAAATATTATTTTTAAGTTGCCTATATTTCAAGCAAAATGATGCAAAAACTACTAATAATAACTTTTTAAAAACTTGTACGTGATCTTATTTAGGGATCTGTTTTTGACGAAAAGAGTTTTTAAGAAGAACGTTTCTGCCTTTAATAGTATAGCTCTAGAAAGACACCTAAACAACTTTGAACTTTTGAAATTTTTGAAAATTCAGATTTCAATGAAAATGTGGTCTGTAAGATTTTCTTTACGCTATCGAGCCCGAAGTTTAAATACGTTTGTACCCATTATTTTGGGTCTCTTGCCCTTAAAATTTTTCAAAATGTGTTTGAGGGTTCGTATAAAATACTCAGAAATATCAAAATATCCATTTTAAATGTGTTGAATCTCGAATTTTGGAGAATTTTGGAGAATATCAATTTGGGAGAAAATCGTCTCAATACTTTTGTTGTCATTCTTCACTGCAGATGGATGAGAGACTTTTCAATCGATTTTTCAGTATCATGGGCCCTTCAAACGTGAAATGTGACTACACGACGTGTTAGGGAAGGTAATTTATTACTGATAGAAACAAGGTTTATCCACTTTTTCGATACCAGGGCTCCAAAATATGAGATTTTCGGCTTCAGCATTACAATATTTTTTCTTTACTACTTATATAGTAAGTCGAGAAAATAAATATATGTAACTCGTGGCTTATTTCATTTTAGTCGAATTATTCCACTTTTTATTCAGAATCAATTAAATCGCTTAACTGCTATCATAGCAAACATCCCCCGTGATGTATTATTTACTGAGAGTGTATTCATTTCGCGTAGCTAATTACTACGGACACAAAATCTCTTCAATGAGGGATTGTTCTAGTGGTTCCTGATGACATAAGCGTTAATGGATTTTCCAGCACCGGCCCGTCAATTGTGAACGAGCCGTAGTGAGCCACTTGAGAAGTAATTAGTAGAAATTAAGCAGTCTCTATGATAATAAACTTAAACTCTTTTATTTATATTTCCATTTAAAAAGTTCCAATATTCATTCTCTGTTTATTCACTTTTCTAAGTGTAGGACACAAAACGAGGGTAGGAACATTGAGTTGCAGCATGTAAAGCATTGAGAGTATAATTCGTGAGCATACAATGTGGAAGTAAATAACTGCAGTTTAATATCATTATATAAACGTTGGCACAGACGACGCCAACATCTATTATTTACCCAGTACCAACGACACCCCTCAAGAACACCAATATACGAAGTGAGAACAACGGTGCCCAGCGATAGGCATCCGTAATGAAAATGCGAGCAAGAGACCCAGGAAGGGACCGCGGTCTGAGTGGAGGTATGCGAAATGGGTATTTGGGTGGAAGGGGGGGGCGAGAGCAAACGGGGAGGGAAGGAATCGATGGAAGCCTAGCGAAAGGAAGGGGGAGGGGACAGGAGGGGCGGTTGACTCGAGGGAATGCCAGTGGCAGGGCGGCTCCGAGCGGAGGATGTGCCGGTCCCACGAGGCGAGAAGGTGGGGTGGGGACGGGATGGGGGCAGGTACAGAGACCGGGCGAGGCGGGGGCGTGGCTGGAAGTGGCGGGGGAGTGGTGGGAGCGTGGTGGGAAGTGGCGGGGGCGTGACGGGGCGCGAGGGGAGGCCTGCAGAGGGCGTGGCGGGGATATGGCGGGGCTGGAACCAACGGGTCAGGGCGGGGGCAGAGGCGGGACGGGGCGCGGGCGGAGGCAGGACGGGCGGGGGGCGGAGGCGGAGTGGGGCGGGTGTGGGCGGTTCGGCGGCGAGCGGGAGAGGGGTGCGGGTGGGCGAGGGCCGGAGCGGATGAGAGAGCGGGTGAGCGCGTGGGCGGCGGCCCAGTGACCCGCACGCGATCGATGCGCACACGCACTCCGCTTCCCGCCCCCCGCCACCACCCCCACACGTCCTCACACCCCGCGCCGCCACGCACTCGACAGCTCTCGCGGAAAATCACGCTCGCGGCTGAAACCGCGTCAGTCTTTACTGCCGACGATTTCATTTGGAATGGGCTCCGGGCAGCGCTGGCGAACCCCACGCGTTTACGTTGCAATCGAACCTTTCAAAAGGCACTTACGATTCGGTGTATGGCGAGTAGTTCTCGTCATGTGTTATTCATAATCTTGAGCGTCACCCAACCATCGTGTACTGTAGTACGCAATGCAGCGTACATTCAGATGAAGTCATCTTGTTCGTTGCTCCGTTGTTACGGATATATTTAGAAACAGCCATTTTCGTATTAAGGGCTTGGTGCAGTAACAAGATAAGCCACACCAGTCACAACAAGCTTCCCGCTATTAGCAGGGAGCTTGTTGTGGTTAGCCGGTTTTACCCTGGAACTGCCCCAAGACCTTTGTAAGAAGCTTCCTCCTATTATCAAGAAGCTTGTTGTGGTTAGCCTGTCTTATGCCCAAAGACCTATGTAAATTGCAAGACATTTATGGCAACACGATAACCCCACGCTTTCACCAAAATTGAGATATTCACGAATAGCAGGAGGCTTTCTTTGGCTGGGGTGGCTTATCATGTTACTGCTCTAAATCCATTTATTTGATTGGAGATATACGTTCACCAGCTAGTAGATGTCATGTTGAAAATGTGTGACCAGAAGAGCAATGTAAAATGTGTGACCAGAAGAGAAATGTAAAAAGAAGAATACGTATTCTTCTTTTTACATTTACTATCATTTTGGCAAGCTATTATCATCATCATCATCATCATCATCATCATCATCATTATCATCATATAACCTGTTACGAATTCAGTAGTTCATATTGACGCCCCATAAATAATGTGAATTACAGAATTCAGACTTACAAAACTGGCACACTCCAAAAACTGAAAGGGCAAGAGAACATTTCAGTGGCAAAAACCGCAGTCCGCAAGTTTCATCAGCGGCGGCGACAGCTGTCACGAACTTCTCCCGAGTCACCGGCAACTTCTGCGTCGCCGTTCCGTCTGCGCCGCTGAGTCGCCCCGTTGCGTCGCGGCGCTGGCGTCCGCCCGTGCGTCGGCAAGACCCGGCGCACCCTCGCGTGGCGTGGCGTGGCACGGCGTGCGCGACGTGTCGTAGCTTGGGGTGCGCGGTGTGGCGTGGCGTGGCGTGACGTGGCGAGGAGTGCCGTGGCGTGGCGTGCTGCGGCGTGACGAGACGCGGCGTGTCGTGGCATGGCGTGCCGTGGCGAGACGTGGCGTGGAGTGGCGTGACGAGGAGTGGAGTGGCGTGACGAGACGTGGTGTCGCGGGGCGTGCGCGACGTGGCGTGGCGTGGCGTGGCGTCGCGGGGATAGTGATGGCAAATTCCGAAACATTACCGAAATGTTTTCGATATCGATGAAAACATCGACAAAAGCATCGATGTTTAATTTTTTTACATTTATTATAATTAATATGTTATTGTATGGTATATAATTAATATGTATGGTATGAACATGTTTTAAATATGATGAAACAAGTGGTATTTTGTAATAGTGTTTCCATTTTTAAATGTAGTAATGAAATAAGTTATTTTTTATTGTTTGGTCACGTTTAAGAAATATATTAATAACAATGTTCATGCACTGTAAAGAAGAACATGAAAAAAGGACATTGTATTTTGCTATTTTTCCATTTATTTTCCATTCACTTTCATTCATAAATCGTCGCAATAAAATGTGCTGGTTCTATTCTTCCTTAAATTCGAGTGTCATTTTAATTTTCTAATTAGTATTCTAAGAGATCAGGTTTCTAATTGCAGTTTAACGACATTACCACGTACAAAACAATAAAAATGGTAACAAAACTGAAGGAAGTTTGCAAAGAGCAAACGATTTCATGCCGCAATGAAAGAAAATAGGGATCGACAATAGTGATAGTTGTTAGTGATCGTTGATTGCGAGGAATTAAAAAATAGATACTGTACATTTTAATCATATCTTGACATTTTTTAAAAAAATATCAATGTTTCTGGACAAATATATTGATCTGAAAAAAATTCGTCAGCAAAACATCCATGTTAGTATATCGATGTTTCTGTTCGAAAATATCAATGATTTAATAAACATCGATGTTTGTCGCCCTCCCTACTGCTCGTGCGTTTGCCGGCGCGGCGCGGTGTGAAGTGTCTTGTTTTATCGTGTCGTGGCGTGTCGTGGCGTGGCGTGTCGTGGCGTGGTGTGGCGTGGCGTAGCGTGGTGCGGCTTGGCGTGGTGTGGCGTGGTGTGGCGAGGAGCGGTCCGGTGACGCATGTCGTGTCGTGTCTTGTCATAGCGTGTCGTGACGTGTCGTGTCGTGGCGTGGCATGACGTGACGCGGCGTGGCGAGGCGTGGCGCGGTTGTTTGCAGTCCTTCGTCCCCATCGGGTGCCCGCAGCCGATCGTCGCAGCCTCTTCCCCGGCGGCGTCGCGACGCGTCACCGCCGCCGCCGCGCCGTCGGCACACGACGCCCCCTGCAGCGTTGCCGCCCTGTCGCTTTCGCTTCCGCCGCCGCCCCCCTCCACCCGCGGCCTGGGGCCCGGCTCGGCCGGTCGCCGACCCCAGAGGTCGCTGACGTACTCCGTTGCCAAATCCCCACACTCCGATTTCGATCCTTCGTTCTCGTCTCTGTCATCTTTCGTTTCCCTTGATCCCCCGGATTCCATCTCTGGGGAGAGCTTCTCAAGCCGCGGAATCGGGGATGAAGAAATCGAGAATCGAAAGAATGAAAGCCTTTATTTTGAGCGCACACACTTCCTGTGGTTGATATGTTCTGACAACTAGTCAAAGTATCTTACCGGAAATTGTCGATGTTCTTGAATCCATGGATTCACATTTTGGTGATTTAGTACTATAAAGTTCAGTTTTGAAGAAAATTAATATACACTTAAAATTCTTTAACAATATACTAATTTGAATACATTTTTGAGGAGGAAACGTTGATTAAGTACTTTAATAAGAAATGAACACAGAAAAAAGTTTCTGGTATAATCACTATAATATAATGAATACTAACATGGAATTTTATTATCATGCAAGACCCGAGGTTATTTTAAGTTATGTTATCATCGTCCTTTTGGCTCTTATTTATCGTGTGCTGGGTAACTCAGTTGACGAAATGTATTCATTCTGGTTTTAAAACGAGAATGATGACTGATTCTTTTTTCGACTCCGGCTATTTTCTGTACATGTTGTGTCCAATGAATTCGTTTCTTCATCGTTGGGAAAATAGCTCTATGTTATTTTCATGGTGAAATATAATATCTTTATTTTGAAAGTGTCAAAACTAGAGTATCATTATGTTGATCTGTCTCCGTCCTTTCAGAGGCCTTTGAATTTCGTTTACACCGTTGTTCCTGTTGCTTTGTTGACACGTGTGGTTATTTGTATCGACTGGCAACCTAACATACTTCTCGAGTATCATTTCATCGTCCTCTATACAAAATGTTGGTATTATCATATACAAATTTCTAAAATAACAGCAAATCATTTTCTCACGGATCTCACACTAGCCTAGCTGTTCCCCTGAAATTGCAATACTTGGTAAGATGCCAAATGTAGTGAATTCCAGTGGGCTTCCTAGCAGAGATCTCTCCTTTCTGGTTCTGAGCCCACTTAAAAAAATATTCGTTAGGAAATCAGCTTTTTCTTTAACATGATTGTAGAACAGATAATAAAGACATAGAATAATCTGTACATTGATGTGTCTGTTTTCCTTTGTGTCTGTTCATTCTTTCATTTGTGTCTGTTTCTGTAGTAATCTTTATCGCATAATTGCAAGGGCGTTCTGCACTTCTACAGGCCTTTCTTTCCGCCACCTTTTCGTCCCCTGAACCCGGACTCCTGCGACGCCTGGCTCGTTCTCCTTTTCCACGACGCAGGGCGCCGCATGGCGTTTGCATATTATTGAGACTAATGGGCGAGAGCGCTAGGAGAGTTATTGCCTGCAGTGATGGATGTCGGACACATTTGCATTGCAAGCGCCAAGACGGCCCCTCAGAATGTTAAATTCATTTAACGTAACTTAGTTGTTCCAGGCGACTCGGGAGCTGGTTTGTTGGGAAGGAGAGTTACCGAGATGGGGAAGGGGTTGTTTGGTAGGAAAGAGAGTTGGCGGGCACCTTGACGGGCAAGTGAACAAGTGTAAAGGTTGGAGTTTTGGTGGGTTGACGTGTGTGGGAGGGGCGTGCGGGAAAGTGGATTAGTGAGAATCTAAAGGATTGATGTCTGGGATGGCCGATGAATTTGTAGGCAGATTAATGGGTGAGCAAATTCTCTGGAGGGCAAAATGTGGTTAGGTAGATTGGTAGTTGGGCAGATTGATGGATGGACAGGTTGGTGGGTGGGCAGATTGGAGCTGGACGGATTGGTAAATGGGCATATTGGTGGATGACAGATTCTTGGGTAAGCAGGTTGGTGGGTTAGTAAAGTGGGTGGCAGATGAATGGGTGTGCAGTTGAGTGGGTGGGCAGATGAGTGGGTGGGCAGATGAGTGGGTGCTCAGATGAGTGGGTGGGCAGATGAGTGGGTGGGCAGATGAGTGGGTGGGCAGATGATGTGGGTGGGCAGATGAGTGGGTGGGCAGATGAGTGGGTGGGCAGATGAGTGGGTGGACAGATGAGTGGGTGGCAGATGAGTGGGTGGGCAGATGAGTGGGTGGGCAGATGAGTGGGTGGACAGATGAGTGGGTGGGCAGATGAGTGGGTGGGCAGATGAGTGGGTGGGCAGATGAGTGGGTGGACAGATGAGTGGGTGGGCAGATGAGTGGGTGGGCAGATGAGTGGTTGGGCAGATGAGTGGGTGGACAGATGAGTGGGTGGGCAGATGAGTGGGTGGACAGATGAGTGGGTGGACAGATGAGTGGGTGGGCAGATGAGTGGTTGGGCAGATGAGTGGGTGGACAGATGAGTGGGTGTGCAGATGAGCGGGTGGGTAGATGAGTGGATGGGCAGATGAGTAGGTGGGCAGATGATAGGGTGGGCAGATGAGTGAGTGGATAGATTGGTAGATGCGAGGAAAGATGGCTAGATAGCTCGGTGGATAGTTAGATCGGTGGTTGGTACATTGGTAAATGAGCAGGTTGGTGGGTGGACGAGTGGCAGTGAGAGAACAGACTACCGAGCGACGGGCAGACGAAGGGCGAACGCGGGGCGGGCGAAAAGGAGTTAAGGATGGGGAAAACGAAGTCGAGAGGCGGGCGGATGAGGCGTGGGTGAGCAGCGGCGAGCGATTAGCGAATGCAGAGGGGCGAGAGAGGGCGAGAAGTGAGCAAGCGGCGAGCGAACAGCGCGGGACGCCGTCCCGAGGAGACGGATGCCCGCGCGGTCCTCGTGTAACGCGTTCTTTTGGCTCGTGCTCCTCTTGAGACTCGGTGATCCAACGGAGAGAAAGAGCGAGAGGCAGCTTCACTCGCAACTTCCTCACGTGCATAATTGAAGCGCGCAGGCGAATCACCGTGTTACGAAAAGCGAGGTTTGAGCTATGAGATGGAGAAGAGATTTGACGGAGACGCGTGGAAGATCCGAGAAAGGTAAATTTGGACATTTCATTTCTTTCTCTTGGTTGTATTCCTTATAAAATATTCCGAGAGAGACGTGCTACTCAGGCGGATCTTTTGTGAAACTAAGGAGAATGAAATTGCAGAGGGGGGTCCTGTTTACTTTCGTGACAACTTAAAAAGAGAGCAATATATAAATGCTAGGATACCAATGGAATTGTTTGAATTGGTTGGTAACTTATATTTTCCTTGAAAATCTGCGACTTAAGCATTGAAATTCTAAAAGGTTAAAGAATTTTAAAGTAGTTCATTCAAAAATTTCAGAAAGAATTAATGAATAACTTGCGATATTGCAGTCAACGGCACTGCAGACATGAAACCATTTTACTATAACAATGTGTTCCTAATATGTGACTTAGGACGCCAATATAAGTCATATTATTATAAATAATATTTGTATTTTGAAAATGAATTTCTTATAATCTAAATTACTAATTTCGAATATGCGCAGAAATCGTCACAAAAGAATGGAATCCCCGACCGCGTGGGAGCTTGCGGGAGGTGTCTGTGATTTCGTTACATACCCAGGATCATTGGAAAAACTCAAAACCAAAGAAATTTCGATTTTGACTGGAAAAAGCAAATATTATATCAAGTTCCATTAATTAAAGACAATCATATCACATGAAATTAAATATATTTAATACAATATTGAAGAACGAAGTTGAAGTATTACAGTTGGAGTTTTACAACGTTTCGGAGATATTTTTTCTCCATCATCAGGTACATTTGTACTAAAATCAAATTTATTCCATAAATATGAGTAAAATGAAACATTTTAAATATAATGTAAGCAGAAAATAATGGAAGCTTACCTTTCTATAAAATGTTATCTTTTACCTTTTATTCAATATAGGTTGTACGTTAGAAAACAAACGAAGAGAATAAAGAGGCAGGGGTTCAGGTAACCATAGACAGGGGTCAATAATAGAAGAAAATAGTAAATATTATTTTATTTTGTTTAATATGTTATCATACGCATTGGTGAAGTTATTACATTCAACTATTGAATTCATTGAGTCATTTAATTTAATATGAATAGTTTCTGAAATGATTCTTGGGAATCTCCTGGTTTCCTGATCAAGTATTTTAACATTATCAAAGTCTAACCGATGACCAGTTTCTGATCCGTAACAACTCACAGATTAGAAACTGGCCATGGGTTAGACTTTGATAATGTTAAAATACTTGATCAGGAAAGTTATTCTCTTCGTTTGTTTTCTAACGTACAACCTATATTCAATAAAAGGTAAAAGATAACATTTTATAGAAAGGTAAGCTTCCATTATTTTCTGCTTACATTATATTTAAAATGTTTCATTTTACTCATATTTATGGAATAAATTTGATTTTAGTACAAATGTACCTGATGATGGAGAAAAAATATCTCCGAAACGTTGTAAAACTCCAACTGTAATACTTCAACTTCGTTCTTCAATATTGTATTAAATATATTTAATATCATGTGATATGATTATCTTTAATTAATGGAACTTGATATAATATAATGAAGAATAGACAATCAATAAAAACGTAATGATAAAAAGGCAAATATTTTATTGTGTTATTACGCCAATTACCATTGTGCGCATACCGACTGAATTCAGTGCGTCATTGCTTACAACACAGTTTTCGTCATAGGGTGTCAAGGCTTCAAGGAAGAGGCCAATTTGGTTTTAAATGTATGCTATTTACGTGTTGCATTGTCGAAAAACCACCTTTTTGATATTTTTGGTTTGTGAAGATCTTTTGTGCCGTATTCACCATAATAAATATTTGGAGAGGTCGTGAAAACTGTTTTCGTTAAAATATTTAATTGATTGCAGTGTTATACGAGAGTTTTTAATTAGATTTTTAAACAGTGTGCTTGTTGCGTTTTTGGAAATCGATTTCTGCGTTTCGTTCAGTAATATTTTAGATGCTGCTGGCCACTAGAAATTCAGAATTTTATTTTCTTGAAAGACACAGGTAGAGGTAATAAGACATGAAATGAAAAGACTAGAGAGGTATTCCTCAAACATTGTTCAGTGATATAACAGGACGTACATTAATCAACATTATTGTTAAAGGATAAATGAAAACATCCCGTTAGGTAGTAAAATAAAGATATGAAGTGTAGGATAAATAATAAGAGTGCTAACAAAAGGTAATTCAAGATAAGTATGTCTGAAGAATTAATATTATACACAAAATAATTTACTGAAATCTATTCAAAATAAAGATAGAGGAAATAATATGTAAATCCATAATTGTAAAAAATAATAAAAATCATTTTTGTTATTTGTCAATAATGAACGCAGTAATATTGGGACGAAAATCAACACGTAATGGAAAGAAACAATGACCTGCAAGAGTTTAATTAGCCTCACATCCAACCAACAAATTCATTACTTCTCCACGACAACTTAGTGTCCGACTTCTCCTCACCTACAATAATCCATTCAGGAGTCACGACAACGGATGTAAACGAGCAATGACAGAGTGATAAAGAGCCATCAACTTCACAAGGGAGCAAATAACACAATATCTCATCTTGCCTCGTCAGTCGGCCGCTCCAACGCAACGCTTGATCGTCATTTATTCTCCGCATCGAACGAATCGCTGGGAGTCGATTAGATCGCGTCGTTCTCCTCGTCGCAGGCAAGAAACGCGCACGGTCGCTGCGTCTCTTCTCCTCCCTTCCCCTCCCCCCTTCCCCGTCCCATCACCCTCCCTTCTCCTTCCTTTCCTCCCCACTCCCCTCCCTTCCCCTCTATAAGATAAGCAAACAAAGTTACCTGAAATGACTCTCCAAACGCAACGCGTGATCGTCATTTATTCTCCGCGCAGAACGAATCGCTGGGAGTCGATCAGATCGCATCGTTCGGCGCGTCGCAGGCAGGAAACGCGCACGGCCGCTGCGTCCCTTCCCCTCCCTTCCCCTCCCCCGGCCTCTGACGGCGCCGCGGGAGCATCTCCGATGTTAATTTCCGGTGGCGCCGCGGGCCGGCGGCGGCGCTGGCGTCCCGCGCAGATCGACGCCGGAAACCGCGCGGACGCACGCGGCGGCGGCGGCGGCGGCGGCGGCGGCGGAGGCAAGGCCGCGTTTTCGGTGCGCCTTCGACAAGTTGGGGAAGCAGGGGACAGGCACGGCCGGAGAAATAAGGAAATGCGGGACAAGGCGACGTATTGGGAAAAACGAAGGGGAAATGTAGATGAAGGAGAGACGTAAGTTAATTAAATGAACATTTTGTATACCAGGGGCGTCCAACTTGCGAGACCTCAAGGGTCACGATTGAAACCTTTATAGTGCGATTTTTCTAACTCTGCCTCTATGGCCACCATCGAATATCACACGGCATTTCGCGTCTTTCCCCGTCGTACCGCTAGACGTCGCATGATTGCAAGCACTGCTTGATACGGTCGCGATCATGCGATACCTGGCGGCACGACTAAAAACGTCGCGAAATACATTGACATATTCCATCGTGAAGACGAGCCTTGAGGGGCAAAGTTAGAAAAATCGCAGTATAATACGGTTGCGGGTCATATTTTCATTACTCGAGCGATCCACACCTGACATCCCCGTATTGTCGATCTCTGCAGTTTGCCCGGCTGCTTTGAAACTGGGGGAAGGGGCAATGGCGTGTTATCAGGTCGTGTCATAAAATGCATAACGCAGCGAAATACATTGGGAAGGTATTGAATTTTTGAATTTACTAAAGAAATCCCTTGCGGGTTCACGGGTTTTGGACCAAAACCCGTGAACCCGCAATGGAATTGTCTACAGAAAATGGTCATGAAATACAGCACATAAAGAAATACCTAAATCTAAAATACATCTCTTTTTACAATTAAGTGGGTGTTGGCTCTGTCAGGCATGTGCTAGGCGCAAAATGTTCTCGCCCTACATGGATGCAAGGGACTTTCACCTTTGATCAATAACCTTTCCCGGGCTACAGTGAATAGCACTGCGGGCCGCCAGTTGGACCAGCCCATTCTGTACAATCGGGCAGATACGGAGGTAAGTCAATAATTATCTGCAATTTTGCTCTAATTGTCTTTAGTTTGGTTCTACGGCTTTGTGTGATCCCTAACCATTACATGGAATCGTTGTCTTTGCCTATAGGAGGTTTCAGCGTTTTCTGATCAGTCCGTCACTGTTATGGTTGAAAGATGGCGACAGCATTCTCCGTTTGCACCAAAGAAGAAGAGCGTTCCATAATATGTTTTCTATCGTTTGAAGGTGTACAAGGGACGGAAATCCATAGCAGATTTTAAGCACAATGCAGGGACAATGTTTAGCCACAGAGAAGTGTTTGCCAGTTACCAAAACAGTTTAAAAGTGGTCGAACGAGAGTCAAGAAAAAGGAAAGAACGAGGCGTCCAGCTACAGCTGCAACAGATCCCAATATTGAACAATACGTGTCTTTATCCTGAATAACAGACTAGTGACTGTTGATGAAATGGCAAACCATATGCACAATCTTGCCCCGTCGGATTACCATCTGTTTGGATCGTCGATTCTGCTCCGATCAACAGTTCAAAGAAGTGGTGCATACGTACCTTGCTACACATTCAAATACCTTTGTTTCAGAAGGAATCGGGAAGCTTATTCAACGGTAGGCCAAGTGCATTGAAAAGAAGGGTGACCATGTTAAAAAGCAATATCAATAAAAATTGTGTATTCTTCCAGTAATAAATTATAAAAATTGATTGCAGATACTTATTGACTTACCCTCGTATTTAGGGGGAACGTGAAAACAGCCAAGTTATTAGAAGTTTATAAAACGTGAGAACAGTCAAGTTATTAGATAATATAGAAGCTTTCCATTGTATTCTAGATGATTAAACCTATGTTTGTAATAAATTTTAAAACGAGTGCTGCTACAGAATGGCACAGATTTTCCCATTCTAGTCACTTATCTTATATCTTATCTGGGCTAACAGTTTAGTGCAGAAAATGATTTCAAATATGTTTCAATTTTATGGGAATAAAACTTTCAAAAAACAATTATAACAAGTCTACTTACAAGAGCATTTATTAAGAGCACAATTATTAAAGTTGTAGGACGTTGTTTTCCAAATCTTGGTCTTCCGTGGAAGTATTTGAAATGGAATATGTACAAGATGAATTAGCTGCGGAAATCGTCAATTTGCAATGGATTGAACACATTTGTGTACTCATTAAAGTATTTTCCTGAATAATTTTTGTTGTATCGTTCCACATAGTTTTGACAGCATTTGTACTCTTCACCATCTAATCTTCGTGTATTAATTTCCTAAAATATGTGTAATTTCTTCATTTGTAGCTTGTGCTGTCCATTTGTATTTTATTTCTTCATAAAATTCTTGAAATTGCTTCCACACGCTTTGTCTGTTCCTTTCACTGTTTTTCGACACTGAATCTTTATTAATAGATTCTATTTCAGAGTTTTAAACATTACCAAAACGACACATTAAAATATTATATTGATGCGCACAAGCTATTTTGGACCTGAAACAACTTCTATCGCTATCTAACAAAGTTTTTACAGCGGTAAAAAAGGTAAAGTGATGGCGATAAACATCTGAGATTGGTTTAATTTGAATATATCCTTGTGTAGCATTGGCTACTTACGACACGGACAGATATGAGTGAAATAGTCATTGAAAGCATGCATACAGGTGAACATACGAATATTAATGAAAGATATGATTGTGGAGAACAAATTTAAAGAAGAAATCGCTAACTTCAATTTTCATTGAGAATGTGAAAATCGTTTTCCACAATATTATAGTTGCAGGAAGCCGCCTAGAAAAATCAAACTTTGTAATTTTCAATAATTCCTAGTTATTAGAGAACATCAGACCTCTGACATCTTTTTATCTTTATATTTTACTCTATTCTTACAAGAAATTTTAAGAAAAAAATGGAGCAAGTTTTGAGAAAAGGTTGAAAAAATCTCAGAGGCTTCATGTATAGTATCCCCAAAATTGCCATCTGGGATAAAAGTTTTTTTATTTATGAATCCTTGTTCGACAAAAATTTGCCTTTCAAGGGTATGAACAATTACAATAACTTGATCGAATATGAAGAACAACTTAAAAAGTAACCTCTAAACAGAGGCGTAACAACTATATGGCAGACACGGCACGTGCTACGGGCGCCACTCACAAGGGGGCGCTATTTAGAATACATACGCTTAAGCAAATAACAAAAACCCTAGTTTTAAGTATCCTGACAGAGGCGCTAATTCTACGTTTGCCATGAGCGCCTGGATACCTTGATACGCCTCTGCCTTTAAACATGCTACTAACATACAAGTAGTATTTAGGTTTAATTTTTGTGAGTCATAATTATCTTTAAAACTATATAAAAGTGGTAAGTGGAAAATAATACATGACAAATTACACAATAAATAAGAATATGTAGAGAGAGAAGATAAATATTGAGGATCTTTTGAGTAGGAAATGTTTTGAGTAAGGTGATTTAATTTGCAGAAAAGAATTGATTGGTTTGCCTAGTTGACAAGAAGTATATGCAGGAAAAGAAGGAAGAAAGCATAAAGTTGAAAATCGAAGAACCTGAAAGTCGAAGGTCGAATCTGAAAGTCGAAGGATCCAAGATTTTAAAGGAAGAATACTAACTTCGTGTAACATTTTTTGATAATTCCTAATGAACCAAGGAACCTTTAACATTTTTCTTAAATATTCTTTTGTATGTAAAAGGGTTGAAAAACACCGGGCGCAGAGCGATGCGATGAGACGCGATGCGACGCGTCGCGACGCGACGTGACGTGACGTGACGGCAGATTCAGTAACGCATACGGGGCGCGAAACGATGCGATGTGAATTGGTGTGAATAGTTGGAAAATGGCGCTGTCGAAAGCACGGGAGTTATGTCTGTATAAAAACATGTATTTAAAATGGAAGGTTGCGAGTCGTAAGTGAAGAGATTGGATGAATACAAGGTGTTCAGTAAAGCAGGAGTAAGGGGAATATCACCATCAATTTCCCATAATTATTCGCAATAATGAAAAAATGCAGTCATATTTCAATTGTTCACTTAGAGAACGAAAAGTTGAAAAACTGCACAATTCTATCTTTAGGTACCGATATGTGGCAACTGGGTGTAGGGTAGGGCAATTCCGAAAAGCTAGACTTGTCTGAAGAAACTAGGAAAGTAACTAGTGGGAGAAAGTGTGAGCTGTTCTGTAGCACATTTGTTTCAATATGCACATTTTATTTAATTGTGATTGTTGAAACATATCCTACGTCAAAGGTAAATGCTTGCACTTTGCAGACAGCACTTAGCCATTTTGCTGCTAAAATTAAAGCTTCATGGAAAAATTTGAAGACATGGTGATATATTACTTCTGTCAATGACGTGATCTTATAATCGTCGAATCAACCCACGTCACGTTAATGTAACAATTTTCAACAATTATTTCTTTGATGTATACTCTTTTATTGATTACATTAATATTATTATGGATTGAATTTGTTTCATTATAATTTCAGTTTAAAAACAAAGTCCTTTTGCAAGAGGCTTAAAATATAAGCTGCGGTTAACGTATTTAAATTAAGTGGCTCATACAACCAGAACAGTAAGCAGTTGATTTAAAAAAATGATTTTAAAGGGATGTAGTAGAACACTGTAAAGCACCATTAAAAACAAGTGAAATGATGTAAAAATGAAAACAAACAAAAAATTGTTATATGAAAAAGTATTCTCTGACTTTATAGCGTAAATTCATCTAAAATCTGTTTTACTGTCAACGTAAATCAATTTAGCAAATGGCATGGGAATACAAGTACAAAGGAAGTGAAAGTGCTTAATATTATTTTTTATAAAATATGAAGTATCAAGGAATGTTGTAAGCGGCTTGATGTGCTCAACTTACCTCACTAGACACTCAAATGTCTACGAAATACTTAGAGGTTTACATATGTACACAAGATGTCAAGTGCCAGTAATATTTCTTCCGTTCAAGGATCATAAATAATTAAACATTGCATTAGAAGCAAAATTGTGTTCCTGAAGTAGTGGCCGTACTTTAACATTACAAGGTCTTGTATTCATTAGCAATGCCATACTGATTACCCTCGACAGTGATTAATGTCGTTGTAACACGCCTGATGAACACTTCTGGGATTTCAATGGCATATGTTTTGAATAGAATAATGAGAACTTATCCCCTATATCATGCACATCAGTCTACATGAATGAGACTAAAATCAACAAGTCATTATGTAGCGCGGGCATTACTCTTTCCGCAGTTGAGCTGTCAGATTCTTTATTCTATATTTCAAAAACCACTATAAGAAAGCAAGAAAAAAATATTCATGAATGTGACAAGTAGGCTGAACCGTACAGAGATTTATGCATTCCTGCAATCTCTGGTAAGTAAATGGCGGTTAATCTGTTACAGTGTGATTCATTATTACATATTTTAAATATTAAATGGTTCAGTACTGAATATTGTAATGAAGAACACGCGAATATAAATAGGATTTTTCATTCCAGTAATTCCAGTAATAATATTGAGTAACCTCCCTACATCTCAGGTTATATTGTATTGAATTTTTACAGAACGTGTAAAACATACAATATTAATAGTCTTTGAGACTACGACACACTAAAAGATGGAGTCCGGTGGTGAGCCAAATGTTCAGGTTGGAACGTGAGCCCGAGATCTGGCTCCCGAAAGCTGAAGCACCAGTCCTAATGGAGCTGTTTCGTGCTCCACTTGTTTGGCACCCTCGGGCAGAAGGCCAAGACACATGCTCACGCATCGCGGATTCAGAACTCAAATTCAATTCCTTATTCAGAGCGCTCGAACGTGAGGATTCTCGCAATAAGACGATGAATATTTAACGTCGTTCCGCCCCAGTTCCTCATCTGATTGCACGCATCAAGAGATGCGCCTAACCTGAATGTGTATATTCTTTTTAAAATTTCGCACTGGCTTTTTCGGTGGCTCAGGGCATCAATTGATGTCAATGCAGTGACTCTTACTGGGAGGTCCCGGGGTTCGAGTCCAGACGGCGGCAAGGTTTTTGACACTAGCTAGATACCTAGGTCGAATTCAGCTGCTGACTGGAGAAGAAGTGTAGCGGCTGTCTGCTCTGATAAGTTTTCGTGATTTCTCCGATCGACACCAAATGAATGCCGCAGCAGGCCTAGCATGGAATGCCTAACAAACGTGCTTTGGACCGCGAGCGATCTTTCTTTTCTGTTCTTTATTCTATCTTATCTATCCATTCCTTACGTACACACTTACAACACACAACTACACAATCACACACGTTATTATCACAAGATTGAGAATTGGCCATTCTTCTCTCACCCACTCTCATCAAATGAAAAAAACCGACCCTGACATCTGTCCAAAATGTGGAGGAATTTTATCAACGTCACACATTCTCCTTGATTGTTCCAGTCTCCAAAATCTACGAAACTCTCTTGGAATCAAGAACGAAATTTATGAAATGTTGAATTCAGTAGAAAGTTTCAAAACAATTTAAACTTATCTTAATTTGTCTGGTTTAGATAATATGATATGAATAATTGCAAAATTTGTTGTACTTCATATTTCAGTTTATAGTTATTTCTCCTGTTTACTCTAAATTTAAAAGAAATGTATCTCTAATATAAATCAATAGTGGTCGCTAATGACCACAGATGTTTTTAACGAGACCTTAAATAAATAAATTTAAAAAAAACAATCACACACGGTGGGAGCTTAGAGATTGCGCGGATTGGGAGGGTGCGGTGCCAGCAGGTGGGAGAGACCTGGCTGAGGACAACTCTGGAAGCCAACGTGTAGGTCGACGTGGGATTTCGGCACCCAACGGGGAAGACCATCGCCACCTCCCGCTATAAAACATGATGTACACTTACGGGACTAATAACCTTAGCTACTTCCTCGTCCGAAAACACTTATCAGTCAATCAAAAATTTCACCATTTCAAACTGACGGGTTCGTAATTACACTTAATGTACCATTAATAACCTAATTGCATATTTTTCTGTGAGACAACGAGAAACGTAGGCATTCTACAAGATCAATGATTTACGTTCGTGAAAGTGAAAACAAATGTGTCGAATATATAAAGCTTACTGGGAAAGACAGCAAAAATACATGATGTCGAATAAGCAGTTTGTATTATTTCATTCACGAAAGGGTGATTGCAAAATCTGAGAAAACCTTTGTTGTTATTATAGATTATTCTTTCTAGAATGATCGTTTACATAATGATTCTTACACACGAAAACGCATCCTCACCTGGTTCAAAGAGAAAAAAACATCGCGTGAAATAGTTTGGATTGCTACGATACTTGGGTACGTAAGCATTCTTTAATTTGTTCGTAATTTTGTTCTAAACTTCAACTCAATTTATTAAAAAACGTTGTTCACAGATAAATGCTACTCAGTTGCTTCATGCACAATATTTCTCAGTCCCATAGTTCACGATTTTCGTTCACTTACGTCATACAATATATATATATATATATATATATATATATATATATATGTTTTCAATGTATATAATTATATATATATATATATATATATATATATATATATGTTTTCAAGACATTTATCACGGTGTACAAAATTTAAGGAGAACATGGACAAACTATTACTTTTTATTGTATGTTTTCTTAGACAAATGCAATGCATTATTGAAAGAACGCAACTTCAACACAGTCTTCATCAAGGACATTGACGGCAGATCGAAATCATTTCAATATAATATAATGAAAACTAACATCACAGGGCGTTCCAGTGTAAATATTGGTATTTGACGTTTTGGACGAAATCGAAATTTTTAATGTTGACAAATAAGGATTAACTCTGTATTCCAACGGAACGGAAAACAAATGGCACTGAAAATTTGCTCGAACGTTTTGCTGATGCGTCTCCGTAGATAGAAGTATGAGGCTTCGCTTTGCATTTTCCTGCGAAACGTGTTATCTCAGTTACCTTTTTACTCAATTGCTTTATTTTACATAAAGTGTTTACTAAGCGACTCACATTTATGTATCCTAACACCTCATATCACTCATTGTAAGCAAAAAATAGCATTCGATACATCCCTTTAGGGTATTTTGGTAACTGCAAGTGTGTGCGTATGTGCGAATCCGTCACTCAGGGTTCAACCACTTCCTATTCACCAATCGAGACATGCGGTGTCATTAGACGCGTCTCGGTCTCTTGATGGGGAACTGATCCGTTCAGAAGATAATATGAAATTTCCAAAAACGTGTTTTTCCGTGTTTTGCCGTTGCGACCTTAGTGCAGTTGCGCTCCCAGTCCTAGTTGTAGTCTCAATTGTGACACAGTCGTTGTTGCAGTCACAGTCGCTGTCGTAGTCGCCGACGCAGTCATTATTGCAATCGCACAGGCAGTCACAGTTGCAGTCGCAGCCGCAGTCGCAGTCGCAGTTACACTCGCAGTTGCAGTCACAGTTGGATCCGTAGTCGCAGTTGCAGTCGCATTTGCAGTCGCAGTTACACTCGCAGTTGCAGTTGCGGTCATAGCCGCAGTCGCAGTTGCAGTCACAGTCGCAGTCGCAGTTGCAGTCGCAGTTGCAGTGCAGTCGCAGTTGCAGTCGCATTTGAAGTCGCAGTTGCAGTCGCAGTTGCAGTCGCAGTTGCAGTCGCAGTTACACTCGCAGTTGCAGTTGCGGTCATAGCCGCAGTCGCAGTCGCAGTTGCAGTGGCAGTTACACTCGCAGTTGCAGTTGCGGTAGCACTCGCAATCCCAATCGCAGTCGCAGTAACATACGAAGACACATTCGAAGTCGAAATCGCATTCGCATCGGACACCAGAGTCGCGCGTGGCACGCGCGTGTGTTCGCGCGGCGCAGAGGGACTCACTTGCCGCGCAGCAGCACGGAGAGGCGCTCGTCGGCCGCAGTCACCTCCTCCACGGCGTAGGTGTCGCCCGGCTGCAGGCGCAGCACCTGCCCCTCGCGCGTCAGCTCCTGCGCAGCAACCACCAACACCTCGCTCAGCTCCTCCCTTTCGTCCCACACACCACGTCAAACTCTTAACCCGGGAGTGCCCGCAATGTACTGCGGTTTTTCTAACTTTGCCCCTCAAGGCCCGTCTTCACAACGGAATATGTCACGGTATTTCGCGTCGTTCTCAGTCGTCCCGCCGTATATCGCATGATCGCGATCGTATCAAGCATTGCTTGCGATCATGCCACTTCTAGCGGCGTGACGAAACAATACGCGAAATACCGTGTGGTATTCCATCGTGGTCGTACGGGCTTGAGAGGTAGAGTTAGAAAAATCGCACTTCAGGTAGACTCACGCTAGTGCCCGCAATGTATCTCTCAGATATAGATGAAACTTTTCGTGAATGGGAAAGATCTGAAGCTCTACTAACTAAAATGCGAATTTTATTTAGTTTGTACATGTTTCTCAATCAACTGTTAATAAATCGTACACTTGTCTTAGACACGCCTGAAAATAATTTAATGATACGTATCGCTTACGCCAGGAGCTCATAATGCTCTGGCGCCAGAGGACACAACGTATCTGACATATCCCACAGCATGGTGATCAAGTTTCAGCATGCTCACGGGAAATGACGCATCGAAAAAATAAAAATAGAAGGCCAGGCGTTCTCAGAAAAGTACAATAAAGGAATACATCAAATATCAGACACCTAATGCATTGCAATAATTCACGAACACAAACTTGCCCTGGTTTGGATGTCACAGATCTATTGCGAGCACTCCCAGGTTCAACGTTTCTCCTTAATTTCCCTTTGAGGCGCCGAATACGTCATTCCCCCTCATAGCATTATTGTGTACCTGAAAACAGTTATTTTTATATTGAGAGCGTGAAACGATTGTTGGTTTCTTTCGCCATGAAAATTGAGTATTTTGCTGAGATTGATAGGTTGAGGGGGAAAATCGAAAGCAATCGAAAACAATCCTTGCAGCACATATAAACTCCCATTTTATTATGATCCCAGAAAAAATAAATAGTAAAAATCCTGTGTGCCTTTGTGTATGTATGCGTGTTGTGTGTGGTGTGTTGTGTATGGTGTGTAGTGTGTGTATGCGTGGTGCGTATGGTGAGTGTGGTGTGTGCGTGTGTGCGTGTGTGTGCATGTGTGCGCGTGTGCGTGTGTGTGCGTGTACGTGTGTGCGTGTGCGTGTGTGCGTGTGTGTGCGCGTGCGTGTGCGCGCGCGAGTACCTTGAAGTGCTGCCGGGAGACGCGCAGGGGCTTGAAGAGCTTGAGGTAGAGCTCGGCCAGCTCCAGCGACAGCGGCGGCGGCAGGTGGCGCGCCGCCAGCAGCGCCGCGTGCAGCGCGTTCAGCACCACCAGCCCCGTGTTCCAGGCGAAGACGTCGGGCGAGCACACGTGCAGGCCGGCCCACAGCGCCGACAGGAAGAAGCCCACGCACAGCAGCGCCCTGCGCACGAACCACCGCCACCACCCACACTCAATAACACAACTCTTCACTACAACAAAAAATACACTGCCACTAGTAAAAGTTTCTTCATATTAAGAAACAAAACATTTTTAGACTACCACTAGTAAAATCTTCTTTCGTAATGAAAAAAAAGACTAGTAAAGACTAGACTGCCACTAGTAAAAGCTTCTCACTGAGAAACCAAACATTTTTTAGACTGTCACTAGTAAAAGCTTCTTTCTTAATGAAAAACAAAACATTTTTAGACTGCCACTAATAGAAGCTTTTTTCTTAATGAAAAACAAAACATTTTTGGACTTTCACCAGTAAAAGCTTCTTCATAAAAAATTAGACTGACACTAGTAAAATCTTCTTCATAATGAAAAACAAAGCAAAATTCCATTTTAGACTGCTACTATTATTTACTAAAACGAATCTTCATTTTTTTACTAAAACAATATTCTCTCCCGGACAGCCAGGTATTTACTAAAACAAAATTTATTTTTAGACTCCCACTAGTAAAAGAGTTTCTTTCGGGTCATTCATAACGTGCTAAAAGTTCGGTTTTTAGCTCGAGTGCTTGAAGTAAGACGATGCACAAGTCCACGAGTGCTTAAAGTAAGACGATGTTACAGATAAATATGTGAATTCAACAAAGGAAACAAAATTATTTCGACTGAACGCATCGGCCACAACTGACCTTCATGTGTCCTTAAGTGATTTGTATATTTGAATTAAAATAAAATGAAACAGGCTCTGGTGGTGTAGGAACCACGTGGTAAAGGTGATTTTATTTTGCTCGGAGAATTGTGCTATTGGCCGACAAAATCTCTCTTTAACCTCTCATATCATAAATAACTATTTTCAATTAACAATCATTAACCGACCAATATGAACCCTATTTCAACTGTTTATTACATATGTAAGGAAGTGCTACAAATACAAAACAGTTTTTTTAAATTTCAACTTCTCCGACCTTTTGACCCATATCATTGTTGTTGGAGTAGGGAAGAAAAAAATTATATGTTATATTTTCTTAGACATCAGTTAGAGGTTGGTTTTTTATTGTTAAATAACCGTTTATTAATAAAAGTTTTTTCTTTTTCCTCTCAATGAGTTTTTTTCTTTCTCCTCTCATTGAACCAATTAAGATCATTATGGTGGTAGTGTCGAAACGTCTTGGGAGTGGAGAAAAAAATAAAAAGCATGTTTTGTATTTTTTAGACATGTAATAAACAGGTTGTAACTTAGTTTTTGTCTATTAAAAGGTCGATAGTAGCAAAAGAAATTACGTTAAAATATTTATAATAACACTCAATTTGTGAAGAAACAAACTCAATAATATGCTGCTGAAGCGCTATCTAAGAATCTCTACTTTTCTCTTTGGTCCGAAATGACAGCGTTTCGTACATTTTTTATAGTCTTGAGGTTTTTATATACATATAAGCAATGATAAAAACCTAATAAAACAATTAATAAATATATTAATTGTTATTAATTAATGTTAATTGTTATTAATTAATTATATATGATTAATAGTTAATTATATAATTAATTACCTTATAATTAATTATATAATTGATTGTTATTAATTATATTACATCAGTATATATAATGAAGTTGATTCTATTATCACGAACAAAGTGATTTTTTGAATGATCTTAGATATGGTCTTCAATATTTTCGTTCAAATTTGTTTTAAAATTTATTAGTAATCAAATAGGTAATTCTTTTGTGGATGCTATTATCAAACGAACTTTCAGTCATTGGTGTATATAATCACATTTGGCATTGCACCTGATTGGGTCATTATCATCAGCCTCCAAGCAACATATTACCACTCAATTCAATTTCAATGTTCAAACACGACCTTTGAAACACCCGCTTGGAATTGTGTCAGCGTGGTAGCGTGGAACTGACAGTAGGTGGCAGCTGAGCATGGGTGACCAAGGTCCACTATGTGATCAAAAGTATCACAGGGACGGTGGTGTTATGGCGTGGTTTTGTTTTTCATGGAGGGGACTTGCCCCCCTTCTTGTTTTGCGTGGCACTATCACGGCACAGGCCTACGTTGATGTTTTAAACACCATCTTGCTTCCCACTGTTGAAGAGCAATTTGGGGATGGTGATTGCATCTTTCAACGCGTTCGAGTACCTGTTCGTAATGCATGGCCTGTGGCGGAGTGGTTACACGATAGTAACATCCCTGTAATGGACTAGCCTGCACAGAGTCCTGACTTGAACCCTATCGAACACCTTTGGGATTTCGTGCTTCGTGCCAGGTCTCACCGACCTACATCTGTACCTCTCCTCATTGCAGCACTCCGTGAAGAATTTCTGCCATTCCCCAAGAAAACTTCCAGCGCCGTGATTGAAAGTATGCCTGCGAGAGTGAAAGCTGTCATCAAGACTCAGGGTGGGCCAGCACCCTATTGAATTCCAGCATTACCGATGGAGGGCGCCACGAACTGGTAAGTCATTTTCAGCCACGTGCTTTGATTACTTAGCGTATGTACAGTGATTGCGGTCAGGTGAGCAACGACCGAGGAGCCGGTTTCACTCTCTCCCCGCCGCCACTGTCGGAGTGAGGGTAATTACAAGATTCCTGCGCCATCTGGGAATGTATGGATGAATGGTGCACAGACGGCAAAGGCGATGAGAGATTTACCTACCCAAGTTATGAGTGGTGTGACGAGATAGTGCTCAGACAGTGTACGGTAACAGACAGAGCTTTGGATTTCAGACGGACGTATTCTGGGGGATTTGACAGCCAACCTATTTAGAACATATTTCTAGTAGAAATGAATTGCTCAATTAATTTCTTCATCCATTTAGCAATCTTTGAAGTATAAACATGAAAATTGTATCTGTTAATTTTGAAGTGTATTGTACACATTAATTAAACGACTGTAGAGTTCGTATTTAATTTCATTCACTAAATTATTTCTATCATCCACATTCATTAAAACACTTAGGAAAGTTTCAAATATATATTTTCATTGTGAAGTTTTCAATCGGATTGGCGAATTTAAAGAAAATTCATTCATATTTTAACGACAGTTTAGGTATTTATTTAACCACTGTTATATCATTTCAATAAATTTTAATTTTATTTCATTCAGCATTTTTTTGGATGAAATTTATATGATTGCCCAAATGAGACATTAATAACGAATGTTGGCTTGTCGAATTGCAAACATTCCATGACCCAAATGCTGTATAAGTCGACCCGAAATGAACCCTCTCCATTCAGAGTACAGATTACGTTTGGCTGAAAACATTTACCAACACCACTCATCTCTGGGAGAGTTTCTGAAAATATTAATATATTCATTTCCTGACAACGAATGTTTTATTTCACCGGCGCACGCAATATTTGCTTTTTTTGTGTGCTTCCACATGCATGTCCTTGTGATATTTGTGACAGGGACCTTCTGATTTATATGAAAGAACGTCCACGTCTATAAACGATGCGAGTCCTGCTGTAATATGAACGTTCGCCATAAAATACAGGATGCAGAGCTGAAGCCATTTATACTCGAATATAAAAGACGTTCACCCTTATGACGAATATTGCTGCGTGGGCGTAGTATGTGAGTTGTGAGAGGACGTCGTCTTTTTAGTGAATTCAAGTTTCACTAAGGGTTTGTAATATATAGAAACTAGTGGAACAACGACGTAATACATTCTCGGGTCATTTATAAGTTTTATTGCAAAAGCTGTACTGAAGTGTGTATGCCGTGCATATTTAATCAATTATCTGCAAATTATTCTTTTAATCTAACCAAATCGAACTAAATGAAATCCAGTACATTTCACTACGTGGAATATTATTTAGTGTCTTCATTTTCTATTAATTATGTTTTTACAAAAAATTCGATCTTCTTGGTTTATATAAGACGAAATAAACATCTACACTGCGTTCAACATAACTTTCTGCCATGACAACAATGTTCAAAACCACTCCAGCTTTAAATACGTAGACTCATTCACACGCAATTAACATTTTGTTTCAATTCCATAAAGTATACAAAAAATATGATAGGGAATATTCAGACGGAAATTAAATCAACAAATCGGTTGGGATTTTGTTCCTGTACTACTGACATCTTATATAACTATTGTTTTAAACAAAATACTCAAGACCAGTTGAATGTGGCGTCGCTGACGCTATATTCTGTTTTAAAAGTATTTTCATGTATTGAAAATTCCTTTCGTACTTCATTTCTTTCATGCGTAGCTTTGTTCAAATATGTTCTTACAGTATCTGGCATTGAATTAACCAATGAATCGTAGTAGCTGATAATGTCATCCTCCCCTTCAGAAATTTTCCACAAATTCTCAATTTCAAAATTATAATCGCCGCAAAAAACACTTGCAGTTATTGATGATGCGAATAGTGTGACGTCGTGTGGTTAGGATATAGGCCACAAGAACACAGACACGAGTGATTTACATACAATTTATGTGCAAAACTATTTTCATATGCAAGTTTTCACTTTGAGGAGTTTGTTGGAGCGAACTCCCTTCACCCCCATCTCTACACACACCTTGCGGTGGCTCCGACGAATAGCCAACTCGGCCTACTCGCGACTCGGCATCTGTAGCGCCCTCTGCCCTAGTGGTGGACAACCAGTCAGACGTGCCCGAACTCATGGGAGTACCACGTGCACACAGCACTCCGAGCCAGCCTGGGCCGACAAGTTTTTGCAGTATTACTTCAAGGAAACCAAGAAGTGTTACTGCTGTGACCGCCCGCGCGCAGTCAAATATCCCGCCGCCGTGCCGCGTCACAGCATCGGAGGCGCCATCAAGCGAAGCGGCGGACAGCGGCAACGGGCCGGCCAGGGCGGAGAACGCGCGCCCGTCTCGGGTGGATAGGCGCGCTAAGACTCGCCGCTGTCCCTATGGCAGGGCTATCAGCGAGCGGCAGCGGCGGGCGGACTATAAAGCGGCGCCGGCCCAGCCCCGGACACAGTCGCAGGAGAGCGAGCAACGAGTACTGGTCGGCAGCGGAGTGGACAGCGATTTGGCAGCGAAGATTCTGGTGACGGCGACTTGGGCTACAACGACGGACTTCTCTTCTGGATACTTGGCGACCCCGGCATTATCGGAACATCTACTGGCAATTGGCGACCCGGCTAAGTTTTTCTGCTCTCTCTCCTGGTTATTCGGCCACAAGGCATTGTACCCGTATTCAAGAGTATTGTAGCAATATTGTGAAATAAACCAAAACTGTTTTTTCTGAATATCTCTCCTTTGTTTGGATCCTACAGTTACCTGCGAGTGGTTTCGCAGCATCCCTCATAAAGGTTCAAAACACGTGGCTTGACACGTCATCTGCCCCCATGCGCTGCCTTGGGACGCTCAGGAAGAGAGCCGTCTTAACACCCGACACATCGGTGCGGGGCCCTGGAAATCCCTTCTGTCCGGTGTGGCGTTAATGTTCGGGTAACTATTTTTAGCCACCCTCATGCCCATATCTTCCAAGTGCGTCTCTCGTGCAGGAAGCCTATCCATGTGACGCTGCAATACTTCCATTTTTATACAGCTACATGTTTACGATTTTAAATATCTATACTAATAAAAGTGAATTCAACGACATGCAATCGACATCGATTGCACAAAATGTATGTGCGATTGTATGTGAGAGTGTATGAATAGATACGAAACATACACAGGCTCTTCTTCACGATTTCACGAAGTGTCCTTGCAAAGTTTTGTAAAGATTAATACACTATTAACGTGAAACCTGTATTCATGAAAAGTCAGCATTCTATTATTTGAGTATAACATGCCATAAATTGAAGTTATCGAATGTACTCGTCGATGACTTCAGGGCGGTCCAAGGCCAAATGGGAATAGAGATGGTAAAATAGGAGATATGAGGGATGAGGAATGGTAGGTGTCGTGGTGTTCAGCGCCGTACAATATTCGAATACTATTTGATATGAAGTACCTGTGCATTATCGGCGATATCTATGATAAATGGTTTCACGGATGGATGAGTAATGATTGATTGATTATTTAGCATTTCCGAGAGCGTCGTTTACTCATGCAGTTCATTTTCTATCACGCGATTTGGCGGTGTTCTTCTCTTGTTGGATGGAGAGAGCTGTGGGCGATCTACAAAACAGCTCATGGGGTTTTCAGCATCCATGCATCTTCTCCCACCCCGGAAACTGCCCGCGTGGGGATAAGCTCTTTAGCTCCCGACTGGCTACTCGAGAAATGTGGTAGGGAAGTGTAAGCGTGTGTAAGGAAGTGGTGTGGATAGAACAAAGAAGAGAAAGAAAAGACGTCGACCGGTCCGTGGCCCGATTGTTAAGGTACTGTTCCGGCATTTACCTAGGACTGATCGTAGAATCCACGGCATATCGGAACATCGGCGATCGGAGCAGCCGGCTGCTAGAATTCTCCTCCAGAAGACTCAATTCGACCTAGATGTGTTCATCTAGCTAGTGTCGAAAATTATGCAACTGTCGGGACTCAAATCCTAGGACTTCCCGGTTAGAGGCGTTGGCGTGACATCACCTGATACTCTGAGACATCTCGGCCGGTGATACGTGTTGAGGCTGACGTAAAATGATTATTCCATTCATGAAATTTCAGCCAATAGCGTGCTAGAACTGGCACCCTACCAGCCAATTAGAGACGACTTTACCATGCATATTTGTCAGTTATTGATTATCACCTCCTAGGAGGTGATAAATTTTGCGTCTTGTTTTTGTCTACTGATAGAGGTTATGTAATTTTGCTATTATTTTTATGCCATGGTCGGGTGTGTATCTTTTGTTTGGAATTGTTTGAGCGCAAAATGTTACAGCAAAGGTTTGGTTAGACGTCGAATGACGAAATAGAGGAAATTACTTGTAAATCCAAACCAAATAACACACTCAACAACAGGAAATATATTTGGAATCAGTTTGAGAAATTTTGTGAGGAAAGGAAATATAAATTAACCGCAAGTAATACAAATCAGAAAATATAAACTTTAAAGATTGTGTATTCAAAAACTGTTTTTTCAAGTAATTTCGCTCTTAGTTTGTCTTATGTTTATTTTGTTTATAATTGCTCTTGTATATATACTTCTGTTCGATGTAAACATATTTGAATAAAACAATATTAATTATTAATAGTACATTATATTTATGAAATTTCATTCGTGAAATAGTCTTAGTAAATTTTCAAACCACTCGTGGAATTATCTATGATAATTCAATAGTGAAATCAGAGCCAGGGGAAACCGAAGGACTCCGAGAAAACTTGCAGGAAATCACTTTGTGCACTAGTTTATACGGTTGGATCGATGAAGTTTTTGACTCCGGCACTCAGACGTGATAGGTTACCGATTTTATTACTACACCAAGGGTCGCCAAGCAATGGTGTTTTTTACTTTCTCGCTACTGAGTACAGGCAAAACGTCTGTATGTCCGTCCGTATGTCTGTCTGTCCGTTCGTCTGTGAAGAACGATAGTGGATAACCGTTCAGCCGATATTCTCCAAAATTGATATTCTCCCAATCCATCTGGCTGATGTCGCGGTCCCTGGAATTTGAAACCCATATTATAATTTGGGGTGGTACTTTACGTAAAGATTTTGGGATATTTTCCAAATTTAAAAAAAATGGCTCCACCGTTTTTGATTAAATTTTGTTGTTGGACAGTGTGAAGTACGTTTAAGAGAATGGTGTATGTTTCATGTTCGTTGAAAAATAATTTTTCGAATATTGAAAAAGCTCAAATTTCTTCTACAATCAAAATATTAAATATATAGACATTTTTCTTAATGAGTGAGTACTTTCGCGTAATTTTGCAGGAAAATACGGACGAGAAAGTTCGTGCTGTTTAGCACCACTAGTTATTTTACCAGACTCGTGTAGTTCCTCCGCAGTGCGTTCATAGGATTTCAGAATGGTAATTTCTCTCTGCTTTTGTTCTTCGTTTCCCCTGTCTTCTATATCATCGTCTAAGTAATTCATAAGTTAAATGAGTGTAAATGTTATATACTACTGAAAGTTACATATGTCGTAAGTAATTTATTATTAGCTTTGTATCGACTTAACTCATAATTAAAACCATTTTCTTGACGATCCCAAATTTATTATTTATCAAATCGCCAAAATTTGTTTATTAAATCACCTGTATTCCGTACATTCAAACACGTCAATAAAGGAAAACATACAAATACGCACATCCAATTACAAATTTATGGAGATCATATCACATTTACTCACTGAGTTTTCTTTAGCATTGAACTTGCTATTATTGGTTATGAAAGCAAAGATATCTCTTAATTAACCATTCTAGTTTTATACTGAAATCAGCAAAATTACTTTTATTATGTATTTAAAATTAAATTTCTTTTTATGCAAATTTACAATGTGTGTGGAACGACATCATATTTTTAGAATATTAATTTATGTAGTATGTCGTGCGAAAGGAAACAGCCAGTTGTGCGGAGATTTATAATAATTAATATATTACATGTGTGTACTTAGCAAAATCTGCTTAAAAGTTCGTAAAATATTTGTATATTTTTTTGAGAAAAGAGGAGATATTTCATAAAACACTTACACCAAGAATCAAATTTATTGCGTAAAGTACTGCAGTGTTATGAGCAATAACGGAACACCTTAGCCATACCAGAACATAGTAAGAACACCTTCCGATATCAACAAAAGCCGTGTTGTAGAATATGAATCTCGTAGGAAATTCCTCAGGACCTCCTACGCAGCGGAATATTCTGTGCGAATTCTTGTGGCGAAGAAAGTTCCCGGCAACAGCAGCGCTCCTGCGTGCGTGCGTGGGCGCGTGCTGGCGGGACGCAATCATGCAAATGCTTCTCGCGAACGCGGCGCTATCTGTCCGCGAAATCTGACGCCGCTCCAGGCGGCAGCGACCGTGCGGCACGCAGCTCCGCGACGCAACGCGACAGGACGCCAGGCAGCCACGCGCCGCTGGCGCCAGGCGGGCCCAGGGAGAGGGAAGAGAGATGGAAACAACAGGAACAGCGAAAGGCAAAGAGCGAGGAAAGTGAAAGAGAGAGAAAGAAGAATAGAGACGGTAAAGGAAGAAGTAAAGAGGAAGGGAAGAGAAAGAGGGAAAGAGAGGGGGAGAGGGAAGAGAAAGAGAGGGAAGACAAAGAGAGGAAAGACGAAGGGAAACAGAGAGAACAGAAATAGAGGGAACGAGAAAGAGAATGAAGAGAGAAGGGGAATGTAAACAGGGAGGGAGGAGAAAAAAAAGAAGAAGAGAGAGGGAGACAGAGATGAAAACGAAGAGATAAAGAAGGGAGGGATAGTGAGGAGGAAAGAGATTGTGGAAGAGAAAGAGGAAGAAAGATAAGGTGAAAGAGGGAGGGAGAGGGCAGTGGAGGGAGTGGGAGAAAGAGGAGGAAAAACAGATGTGAACAAGTAAAGGGAGGACTGTCAAATCAGAGAATGATTGCATTTCTGGTTCGGAGACCGGTTGGCTTACTACATGTTAAAATCCGTGGATTTCCCGGAAAGCGGGTTCAGTCCATACCGAGAAGCATGCATTTTAGAAGACAGTTTTTGCTGTAATCAAATTAGATATTCGCATCATATTCCCTTAGCCAATGGCGATTCGTGTGTCCAACAGATATGACTAGCCGCTGGCTGTAATTATAGTTGGTGTTACTACTGAAAGTAGACAATGGCGAACACCAATAAACGCAAAGAAAGATGAATATCTGACATTAGGAGCTCATACTTTGTATGGATATCAAGAGGAACGAAAACCCCATGGAAAGTAAACTACGAAATTCACTAAGAAACAAGGAGGAAATAAGAAGGACAAGCGGAACATATCGGAATTGAGAAAAAGAAGGTGAGATCATATGTTTGTAAGGAAATGTCGCGACTGCCGCCTCCCACTTGTCACTTGTCGATGTTAGCGTTCCGATACCATTAAAAGGCGAGGGTTTCGCACCTCGGCCCTCTTTCTATGACATAATCACGAGCTTTGATGCCGAAGGCACGTGCCGCGCCGCGACCCTCTAGAAGGCTACGCCACCGAGGTAAGTTGCCATTATCATGTTCTTTTTTATTACCCGAGTTGCTGAGTCCTCCGCAACCCGTGACAGAAAGAAAGGAGCAAAGAAAGAACGAGAACACTTATGCAATACTAGGCTTTTGCCAGATAACAGAGACTTAGCAATCAAACATAAGTCATGTGTTCATTGAAAGAAAAAATTTCTATGATTATTATGTCCCTTGGAAGTAATCTCAGTATCAGAAGCAAAAAATTATTTTATATTACATCAATCCAACAACTTTGAGTTACGGAAGCAGAGGACTTGTTGACTTATATTTCTAGGCACGACAAGTGAAAGTGCCACTACTATCGTTAATAAAATGAGTTTTTTATCCTGAGAAGTAGCGGTGTTCTTCTCTCCCTGGACTGACAGAGCGAGCCAAAGAGCGAGAGCAAGAAAGGGCGAGAGTGAGAGATAGCAAGAGAGAGCGAGCGAGAAAGTAAGATCGAGAGAGAGCGAGTGAGCAAGAGAACGAGAGAGAGAAGAATGAGAGAGCGAGAAGGTGGGAGGTTGAGGAGGGCGAGAGGGCGACTGCGAGCGCGAGCGAGCGAGCGAGCGAGAGAGAGAGAGGGGGGGAGAGAGAAACAGACATTCAGAGGCAGATTGTTGTGGTAGAGAAATTCAGTGTTTCAAATAACACATTTGGGGTGAATTTGTTTTACAAAATTTAAGTATTGCATGGAGCATCTTTATAGACGTGAAACGTGTTATTATCATTAAGCACATTAGGAAAGTAATGTTTGTTAGAAATTTACCATCAGCAAAGTTACTGTACCGTAAAAATAATTCTTATTATGTCTTCAGATCGGTTATGAAGTCATTAAGGCTATTTCTGGAATCTCCCTAGTAAATTGAATGGTATGTCCGACATCATATGCATGCCACGTGATTAAAATATGTGTAACACTTAACTACGTTTATTGAGGCGAATTGAGGTGATTGATTGAGTGATTAGCGTTCCTTAAAATCGTTAGTAAGTGCGAAGGTCTACTTCAGAAGATTAGGGACTTCGAGAATTTCGTGTGTCTTCGGAAACTTATTCTGAAATGCCTTCTTTCAAGCTTTTTATCTAGTACAGTAATGATAGAGAGCCTAATGGAAAGTTAATTTCACATGACGAATTGAATGAATGAGAGCACTGAATCAAATGTTATTACAACACAATCAAAAGGTGATTTAATGCTATCAGAAACTGAAACCAATCCTTCTTCAGAAAGGAAAGATAATCTATTAAAACATCCAGTCTAACCGATAAACGGGAAATCCATCTTAGCCCTGTGGCTCTGTTAACGACAGTAAGAGAGTAGCGTGGGTCTGAGTAATCCCATGCTTTGATCTGGTGCAAGATCTAGGACTTTTCTCAACAGGTGGAGAAAATGGATGAACTCCATTACATCATTCCTACACCGCACCCATCCATCTTGTATCTTGATTGTGAGAGACGGCACTTCAGCGTCTTCTAGGAGTTGGAAACCAGTTGAAGTCCCTGGCAAACTTCCTACCCAAATCCACCACGCCGATCGTTGCGCCTCGCCTGTCTAGAGTATAAACAAGTTGATCTAGTAGCTCTGAGGAGAAACATTGTTTTGGCGAGTCGTAGCGACAGGTACCAATACGAGTTGCAGTATTGTAGAGAAGATGACGCTAAAGTTGAATTCTTGAATACTTGAACGCATCTGCTAAGATGGGTTGTTTCACGAAAAGTATCTACAAAATTGAAATTTTTAAATACAGTTATTTTCTCATTAGCAGTGTTTTTGAACATATTTTAAATTCTCTCCCACATACACTGAAGTAATTGCAACATTGTATTAAGTAGTAATTTAATTTGTGAAATTGAATTTATTTAAATATTCTGTGAATTTGAAAATTTGTTTTGTAACAAATCCTCTCTTTGCAGGATGTATCTGTAAGACTTTGCGTTCTCACATCTTAGTCAACTTTGGAGTCCCGTTGTGGACTTACAATAGTAAAATTTGTTTTCTATATTTTAGAAATATTTTCTGAACTCAAGGATTCACATTTTTAATATACTGCAGATATATTTACACAGTTTAATCATGAAAACCGTTTATGGATACACAATGTTTCTGGGCACTTTATGACAAAATGTGTGCTGCTGGGGGCCGTAAACGAACACTTATCATAACGTGGCCCCTGCAGCGTCAAGTTTGCACGAAGATCACCACAAAGTAACCAAAAATGCTCAGCCACAACAATCGATTCTTATGATAAAGTTACGACGAATATTTGTTTTGAGAACATCACAAATCCGAAAATTTGAGGCTTAGATGCAATTATATTGAAATAAATATTATAATTACAAATATTATAAATTTACAAGTGACAAATATATACTTAAGTAGATTATAAGTTTTCAAATTAACATTTATCTTAGTTCTTTTATTTGCTCTGGGAAGTAATCAAATGAAATTACCTTTTTTAATGGGATCAATGATATTTATTTCCCTTTAGATCTTTGGTGTAAACTGCAATGTGAGGTAAGCATAGCTTCATCTGTTAGCGACTTTTCAGTTCTCTAATCCGCTAGTAGGTCGTAGAGCTGATTCATTTCAATTCTCCATTCGGATTGGTTTTTATAATCACTTCGATGGAAAGAGAGTTCTTCTTGCATCTGACTTTGGTTATCTTAATACACACATAATATACACACAATAATATTAATTGATAAGAGATCCATATTTAAATTAAGTGCTTTAGTATCGATTAAGAAAGTATATTATTTTTTAATTTAATTAAATTTTTCTCTATGGCTGCAACGAAGTGTCAAGTAATTAATGTTACAATTCTCATAGCTTCATGAGAAATTGTACCAATTTTTTGGAAGTGTGCATTTTTTTTAGATTCAACCTATTTTCAGAAACGAATATGTTATAACATTTGAAAATTTTGACCTAATATTTTTTCGGGGACTATTTAAAAGCGCATTAATTAATTAACATTTTCGTAACAAGTTAAAATACATTTCAAGAGAGCTTTGGGTAGGGAAATCTCTATCAAGCCTAACGCAACTCAAAAATTAAATTCCTCATAGTATTTACATATGTAATTTAATATGTAAATGTGAAATTATCGATATATCTCAAATCACGTAGCCCGGTGAAAAAAAGGGATAATTTTCGTAGTTTCAGGATTTGTAATAATGAAAATCACTTATTCTTGTGTTTCTATTTCTTGACTTGTTTTGAAATTATTTTCCAACCCTGTTGCTTTTAGCTGAATAAATTTTAAACAAAAGGTAAAAAGTTACTCAATTTATTTATTTTATTTTACAAAATCTTGGGAAATTCAAATTAAATACTTACGTCGAAATGGAATAATAGAGTGTAGGTAACTCTTCAAACTTTAGGATACAAAACTCTTCACTCTAAATGGCAGATCTAAAAATGAAACTGAATGTTTCTGACTCGTAGGATTATCAGCTCTCTAATTTATCTCATCAGACGCATACAACATATCTAGTATACATGTTTCTACATAACTCTCCGTAAGGCGAATATGAATGGAACTGTCTTTACGACTCTTCTGTTTACGATTCGTTTTACGACTTTTCCCGACACAAAAGACGAAAACAGATGGTTGTGTTAAAATAAACATTATTACGCTAAGTGTTGTTACTTTATCTGTTATGAATTCTTGAGAGCGAGTGCGGTGCGACACTTTGGAGTAAAAGGTAAGAAAGTGGATAGACTACAAGGGATTGACAATATTCCGTTTCAAATCTGTCTCCAGAACATAGACGAGTCTGATGAGTAATGAATGAATTCCTATCCATTGTGGAATAACACTCTCTGTCTGTCTGTCAGTCTGTCTGTCTGTCTCTCTGTCTCTCTCTCTCTCACTCACACACTTGTAATCCAGTTCTTCGATCATAATTAGCGTTGATGGTGTTTGGATTTTGTACAGATCTTGTTGTTTCACAGTGCGCCAGGATGATGCTTCCGCACCCTGGTGCGTCAGAGCTTCCTATTAAAAATTGCATTTATTTTTAAACCTAATTAAAGTGCTGCTTTTATCACACTGTTTTCTATGCTAAAATGCGTTTTTATTCCCATCGGAATTAAAGTGCTACTTTAATTCCTTCGGGATTAAAGTAAACACGTAGTAAACAAAAACAAATAATGCGACATAACTTTAATAACTTAATAATGCGACATAATTTAATAATAACTTTAATGACTAATACCATTAAAATAAGTGTTCGTTAACATAAACATGTATAGTGCAATTATTTAAATTACTGAAAGTCAATTTGGAATATGTGTTTTCTCTTCAGCGTTTATTTCTCGAAGATGTCGCAGTGCTCTTAGCTGCTGTGCTCTTAATTACGCATTTGATGTGCAGCATCTTCTCGGAAACTCCAATTTTATTTTGTAGAGATTGATCAATGTATCTTTCTACAACAGAATTTGATTTCCAACTCCCATGTCTTTTTAACGATAATAAATCAGCCCCAGCATCTGACAAGAAACTTGCAGAAGAGCGCCGAAAGCAATAACCTGTATACATATTCTCATTTGGCAGGTTTAAAAATGTAGCTATCATCATAGGCATCTTTCCAAAATAATGTTTTCCTACCGGTTATACAGTTCATTTTTGATTGCGAAATCTAGCGATAAAATGATTATAACTTGTAATAGGTGGACGTAATGTCATGTACTTACTCACTATCTGCAATAATTGAACTCCATTTTCATCAACAATAGTGAACATTCGTTCCTTAGGGGCTTTGTGTCAGGAATTTTTCATATACAAACTGAATCTTTGTCCTGCACATCGTAAATGGTCATTTCGTATAATTCGTTAATACTGCACCCTACAGCGAATCCTTTTAATATGATAACCTGCGAAAGAAAGAGAGTTTGAATATACCGTAAGTCTAAGAGAATATATTACGTAACTTAAAAACTAACCTTCAACAATAAATACTGATCATCACAAGCTTCTTTAACAAATTTGTAAATTCACGTTTTATAAGAGACAGATTTTTTTGCCTTGTAGCCTTCTCCCTGTCTCTTCAAAAATGCAATCAGTTTACAATAGTTGTGAATATCAATATGAATTAAAGCATTAAACACGTATCGTCAACAATTTTTCCTAGAGAAATACATGCGTACTTACTTAGAGACGTCGTTGATACAATTATTTTTAGAGACATTTTCCTTGATACGACTTATATGACGGAGACCCTTGATAGAGACTTAGAGATATTTTCCTTGAGATACAAAGTTGCCCTTAACATGGAATAATAACTCCAAAGTGATGAAGATTTGTATGCTTTTGATTTATTGTTAAAATACGCAAGTGCAATTTTTTCTTAAACTTTTCTTACTTTCCTGTCATTCCTCCATTTGTGGGAACATTGTACTCTTTTTCGCAGATAAGCCTCGTTTTTTCAGGCAATAATTTTGAAACAGCACGTTCTGCTTCTTTCATAATGTTATCAGGTATTTGTAATTCTTCATCTGAATCTAAATCATTTATATCCTTTGCCTGATTCAAATTTTCCTCCATTCATCCTTGCAGAATGTCAAACAATGCAAACCAGCTGAAATCACAGACACCTAAAGAAGACTTACAGAAGGCTCCCTGCCGCCTACTGTAGTGATTCGTCTTTCGTGGCGCAGGCTAGCACACGAAGAAATATTGAATTGAATTGAATTAATACCATTTAAATTCACTTAGATTATGCAATAGTCTAGTTCTCGCTGTCGCTGCTTATCTTGATACTTTATCAGTTCTAGAAGAAATCCTGATGTAGGGAACGTAGGCAAAGAGGATGAATTTGTTAGTTTTATTCACAATTTTCTCGCCAGTAACTTTCCTATTGCTAGTTTAATTGTATGTTAACAATATTTTTCATGTGTCGATTGAGTATTTAGTGTTAATGTATTATAAATGGTTTGGTATACTGAAAAGCGATATTCACTGGACTTAAATGTGTACTTGTCAAAGTACATAATAATTCCAAACTATTTCTTAGTCTACATTTGACATCGTCTGCGAAAATTAAAATCATTTTTATCTTCCACCAAAAGTTGCTGTTATGGAGCCCTTCAAACAATGCGTATCTGAAGTAGAGCCACCGAAGACCGCCACACGGGGCGTGACGAGCGCTGGAAGACCGGGAAGGGATACGCCGTTTGCGTCGCTGTGATTCTCGGAACTCAATGTTTGATTGGCGACCAGCCGTCGGTTGCTGTCGGTTACCGTCTGTTGATGTCGGATACTGTCCATTGCTGTCGGTTCCCGTCGCTTTCTGTCGGTTCCCGTTTGTTGCTCTCGGTTACCATCGCCAGCTGTCGGTTACTGCCGGTTGCTGTCGGTTACGTCCGTTGTTAGCGGTTGGGTGGCGCTCGGCGTCCGAAGCCCGGAAGGTCCCTCGCTCAGTGCGCTTTCAATGGATTCTCAAACCCAGAAGTCTTTCGAACTCACTGGACTTCCCTTTCCAGCATCTCATTCATCGTCTACTTTCTCCAAATAATGAAATAACAATGTTGGCAGTGAGAAAATTGCGGTGAAACCATGACGTTTTGGTGAAACCACTTGGCGTTATTCAAATTTAATACGTTCAAGGGTAATACTGTTACGTAGGTGTTTGAAAATTTCTTTTTAAAAATACGGTAATACTGACAAAACACTGCTCTTCATATGTTTAAAACAGCATCGCTATAATTGCCATCCTCATGGACGTCCTTATGGCGTCATGGACCAAAAATCACTGGGGTGTAATCAAAGGCACCTACATAGATCTGTACATCACCGATATAGGTGGCGCAAATTTAATTTGCTGTCGACCCAAAATGATAACTAGTGCAGTGTGATACTAGTGCAGTGTGTGTGTGTGTGTGTGTGTGTGTGTGTGTGTGTGTGTGTGTGTGTGTGTGTGTGTGTGCGCGCGTGTGTTTTCTCTCTTAATGTAATTTAATGTTTTATGAATCAGTCAGTTTTTATATTATTATCATTATTTTACCATTATTATTACTACAATTAGTATATAATTTGCTAGTTATATTACCTTATTCTTATTGTTGTTGTTGTTATTATTATTATTATTATTATTATTATTATTATTGGTATTAGTGTTCTATGTTACTGAAAGGCTGTGTATATTTGTGTTTTTGTAATTAGCTGCCACCGGGTTATGTCCAATTGCAGTTTAAATAAATCTAATCTAATAACAGCGCTAAACAGGCAAAAACACGTTTTTGGAAATTTCTTAGAATATTTTAGCAGGATCCGAAAAAAAATTATCAGTTCCCCACAAGGAGACCAAGACACTTTAAATGACACCTCATACAAGGTCTGTCTCAAATTAGTACGTCGCAAGTTTTTTTGACGCCACTACAAGTCACAGAACGATCAGACTAGTTCGGAAAGGGTAAGGGGCGGTTTAACTTTTCAACGGTTTCTAGTTCAGTTGCTTCCATGCCCTGGGGAAATTAGAACGTGTAAGATTATAAGCTCCTGTGTAGTAGTCATGTCGTACTTCCGATGGAGAAATATTTAGATGAAAGATATGCGATCGAGTTTTGCGTGAAACTGAACAAGTCGCCAGTGGAAACTTTCGGCACTTTCATCCTAATTGTTTTGACATTCTTATCACCGGCAAGAAGACGTTACCGGGAGATATGGCGCAATGCATCAACCTGCTGTCACTGCAGTCCCTCTAACCGGGAGATCCTAGGTTCGAGTTCCGACAGCGGCAGGATTTTCGACACTAGCTTTTCAGCTAGGTCGAATTCAGTCGCTGTCTGGAGGAGAATTCTAGCGACCGGCTGCTCTGATCGGTAGTTTTCCGTGGTTTCTCCGATCAACACACAGTGCCCTAACAAACGGGCCACGGACCTCGCGCGATCTTTCCTTCCACTTCCTTGCCCTATCCTCTCCTCTTACACACACATTTACACTAACATGCACTACACTACCACACATGCCAGGAGACCGTTCGGGAGCTTACAGCTTGTCCCGGCTGGGGCGGTGCCCCGCCGGTGGGAGATACTTTGTTGGGGGGAAACCCCGTTAGTCGACGGTAGGTCGGCGCCAGATCTCGCCATCCAGCGGGGAAAAGTTCATCGCCACCTCCCGAGGAAAAACACGCACTACACTGACGGGACGAATGACCAAAGTAGTTGACGCGCCCAGAAACACGAATCAATCAATCAATCAAGAAGACGTTGATTTCGAGTACGAGCCGAAAATAACGAGACAGAGCGTCACACCTCCGCGTCTCCGCGCTCCAAGAAGGCTCTCATTAGCAAATCGTGTGGAAGTCATGCTCATTTCTTTTTTCGACACAAAGGGGATAGTGCACAGTGAGTTAGTGCATCCTGGACAACTGTAAACGGTAAGTTCTACAAACAAGGGCTCCAGAGACTGAACGATAGCGTGATTCACGACCAAATGGAGATCAGCACTTACTGCAAGCATCACGACGATAGCGCGCCGATCCTGGTCCATAACGCCTTCCAGGGCCCTTGAATTCCCATAAATAAATAAATGAATAAATGAATGAATAAATAAATGAATAAATAAATAAATAAGTAAATAAATAAATAAATGTCTTTATTTGTGGCGAGGTTCAGACCATTTAACCTGCTCTTCCACCTACACTTTCAAAATTCTATTAGTGCATAATAGAAGAGGTCATTCAATGAGAAATACGTACGCAATTTGGGTGAACGTTTTCTCACATAGAAGACAGGAATGAAAACGAGGGAGGAAAGGGTTGGTGGAGGAGGAATGCTGTAGCATTGTATATTTAAATTTATCAATTTTAAGTTCGGGATGGAATTTAAAAATTAATCCCAAATATATTAAGTTAAGCACTACGAGATTTTACTCAAAATTTAGAGAAATTATCTTTCTGTGACTAGGCAAGTTACATATTGAAGAGGGTTTGAAAAATATTGCATAAATCGGTGAAGTGTTAATATGTACTTCTAATTGTTTCAAAGAGGTATTTGTAGAAACTATGATTGCGTACGTATTACTGAAATGCCCCTAAATGAAAACTAGGAAGGGAGGGAATCTCGTCAGCATACAAGCGAAAATACATGAAGTCAAAAGTTCAAGTCCTAAGAGTAACAGAAAACATTGAAAGTTAATTGTGAAAAGTGAAAGTTAAAAATGATTTTACGTGTATTTCATAATACTAATAATAATAAAATTGGCAATAACAAAATAATGTATTGTCAATCTATTTAGTAAAAAATATAATTAAAAATGTGGAAAAGATCAATTAAGTTTTAGGAAATGTTTACAATATAAAAATATTCTCCAACCTAGAAAATTGGAAATTTTAAAAATGTAGGAAATGTTAACCATTTAGAATATTCCCAAGACTTGAAAAAGCGACTCGACATATCTCACCCGTAAGTCAACAATTTACGCTACATTTATTCCTGGGACTGCAAACAAAGGGACCATCCCGGCATGCGCCCTAAGCGATTGAGTAAACCTCAATCAGGATGGTGGCTTAAGGCTAGGCCATATAACGTGGTGGAGACCATTACAGTGGCGCCCTCTCCAGCAGCACCTTCTTACCGGAACTAAAATACGAACTACTGCCAACGATAGTTCAAACGTCTGTGGCTGCTACGTAGGTTCGCATTACGTTCAAGCAGGCGCGTAATGATACAAAAGATAGCGTCGATGTTCGCGCTTTCTTCAGGGGTTTCTTATATGTATATATTTTGAATAATTGAACATTTAGAAGAAACTTTTCGTGTATCCCACAATTTCTAGGTGCCAATGTTGGCGAGCCTGTACCCGGCGACACTAGCGCTTCCTACAGTAGCACCCTAGAACTTTGTCCCCGGTTTTGATGGGGAGTTGCAGGGCCCTGACGCCTTCGTTATCGGGGAATATATACCCGCCCCGCATCTGTGTGGCAACGCTTCCACAACCAATCTACCTACCAGTCTACTACTAGTACTACCTACCAGTCCCGACCTTGCTCCTGCGGGCTTTTTGTTCCCTCGGTCGAAAAGTATCTTGAAAGAAACGCATTTCGTGACTTTGGACTACGTGGAAACAAATGCGACAAGGGCTCTAAAGGACTTCCTCGCCGAGGACGTCCTGAGAGCGTACGAGGAAAGGAAATCGCGCTGGCAAAAATTAATCGACGCACAAGGGTCGTACTTTACAGAATTTTTAAGTTGCTGTACCTATCTGATTAATACATTTCTTTTAAATAATGCAACGCATTATTTTGGGGAATTCCTTGTATGTCTCGAGTGGTTCGCGAGAAGTGGTCTGTATGTGACGGATCCGCACTCACGCAGTTACTCAAATACCGTTTAAGAATTTGTATCCTTAAATTTAGAATTTAATTATCTCTACAGTATGTTTCTTTTATTTACTGGTGAAATAATGCGTTCTATATAAGTAAAAATGTTTAACAGAAAATAATAGACAAGAAATGAAGTTGCTCCCTCTTCTTTTGGCTGCGTACGTCTATGAAAATGAATATACTCTTAAGAAAATACACGGTTGACGTTGCTTTAGTTAATTACTTTCATTTAAAATAATATTTAAAAGCAGCAGAATTTACAGCAGCAAGAATTCACCTAGGGAGAAATGTAATTTATTTTGAGTGTGTTTTAGTTAACACTTTGCGTCACAAGCACTCGGTGACCGGTTGAGTTCCAGAACCAGAGTCCCAGAGGTATTTTAAGTGACATCAGAAACTGTTTCGGTGAAAAAATGCATAAACCCTTACTTTTTTAGAATGTGTTTTGTTAATTAAAAATGAAAAATAAGTATGTTGATTTTTATATTTTGTTGACATACGTCAATATTTTAGGCTGTGAGTGGCTCGTTGGTTAGCTTGCTTCTTGTCCACGGCGCAACCCCAGTTTCGATTCCCGGTCAGGGCCAAAATTAACTATGTCTCTTCCTTGCAATGTTCCAGTATCTGTTACTGTGTGACGATGAGAAAGGTCACTTCTCAGGTGAAGAAGATCAGAGAAACGGCGTAAAGATGGCTCTGTGCTAACCACACGTACCCATAACCAATGGCCGCAAGGTCTCGACGCCGCTTGCAGGCCTTAGCTCGTAAAGAGCTGTTGCGCCAAAGAACACACATACTCGTACATACTTAAATATTTTACAAAAATTCATCATACAAAATCTGTGCAAACAATATATCTTTTTCAGAATTAAAATTTTCACATGTTTTCATCCAAAGCTTTTCTCCAAAGTTAATTTACGAATGATTTTCCAAAAAGTCATAATTTTGTGGCATGTTCAACGTTCCAAAGTAAAAACCACGTACGCGTCACAGTACAGAACTCGGTGTACCATTGCAAACTTTTACAGAAAGCAAAATACAGTACCGACTCGCATTTCACAAAATAGTTCTCAAATTAGCCAACAAATGGCAGCACTATACACCCACATTAATGGAGACATCTCGCCAGGGCCCAGAACCGATGTATACTCGCGCACGTGCGCGGAAAGACGAGGAAATGCTCGAGTTATGCTTGTGCTTGGGACTCCCGACCGTTAAGCGGAGACCCAGTGTAGGTCGGCCCTGGGCTTCAATGCGTTAATAAAACCTCCCAAGAGCCCATTGTCGACACAAAGTTGTAAACCAGTGGTACAAAAACAGCACGAAATTTCTCGCCCGTAATTGCACGAAAAGGTACGCAAAAAATACTCAAATTTTCAAAAAATTGTATATGACCTTATTTAAAATCTATCTTCAAGGAACAGATTTCACTAAGGGAAAGATCTTTATCTTCATAATTGTAGTTGTAGGAAGACGCCGAAAAAATTTGAATTTTTGCAATTTTTGAAAAATTAGAGTTTTTAATTAAATTGAGACCTCTACCATTCTATAAAACGTCCTTTGCACTATTAAAAAATTAATAAAAAACGATGGAGCCATTTTTTTAATTTGGAAAATGACCCAGGAGCTTCATGTAATGTCCCCCCCAAATTAAATCATCATTTTCAAATTCATGGGGTCGTGACATCAGCCAGATCGATTGGGGAATATCAATTTTGGAGAAACTCGAAATAACAGGTTAGTCGCTCGCGTTGATCACAGACGGACAGACCGATGGTCAGACGTTTTGCCGTCATTCGATTTTTGGGTATCAAGGACATCAAACTACTTCACGTGCTAGAGGACTTTTTCCTTAATTTAGCAACTGGATTTATCCACTTTTTCGTTACCAGGGATCTGTAATAAGTGTTTTTCTGCCAAAAATTCGCCGTTTTTTGCGCAGCATTACATAACTTTCAGTCTACTGCCTAAGCGGTAGCGAGAAATTAAAATTTGTGAGTGCGTCAGAAAAAAAAGTTGCCCCAACTAAGGAATTTCTCTGTTGTTGTGAAAGGGGGGAAAGTGAAAGGAACCAGCGTAAACGAACGCGCCCAAACACTCACAACTGGACACAATAACTAATGGATCCTGGTTCATATCAGACCACCTATTACATAATGACTTTAACCTCTATACCATAATTCATCACATTGCTTCACTGACCTACAATGTCTTGTCCAATATTCATCACTTCCAAAATCTATGTTCTTTCAATCTTTGCAAAATCAAATCATCTTCCTCGCATCACAAAAAAATCTATACTTTGTGTAAAATATATTCAGACCTAGGAGATGCCATCATGGTTTCCTCAACCTTTGTATTAGTATAATCTTTGGCTAGCTCGCTGATTCCGCATCCCCGAGGCTCGGATTCAATCCCATTGCCGGCCATCCAGACCGGGGTTTTCGTAGTTTCCTTAGTCAGCCAGGCGAATAATTTCCGCATTTTAATTTTAGAAACAGAAAGCAAGAAAACGATAAGACATTGTTGTTGAGGCCAACTGGTAACATGTAATTAGGTATTCGTCGCATTAATGTAAAGCAGACACGTCAAACGGCGCCCGCACGATCTACTTGCCCGTCTGGAGTGCCCGGCGCTCCTAACTTCCCTGTCTCCGCACTCATTTTTGCCAAAATTTGCAAAATTTTGCCAAAGTTTGCCAAATTTGTTTTATCAAATAACGGAAAACTGTATTATGTTTATATTCTTCTATATTTATTACTATTTGATACTTATTTTCTTATTAAAATCACCCTTATATAAACGGCTTTCTAAGTAAGGAAATAAATTTGAATGGCAAATTATTTCCTTGTTTTTGTTTTGTGTTGTGTTATTACTTCATTCAGTTATTTATTTATTTAGCAATAATGTGAAATAAATTAAAAATTCTCTCTACGGACACACAGTGCTTTCAACAGACAAGAATATTTGTCTGTTAAACTAACCTTAAGGTAGAAAGTTCATGTTTTTATAACACTCTTAAGTAAACAGGATTACAAAATCAAGATACTTTTGATTCAATTTTTTAAATTTTACTGTCAATTGAGAAATTGAAATCTGACTGATGTATTAATTCATTTTAATGAATATTTTTTTGCTTTAAAGAGGAAATGGGAATTAATGCATCTAAATTTAGGACAGAAACTGTCAACTGACTGACTGTCGTAAAGACTGTTTTTGGACCAAGTATCCAGTGATGTATCACCATTCTGGAGAGATTTGTGCAACCCTTACTATTAAATCTCGCGCCAATTTCTCAAGACATAGAGCCCGCAAGCTCTAGTAAGCTTGTTACCGTGCCCGAGATCGTAGCACGAATGATGTAAAGGATTTTCTCAATGAAGTCCAATGAGTAACTTATATTGGTAATATAATAAAAACTCGAAGAAAAAATGCTGGAGGAGGAAAGTAGAAAAGAGGAAATGCGTGAAAAATTATTGCGAGTATAATCCCAGAGTATAACACAGAATCAAGTGCAAGAAACGTGATCTATTGCACGACCTCAAAGAATCCTATTTCAAATGTATTCGCTGCTTTTTAATACGTTAATGGCATTTTAAAATATACAGGATGGCCCATTTAACTTGACAAATCAAAATTTCTCGATAAATATGCCATCCTGTGTAACGGGCCATCCTGTATAATGTCATTAACACACATATATGTTAATGACATTACACTGGTAGAAAAATCTGATCCAATTATAAAAGATATTAGTATAATTAAATCAAACTTATTTAGAAGAAGTAAATCGTCTGTAAATAAAGATGTATGAAAAATGTAACATTCTTATATCTCAATACAATGGAAACTAAATATTTGTAATTTTGTGTTCAAAATTCAATTTCGTTAATAATGAAAAATATATAAATGCAAGTATTTCTGATGGTACGATAAAATATACATGAAAATGCGATATAAAGAACGTGAAATATACAGTTATAATCAAGAGAAAGAAACTGAATCCACTTTCACAATACTGTTCATTTCACTCAACCAAAACAATACTGCTCTACAGAGGCGAAGCATTTTTCATTAGAGACGAGAGATTGTATACAAATGTTTTTGTACAATATTGTGTTCTAAATAAAGGAATATTGACTGCAGTGCTGGAGGGATCTTTTGTTCGCAGTTCCTATTGATTCCCGTTTTGTGCTTTCATATTCCGGCTCTGCCCTTCCTCCCTTCGGCTATTGGAACTACGGAAAACAACGTTTTAAATATTCATGGCTTTTTGCTGAAGATTAATAGTCTTGACTATGTGAAGTTCCACAGTCCGAATGTTAAAAGAGTATGTTGGAAATTTCTATGACGTATGTTCTAACGCTGAACTGATACCTAGTACGAACATATATTTGTTACACTGATTAGCGGAATACGCTATACAGTAAAAAGCCATCAGATGTGTTTATGTTTATGTACGTAAGGTTATGAATTATTTGACACTGATGAGTTTTGCAGGCAATAAGACATTTATAATACCCTTTGAGTTTGCTGTATAATTTTATATTATTTTTATCCAAAATCTATAGACACATTTTTGGGATGCTAATATCTGTGATATTATTTTCGAGTATGTTCTACAATAAACAATTTAATATAATTTTATTCCCGCTCTGCAATTATTATTTCAATAAAAAGTTTGTAAAGAACAATCCACACAATTTGCTTAAAAGCAGAAATACTTGTGGAGTTACAAAGCCAGAGAGTGAAAACGCAATTTTATTACAAATATATACTCAACATATTTATACATTTAAAACACTAAAGGTTTATTTGAAAAAGTCCTTTGATCTTTCCTATTTCCCCAAATTTATTGATTTTTACTTTGGTTGAAACGTGACAGGTACTAAGTGTCTTATCACTTGTTTATGAACCGTTTTTATTGTATGAACTCTCAATAAATTAATAGAATTTGCCATGATTTGTTCATTATTTGGTTTTGTAGTGAAAGCTGTCTCTATCTAAATAAGTTGTTCCGTCATCTGGCGTGCGTAAGCAAGAATGTGTAAGTGATCAAAACTATGAACGCTTTTTAGGTGTGAAGGCCAACAAGTATCGTTTTTGTATATATTACTTCGCAGAAAGTTACCAACATAGTTTAACGGGTTTCCACCTCTTGCTTCTGTAAACTAATTATCTAAACGATGGTAGTCCTGAATAAATTTTGTTACTGACAGGCCTTAAGCGAGTGCGACATCATGGATAGTGATATACACCACAAGAACCCAGACACGAGTGATATATACAGTTTATATACATAACTATTTTCATATACAAGTTCTCATTCTAAGGCGTTTGTTGGAGAAACTCCTAGAGCCCCTAGATAAAGAGAGTATCGCATTCCATTGTTCCACCGATCCAGCCACTTTTATGTCTAATTGTCAGAAGAATTAGAACTGTAAGATTCTGTGTGTGTTGAGAACAATGAATACATCCCAAATCAATATTAATAATCTTAAACATTTGTCTAACGTCACGAATTGTTTTAATTTTTCTTCAGCTACTAATTGCTGCCTGGTAGGGCTATTGGGTGAGAAGATATTAAATGGCGGCGGTTGCGCTACTCCAGTGTTGCCAAGGTCGATGCCACGAGCGGGAGTCCGTGGCACGAGTGCCACGACGAAATCGTTTCTCCACGCAGTTCATTACCCCGCTATCAGAGACAACGCCATCTCTATTGTAAAACAGCGGGGTTAGAAATAGTTTCCTTTCCCGACGCTAGTGGCGCAGAAAAGCTCGTGGCATGTTACGGTGCCACGACGCGTGCCACTTCCACCAGTAAAAGACCTTGACACCACTGCGCTGCACTCTGTATCGAGGGACTCTACTAACTCCCATTCATCCCATTCATTGAGAGGGGGTCTCAACACAAGCAGTGTTGCCAGATGGTCTTAAGCAATTCCCCCTGGATAGCGCTGTGAAAACCCCCAAAACGACAAAAAAATGCCCAAATTAAAAAAAACTATTTCATGTTTAAAATGTATGGGGAGGTATGGAAAAGAAAGAAATAACCCCCAAATAAATTTGCACCCTAAACCAACCCCTAAAGACCAAAAATCTCTAAATTTAGGGGGAAAACCACTAATCTGGCAACACAAGCCTTGCGACGGCGCCAGCGAATAGCCAAATCGTCCTACCAGACCGTGCCCTGGCAGATCCACCCTGTGCCCTACAGTGATCGAGAACCACTCAGACAAGCCCGAACTCATCGGAGTACCTCGTGCACACAGCACCGCGCCAGCTTGGGCGGAAAGTTTTTGCAGTATTACTGCGAGGAAACAAATTACTCCATTGACCGCGAGAAGCTTCATGGTCTCTGCTTTTTAACGGGTCGAACCACGTGACTTGAGACAGCACCTGCCCCACGCTCAGCCCTGACGCTGGCTCACCTCGCAACAGTCCGGCGCCTGTTTACCTCTCCCTCATGGAAATCTCCTGGCCCGGTGCTGCGTTCATTGGTCGAGCGGCTATTTTTGCTGCCCTTAACTCCACACCTTGCAAGGGCTTCTCTGGTGCATGAAGCCCAACCCTTTGACGCTACGCGAGCAATGGTCGTGTGCAGGCAACGAGCTAGAATATACTACATAGAGTGGCTGAAGCGGCTCCATCCTTGCAGCAAATTGAAGCCACGTTTTCTGCAGTCAAAGCAGCGTCCCCTGGAGAAACGGAGTATCCTACTGTTCCATTTGGCGGTAGTTAAGGTGGGGTGGGCGTGGGCCGCGCGTAATGTGAATTCTCTTACTCTGTGTTCCACGAACAAAAACCAATCATTTAAAAACGAAATCGCAATATGTCAGGAGAACAAACTGAGAAATTTTCAGAACAGCTTTCTGCATCGGTTATAATCGTAAGAATGGAATCTGTTGAAATGTTATTCCAGTTAGCATGAAACCTGAAAGTGAATGTTATTGCAATAAGAAGCAATCAAACAGGTTAACAAATAAGGCGACAAAATTGATAAATGATACATTTGTGGTTTGATGACTTCTATTTTTACTTGCGTACGCCAAACATACTCAAGGCATTGTAAATATATATAATTTAAATACAGATGAACGAAAAGACAAAAATATAGAAATAAGATCTGATACAAACAACACGACTATTCAGTACAACAGTTCTACACGCCACCATTAGCCATCTCTCTCATGTTTTGACTGTAAAAAATATGGCGACCCCTCGTTCGTCGAGCGTTCACGAAAAGTGCTGAGACTATAGGGCCAGCCCCTCTATGAAGTACAGTAATAACTGTCTAAGCCGGAATTGATTGGGATGAAAAATATTTCGGTTTAAGGAGGTTGTCGTTTTATGCAGAGTTGTCTATCGTATGACAATTATTATATTGACATTTCCGTCATGAAACTAGTAAAGTACATGGCTATATTGCAATTATAAAAATATATTAAAATATAAAATATTTCTGGAAGAAATCATCAATAATTTAATATTAAACATATTTCTGATAGTTGAAAAGAAAATCTTCCCAACTTGTACACTAAAATAATTTTTTTTCAAAACTTCATCTAGAGTGTTTTGCTCTTTGGTTTCCTACTTACTAACACCTTTTTGATCGTTTTCTTCAGTTGAAAACCTGTAATACTTAGTGTTTTATGTTTTTTCCAACCATTGTTAAACTCGTGGTGAAAGTCGGTCTACGACCTACGCTTTGAGAGACAGGTGACCCCAAGGTTGAATTCTACATTGAAAGGTGAAGTATCTCTCCTTCACTGTCTGGCATCCAGGACCGAAACGCATATCGCAGGGACTGAGAAATTAAAACCGACTTGCAGATGCATTCATTCCATTAAGAGATTCTCACGTCACTCTGCCAATTGCATTAAATTCGCCGAAATTCCGTTTTACTATAAGGGTTTCTTTTGCTGCAGAACATTACACATGCTTCCGTTTCCGCATTGGACAGGTTTCATTTTATGCTGTGTAAGAAGCCATTTAAGTTCACGGAGAAATTTTCCGTTTAAGGCAGGTTTTCAGCTTGTGTAGGTTCTAGTGTTGATTTTTTACTGAATATTCTCTGTGGCTGGGCGCAGGTGAGGCGCGAGGGATCGACGTGTACTCACCGCAGGAGCAGCAGGCTCTGCTTGAAGCTGCGCGGCACCAGGAAGGCGGCCGCGAAGAAGAGGTTGGCCGTCTGGAAGAGGTTGTGCTGCGCGGCCTCCCACTCGAGGCAGAAGCCCTTGGCCGCGCCCAGGCCCGGCGCGGAGCCGTTGAGGCTGGCGTTGGCCGCGGCCGCCGCGGAGAGCGCGTCGAGCGTGGCGTTGGGGCCGTCCGCGTCGCCGCCGCCGCCGCCCCACGCGTCGCCCAGCTCCACCGCGGCGCCGCCCCACGAGGCGTTGTCCATGCCCCCGCGCCCGCGCCCGCGCCCGCCCCCGCCGGGGCCGCCGCCCGGCCCGCCGCCGCCACCCCCGCCCCCGGCCCCGCCGCCGCCGCCGCCCCCGCCGCCGCTCGCCGCCGCGCCCCCGCCCCCGCCGCCGCCGCCGCCGCCGCCGCTGCCGCCGCCGCCGCCGCTGCCGAGGCCACCGCCCCCGCTGCTGTCGTCCGCTCGGAGGGCGCCGGGGAGCCTCTCCATCACCGGAGGCGCCCGGCTGCGCAAACACAAACACAGCACGCGTCAGCATTGCTTGGCATTTGGACTGTGAGAAACATAGGCTGTGACATACGCACATTAGATTGGACTACGAGACACATGGGCTTGGACTTGGGCACATGGGCTTGGACTTGGGCACATGGGCTTGGACTTGGGCACATGGGTTTGGACTTGGGCACACGGGCTTGGACTTGGGCACATGGGCTTGGACTTGGGCACACGGGCTTGGACTTGGGCACATGGGTTAGGATTGTGAGACTCATGGGCTGAACACAAATAGACTGGGAAAGCATAGGCTTCAACGGCCGGAGTCTACTTCGGTGTCCGGAAGATGCCGCGATCTGGCGCAGAATGGCGGCCGGAACGTTGGCAACTGTGCCTAGAACGCGGCGTCTCTCGGACAGCCATGCAGCTACATACGGACTCCGCTTCCATACTCCAACTTGGAGTACCACCTCAAGGTCACGAGCTGGAAGGATAAGGAAACATTTTCATTTAATCGGGAGCTCCAATAGCAAAACTTTAATTCGTAACAATGCTCCCGATTAGATGCCAGTGCTCCCTCTCCATCCAGCTCGTGACCTTGAAATGCCACTTTGTTTCAATCGGAGTACTCTGCAGTGCTTCATGACAATATCAGACGACACTTGCAATGTTAAATGGCAAGTGTTTACACCACATCGCTAACATCTCTGTCGTTCGATATCTGGCAAGAAACACTGCCCGCGTAAAGGCACCATCCTATAGCATCTGTGATTGAAACATAGGAGACAACAAGAAATAGATATCCATATGAGGAGCTACAAATCAAAACTATCTTAACTACCAGACAAAATAATATAACGCCTTTTCATATGATCATGTCAAAGGATTTAATGTTTTCTGATGTATTAATTAAATATTCTCCGTTATTTCAATGTTATCATCCTATGTTACAGCATATCTTTGAGGAATATCCAGAAACTGTAGAATAGAATAAGGGCGTTTATAATGACCAACAATAATTGGAATTGAAATTAATTATTGTGAATTTATTACATTTTGATAAGATGCTCCACATTTATTATTCCGATCAAACTCATTCTCTCAAAAAAAAATCAACAACAACAGAAAAACCTGTTTCAACACGTCACAACCTCACAGGGCATGCGCCCCTAAGTATGTAAGACGACTCATCCTGCAGTGGTGTTTAGCAAGTGCAACGTCTCGTGTTCTCGTGCCGTCAAAGATATTTCTTGTAATCAGAGTCGCGATGTTGAAAATTGCTTATGTGTAACTTCCTTACATGTAAATCAGATTTCAATTTGGAGATAATCAATGAAAGAACATACTACAACATCCCAGAGTGAGCAAATGGAAGTTAGAGAGGAAATATTTCCTTTTTATTGTGTAATTTACGGAGAGCGGTTTATACTAAATTTAAGCGGGAGAGGATATGGGGTTTACATGTCAGTCGGGTGTGTACCAGAACTCCGACATATTGAATGTCCTTGTGATTCGGTGTCCAGGAGGTGGAATTGTTGGATTCTAGGAGGGCATGTTAGGAATATGTTTTAAGGAAGATGTTTTCGCATGAGTCTTTGATAGGTTCAAACTTCAATGACTCTCCAGTTATCAGACCATTTACAGACATTTTCTGTAGCACCTTGTACATTATTTAAAATTGATTTAAAAAACTGAAATACTAGGATTGGAAGTACGTAAGACGGTACCGAAGGATTATAAAGCTGTGCTGGTATCAGTGGATTGGAGGATAACTGACATAAAAACTTTGAAAGAGTTAGAGGAAGAGAGAGAGAGAGAGAGAGAGAGAGAGAGAGAGAGAGAGAGAGAGAGAGAGAGAGAGAGTTCTTGTGGTTCGTACAACAGTTTTGATATTGAAACATTAGAAAATATATTATTGTTTAATTGGTACAAAATATTCATAAAAGCATGTTAAAACAAAATGTTTTTATTGCTCTGACGGGCATTTCTGAAATATTAGATCTGAACTATTGAATAGGTTATCAAATACTTTAGAACTCTTAGATGCCCGCTTATACAATCACAAACTCATCTGAGCTTGTTCATACGACAGAAGTAAAGGCAAAATGTTACGTATTGATCTCCCAAATTAACAGTAAATATTTAAGATGCCCGGAGGTGACGTAAATATTTAAGATGACCATAACGGTAGAAAACATCATGATAACTTGTTAATGTGGGGCACTGAGAAAAAATATAGTCGGATATGGAGGCCTGATGTACAGCCTGTGAATAATAACAATCTGCGAAAAATAATGTCGTCGGTCAAGTCGTTACACAAACATCGCGAGTCGTGGATTTCGGGGTCGAGTATCAAGAAAGGCATTGGTATTTTTACGTTTTGAATGTGACGAACAATGCAATGTCCATAAGTCCTATCAAATAAGTCGATTTATAATTTAACACGAAAGGTGAGATATTCAGTGATTTGTCTGGAAAGGTATCAGAAGAAGAATAGGAAGAAGAGAAGCAATATTGGGTTCACCATAATTAACAACATCAAGAATTTGCAAGACGGGTGTCAAGAACATTCAGATCACAAATCTTGGGTACAGCTCTTTGATATTTGTAAATAAATGGATTCAAATTTCTACTGCGTACAGATGAACATTATTTATACATGAAATAAAGGTTTTCTTTCATAAAGTAGTGAAGAATTCGAGGAAAAGTTCAGAATATCATTAAATATAAATGAGGAACCCACATCTATCATGGAAAATTAATATGAAACAACCCACAGAATCTGCAAGATAAGAAACTAAACTACGACAATAAAGTAGAAAGTGAGAGATTAAAACGTAAAAGACTTATGTGTATACATGGTAATGAATTTAATTGTATACCTCGCCATATTACTGTTATTTTTTCTTAAGATAACTACATGAATAGATAAATTGTTAAGAGATAGTTAAAGGCAAAATATTAAATAAAGATGATAATATTGATCATTCATCGTGTGTCACTGCACGGAACCTTTCTGGAGATAAAATTTGCTGTAAACTTTAAAGGCTGATTACAGAGCACGAATTCACGTCGTATTAAGCAAAGGTTTTTTAGCTGTCTGAACCACTTAACTCAATTTACGCCGCTCTGTTTGCCCGAGGCCACTTAGAGCATCGCCTCGCCCCCCAAACACCCACATTATGTCATTATCGTTACAACCACGCAACTTTTCCTCTGAGTTAACGTTTAGCCGTCATTTAGCCGAACACGCCCCCTCGGTTCGTTATCACCAGGAAAACGTACGCAGCATTGCAACGCGGATACTGCTCCAGTGGCGCGATCTGGGCAGCTAATAACACGCGGCCTAAAGCGGTTTATCCCGGCGGCGGCCGTGGCGGCACGTTTCTGTCGTCGCTGTGGAGAGCTGTCACTCATTCCTAGTCACGCGAACACGCGAACAACTTGCGACAAAGTCCCGCGACAAAGTCACTCGACAAAGCCCAGCGACAAGGTCCCGCGGCCAGGCACCAAGGCGAGAAGGATCGCTTTCGTTCTAGGGCGCGGCCCACTTAAAAACGCGGGGCAGATAAGCACATCATTAATCTTGAGAAGGCGATTCAATCACCAAGGTTTTTCAGTGCCACGAGGCGAAAGACTGCCGGTTTGATTTGGAATATTTTAATGTTCTAAAGAAAGACTTCGAGCTTTTCCTTCAAGGACTTGAAGGTGGAATGTAGATTCGCTGCAAAATTGTATTCAAATATGGTTTTATTATTGGTCAGTAGCGAATCCAATAAACACTTGCTATTTATGTCTTGCGTTATGGAACCGCAATATTTTTCATATTATAGGTGTGTAAAGAACTGCAAGGTACTGAGGTAACGTCAGAATTTAAAGTCCTCATGTGATAGTATGTTAAATCTGAACAAAAGACATTTAATGAAACTTTATTAGTAACTTGACTGAATACTTATTGAAAATCATAGATCCTTTTGGCTAGTTTTGAAATTGAAGTAATAAATTTGTCATCAATAATGAAGTGATTCTTTCCCGTCAGCTAACACAACGTCGCTCTCAAAGCAATCTCAATTGTGCTCATTTTTAGGAGATATAAATAAAAAAAATATTTCTGTCATTAACATCCATAGTCTTATCCACATTCCAGCACAATCATGGAATATTACCAAGTGATTCAGCCTTTCTAAGAATATTCCCAATGGATGGTTATGTCCTATTAGAGAAACAAAAGAGAAAGGCCTACACAGTATTGCTGTTTTTGAGATATATGGTTTTTACCTTTAAGGCCCAGAGGTTAATTGGTTGAAAAAATAATTGGATTAACTTGATAGACATATCAACCGTGTAAAAGCGCATATTTTATGTGCAAATTCATTTCCGAAGAAAACTGAGATACGTACGTTTTTATGTGAACGACGTATTTCCAATCCATGAAACACATTACTCCACATTTCTCTTTAGGTTTATATTTGAAATTACCAGCGACATATTCTAGGAATTTGTTGTACATGGCACACTGGCCACTCTGCTTCAACCCTACCAGGAATCGTGTTTGGATGTTTATTCTTTTTCTGCAGAGCTCGAGGAATATGTGCGGCCTTTGGAGCAACTTTAGTAGACAGATAAAGAAATACTACAAAGAAATAATATCTCGTATTGTTCAATTTATTACGGTGCTATTAATGTTCAATTTCTTCGAAAGCTCTGTAGTTAAACTGGCTACTAAAAATGTTTTGATGTCTCAATGTACCGTATGCCTCTAATAAAATGGGATGTTTGCAAGGAAGTTTTTTATGTTATCCTTTTCAATGTTATTTTTATCTATGCCGTGTAAGTATGTGATACTTTATGAATCATAATGGTGAGCTCATATTTAAATTTATAGCATCCAGCAACGAAATTTCTGCCATAGCTATAATGGCGCTCGTTAGTATTAACCTCGTTGATTTGCTTCCTGCACCAAATGTGACATGTTCTACAGTTTACCAATATTTTTATTTATTTATTTATTTATTGTTTATTTAAGGTCGCATTAAGTACGGGGTCCTTTTCTACCACTAATGATTAACTACCACTAATATAACTATATATTAACTATCTGTCTACTGAATGAAGTGATATGGTGATGATGAGGGGTTAAAAGACCAACGCAAATACAACCATGTCCGACGTGGGACTCGAACTCGCGATCCTTCGGTCCGAGATCACCACGGCACTACTGCTTTAGCGATCTCGTCCACAAGGATGGGCAATCTGTTAACTGTAATTTCATATTTTATTCAACTGTGAGAAGAGACAGATATGTGTATTTTCGTTCTGAACTATGAGAGGACTCTACGATTTATAAATGTAACGCTTTATAAGAGTTGGAAGTGATGAAATCTAGGAAGTTTAGCAGTAGCGTTTCAAATTTGGGAGAACACTTCCACTGGACACCTCAATTAATCAATAATAATTTCTAAGAATTGAGAATTAGGGACAGGAGAATAAATTATGTTTTGGGGTATGAAATTCTATATGAAGTAGGTCATGAGTTTTCCTTTTATAGAGATTTAATCTTATCTTTGAAAAATCTAGATTGGATTATAGGAAATCATGGGAAATTGGAAGGGAAATCACTCAATTCCATTCCAGGGGTTTTAAAGACGCCTTTATTACGCCATTATTACGGCGCCTACGTATCCACAGTAGTCCTGCGGAAGCCATATTGCCGAAGGAAGAGCCTCGCCTCAAGTGACGCCGACCGGCCTCAGCTGTCCCACGGGGGCGTTTGTACCCGCGACCACAACAGGCGCTAGGCTCGCGTTTCTGCTCCATCCGCGCGACCGCAGCTCGCTCTGGTGCGCGCATTCCCCGCACGGAGCGCCTCTCTCTCTCCCCCCTCCCCAATTCCCCACATACATCGTGCAGCAGCGCGCGCAGAAAGGAACTCCAGCGAATTTTATTCGGCCTCCGCCGCCGCGCGTTGCCCGCCCGCCCACCCGTCCGTTTGCTTTACTGTCCGTCCCTTCGTCCGCCCACCAACTAACCATTCACCCCATTCCCACCGCGCCTGCCCACCCGCCAGTTCACTCGCCTATTCTTCCATCTGCCCACCCTGCTCTACTGCCCATGCTCTTACCCACCCACTCTCACGCCCACACGCCCACCTAGAGACTCGTCCGCCATTCCAGGTTGTTCGCCCACCCACTAGATGGCTCGTCTGGCCATTAGATCGTTCACCCATTCACCAGCTCACCCACCTGTCCACCAGCTCTGCCGCTCGCCCGCGCGCCCACTAGCTCCCCCACCCTCCAGCTTGCTTGCCCGCACACCAGCTCACTCTTCTCTCCGCCAACTTACCAGCTCATCTGCCCATCCACCACCTCACCCGCCTGCCCAACAGATCGACCGCCCGACAACTAGCTCGCTCTCTGATAAGCTTACCCGTCCACAAGCTGGCATGGACACCCACCAGCTCGCTCGCTCGCTCGCTCGCCAGCCCGCCCGCCCGCCCGCCCGCCCGCCCGCCCGCCCGCCCGCACGCCCGCCAGCCCGCCAGCTCGCTCGCCCGTCTACTAGCTCGCCGCCCACCTACCAGCGTATCCACCCACCTACCAGTTCGCTCAACCACCCGCACTCCACCTCACCCGCCCATCACTCACCCACCTCTTTTCCCGCCCGCCCACCAGCTCACCCGACCTCTCACCGCCTCACCCTCTCGCCAGCCCTCCACCTACCTCACCCATCAAATCGCCCGCTCGCCCGCCATCTCTCCCGCCTTCTCTCCCGCCTTCTCTCCCGCCTTCTCTCCCATCATCTCGTCCGCCCTCTCGTCCGCCTTCTCTCCCGCCTTCTCTCCCGCCTTCTCTCCCGCCATCTCTCCCGCCTTCTCTCCCGCCTTCTCTCCCGCCTTCTCTCCCGCCTTCTCTCCCGCCTTCTCTCCCGCCCTCTCTCCTGCCCTCTCTCCCGCCTTCTCTCCCGCCCTCTCTCCCGTCTTCTCTCCCGCCTTCTCTCCCACCATCTGCCCGCCGCGCCGCGCCGGTCCGACGCGCGTTTCATGAAATTCAAATGGACGACGCAACACGAGAAGTAAATAACGCCGCGGGCGCCGACGCGTGTTTATGGAGAGCCGTCTCGCTCCGTGTCGAAGTGCTGCTCTCAACAATAGCCCGCAGCGCGACGGGAATCCATCTTATACATTTCTTAGCGGGTTGTTGGGGCTCATTGGCCACGTTGCTTGCTGGACCCACCAAATACATCATGGGCCGGAATAAAGTATACCGACGTTTGGCAAACTTGCCAGAAGCCTGCTCGAGCCGTCCTAGAGAAATGAGAATAATGCTTCCAAAGAACAATGCATCAAGGGATACTGACTCTATTGTATGCATGCTAACATGTGACAGCCTCAAGTGTACGTGTTTGAAGCAGAAGTGTTGTAGTTCGTGTATACTTTGTTACCATACTGTGTTTTTTATTTAATTACACGTCAATATTTTAAATTCTCTAACACTTTATTCGATCATTGAATGCTCTTTGACATTTGACGAAAAGCGAATACCGCAAGGATGCAGACGTGACGAGAGAATTGTAAAACCTTAAAGTACACGCCTTGAGGTTAAGTTTCTGTTCATTTTCAAATGGGAACCCATTTACGTACATTTGATAGGAAAACTATTTTTTCCCTCCCTACGCTGCATTGTAGGGAGGAAAATCATTGGAATCACCTCGAATTTTCGGTCCGTGTTTCACGTTCTTTTGAAGTGTAATTTCGCACATGTATTAGTGCTGTTCCAAAGATGGTAAAAATTGGTGCAGGTGGCGAGGATAAACATGCTATTTTGTATCCAAGAATCGAGAGGACTGTAATGCTGAAAGTATGTCCCTCACACTTCTGTGTTAGATTAGAAGCTTTTCAACTGAAATCTGCTAAATACATCAGGAGTAAGATTTAATTCTTAAGTTTAGAAGACCCTCAAGGTATGTTAATATTTTGGAGTTCTATAAATGAAACCCCCTAAGACATTTTCAAACGGTTCTAGAAAGTGGTTGCACATTTTTTTACATTTTTTGCTCGAATAAAAAGTAATTTACAAGAATTATACCGTTCCGATTTTCATTGACATCTATAAAATTTTGAAAATTGAAAAAATGAAAATTTATTTTCAAACCTATCCCACACCTCCAATATTAAAGATAGGTTTTTTGTGAAATTTATTTCTCAATATTAGGATTTTAAATTATGACATTCATTTTAAAATAAAAGAAATTGTTGAGTAACAACTAGCAACACAAAGAGTTATCAAGCCTCTAGAATGGATCCTAGGCAGTGAACTAGCTTCCTTTGGTTCGATTCCCGGTCGAGGCAAAAATAGAATTGTAACGTTCCTTTAAAATCGTTCCAGTTTCTGTAGCTGTTGAACGAAGGAAAGCTCAGGCAAGCAGAGTTTGCTAGTTGCGGTAAATAGAATTACGTCATGTTCTCCATATGTCTGTCTTGAGCGTGGGAATTATATTAGGCGCAGGTTTGTGGGAAACCGTTTAGCCATCACAGCCGGACAACGCACCCAAAATGCCCTCGAGTATGGGAATTGAAGTAGACAAAGGCATGGGGTCCGGCAAAGTCGGACAATAAATAAATGTCTTTATTGGTGGCGAGACTCAGGCCATTTAGTCTGCTCTTCCGCCTGACCACTTTCAAAAATTTTTATTACAATTCATTTTATGATAAAAAGGAGATTATTTAATGAGAAATACGTACGCAATTTGGATAAAGGGTTTCTCACATGTGAGGCAAGAGTGAAAGCGACAGAGGAAGAATTTGATAGATCACGAAACGCACTTACAGCATATGTGTGATTAAGTTTATTAATTTCAAGTTAGGGAGGTACTAAAAATTAATCTCAAATATATCAGATTGAACAATCGGCCCAGAATGCCACAAACATACAGGATGTACGAAGGGAAACGTCGAAACTTCGAAAATAAGATCTTAAATCAATTCTAAGCATATTTTGTCTAATAAACTACTTGGATATTCCGAATGGTTGGGCCGCAATGAGCACTCTTTTTTTGGTTGCTTTTGTGTTTTAAAGTTGGTGTGAAAAAATGATTTCTAGGCAAAGATTTGCATTATGGAAGCATAGAAACACTCCAGAAACATATAAATTGTTTATTATTTACTAAAGAAATTTATTTGTTCAGAAAGAAAAATTAAGCGAGAAATAAAAAAGCACCCAATTTACACAATTCGACTGCTTTTTTTATTTCTCGCCTAATTTTTCTGTCTGAGCAAATATATCCATTTCTTTTGTAAATAATAAACAATTTACATGTTTCTGGAGTGTTTCTATGCTTCTATAATGCAAATTTTTGCCTAGAAATCGTTTGAGTGCTCATTGCGACCCAACCATTTGGAATATCCACGTAATTTATTGCACAAAATTTGCTTAGAATTGTCTTAAGAGCTTATTTTCGAAGTTTCGACATTTCCCCCCGGACAACCTGTACGTACTAAGAGGTACAACACCACCACCCCCTCCGTCATTACCGCCTCTGCCGTCGCCGCTCCCCCTGCACCCGCGCAAAGGCCGCAGCTGCCTCAGACGTCATTACGGCACGCGACTCGTTTGTTTCGCAAGCCGCGGGGCTTCTTCGTCATTACGATGCGCACAGCCGCCCGCCAGGCACCGCGTCGTTGGCAGGGAACCGTCGTCGTTTAGAACCCCTTTTCGTAGAACTGTTCACGGCGACAATGAGAAGTCGTAAGAAAGAGAGGTTGTTAGAAAATCAACTACACAGCTAATGACGCGGTATTTCACGGACAACTAAGAGGATTATTGCTTGTTTTGCTTCATGGGTGGGGGAATGATGTTTCTGGCAATAGTATACAAAAGACGGAAACGATAGAGAAGTATGTGTCTCCAACTAGTTGCACTATTTATAGACCACATTATAATGTTGTTAGTGAACATAATAATCCTGCAAAATAATATTTTTTTAACTATTATATACAAGTATTTACTATATTTATAAACACATTTTTTAAGTTGTTATTTCGTGCTTTTCCTTAGGCGATAATATACTCGTATATAGTACATTCTCTATTTGGAGCAAGCTGTGTGCTATATTCATAATGTTGTTAAAAGTGCAATAATTAAAATTTGATTTCAAAAGCCTCAAGTGTTTTGTTAACCTCAAGATCTTTTCAAAAAATGACCTATGAAATTACAGTAAACAATTGATGAAGCTGTACGAGGGTTGGGACGTAAGTCAGCATATTTATGTTTTGTGAGAATACGAGCACTTGTGGCAAATGTGTAATATACACATGAAAGGACAAGTTATGAACAATGTGCATGGATATTTAACGCAAGTTGTGTTTCTCATGTTTATTAAGGTATTTTAAATAACAGTACTGATTTCATGTTGCAAAGCATTTTGGCATAAATAAGTACATGTCGTGAATAACAACCCGTTCTAAAGACCCACTGAGGGAGATACTTGATTACCGCATGTGCCTCAATGATTCGCACATTCACAGGTCTTCACGTGTGTTGCTGATTGGCGGCGGTGGAGAGGACGTCGGTGGAGAGGACGGCGATGTAGATGACGGCGGAAGAGATGACGGCGGTGGAGATGATGGCGGTGGAGATGACGGCGATAGAGATGACGGCGGTGATGACGGCGGTGATGACGGCGGTGATGACGGCGGTGGAGATGACGGCGGTAGAGATGATAGCGATGGAGATGACGACGGTAGAGATGACAGTGATGGAGATGACGGCGGTGGAGATGACAGCGATGGAGATGACGGCGGTGATGACGGCAGTGGTGATGACGGCGGTGGAGATGACGGCGGTGGAGATGACCAGGGTTGGTGGTGATGCAGGCGGTGATGATTAGGGTGGAGGGAGTTAGTGATGGATACGGTTTCGGTATGGTGATGGCGATAGCAATGAAGATGGGGACGGTAGAGATAGTAGTAGCGGTGGTGTTGGTGGAGCCAGTGACTGCAGAGGCAGTATGGTGATAGTGGAGGCAACGGTAGAAATGATGGTGTAATGTTGGTGACGGGGGCTGCGCTGGGTGAGGCGGGTGCGGAGGGGGGGTCGCAGGCGTGGGGCAGCGTCATTAAGAGAGAGGCTGCGCCCAACGGCCATCCCAAGGCGCATCGATCCACGAAGCCCTTGTGCCTTCGTTAACGTTCAACGGCCTCCGCTGTGACGTCATCTTACGCCTGCATGCACACGCACGTTCATGTCGTAGATTGCATCGCTCTGAATGAGAATGATTAGCGACATTTTCTATTGCTACGTTGTTAGATCGTATGTAGGATCCTTTTATTGTTTTCCCAACGTATTTCCTTCTTCTGTATTAACTTGATCACAATGAAGATTGTTGACATTAGATTGCAGTCAAACGTGTTGTGGTTTTACTTAATCGAGACTTCAAGCGTAACACTTTATGACTTTCTTCTTTCAGCAGTAATTGAGTATTTGACTAACGTATGTTACATAGTAATGTATAATATTAGACTGTCAACATTGTAAAGAGGCGAAACATCATCACTAAATGTTTTGCGCAAACGTTTTTAAACGTACCTCATAACATTGTCATTGGAAACTTTAGAATTGTTTAGCCGATAATCCACATAGATCGGAAGCCATCAAGAAAATCGACGTATGATAAGATCAATGCTAAAACTTTTTTAGAAGTTAGCCAGTGTTATGAGGAACAAGGAAACGCAAGTATGGCGGCCTGTAGGTGTCGGCGTTGCGCTGCGCAATTGTTTAGAAACGTCGAAAAAAAAGTGCCATTGGGGAATGAGAACACAGCTAATTCTAGTTGTATATTGTTCGTTAGATAGCCGAAGTGTGAAGGAGTTTTGTGCCATACCGAAGCGGCGTCTCGAACTGTCAAATGAACACAACGAACTGTCTCGAACTGTCACATGAATTCAAAGTGTCGTTTTTTATTACCCTCTTATATTACGAGCTCAAAGTTATTTTTGTGGCCTAATGGTAGAAAATTATTTTTCATTGCCAAATATGACCACGCCATACCGTTGTGGCGTCTCTAGGTAGCCATACTGATGATGCCATACTGATAAGATGTCATTAAATGTCCGCCATACTGAAAAAACCTATTTTTTAAACACTCGTAATATCATTGGTAAATGCTGGAAAATAAATGTATAACCTTCACATCAATAAACTAGTGGTGCTACAGAATGGCACAGACTTTCCCGTATTAGTTTTCTATTTCCTTGGGTCTTCGCTAGCTATTCCGAATTGCCACATACTCTTTTTTGCCAGGCCTTTTTTGGCATCTATCACCGCCAAAAGTACATTTTTTTGTCATTTTCTTAATTTTTCGGTTTCCTATTAGTAGAACGAAAATATTAATTTTAAAATATTAAAGAACACAAAAACCTTTCCCTAAATGGCAATTTTCTTTTAAAAATTATGTGCCGTTTAAAGAAAATTGCGTTTAAGCGCTACTAAAAATGCGAAATTTGAAGCTCATTTTCACAGAAAATTTTTCAGTTTTCAAAATAATTTATTTGAAGTTATTTGAAGCACTTACACTCACAAATATAATAACCCATCATCAAATATAATAACTCATCAACTATTGGAGTAATTCAGTTTGACGTGGTGGAATGAAGGAGGCATCGAAATTTTTAAGGATTTTGTGGAATGCCTGATTATTTTTGTTACATTCGTAACCTCGTAACGTAATGCGACCGGTGCCGAGAGCTAGGCCCCACAGTTTCGTATCCCCCCCTCCAGTGTTGCCAGATGCCTCCAATCAGTTACCCCAGATGGCGTGGTAAAACCCACTAAAACTTAAAATAAACCACCAAACTATTAAGTATTCTAAAAATATACGAAATTACAATAGTGCATATTAAAGATGTTTTAAATACTTTTCTAAACTTATTATCTTAAAATAAGGGGTAGTAAATTTAAAAAAAACAAATAACACAAATTATAAAATTGAATTGATATATTACGTGTCTCTTAAAATCACAGCTCTCATAGAGACAGATTTTTTTATAAGAACAAAACAACGAATCACATCAAGAGGATGTATATATTTACAAAGGGCATGTTTTTTCCGTATCTGGGTTTGTCTTATTATTTTCTTTTAATCTTTATTTTTTCAATGCAGTAACTGTCTTTTACAATTTTTAATACATATAAAAAGTCAGCATAAATACAACTTAATTATGTTCACTTGCTTTTTAAAACATTTTACAAATATACTTCTTAGAGACACGATATCGGTATTGCACATATGTATTCGTATTTCAGACGTTAAAAATGTCTTAAAAACATAAGTATAGCACATATACTTATTAGACGTCATACTTATCAAAGTTTTGCAACTTTAGAGGTTAATTTCTCACATTCGAGACATCCCATTGGTATGGCGCTTACAGACTCGTCTTGTAGACATTAAAATCAATTACACAATGTTTTTCTCATGTGTGTACCTATGATACATGCATTAGTGACAAATTTGACATCTTTGAACCAGTATGGCGGCTACTTAGAGATACCAAAACGGTATGGCGTGGTCATATTCGGCAATTAAAAATACTTTTCTACCATTAGACCATGAAAATGACTTTGAGCTCGAAAATGACACGTTCAATTCAGAATCGCGGTCAGTTCGAGACGCCGCTTCGGTATGGCACACAACTCTTTCATACTTTGGCTATCTAACGAACAAAATACAACTATAATTAGCTGTGTACTCATTCCCCAATGGCACAGTTTTTTCGACATTTTTAAACAATTGCGCAGAACAACGCCGACACCTGCAGGCCGCCACACTTGCGTTTCCTTGTTCCTCATAACACTGGCTAACTTCTCAAAAAGTTTTAGCTTTGAGCTTATCATACGTCGATTTTGTTGCTGGCTCCCGGTCTAACAGAGAATTGTTCCGATTACATTACACTGTAGCATTGAACTATTCCATTGTTTTGTTTTTGTACAAAATCCAGGCATGTAGCTTATTATGGAATACAAAAAACCAATAACCGTGTCGCATCTACATTCCCAACATCATGACAACGTAACGTAGCAATGATTCGAGTATATTAGTTTATGAATAGTAAGAGTGAGATAGTAACCTTGCCGTGTATTATTAGTAAAACAAATAAAATGTGGGACAGAAATGTGAAACAATTGTTGGTATTGATTACTTTAATATTCCTTTACTTAAAAATTTCGAAATATTCATTTATGTAATATTAATGTTAGGTGTTTTAGTTTGATTTTTCATTCAAACATACAGTATCATTTAAGGAATGATACTGCAAAAAGTAGAATAGACATGTATATTAATTTATTTACAGAAAAATCAAGTGAGTAAGTGAACTCGTTGTTAGCACATTTTGCTCGGCGCGGACAAGTTCCTGCGACTTCCGCCCACCTGGGCACTCTTTGGAGTGCTTCCCGCTAAATTAAGGGAGTTCCATGCTAGACCAGGGTGTCATGGGGGCGCCAATTCCAACATTCGCGCGTCCCACTTAAAAAAAAAAAAAAAAAAAAAAAAAAAAAAAATCCATCAATCAATCAATCAATGAGATGGAATGAAGACATTAATTAAATCATTGTTTCCCCGCGCCTTGATGCATGTGACAGCTCTTCCGCCGCCCTGCCAGGTTGCAATCAGCTACCCTCGCCGCCGACACCGGTGACGTCACTACATCACCGCCGTCACCGCCGCCACCAACACCATCGCGCCGTCGCGCCCGTATCTCTCCCCCTGCCTACGTCCGCCCCCCCCCGCCGCCAGCTAGCCGGCTGCCCGCCCCTCTGAGCCCTGCCCGGGGTCGAACCCGGGGCACCGCCCAGAGCATGTGCGGCCAGCGGGCGACACAGCTGGTGGAGTGTGGGCCAAGCGGATGGAGCTATGGTGGACCGGGAGCATGAAGCATCCACGGCGGTGAAAGGCATCTTTCACGATTTCTGCATTGAGACCCTCTACTGGACAGCGGTGTGATTTGTAGGAGCGGTGGTGCTGTGACAGTGGTGTGGTTCGACAACCCGGCCATGTGTGCCTCGTAACCTTTCAATGTTACACTCATTTGGTTTTTGTTTGCTGTGTTAGTCAGGTAGCATCGCTTGGTCAGTGTGAGCCTTTAATTTTGTGTTTCGCAACACTGCAAGAGTTTTGTGAAATTGTTAAAGTTTTGTGTAATTATTATTAAAGTTTTTTTGTATTCCTTGACATTTTATGGTGCCTTGAAACCCGGGAACGAATACTTCGTTCGTTCGTTGGTAACACTGACTACGCGAGGGTTTTGTTCACGCCATGCCGCGTCGTGATGCGCACACGGAACGCGTGCCTTTGTGAATAAAAAAAACAAAATTACAGTAGAATCATTAGCAGTGCTGTTGTAACATTTACTTGTGTTATGTGCGCTTTGCTTTGCGGTTTGTATGGTGCAAATTAAAAGCATGTTCTTGGTTACGCCTTTCCAATTCCTGGAAATCTTATGCAGCTTTCCTAACCTCATATTTCACGTTCCTGATCTTAGGGTCTCAAGTTTGTAGGGTTAAATGTATTTTGACGATAGTTACATAGCTCATTTTGCTTATGAAAGTGGTGTTGACTTCCAATTAACAAATACATGTCGGTCCTTAAATTTTTAGATGGTTTTTCGCGTATGAAACTTCATACCCTTTAAATGCTATCGTGAATCATTTCAGTTCTTTTCATTAGTAAGCAAGCTTATTTAACCATGTCTCAGTCAAAGGTGCGGGCTAAGGAGCCAGGTGCAGTTGAATTAAGATTATCACAAAGGTGGAGTCTCGCTATTTGGGAAATTTCACGAATTGAAAGTAATTTGAAAGCTTTGCAACCAGCAACAGTAGCCAGTCTCGCGTGCTTGCGTGATAGGTTATGCGAGGTGTGGAAAGATATCGAAGCTCTTAAAATGGATGCGATCAGCTCCACAGAGTTCTTTAGCACGATTCATGAACAAAATTTTTCGCAATGTGAAAATGCTTACTTGGCTGTAAAACAGCTATTGAATGAAAAATACGAGCCCTTTGAAAAGCCTCTTACTGTTGCCTCGGCGTGTCATCATGCCTCGCTACCGAGCATTAAAATTCCAAAATTTGATGGAAGGTATAGAAATTGGCAACGGTTTCGTGATTTGTTTACTCAATTAGTCATTAATCAGGTACAGATACCGGACTCGCAGAAGTTGGTGCATTTAATGAGTAGTCTCGAGGCCGAACCTCTGAAGTTGATTTCTGTGCTCACAGTATCAGACAGATCCTTTCAACAGGCCTGGGCTTTATTAAGAGATCGTTATGACGATAAATCGAAAATTTTAGAAGAGCACATTCATGCTCTCTTCTCCTTTCCTTCCCTCAAAATTGGTGATGCCTCCTCCTTAAGAGAATTGCACAATGTAGTAACTTCTCACTGGCTATCTATGTCAGCAGTTCCCACTACAGTCCCTATGGCTGAAATAATAGTACAATTTTTAGTGCTCAGTAAATTGGATAACAAAACAAGGGAAGCATTTTTCCTTGCTAAAGCAAAAAATGATATTGTTCCATTGCAAAATGTTTTAGATTTTCTTTCACTCCGGGCAAGAGCCCTAGACATTGCCCCTCTTGCTAATCCTGATGTGAATTCTGTTTCAGTTAGTAAGTCTAAGCGCCCTACACAATCTTCACCTGCCAAACAGGTGTTTCAGCTGGAAGAGGGGTCATCAGCTCGAGCCTGCATTGCCTGCAGTTCTGGAGAGCACCCACTTTTCGCCTGCCCTCGTTTTCGTACCCTGGCTGTCCAGCAGAGATGGGATTTTGTCTCTTCTCATCAACTCTGCTACAACTGTCTTCGAAGGAAGGGTTCTTCTCATCATTGCTCACAACGAAGTTGTAAAACTTGTGGTAAGAACCACCACTCAATGCTTCATAAATTTTCTACACAAAATGTCCATAATTTGGCATCACCTCATTGTTCTAGTGCTCCCAACACCTCTGCTGGACTAGCATCTGCCACCCAGATTACTGCAAAACAACCACACGATACTAAGGTTTCCACGTTATCACACTTGGTTCTTAGCCAGACACATAATATTGGTTCTCTCCTTCCCACAGCCATTGTTAATGCAACAAATGAGTTGGGCCAAACCCTGCCAGCCAGGGCATTACTTGATTCTGGTAGTGAAGTTTCCTTGATAACTGAATCACTGGTACAGGCCCTCCGTCTCAAAAGAATTAGGCATAATGCTACGATTCATTCTGTTAATGCTCTTACTTCTGGTTCAAATGCTAGAGTTCATGTGTTAATCTCCTCGCGGTGTTGTAGGTGGAAAAGGGCAATAGAATGTTTAGTGGTCCCTGCTATTTCCAAAGCCACCCCCCGGAGGAACATTAATTTAGCTGCCCTGAAGCTGCCTGCTGACCTAAAATTGGCTGATGACCAATTCTTTATTCCTAAAAAATTAGATATTTTATTAAGCTCTTCTTTATTTTTTCAGGTGCTTAACACTAAGAAGAGCAGCCATTGTTCAAAGCTTTTTATTCTTGATACTAAGTTTGGTAATGTCATTGCGGGGGATCGATTGCCCACACTGTTGCCAAGTGCGGCACCCCCAGATCAGTGCTTTTTCTTAACTGCACACTCTCCTTCCTTAGTCAATGATTATGAGAATATTTGGAATTCTGAGAGGATTTCCTCTTCTCGTGATGAAAACTTCTCACACTTGGAGCATCCTTGTGAAAAGAAATTTAATGAGGACACCTTTAGGTTGGAGAATGGGCAATTTTGTGTATCTTTGCCTTTTAAACGTCCTCCACAATTATTGGGGAATTCACATTTTGTGGCCAAGCAGTTTTTGCTTGCTTTAGAAAACAGATTTTCTAAAGATAGAGAATTAAGGCATAATTATGTCAAGTTCATGAGAGAATACATTGAATTGGGGCATGCAGTTGAATGTGTCAGTAAGATAGCACCTCCTTTCTATTTTATACCTCATTTTTGTGTGTTGAATCCACAATCCCCTACTACACCACTACGTGTAGTCTTCAATTGTAGTGCCAAATCTTCTTCTGGGTTAAGTTTAAACGACCTACTCTACGCTGGCCCTAACGTGCAATCAGAGCTCATTGACATCATGCTTAGATTTCGATTGTTTAATGTTTGTTTCACTGCAGACATTGAGAAAATGTATAGAATGGTTCGGGTGCATGATGCTGATACTAAATTTCAGAGAATTTTGTGGCGAGAGAACCCTCACGACCCCATTAAAATTTTTACTTTGCAGACCGTTACTTATGGTATGGCCCCCTCCGCATTTCTGAGTACAAGGTGTCTCAACAAGTTGGCTGAGGAAATAAATGAAAATGATCCTGAGGTGGCTTCAGCTATCAAGCAGGGATTTTATGTAGATGACTTACTGTTCGGGAGTGACTGTGCTGAGAAGGCAGCATCGTTATTTCAAAGGATTGTAAAAGTGCTAAAGGGAGCTCATTTTAATTTGAGAAAGGTTAATAGCAATTCTTCATCGTTTCTGGCCACTCTCAACACCACTCACACACAATACACTTCCACGCCTCTGGCCTCAGACAATACACACAGAATATTGGGTTTGACTTGGAACACTGATAAAGACACACTTTGCATTACATATAGCAAACACTCCAATCCAAACACTTTCAACCTCCCGTGTGTAACAAAAAGGGTTGTGTTGCACTTAATAGCCTCTATTTATGACCCATTAGGTTTTGTGAATCCTTTCTTGGTAAAGTTGAAGCTTTTTCTGCAAAAATTGTGGTCTTTACAGTTGGATTGGGATACTCCTCTTGATTCTGATCTTACTTGTTGTTGGCAGTCCCTGGTTAATGAGATTGTTTTACTGCCATCAATTATATTCCCACGCAAGGTGTTACCCCAGGGTCACCTTCCCTCTTGTCTAGTAGGATTCTGTGATGCCTCTCATAAGGCGTACGGAGCTGCATTATACTTGGTTAATCATGATTCTGCATCCGTTGCGCATAGCCACTTGTTGTGCTCCAAATCAAGACTTGCTCCCCTGGCAGGGTCGACTATTCCTCGCTTGGAGTTGTGTAGTGCATTGTTATTGGTAGAATTGACCAAGAAGGTAATAAGAGCATTAAGAATTGTGTGTTCTATTAATCAAGTGTATCTTTTTCAGATAGTTCTATTGTTTTGCACTGGTTGGTGAAAAGCAATCATAAATTGGATGCTTTCACTGCGCATAGAGTTTCAAAGATAGTGGCATCCTATCCACTATCTTGTTGGCGCCATGTAAGCTCGAGACAGAATCCCGCTGATCTGCTAACCCGTGGTGTCTCCCCCCAGGCACTGCAACACAGTACCCTCTGGTTTGTAGGACCGCCGTGGCTGAAGCAGCCAGTGTCAATGTGGGCCAAGCCGTTTGTCGATGCTGAGGTAGCGGATAATGGTAAGGTAGATGCTCTCTGTTGTATGTTCACTGCATACAAAACAAATATGCCCTCGTCAGATGTAGGTGAAAACCAAAATTCATTTGTTCAAGTGCTACTTAGCAGATATTCAAAATATCACAAATTGATAAGGGTGTTAGCGCTATGCTTAAGATTCATTAACAATATACGGGCTGCAATTGTTGCTCGCATTGACCCTGCTTCGGCTCAGATGCGGAGAAGGGGTTGGTTGGCACCGCTTGAATTGAGAGAAGCCACAGTGGTTATTATAAGGCTCATTCAACTAGACATGTACCCCCTTGAATATAAGGCACTTTCAAAGAAAAGGGATTACCTCCCAAGTCATCGCTCATTAGCTTGAATCCTTATCTAGGCCCTGATGGGCTTTTACGGGTGGGTGGCCGTTTAATGAATTCTCAGGTGGAGAGGTTAAACAAGCATCCTATTATACTTCCGCCTAACCACAAATTTACCGTCCTGTTCTTAGAAATGATACACCTCGCATTTCTACATGCGGGCTTGGCAATGATGATGGGATGTGTGCGCCAGCAGTATTGGATTCCCTCCCTACGACGGGTAGCAAAAAAAGTAATTAATGCTTGTCTGACGTGTAGGCGCTGGCGCGGCGCGCCCGTGGAGCAAATTATGGGTTCATTGCCCCCTAGCCGCGTAAATCCTTCTCGGCCATGGGCTCACACATCCGTAGATTATTGTGGCCCAATTTTGACAAGGCCGTCTCTCACGAGATCAAAAATGTCTCAGAAGACTTGGATTGCTGTATTTATATGCCATTCCACGAAAGCTTCGCATTTAGAAATCGTCGAAAATCTATCCTCCTCTCAATTCATTGCGGCCTTTGAACGTTTTGGTTCGAGAAGAGGTTATCCTGTGCACATGTACAGTGATAACGCTAGTACATTCAAAAGTGCTAGTCGTATCCTAGCCGAGGCTAATCGCTTTGTTCTTTCCGCTCGGGATTTAGAGGTTATCACCAATTTTTTATCAGTGCAGGGTACCTCCTGGCACTTTTGCCCCACCTACGCTCCTCACCGAAACTCGTTAGCTGAGGCTTGTGTTAAAAGTCTTAAATTCCATTTGCGTCGCGCTTTAGGGCAACAAGTTGTGCCCTTGCTTACATTGTACACCCTCTTAGCCAAAATTGAAGCTTGTTTAAACTCAAGACCGCTTGAAGTCACGTCTACAGATTCGGATGTGAATTTGATTTTAACCCCGAATCACTTAGTCTACGGGCACGCGCTTAATACTTTTCCTATAGATACTGACTCGCCTCTTGTGCAGATTACTCCTGCACAACAGTTCCGCCATTTAAATAACAAATTAGCAATAATTTGGAAATATTGGTCGCGCAATTACCTCCACACCTTGCAACAAAGGGTGAAGTGGAAAAGGGAGTCACCACCACTAGCTGTAAATGATTTAGTACTTTTAATTGAGGAATCTCCGCCCTCTCACTGGAAATTAGGTGTAGTGGAGAAATTGTTCCCTGATCAAGCAGGAGTCGTGCGTACTGTTGAAGTACGAACTAGCCAGGGCAAGTTATTGCGACCAGTACAAAAGTTATGTGCACTGGCTAGATCCTCCCACGAGTAAGCCCCAATCCATGATATTTATCTCTACTTTTCCCCCTCTGTCGACCAGAGATGCTCAGCTGATTTTTCTTTCGCTTCGCCGCCTGGTGAACAGGCGTACCACTATCATTTCTTAGGTCAAACTGCGTGGGCCTACCACTTGGTTTTTTTTGGTGTTCTTTGACATTTTATGCGTTTTATTAATTCCTTGTTGTACTAATTGGTATAATTTTTTTGATTAAGCACTGCTACAAATTCTATGTGATTTTGTTACTTCTAGGTTAAGGTAATTGTTACGAGGTACTCAGTAATGGTTCGAGGTGATTACAATATGTACGCCAGGCAAACGCCTATGCTTTCGTTTGTTGTATGCCCTCCTCACTCGTTTATAGTAGGAATGGAGTCTCTCAAGATAATGCAGAACTGTGGTGGACTTCTCAGTGCTTGTTGCTGAAAGAAGTGAGTGGGAGACGGACAGTGCCGAACCCGAGCATCGCCATGCGCCCGGCCCCAATAAATGTTAGCACATTTTGCTCGGCGCGGACAAGTTCCTGCGACTTCCGCCCACCTGGGCACTCTTTGGAGTGCTTCCCGCTAAATTAAGGGAGTTCCATGCTAGACCAGGGTGTCATGGGGGCGCCAATTCCAACATTCGCGCGTCCCACTTAAAAAAAAAAAAAAAAAAAAAAAAAAAAAAATCCATCAATCAATCAATCAATGAGATGGAATGAAGACATTAATTAAATCATTGTTTCCCCGCGCCTTGATGCATGTGACAGCTCTTCCGCCGCCCTGCCAGGTTGCAATCAGCTACCCTCGCCGCCGACACCGGTGACGTCACTACATCACCGCCGTCACCGCCGCCACCAACACCATCGCGCCGTCGCGCCCGTATCTCTCCCCCTGCCTACGTCCGCCCCCCCCCGCCGCCAGCTAGCCGGCTGCCCGCCCCTCTGAGCCCTGCCCGGGGTCGAACCCGGGGCACCGCCCAGAGCATGTGCGGCCAGCGGGCGACACAGCTGGTGGAGTGTGGGCCAAGCGGATGGAGCTATGGTGGACCGGGAGCATGAAGCATCCACGGCGGTGAAAGGCATCTTTCACGATTTCTGCATTGAGACCCTCTACTGGACAGCGGTGTGATTTGTAGGAGCGGTGGTGCTGTGACAGTGGTGTGGTTCGACAACCCGGCCATGTGTGCCTCGTAACCTTTCAATGTTACACTCATTTGGTTTTTGTTTGCTGTGTTAGTCAGGTAGCATCGCTTGGTCAGTGTGAGCCTTTAATTTTGTGTTTCGCAACACTGCAAGAGTTTTGTGAAATTGTTAAAGTTTTGTGTAATTATTATTAAAGTTTTTTGTATTCCTTGACACTCGTGTAAATGAGTTTGCCACTTCAGTGGAGAGAGAGACCCTTGTGTATTGTCAAGATCTATAAAAATTCGAAATAACAAAAAGAGTCTCATGAAAAAATAATGGCGTGTAATCAGCTAAGGAAAATCAATAATTAACGAGACTAATGGATGTAGATAAAAAACGAAATCGGCAATGAAACGTTTTAATTGTGAAGGTGCCTATTTCGGGAATACAACGTGGCTTCTGTAAATGACTTCCCAACTACAATTAGAAATAGAATCCCTTTCGAAGCCTTCTTAAAAAAACTTCCATTAATTGTTCATAGTAGGGGCTACATTACTACGAGTTATGTAGTGTTAAGTTCAGTATAAGTTATAATATAAGCCATCACAACACACGAAAGAGCACTATGTTACTGAACTGTGTAATTTTCTAACATACAATAAATGTATTTTTAAATAAAGTGTGCTGCAAGGATAGAATTGCGGGTTATCGCCAGTAAACAGTAAGCAAATATTGCGTATAACGGACGCTATTTCCAACGCACGTCGCGTTACGCGCTCTTTCGACATGGTACGTTTGTGTCCCTTTAACGTTGCGACGATGCACAACGACGGACGGACTCAAACGTCCGTCATTTGACGCTCGTGTGCTCGTGGATATTTTAACGACCCTCGTGCCTCTATACGCGTTCGTTAGCCTCTATACGCGGGGGTCGTTAAAATATCTGACGCCCGTGTCCTATTGATATTTTAACGGCCATACAACAATCACCAATCATAAATCCTCCAAAACTACAAATGTCAATGCTAAGGATAACTATAACTAATTGGCGAAAACATTTTTGAAGTCCGACGAGTTCAATGGACGATTTATAACCATCATAACAATCATGCAAGTTTTTTTGTAACTAGGGATAAAATGTGTATTTTAATAGCGTAAATATTGCAACATATTTAATACATGTACACATATGTGCAATGCAATTGCACAAATTACCAGTTACCAGAGTTAAAACCAAATATTTTCCTTACTTGTCGCCATTTATTGCGTATAATTAATATTCTCTATTCTCTGATTATTCGTATTTTATATGCTTTCTCTTAGCCCTACTTCCCTGCACACGCGTCACACTAATTGGTTTCTACCTTTCTTCTCCATTTATTCTACCTAGAACACAAGAAAATGTGTAAATTATTGTGACATTAAGTCTATTAAAAGGTCTATTTTATTTTGGTATGTTTCCTGTGGTGAATTGTGCACATACTGATTCATCGATTCAAGCTAAGTCTCATAATGTTACGGAAAGTACATACTTCGGCAAAAGCACGAACTTGAATTCATGGAGAAACTCGAGGAAGCACTCTCTTTGATTCGCTCAAACCTATAAGATAGCAATTCAAAGCACACACACGGACGGATATTTGTCTATTCCCACACAAATTCTGAATTTCTCAATGTCGGTGGGAAGCAAACAAAGAGAATTCTTTTCTGTGTTTTTCTCCATTTCTTTCTATTTGTTTTATCCCCTCAGATTCGCAAGCTCTGTCTCAGCCATCGCGAGTGGACGTGCTCGCAAACACGTACTCGCGAGATCACCTCCACCAGCTTATATCCGTGGTCTGGCGTCGGAGGCCCCGAACTCTACCCCACAAACACGTCTCCCCTACGACTCCCGCTCCGCCTCAGGCCGCCCGGCGTCGGTTCGCCACGCGCCTCGGTCCGCCCCGCATAAGCCCGTCCTGCCACTGCCCACACTGCCTCAGTCCGCCCCGCCCCGCCTCGTCCCGCCTCCCTCCGCCTCTCCCCACTGCTCCCCGCCTCTCCCCGCCTCTCCCCGCATCTCCCCCCGCTCCTCACCTCTCACCACTTCTCCTCGCCTCTCCCCGCTTCTCCCCGCCTCACCCTGCCTCTCCCCGGCACTCCCCACCTATCCCCGCCTCGTCCCTCCACGCCACGCTTCGCCCTGTCTCCCCCGTCTCGCCCTCCCTCGCTCTCTCCCCCGCCACTCCCACCACTCCCCGCCTCCTCCCGCCTCTCCCCGCCACTACCTGCCTCTCCCCGCCACTACCTGCCTCTCCCCGCCTCTCCCCGCCTCTCCCCGCCTCTCCCCGCCTCTCCCCGCCTCTCCCCGCCTCTCCCCGCCTCTCCCCGCCTCTCCCCGCCTCTCCCCGCCTCTCCCCGCCTCTCCCCGCCTCTCCCCGCCTCTCCCCGCATCTCCCCGCATCTCCCCGCCTCTCCCCGCCTCTCCCCGCCTCTCCCCGCCTCTCCCCGCCTCTCCCCGCCTCTCCCCGCCTCTCCCCGCCTCTCCCCGCCTCGCCCCGCCTCGCCCCGCCTCGCCCCGCCTCGCCCCGCCTCGCCCCGCCTCTCCCCGCCTCGCCCCGCCTCGCCCCGCCTCGCCCCGCCTCGCCCCGCCTCGCCCCGCCTCGCCCCGCCTCGCCCCGCCTCGCCCCGCCTCGCCCCGCCTCGCCCCGCCTCGCCCCGCCTCGCCCCGCCACGCCCCGCCTCGCCCCGCCTCGCCCCGCCTCGCCCCGCCTCGCCCCGCCTCGCCCCGCCTCTCCCCGCATCTCCCCGCCTCGCCCCGCCTCGCCCCGCCTCGCCCCGCCTCGCCCCGCCTCGCCCCGCCTCGCCCCGCCTCGCCCCGCCTCGCCCCGCCTCGCCCCGCCTCGCCCCGCCTCGCCCCGCCTCGCCCCGCCTCGCCCCGCCTCGCCCCGCCTCGCCCCGCCTCGCCCCGCCCCGACACCCTCCACCACACATACCCCACCCGTCATCACGCAAACCCGCCAATTCCCTCCCCGCATCCCTCCCACGCCCGCCCTCGCACGCACGCGCACACGTTCGGGATCTCGTTTTGACGTCAGCGTCGTTTTCTCCCCTGGCGACAGGGAGCGGCGTTATCTGCGACGACGGCTCTGCCTGCGCCCCCCCCCCCGGGCCCCTCCCGCGCCGTTCCCCTCGACTGCTTCCCTCGGGCGCTGACAGCCTCGTCACCGCGCCGCGTCCTCAGCGGCCCGCGCCGCGCTGTGGGCCCGCGCCGCCTCCCGCAGCCACCCTCAGGGTAAGCCTAAGACTTCGGATGTTTAGGCACTAAAAATCACCTTTTAGGCGCTTAAAAAGGCACTGAAAATGTCAAGAATAAGGAGAAAAAAGGCACTGTCATGGTATTAGAAATAATGAAATCGAAAGACACGTCCTACTCTAGGTGGGTTGCCACAGTAACATGTTAAAACTGAGGACACCCTTTTTCATTCTTGTCGACAGTTCAAAATAGCTTAATATGAATGATTTAAAACAAAATACAGTTGCCATCAGGCAAAGGTCGCCGTTAGCCTAAAAGACATTTATAGATCTGATGTTTTAAAATGAATATTAATACTTCTCATACTTTGTGAGTATGGGCATGTAAGTCAAGGTAAACTACTTCTCCCTTATCACTACACATTGGATGTTTAGGCACTAAAATTCACCTTTTAGGCGCCTAAAAAGGCACTGAAAATGTCAAGAATAAGGAGGGGAAAAAAGGCACTGTCATAAATTACATTCACAATAAAATTAAAAATGATTTCTAAAACTCCATACATATTTACAACTCTTCTATATTTTATTCTTAATAGTTTCCATTGCAATATATGACCAGTAACTTTTCAAGGATCGCAATATTAAACCTGCAACGATTGGGAAACAAAATCAATTTGAACACAGAGAAGGATTTCTGAACATCTACTGATGTCTGGCATATATTTTAGAAGTCCAAAATTAGCAACACTGAAACCTTCTGGGAATTATAAATTACTTCCACTCAAAGGTGCCCTCGGTGTATTGTCAATTGGCCATTTTTTCAGAACATGGTTAGTATTTATGAAATAGGGAAATGGAGAAAAATATGTTGGTATACTTTCAGGAATTCTCTCGTATTTCAAAATACAAATACGTGAATTGAAGGTTTCGTAATGAATGGTCAGGTTGTACCATGGCCGATTTTCTCATATCTTAGCATTGTTTATAAAAATAATGCATAAAAGGCAAAAACGTGCAATATTTCTAGAGAAAAGGCGTTTATGCAAAAAAGGCATTTATGTTAAAATAAGCAAATGTAAGCATTATAAAACTTCGTCATATGTCATAATTTTTCATGATTTGTGCACATATATTATCAGCCTTTAAATAAATTCGCTAGAAAAAAAATAGGCATTTCCCTAAACATCCGACGTCTAGTAATGTATCTTTTAATGGCTATTTCACTCGCGAAATTAAATACAATAGTGTTTAATTATACCCACAAAATGTCGCAATGATGGCTGTGTATCTCAAAAACTTTATCACTTTTTCTATTCAATTATTCTTACCGCTTCTCCCTAGTGGCCCATCCTAAGGGAGTTTTTTCCACCTCGAACGTTGAGCACTATCCATCTTCTGCGCATGCACAGATGCACTAAACTGACGCGAAACGTGAACTGCGCATGAGCAGAAGATTGATAGTGTTTACCGTTTGTGGTGGCAAAAACTCCTTGTAAACTGTGACTCATCTATCTTAGGAGGCGATATATATCGATTGCTATGTCGATATGGAATAAACCACGAGTGTACTATAACAATAAACTCTTTGATTTTAACACGGCTCTCAGTTATTTTCAATATTTGGCCCATTTTAGAACTCTGTTGGTCGTTATGTCGTTCGTGGAATTAAGGATTAAATAGCACTCGTGCTTTGGAAATTCTCGGATAAATCTCCTTCTCGCTTCGCGGATTTATCGACAGTTAACAGTTGTAGTCCTGGGATGAGGTCAGTCCTACACTGAGCTTTGTTTTGTTTCGGAGAGAAAGAGACAGAGCTATTGGTGTACTCAGTGCAACTGAAAACTGAAGCACTGATCTAGACCAGGACGTATGCCAAGATAAACACGACATAATGCCAACTTCGGTACAACAATACCCGTGACAGTCCATTTAAAATCACGGGGCAATGGCGACACCTTCGATAATACAGAAACAAGTATTGATAACGGTACGAAGAATGGAAGTAGTATTTTGAGTCCCTGAAAGTAATCACATATTCCAGTCATGATACACAAAAAATTACAGAACATGAGTTCATAGCATTATTCGATTTAATGAAAAAAATCCAGGAATTTCTTATTTAACTTCCAGATTCTCATAAAATAAAACGTAATGTATGTATTTCAAATCGTTAATGAATGATCGAACTATTAAGTGTTTTCTGTGTGATTAATGTAACGTTCATACGAAAAATTATATGATAAGAAACTAATTGGGTTACGCAAGAGAGGTTAATCACCTTGGAACATAAACTAGAATGCACCAGACTACACCGCCCCGACGCCAACGCGCGACGCAACTTTCGCCGTTGTTAATTCTCAGATGCGCAGGTCCCTCTCCAGCCCTACTCTTCGCTTGTCGAATTAAGCATTTGCATCAAGTTTCTCCAGCCACAACGCCGACTGAGCGCACTGCTCTCCTCCGCAGATCCTTCGCACGCGCGCCTTGTTTTCTCTCCCCGAGGGCCGCCCAAGCCGTCAGCCGCTCGTCATCGCGGCGTCTAGGGCGCCGCCCTCGCCCCGCCCTCGCCCCGCCCTCGCCCGCCGCCCTCGCCCGCCGCCCTCGCCCGCCGCCCTCGCCCCGCCCCTCGCCGTGCATTCCTCCTCGCTTCGCCCCTCCGCGCGGGCGGTTAAAGCCATCACGCGCATCCCGGCGCTGCGCTAGCCCACGTGATGATTATAGTTAGGATTTTCAATTAGTAATAAATAATCCCATTTAAATTTTAGACATTCCACTTTTTTGTTGTTATAATTGTTGTAAACGTAACATTTCGGCTATACATTTAATAGCCATTTTCAGACATCTATTCTGTTAAAAAAAATGGTTGGAATCAATTCTTTTTAAATCTAAACTGTTTACATTAATACAAATTTAAACAACAGATATTAAACTTTGGTTGCGTACAAAGTTGGGATAGGTCCTGGGATAGGCCCTGGGTGGGCAACTGGCCCATCACACGGCCCTTAGGCTACGAATGGGGACGTGATGGGAAGCAAAGGCCATGGGCCTTCTGTGGCAAACTGTTCCAGCATCCGCCTGGAATTGATCGGTGGAAATCACGGAAATCACCCATCAGAGCAGCTCCTTCTAGAGCACGCCCCCTTCAAGGCACGCCCCCTTCAGGGCACAACTTTAAAATTACTGTCTGAGTCCCTTCTCTGCGAAGTTCTGAGCGAACGGCTACACATTTATTAAGCTATTGATCTATACGGTGGTACTCAAGACACAGAAATGAGACAGAATACAGTATTCAAATTTTCTCTAAGGCTCTAGTTAGATTTAATATTCTTGCTGAAATGATTGTACAGAAACAACTCTCCTTTAAGGTGTAATCGTTAGATCTCCGACACCTCGTTTCAAAAACGGAAACTCCGGGACGTCCTTTCAAAAGACGAGACGGAGAAATGATGGGTTATTTCTACTCACGCGCTCGGGACTTCTTGCGAGCGGTTAAAACAAAGAAGATGAAAGCTCTAAGAGACCGAGGAAGGTATAGTGAAATATATGAAAAAGAGGCAGAGTCTCACTTATGCAGTTTATTACTATACAAGATACAGATCGGGTTTTCTTGCCCGTACAATGTTCCATAGCCAAATAGGAAATTCCAGAATCGTAGCCGTATTCACCACAATGCCAAAAGATGTCCCAAATCAGAAGCCAGATCACAAAACCACCAGAAGATTATACGTGCAGCACTTAGTCGGCGTAACTAGTCACTCTCACAACAGTCCAGTATCGAGGCTCACTCCGCAATCACACTCTGCTTCCACCGGAGCCGGGCCGCCCGTTATAAAGCTGCCGGCGCCTAGAGCGCAGACTCGCGCCCCTGGCTCGATGGTTCGCTGGCGCGGCTGTCACTCCGTTGCTCCGTCTACTCGGAATAGAGTGCGCGCCTGCCCGCGCGCGCCTGCCACTTTCAAACATGGCTGTGTATACAGCATATAGGTTATAACTTAAAGTTATTAAATGAATGTTCCTTGAAAAATTAAAAGAAATTAAGTAAGCATGCGTCTGTCAAGCGACATGGCGCATTAGCGTAGGGTCGAAAGCTCGGGAATCGGCAGACCTAGCTGCGGCTCAGTCAGCTTCAGCTCTTGGTAGATTCAAGAACGTAAACACATAAATGTACATCCCTCTGGAGTTCTCCTCTAAGCAACGAAAGATTTCAAACCAAGATATACTGATGTACAAAAATCCTGCTAACAACGGGGGCTCAAATATAGAACCTCCGTGTCAGCGAAACTGTACTTGCAAACTAGTAACTGCATCTGTTTTCCCCGCCTTTTTATCTTAACTCTTTTGCAATATTTTTTACCGCACGATGATTTTTCTACAGTTTTCTTAGAGAAAATTATGGATTTTGAAATAAACTTACTCATTGCCCATTCTGACTCTTTCTTCAGTCTCCGATCTTTATGTTATTTCCCTTGGAAGCCAATATCCTATTGTCTCTTGGGTTTGATATCACCCCTTTCTGCCATGGTACACAGTACCCCGCCGCCGACACGAACCTATCCTTCACTGTCATCACACCATCCCCCACCTCTTGACACCTCGCTCCCTCACGAGTTCAATTATTGATAAGAGCTTCGTCATCCAACTTCAATTACCGCTTCCCAACACGTTGTTTACCACCTGTCGCGGATGCTTGTGAGCTCTTTGATAAAATAACATTTGATGTCACGTTTCCTATTGAGAATCTTGTTTAAACAGCAAATATCATATACTAATTAAAATTAAAATTGTTGTATGAAGCTATTTGTATTATTTAGTATACTATTGTTGCAAAGTATTCATCATTGAATCACAAATGCTACAAATAATTTCGAATTTTGTCCAAACTGAAACAATGGATGAGAATATTCATTATAATAATATGATCTTAGTTTTAAAGGCACGGTTGTTCCCTGTGGTATAGAAGCTAGTGTAGTGGCTTTCAGCACCCAAGTTCCAGCTTTAGTCCTCTTTGTGGAGGGGTACTTTCTATGAATTGGCGAGAAATCCTCGATATGCCTTTTCACACTTGTGGTGCGTAACAAAACCAAGCAAGTGCTTGTCAAAATCAAATCCCTCCGATTAATAAATTGATATTCCGTTCTAAATAAACATTCTGTTTTAAAGAGTACCCGCGTTGCCCCGGCAGAAGCTCGAACATTACTAACAGATATCATCACCAGGCGCAAAAAGAGTCACTTCCGAGTGTCTCAAGGAACGTGCGACTGCAACGATGAGGTGCGACTGTTCTAAAAATCCTTTATTTAGACTGTTCCAAAGAAGGGCTTCAAAGAAGCTGGGGCCGAATACGTAATTTATTAAAACACATTACATGACACAACGTGAGTGAGACATCTTTAATTGGTTACAAAACCTAAACCCTATAAGTATACAAGTAAAATTTAGAAATGTAATTGAGGTATTGTATTAACCCTTGCATTAACGAAGTTTGGGTATAAAAATATCTTTAGAATAATACTCCTCAACTTGCCGCACTGTTGCTGTCAATAAACTGCATTCGTGTGAATTCAGTACTTAATCGGTCTTCTATTTCGTTCTGCTTTGATTTTTATCCAGCTGAAAGATGTTTTAAAACTACGATCAAGCCATTGTTAAGTATCGTAGAGAATAGATATTGGTTTTGAATAAAAACAATTTTCAATGCAAAATAAATACGTTTGAATTTTGTAAAAAGAAGAGTGAAACATTTAATAGATATTCAGTTTAATATTATGATTGCATTGTTTGTTTACCACTGTTTGAAACTGTACGCTTTTTAATGTTAACAGTTATTTATAATGTTGTTGGACTGATATATTGTGTTAAGTTTGCGTTTTAGGAACGATTTTCACAATTACTACCCTTACTATACTTCATTCTGTAAGTCTACGTACTGGAGGGTGGAGACGGACGTTAATTTTGAGGCACACTGTACGACTTAACTAATCAATTATACTCGCGGCTGCATGTGGCTGATACGTTGTGTTAAGTCTGCGTTTTAGGAACGATTTTCACAATTACTACTCTTACTATACTTCATTCCGCAAATCTGCATACTAGAGGGTGGAGACGGACGTTAATTTTGAGACACACTGTACGATTTAACTAATCAATTATACCCGCGGCTGCATGCGCGGAGTTGTGGGCCATGTGGACAGGGGCGGGTCTGATGGCGGCGGTCGTGTTCGTGGTAGTCATGGGCGCCGGTGGAGGGGGTAGTGGACGAGGCGGTGAGGGCCGATACTGGTAGTGATGCATGGGGTGGAAGAGGTAGCCGGCAGATCGGGCGTTGAAATGGGACGGACGAAACTATAACACGCACGCGACAAAGTTTTGGATAAAATTAATATACAATAAATGGCTATGCATTTTACAAAATGAGTCGGTATGCTTTTCAAATAATGTGTATGAAAAATATATGAATATATTTATTTCCTTACGATAATATGAGGAAGTATAGTTTGGGACATATTTACATTGCACAACAAAAATATTTATAAAACAAAACTATTAATAATTAATTAAATCTGTAATGAAAACAAATTACGAATTATTATTGGGAATTGGAGTGAGGTGGAGATGGTGAGTACAGCGAGGCCGCGGGGTATACTGTCGGAATCGACAATAGCGGTGACAGTGACAAAAGTAGCGATGTCAGCGATGGCAACGGACGCGGTGTCGTAGAAGAGGTGGTGATAGTGGATATGGTAATGCAGCTAGTGCAATGCCAACATTGGCTAGATTGGTCGAGTTGGAACTTGGTAACGGTGAGGTTGCTGATGCTAGCAAAGAAGTATGTGTGAGTACAAGGTAGACAGAATTGCAGGGGATGGCAAGGGCGACGGCGGAGGTCGAAAGAAACTGGAGAGGATGGCGAAGAATGGTGAACTTGAAGGAGGATGTGCTGGAAGGAGAGTTATGTTACACTGATTGCGTACTTCAAATCATAAGTAGCGAACGTGTAATGCCTTTGAACCCCGGAAGGTGGTGGAGTTGCACCTCTGCTGAAACGTGATGTCCAGCGCCAACACACATGTTGCCTTGCGGTATTTCACCTTTACAGATATCCCGCCCCGCTGGCACCACCCCGACAAGCCCTAATTTCTCGACTCCTCTCTCTCTCTGCATGTACGGTAGTATGTGTACGCAACGGAAGAGACGAGAACAGGGATTTGAAAGGAAAGATCGCGCTTGGTCTAGAGCCGGTTTGTTTGGGTGGTGCTCCGGCATTCACTTGGTAGTTATCAGAGAAACCACATACGATTACCGATCAGAATAGCCATTTGCTCAATCATACAGCAGCTGAGCTCGACATCTGTGTGTAGTTTATTAACGAGATAGCGTTGCAGATCCACGATAGTCGAACCCTAGGACCTTTGGGAGCACGTGATTAACCCTAGAACCACCTGGGGAAAAAACCGAATCCGACGGGTGGGTCCGCGCCGGATCTTCCCATACAGCGGGGGAAGATCACCGCCACCTTCCGCGATAAAAACATACCCTACATTAACGTCAGTGGCGTAGCGTGACTCGCACGTTTGGGGATGCTCAACAATAACACACAAAATGTCACTATCAACTACTTCATCTTACAGGCGAACGCAACACAAGGCCACCACTGGAACTCCTTCCACGATCTCGATTGCTTACGACGATGTAGGCGCTTCCCACAAAATCCTCACAGCTGTCAGGACTGTCGATATCTTGGAAGCAAATTATACAATGGCTCAGCTTTAATTCTTATACGCGAATGGCTATGAGGCCACTTGTTAATTTATACATTGCAGACTAAAATAATATGCAACCTATTTACGGGATATTCAATTTCTTTGATATCAATTAAGAATAGTAGACAGGCATTATTCTACAGTTTGTGCCCATGACGAAGCGTTGACTCCGGAGTGAGAGAGAGAGAGAGAGAGAGAGAAAGAATTTACTGACCACCTGAAGTGTGCTGCGCTCTCGTGCACAAACGAGCTTCTTTCCGCAGTCGATGCTAGCGTAAAGCAGTCAAGTTTCTCTGGGCCATGGGTGAAGAGGAGAGAGGGGAACCTCGCCATCTGCGCATGCGTCATTGCTCGTCACAATCTCGCGGCAGATGCTAGAAGCATTTTAGCTTCCAAGTAATCACAGACCAGCTTCAACAACTCTCCGAATTCAATCGTAGGAAATCAAATTAAAATTAATACAAAACGTGTTTCGCTCAACGGACCACTTATAAGATTAAAAATACAGTATTTAGGGTTCTTTATTAATATTATATACGGGGATACTCAGCATCTCAGCGTTCCCTGACGCTACGCCACTGATTAACGCTTCTAATTGCTGCAGCCAGCATTTAAGTGGCTCCACACATTCGGCATTCGTCAAGCAGCTATTGCTCACCCGATCCCGACCCGCTGATGTGCTCGGCGAATGTTCGCTTCCTTTGATGTGTCCAAAAGACGGACATGCGGTGGGTAGGGGGAGCGCCGAACGCTCGTCACTCGGCAAATAGTAAACCACTCATCCACACCACTCGGGATTCGGCGAGAGGCTTCTCGCTGTTCGCCGAATAGAGAATGTGTGGAGCCGTCTTTACGTATTTGTCGGCGCGCGCGTGCTGGGATACGCCGTGCACCGACGAACTCGCTAGGGCGGGGCGCGGCGAGCGAGACGAGGAGCCTCGAGTCGGGGCTGTGCAAGGCAAGGGCGCAAGGGGGCAAGGCAAGGGCGCAAGGCAAGGGCGCAAGGCAAGGGCGCAAGGGGGCAAGGCAAAGTGCAATGCAAGGGCGCAAGGGGGCAAGACAAGGGCGCAAGGCAAGGGGCAAGGGCGCAAGGCAAGGGCGCAAGGGGGCAAGGCAAAGTGCAAGGCAAGGGCGCAAGGGGGCAAGGCAAGGTGCAAGGGGGCAAGGCAAGGGCGCAAGGGGGCAAGGCAAGGTGCAAGGGGGCAAGGCAAGGGCGCAAGGGGGCAAGGCAAGGTGCAAGGGGGCAATGCAAGGGCGCAAGGGGGCAAGGCAAGGGCGCAAGGCAAGGGCGCAAGGCAAGGGCGCAAGGCAAGGGCGCAAGGGGGCAAGGCAAAGTGCAATGCAAGGGCGCAAGGGGGCAAGACAAGGGCGCAAGGGGGCAAGACAAGGGCGCAAGGCAAGGGGCAAGGGCGCAAGGCAAGGGCGCAAGGGGGCAAGGCAAAGTGCAAGGCAAGGGCGCAAGGGGGCAAGGCAAGGTGCAAGGGGGCAAGGCAAGGGCGCAAGGGGGCAAGGCAAAGTGCAATGCAAGGGCGCAAGGGGGCAAGACAAGGGCGCAAGGCAAGGGGCAAGGGCGCAAGGCAAGGGCGCAAGGCAAGGGCGCAAGGGGGCAAGGCAAAGTGCAAGGCAAGGGCGCAAGGGGGCAAGGCAAGGTGCAAGGGGGCAATGCAAGGGCGCAAGGGGGCAAGGCAAGGTGCAAGGGGGCAAGGCAAGGGCGCAAGGGGGCAAGGCAAGGGCGCAAGGGGGCAAGGCGCCGGTCCAGGGGATCATTCCGGAGTTCAGTCCGCCAGCCAGCGCACGCTGCAAGGCCTTGCTACTCTCCATCAAAACCGGAGACAAAGCTGGAGGGTGCTACTACAGGAGGCACGAAGTCTACAGGAAGGAGACCCAACTCCGGTGGTGGGGGTATGTAGCGAAAACGTCGGCAGCTACTTAAAAAATAAAACGTAACTAGACGTATTGCGCTGCAACGACATCACGCGACGAATGAAAGAACCACGAAGGAACATATCAAAGCAGCCAATGGCCGCAAAGCTAAGCGTTTCCGCAGGAAGCAATATTTATTTACGACTATTAACGGGACACGCCCTTGACAATAATGACAATAATCATAATTAACATGCGCCATTATACAACTGACCGGCGCGTTCGTAAGTATTGAGAATGTTCCTTCACCATACGGCGGAAGCAGTCAGCCTAAGGGAGAGACAACCCTGAATAAAAAGCTCTGGTCCTCCACGAGGGGGTTGTGCGTCGGGTTAGTACCCCATCAATTTAAAACCTAAATATACTTGCAGCACCCGAAGAAGCCTTGGAAACAATCGTGCCGGATCAGGTCACATGACCTAAACCCTATTGGGAAGGAGAAGAAGAAGTTGTTGAAGTTAGGGTGTAATGTTTATTTCCTGGACATAATGTCACAGAAATAATATTTGTTTGTATTTAAGAAACACATATTCAGTAAACGCATGGGTATGAGTTATTCGGGTCACGGTGACACAGTCCAGACGGGTGTTTGTCGTCGGCCTGCTGACGCCTCAGGAGCCAAAAAATGGACTGCAGTCAGCAGAAACCGACCTCGGCGCTGTCTGAGACGCAGGTGTTTTGCAAAAGATCTGCAACTGAAACGACCCGCACGTCATCAGTGTCACGTGACCCGTGCGCATATAACCTCATGCACCCCTAGACACGACCTTCTTCTTGAGTTCGGACTGCTGGAGGGTTAGACTAATGACTGGCGCCATGTTCGTTGGGTGCAGCATGAGTGAGAGCTGCGCGGAGATCGTGTGCCTCGTAAGATCTGCATAAGCTTTTCAAGGGCCTTCCGCCACCATGAGATGGCCACATTATCATAGATAACTTCATAATAAATATGTTTAAGTAAGTATGTGCTTCCCAATTAATACCGAGACCGGGGCTTCTTCCCCTCGGTTGTAGTGATCCCCTCCCTCTCACAAGCGAGTTTTGCTCCCTCTGATCCTAACCCCCATCCGCTACATTTGTGACAATAACACCTTGGCAGTTACCGCGCCTGGAATCACTAATCAATCAACCAATCAAAACCCTTCCCTCCCGGTTCTCGACGCCGCAGAGGCAGCGTGGCGCGGCCGCGAGCGCGGGGGTGGGGGCGGGGGTGGGGGCGGGGGCAGGGGCAGGGGCGGGGGCGCAGGGGAGGGCGGCAGCATCCGGCGGCGCTGGGCGCTGACCCCGCGTGCCGGTGGCGCCGCGCGCGGCGGTGGTGGCGCGTGTAACGATCGGCGGCGCCGCGCGGCCGTCGCGCCACTGCGTCGCGCTGGGCCGCCACCCCCGCGCCGCCGCGTTTCGGGCTGCTCGGTCGCGCTCCGCTCCGCCTCGCCACACGCGGACCGCCCCGCTCGGCCCTTCCCTCACCCGCTCCGCCCCGCCCGACCCCATCGAAGACCCGCTCGGACCCAACCACGCGCCTCCGTGGTTTCACTCCGCCACGCCACGCCACGCCACGCCACGCCACGCCACGCTACGCCATGCTTTCGCTTGGCCCCGTACTCTAACCCGGGCTGACCCGTCTCGACTCACTCCACCCTGTGTCACTGCCTCACAATGCCCCACCCTCATCCCGCCTCGCTAACGCACCGTCCCAGCCTCAGCCCCGATCCTCCCGCTGCGGTCTCACTACGCTCCGCTCTCACCGCCCCTCACCGGCGATTCAGGGCGATTCAGTCCCTCCTTGGCACCGCCAATCCCACCCGCTTACCCACCACAGCTTCATTCTGCCCCACTCCGCCTCGCTCCCACTGCTTCTCTCCCCACCCCACGCCATCCCTTTCAGTCCCTCCTTGGCGCAGCCAAACTCTCCCCGCTCACCCTTTCACTCAGGTTTGTTCCGTTTCACCCCAACGCGCCCCGCCCCTTCCCACACCTCCCTATTCAGTCCCGCTTCTCACCGCCAAACCAGCCCACCCACCCCTTCCCCTCTCACTCGATTGTTTCGGTTCACCCTCCCTAGCTCCTCCCCGCACCGTTCCAATCAGTCCCGCTTCGCCCTGCAAAGCCACCTTTTCACCCCTTCATCCCTCACTCGGTTCTATATCGCTTCACCCTGCCCAGCCCCTTCTCAAATCTCCCAATTGAGTGCCGCTTCTCACTTCCAAACCTCCCACCCACCGCTTTACCCCTCACTGGGTTCTGTTTTGCTTCACTCTGCCCAGCCCCTTCCCGCACCGCCCCAATCCGTCCCGCTTCGCACTTCCAATCCCAGGTTTCTCACCCCTTCACCTCTCAGTCGGTTCTGTTTCGCTTCACCCTCCCCAGCCCCTCCCCGCACCACCCCAATCAGTCCCGCTTCGCCCTGCGAAACCACCTTTTCACCCCTTCATCCCTCACTCGGTTCTATATCGCTTCACCCTGCCCAGCCCCTTCTCAAATCTCCCAATTGAGTGCCGCTTCTCACTTCCAAACCTCCCACCCACCGCTTTACCCCTCACTGGGTTCTGTTTTGCTTCACTCTGCCCAGCCCCTTCCCGCACCGCCCCAATCCGTCCCGCTTCGCACTTCCAATCCCAGGTTTCTCACCCCTTCACCTCTCAGTCGGTTCTGTTTCGCTTCACCCTCCCCAGCCCCTCCCCGCACCACCCCAATCAGTCCCGCTTCGCCCTGCGAAACCACCTTTTCACCCCTTCATCCCTCACTCGGTTCTATATCGCTTCACCCTGCCCAGCCCCTTCTCAAATCTCCCAATTGAGTGCCGCTTCTCACTTCCAAACCTCCCACCCACCGCTTTACCCCTCACTGGGTTCTGTTTTGCTTCACTCTGCCCAGCCCCTTCCCGCACCGCCCCAATCCGCCCCGCTTCGCACTTCCAATCCCAGGTTTCTCACCCCTTCACCTCTCAGTCGGTTCTGTTTCGCTTCACCCTCCCCAGCCCCTCCCCGCACCACCCCAATCAGTCCCGCTTCGCCCTGCGAAACCACCTTTTCACCCCTTCATCCCTCACTCGGTTCTATATCGCTTCACCCTGCCCAGCCCCTTCTCAAATCTCCCAATTGAGTGCCGCTTCTCACTTCCAAACCTCCCACCCACCGCTTTACCCCTCACTGGGTTCTGTTTTGCTTCACTCTGCCCAGCCCCTCCCTGCACCGCCCCAATCAGTCCCGCTTCGCACCGCCAAACCCACCCTGCCCACCGCTTTGTCCGCCCTTCTCGGCCACAATTCGCCCCTCTTCGTTCAGACCCGCCTCGCACTACCGACCCCCCCGCCCCGCCGTGTGCGAGCTGCGCGGTGGCGCTCGCGACGGAGGGTCGCGAGGGTGGGGGTGGGGGGTGAGGCGAGGGAGAGCGCGGTCGGCCGGAAAGCGCGGCCCTCTGTCACTCAAACGGGATTAAGGTGCGAGCGGCGCTGCGCGAGTGAGGAAATTAGGGGATTATTTATTAATGCCCCGCTTGCCAACATTCCCAGTTTCCCTTAGTAGCCCTTTACCGGCCATACGTTGAGCGTTGCTTGAAATGTAGCTTTAGACTGTTGCAGCAAGTGAAATTAGATATTTATACGAAGGGAATGCTACAAAGTGTGACGTTGTTTGTACACTGAAAATAATATTCTATAAAGGCCAAGATGCCTTATTAAACTATTTCAAACACATTTTCATGCATACAAAACGCTTTAATGCTTTCGCAACATAGGCCCTTCTTCTATTACAAGACTTTTGCCACCATTTCAACTTCTGTTATGAATGCATCTAATAAGTGTGAAAAGAAAGTTTATCATTAAAATTGGACAGTCATTGTGAAGTATTTCTCGCATTAGGTATAAAAAAATAACTTTTGAATGATAGTATATTTTCACTGCAGATGAAATGAAGTTGGGAAATTAAGTTTTTGCTCTTTATTTATAATTTCTCTCAACAATGCAAAAAGAAAAAAACAATAGTTTTTATAGTTTCTTAATATCTTTATTTTCTATCTGTTCAGTCCGCTGATTTTACAGAGATTTTATACCAGAATTGTGTTAGGGCGTAGACAGACAGGGATTTCATTTATCCGAAGCTCCCCTTTTCTTTGTTATGTTTGTCTTAATAAAAAACAATGGTGAACCCCCAAGAGACAATCAGCATCGTCCCGGTCATTGGTGGTCCCAATGCCCGGGAGCAAACCGGAGACCTATTTCAAGAAAGAAATATCAATTGCCCTCTAGTAGTTCCGAGACGGGTGCACTCCTCTTGCTCAGATGCAAAGGCAGCGAAGAGCAGACACTCACCCATTCGCCGCTCCCTCCATCCTTGTTTGCGCCTGTTAAATCCACTTCAGCTGCCCTCCCCCGGCAGTCATCCTCTCCGCCTGCCAAGTCCTGCTGCCCCTTTGCTTCCGCATGTTGTTGTCTCTTCTACATTACACCGCTCCCGTTACAAGCACTCCACCGCAAAATATCTCCCTTGGCCTCCCCACGCTTTGCCATACACCCCAACGCCTCCGCTTTTCCCGACAGCCCCGCCTCTTCCCGCGCCCTCGCTTGACTTTGGTGACGGCCCCACCTCGGCCTCGACCCCGCATCTTCCGACGCCCCCGCCACTCCCAACGACATCCTAGTCTCCCGACACCCCGCCTCTCCCGACTTCCCAGCCTCTCCCGACATCCCGGACTCTCCCGACATCCCAGCCTCTCCCGACATCTCCCGACCTCCCGACATCCCAACCTCTCCCCACATCCCAGCCTCTCCCGACATCCCGGACTCTCCCGATATCTCTACCTCTCCCGACAGCCCCACTTCTTCTGTTGCCCTCGCTTCTCCCGACGCCCCTAACGTTCGCGACGACCCCGTCTCTCCCTACGCCGCCGCCTATCCCGACGCCCCACCTCTCCCGACATCCCCACCTCTCCAAACAGTCCCGCATCTTCCGGCGCCGACGCCTCTCCCGACATCCTAGTCTCTCCCGATATCCCAGCCTCTCCCGACCTCCCTACCTTTCCTTACGGTCCCGCATCCTCCAAACTCCAGGCCTCTCCCGACATTCTAGTCTCTCCCGATACCCCGCCTCTCCCGACATCCCAGCTTCTCCCGACATCCCAGCGTCTCCCGACTTCTCAGCCTCTCCCGGCATCCCAGCCTCACCCGACAACCCAGCTTCTCCCGTCATCCCAGCCTCTCCCGACATCCCAGCTTCTCCCGATGGCACCGCATCCCACGACGTTCTCTCATCTCCGCCCTCTGCTCCTTTTCCCGACCCCCTCGCCCTTCGCGACACCCCCGACCTTGGGGGCTCCTTAACGGCTCTCCAGCGCCCTGCCATTCTCGACGCCCCCTGTGCCCCTGAAACTACTCTACCTCATTTGACGCCAATCGCTCCCACACCTTCCCCACCTCCCGTGCTTTCTTAGCTTTTCCCAACCCTTCAAGCGCTAACTTATCTCCCGTGCCTCCTCCGTCTCCATTTCGCCGGCGCGGCCATCCATCCTGTCGATTCCGTCTCGCCGCCCTCTTCCCCGCCCTCATCGCAGTCGCTCGGCGCGACGCGACGGCGCGGCGCGGCGTTCGGCCAGGAGCCCCGGCGTCTTTACGGGCCCCGCGCGCTGTAACGAGCCCCCCCCTCCGTCCCTCGCCCCCCCCCGCCCAAAGCGCAGAGCGAGCGAGCCACCCACGCCCCCCTCAATATCTCACGCTCCAGGAAACCACTCCGCTATCGCCATGGATACGCTTTCGTTAGACTGAGGCCCGCCTGCAGGGTTCGGGGTAAACCGTGCTATCTATGACTCTGGTTACTTCTCTTCTTCGTCTTTCGGGTTCTCTCGCTTTAGTTCATTTCCGATTTCAAACAATTTTTGTTTTCAGGCTTTATTTTTGTTTCTAATACTATTTATATATTTAAATCTAGTGGTGTTAAAACAGCACGTACATTCTCGCCCGTATTTTGACGCAAAATTACGCAAAAAGTATTCAAATTATCGAAAATTGTACTGTACCTTGTTTCAGAAACTATCTTTAAAGAACAGATTTCACTAAGGGAAAAATGTCTATCTTTATAATTGTAGGGAAGCACTGAAAAAAGTATCCTAATCTAAAGAACTGACTGTAAACAATAAAAAATTGAGTGAGTTGGCTTCGTTTAAAATTATCATGACCATTGTATTTATGTTAATTTTCCTCGAAAAACTGAGATAAGGTTTTAAAACCAATTTTCTCAGAATGTGTACAAAATGTTCAATAATTTACGCAGAATTAAACACAATAATTAACTTTGTATATTTTGCGATTAAGAATATTATTTTTGTGTGTTTTCCTATCACAATTAATTCATCAATCAATTAGTTGATGTTCTGGTAGTGCAAAGTACATTTTTCAATTAGTTCTATATTATCTCATTTTCAGCAAAATGTCGACTAATCAGCTTATTCACTGGGGTCAAATGTATGCACGTAGAAGAATTTACATCTTTACAATTCACTTGATGGAATTGGTTAATTTTATTTAGTGTGTATTTTTCTTAAAACTGATCACTATTCTGTTAAGGACATCTTTATTAGATAATAATGGGTATCTTTATAGATAGTAATGTGTCTTTAAATAAAAAAACATCTTTTTTGGGCATGTTATTGTTTGACCATGTTTCTGACAATAGGAAGTTCACATATTACAGAAACGTTTTATTGCAGTTTTTCCCAACAAACGTTTACCATACACGCTTAACAAGCCATATTTTAATTTGTACACCACTCTGGTACAATGAGGAGAGGGGACAACACATCACCTACAAAATGAAGAAAAATGGATGTAGGTATACACAAACAATTTTTATCTCTCCTGCCACACGAGGTTGCAATACACTAACAGAGGCACAGATTTGAATGCTTTCATCATTTACTAGTACGCCTGGATTTGTACTTTTTCAGTAATCATTTTCAGGAAGCCACATTGTTGAAAAGGGCTGAGTATTGAAGATATAAAGCAGGAAGAAAATTCATCTTTCTGAAAAATTCGAAATTTGTTGGAGCTTTCATGTTCTGTACATTGTACAATACTGTTTTATAATGTGGATTATACAACTTTAAGAAAGTCAGTTTGTATCAAATTAATCCACGCAAAATGTTCTATATGAAACAATGGGAGACTTACAGAGTGAGCAAAGGCGCAGCAGTAGCCTAAACAAAGGCGGGAGTAACAACATTTCTGAACCTCTGAAGGCTCTCTTTGCCATTAAACGTTTTTGCTTACGTAAATCACATGTTCTTGGCTGTCCGGGATGGCCGGGATGGCAAGATGGCCGAAACGTCAGCAAAACCGACTGAGACGCGGCTCATCCCGGACAGCCAAGAACATAATGACTCCGGCCGCGGAAGCCTACGAATCTACGTAAATCACATTTTATTAGGAAGAATATAAAACAAACAACGAGAACGAAATTATAACTTTCATGATACAATTAATGCATCTCGTTTCTGTGATTGATTTTAAATTGTATAAAACTATTATATTTTTAATTTATGTATTATTATTAAATTAAATTATATTATTAAATTAAGTATTTATTATTAAATTATATTCTGGTTATATAAATGTATTTGTCGTTATATAAAAATAATTATGCTGAAACAATATTATTTTTGTTTTACCATGGATTTTCACATTTCATACAACTGCTTGAGAGTACACGATACCAATGTAATGTTATTCTGTTTGTTTTTTTCGAAGTTGAACCATGTTAACTCATTGTAAAACCTGAAGATGTGAAAGGAACATTTATCGAAACGTTGTTTCCACACGCATAAATTTGACAATTTAACTTCATGATTGAAGACTTTTGAATGTATTTTGAACTGTTTTAATTTTTCATTGCCTATAAATAATGAAAGTATGCCCCAAAGAATAACTTTCATGCATTGTTTTCTCCATAAACTTACGTAATCTGAAAACGAACAGTTTTCTTCAGCATAATTGGTATAAACTCCGTATATACGTGGGCGGAACATATAAGAACATAAGTAAGTAATTATCTCAAAATATATTTTTAAACTGTATGCTGAAACGAACCATTAAATCTATAAGATAGAAGTATTTAAAGAGAAAAAATATATTGACGAATTACGTCACGATTGTATAATTCAGAGTAAACAGAAAAAGAAACGTGACGTTGGGTGTATAAACGTCGCTTAGAGTTGAAAAAGAAATAATTTCCATTAATTATTTAAAATATTGTTAAAAGTAAATTGAATGTATAAATATTTTACGATAAGGCATTATTGGAACGACAAAAGAACTTAGTATAGTGAGATAGTGGAAAGACAGAATAGCATCTAACATGCTTACAGACAAGGTTAACAATGGAAACAAGACACAGTGGAGAGCAAGAAGATTAGCTTCAACTAAAATTTCAACAGAATGTATGGTATCTTGGGAGGAGGCGGATGTAGCGCCAAGAGCAAAAAACAAAAAATCGAGAGAGACAAAAGTAAAACTGCGCGACGGATTAGATGTGAAATCATAATAATTAATTGTGTGGATTTTTATTAACTGAATTGCGCTAAAATGAAACTGATTGTAAAAAAAATGCAGGTTGTACAATAAATGCGATAGTATTCGGATGACGAAACTCATGAAACTGTAAATATAAGCGCCAGAAAATGGATGAAATTTGGTCGCCAACTGTAAAGATGGCTGGTATGAAGTTTTGGATGCAGCGCCAAGAGAGATGATTTCATCGAACCAGGCAAGTGCTCGAAAATTAAGAAATTTTAAAGACGCTTAAGTAAAGATGTACAAGGCGAAGAATGTTTAAGATAAGAATACAATTAAGTTTCAATTACTAATAATTAAAGTAATGATGGCCATCATCTAATTATAGGTTTTCTAATTATCTAAAGAGAGAGATATCATCATCTAAAGATAAGTATTCAAATGATCGAAAGTTAGATATTTCAATTATTTAAATACGAATAAACACGGATCTAAAAAGAGAATACAAAAACTCAGGTAGATGATATACATAAATTATAATAAAATTATAGCATAGTTCATTAACGTATAAAAAATCAGCAGTCATTTCAGTCATTAAAACACCGGTTACATTAGGTAATATTCTTACGCTATTGTAACTTTATTACGAATCAATTGTTGTTATTTAGAAGAATATTTGCATGATAAGGAAACAACCTCCAATTCGAGTTTCTTCCCAAGTTATAAAAATTATTACCAACCGCGTACTCGTATGAGAGGAAATTTTCAGGCTCACCAAGAAGAATATAAGTTACATTTGCTCCCTGAGAGATGTATTGTTATGTCTTATTTTAAAAAAATCTGAGTTAGTCAATATCAAAATTACAAAAGGACATAATAGGAACGAAGAAATATGTTATATTAGAGTTTATAATTTAAAAAATAAAGAGAAGTGAGGACACGTTTCAATATACGAGAAACAACGCATTTTTTGATAATTCTGAAAAGTTAAATGAAAGATACCCTAGTAAACTGAACGACATGCACAAACCTAGTGATAGTAATATTAAATTTCGCTCTTGGAAATTCGTTACTTGGCTTGGATTTGATTTGATTTAATTAAGGTCTGCAGGCACGACAACTGCTATGGTTATTCCCGCAAGTGTAGTGACTGTGTTAACGCATCAGATGACGGTGCTGTTCCCGCAGTGAATGGTAAGACAAGGTGGTGTTCTACACATCGGCTTCCAGAGGATTCTCCACCAGCTATCTCTCCCACCAAGAACAAGCTCAAAGCTCTCGACTAGTCTCCTTCATGTGTAGTAATGTGCATGTACACGTAAGGTGTGTAAGCAAGTAAGGGGTGAGAATAGGGCAAGGAAGATGAAGGAATGGGGTAAGTAAGTGAAGAGATGGAAGGAATGATTGCGAACGGCTCGAAGCTAACTTGTAAGAGGATCTGCTTCAGCATTCGTCTGGTTTTGATCGGAGAAACCACGGAAAACTATCGATCAGAGCAACCGGCCGCTATATTTATCCTCCCATGAGCGGCTGAATTCGAACTAGGTGTAACGAATGTGAAAAATCCGCTACAGTTGGAATCCGAACCTAGGACCTCTCGGTCAGTCCTCTCTGCAAAGACCGCGGCAATGCAGGCCCTGAGCTCAAATCAACCGGTATATTTGACTTCGGTTGTAGCTCAGTGTCACGATGGATGGCAATCGTAACTAGTCTATCAGATTCGATTGTTCATTATAAGCGTCCACTCGTTACTTGGTTTTCGATTGCAGCCAATGAAACGTTTTACAAAATGGTGAAGTTGCAGAATGTCTTGGTAGTATTTTTACGGAAGGGCATAAAACATATTTTATGGAATAATATTTTGTAATAACAACATTTGCAAAAGAAAGTCGTAAAAGATCAAGTCATAACTTACATTCTAGTAAGAAAGTCGCTTACGTAAATGTCAAACGGCGACATCACGTCGTAAATGCAGTTGTTGACAAAGTTTTTGATGGAGAAATAGTCCTATTTTTGACAATTAGATTCCTACAGTTCGATTCTCAATATCTAAAATACGAAAGAACCTTATGTTATTTAAAGCAGATATATTAATCAAATTCAATAATGGTTTTGAAATCCATGCTTATTGCTCACACTAATACTCTTTATCATGATATTACTTCTAGGTGTATGTCGTGAATGAAATCAAGAAGCATTCGTTTGAAGAGGAATGTGGAGTTAGGAAAATGAAAGAACAATCTCCGTGCGAAAGATTGGATATAGATGAGTGATAACGGTCAATTTAACGCGACATAGGTCTAATTAAAGGCAAAATGAACGCTGTGTTCTTCTACATATTTCAGCCCTCTCATTCTTTCCTACTGTAACAAGAAATTAGATGTTCCATGAGTTTGTAAAGGTCAGACGTAAGGCTTACCGGTCAATAGTTACTAAGTATTATCTTGTCACCACTTTTAAAAATACGTTCTACAGGAGCCTGCTTCCACAGTTTCGGTACGCAGGCGTTCTATACAGATACATTAAATATTTTAATTAAATATGATAAAATAGTCATTCCACGTAATTTAATGATGTCCGCGGAAATAGAATCTGAGCCTCGTGATTTTTCCTCTCCATTAATTTTATTCTTTTCCACAAAGTATTTACATAAATATGAAAAAGATTTCTATCTCACAACGTTTATATCTGAATACAGGTAAATTTTTGCTTGAAAGCCGAGCTAAAATATGCGTTAAAAATGTTTGATTTTTCTGTCGGCCACAATAAGCTCAAAACCGAAACATCTGGAAAACACTAAATTAAAAAAAGACAAGACAAGAACGTAATTCAGAAGAAGACAAAATAATACAAGAAGACTTAAGAACACCAGACAAGAACGCAAAAAGAATGATCGAGAAAATGGCTGGACTACGTCGAGCCAGTTGGACTAAGAACTGTGAACTGTGAATTGTGACTAAGAATTGTGTTGTGTAAATGTTAATCAGACAACCTAACCATTCCCTAGCGGAAATTATTATTTTTCTCTGCATCTGGAGGCTTTTACCCTTAATGGGATATAATGGGATAAATGGTAATAAATTAGAAAACTCAGTTAATTTGGCTCAGGGCACAACTGCTGTTAGTGCAGTATCTCTGACCGGGAGGTCATGGACATTCCAAGAGTTGTGGATTTTTAGCCCTAGTTAGATATAATAGGAGATTATATAACATATTTATTAAGTTACTTAATGGTGCATATAAATATTTCCGATGGTAGCGATTTCCAAACACAATCACTAAAAATTTACGAAAAGAACAAACAAACATCATAATAATTACATATCTTCTTAATTTTTTTACAGAATTACTAATATGCTGTCATTTTAATATAAATTAATAATAAAATAATTTTAATGTGAGCATATTCTAAACATTAATTTCATATACTTTTAAAATGTTTGACGTTATGAAGAAAAGTCTCTAGAATCTATGCAGATAATTTGTTTCAATTTGGTATTATACTTTTTTCAAATAAAAATTTCCCTATATCTGTTTTCTGTTTTCTTTTTTTCGTGATCCTTCTGCGCGATGTGTATAAGCTTTGTTAATTTCTCCCGCACTTCTAACCATACACCATTTATTGCTTTGAATAACGCACAAATTCGCGATTTCTCTCTGAAATTTTCTAGCAGTTCTCACGATATACATCCAGAATTAAGAAGAACTCTCAAATTTTCCAGTGTATTTTTGCATCTCGTCGAGTTAGCCCGCAGAATATCCTTAGTTTCCAACATATATTTTAAGATGTCTGGCTCTGCAGAACGCACCAAGCTGATAAATTTGCACTTAATTTATTTAATTTAATTTAGTTTAATTTCTGGTAGCTTGTGAACTCAAGACTGCTTACATTATTCTGCAATATTTCTCTATCCCTTGCGTCCATAAAATATACAATCATGGGCAAAAATAAGAATTTTGAACCTCAATGACTAGGACTCTTTCAGCCTGTGTTTGGAAGTGAATTCTAAAAGCCGACCTGTCTCTGGTAAGTAGTTTTCGTAGTTTCTCCTATCAATACCAACAGTGTGTTGGAGCAAAATCTTAACAAACAGGACATGGATTGTGAAGGAATGAATTTGTCATATTTATGTTCTTTCTTTAACACAACAATAGAAAATTACAATATTATACATCTTCAAATCGCGTCGTCAAAGTATGTTAAAAAAAGCTGTAGACTCCTGCATTTGCGATTGTAATAAAATTATGGTTAAATTGTTTATAATATATTCCGTTTAACTATTGTTAACTTAATATGTTTAAATAAATACTATTAGAAATACTTTAATTGAATGTTTCCTAAAGGACATGTTTTCTCTTTCTTCTTTTTCATAATTTTATAGGTTTTGAAACAAGTATTTGACATTACAAAGTTGATGTGACAAATGCTTCATAAGACGCAGGGAAGATTTATATATGAAGTAGTTTTGTATCATATCTATCCATGTATCTTCTGATAAGGAAAATCCGAGGCAGGTGGTGAGGTATTGCAGTATCGCTTGTATTAACTGCGATAACGCACAGTCGTGTATGCAATATTGAAAGGCAAAACCTCTACATACATCATCAGCAACATCGTACATTGTAGGAAATCATTAACTGTTAGTTTCAGCAATTTAAGTGTATGTTCAAATTGCTTTTATGTAACATTAATGCAAAAAGTGTTATACACAACGTGCTCAGTAAATAGAAAACTATCAGGTCGGAATTCTCAAAAACTGATGAAACGAGAAGTTGAAAAGAAAGGAGCTAGAACTTTTTAAACTTACTCTATGGTTATTGGAAATTTGTGAAGAAACAAAACACGTCAAATATTAATATTAATATAAAATATTAATATAAACGCCAAAGCATCGGATGTCATAACAACCAAGTTAGGTCTCAACTGTCATTCAGAAATGGAGATATGGGAAGAGGCGATAATTTTAAAGAGGGAGTACTGCAGTGATTGCCTCTCAGCCAACGACACGGCGTCATCCGGACAGTCAAAAAGACATGGACTCGAGCCACGAGTTTACGTTTACCAAGTTACCAAGCCGAAAGCTTATGTTTGCGAATGTTGTTTTCCCAAAAAGTACGTTTTTAGCATCAAGGACCTAGAAGCCGTGGATTCTGAAAACACAAAGTGTTAGGGGAATTAACTGCATAAAGGGTCAAGCGGTCCAAATTTCGCTCTCATGGACCAACAATACGAATTTGAGGAAAAACTGGCCGTTTTTCGCTGCAGCATTACGTAACTTTCCCATACAATGTATGTAGTATAGAAGACAGAATTTACCACGCTTTAAATTTCAAAGAAGAATACCAGCCAATATAATACATTAAAATAACATGAAATATATTGAAAATATTATGTTTAGCGTATTCAGTTGATTCCATCATAAGAGATTTTCTCAGACAATGAATTATTATTTCAATGTAGTACCTCAAAGTTACTTAATTAGGAAAACTTGAATTGTCTCTTCGTAAATATAACATGCCACATAAAAATAAAAGTGCGGTATTTAGCAGGTTCTTAATGTCTTGGTATGTATGTTACTTTTTTAGGCAGGAACACAATTTAGCATTAGGTGTACACAGCAAACAGTGTGCAGTAAACGAACGCTACAATTGCAGCTGATGTTACAATCTTTGAATGTCAATATCTTGTTATACTTTCAAAAACTTCTATTAATTAAAAAATGTTTTGTCATTTTATGCTTATGATTTTTCATTACCAATTATGATACGATTTATACGCTAAATAGATGAATAGCTCTTAAGTATTTTCTTCCTTACATATGATTTTTTTTTCGTAAAAATATTTGTAGCTTGATAAAAGGGGGGTCAATGTCAATATGTAAAGTCTTAGAGAATAGGTAGTTTTCTTACACTGTCAAAATGACAAAACAATACTAGGCCAATGTAGCGATCGATAGTGAAATGACGATATAAGTTCGACTTTTGTCTGAACTTTCTTGCACCCGAAGAAGGAGCTTTAAAGCTCTCATTGGCCATTGTAATTGAAAATCACAAAAAACTGACATTGGTCCTTCTTTCATCAAGCCAGATTTCTTATCATAGAACAAAATTCACTGATTCATTATTTCGTGTTTCCTGGCGCGACAATGGCTTTGAACATTTGTGCCGTAACTGTACTGCATGTTTTTCCTTGGGAGGTGGCGGTGATTTGCCCCATTGAATGGGAAAATCCAGTGCTGACCTACACATCGCCAAATGAGGTTTCCTCCCATCAGTGGGATGCCACCTCAACCTCCTACCTCCCGACTGATCTCTCGACTTGTGTGGGAGTGTAATGAATGTTTGTGTAAATGAGTGTAAAGAGTGAGAATAGAATAAGGAAAAGGAAGAGGAAGAAAAGATCGCGTGTGGTCCGCGGTCCGTTTGTGGAAGTACTGCTCCGTCATTCACCTCGCATTGATCGAAAAAGAACATGGAAGCTACCAATCAGAGCAGCTGGCTGCTAAGATTCTCTTCCAGGCAACCTGTATACCCTAGGAACAAGCCATTTAAAGAGAGAGAATCAACACGAACAAGGTAAATGTGTAATGGACTGGGCGGTTGTGGAGTGAAGCACACTAGACAGCAAGGTAATTTGCTGATTCATTGATGATGTTAGTTATTCCGGGCGCGTCAACTACTATAGTCATTAGTCCCTTAAGTGTAGTGCATGTTTTTCTCGGGATATGGCGATGCTCTTCCCCCTGGATAGTGAGATTCGGCGCCGACCTACCATAGGCTAGCGGGGTTTTCTCCAACAAGGTATCTCCCATTAGCAGGGCATCACCCCAGGCGGGACAAGCTCTAAGTTCCCGACCGGTTCCCCAGCATGCTTGGTGGTGCAGTGCATGTTAGTTTAAGTGCGTGTGTAAGAGGAGAGGATAGGACAAGGAAGAGGTAGGAATGATCGCGCGCGGTCAGTGGCCCGTTTGTTCGGGTACTGCTCCGGCATTCGCCCTATGTTGATCGGAGAACCCACGGAAAACGATGATCAGAGCAGCCGGCCGCTAGAATTCTTCTCCAGACAGCGACTGACTTCGACCTAGCTGACAAGCTCGTGCCGAAAACCCTGGCACCGTCGAGAGCGGATCCCTAGGACCTCCCGGTCAGAGGGCCTGCAGTGACATCAGTTGATGCCCCGAGCCGTCTCTCCCGGCGAGGCAATCCGCGGGAGCGACACAGTGGCAGCGCGGAGGCGCCGCGCGGCGCGCACAGAGGGTCGCGGGCGTCCCGACAGCGAGAGCAAGCGGTAGCGGGGCGACGGAGGGGGAGGGGAAGGGAGCGGGGGGTGGGGGCGGGAAGGGGAGGCGGCGTATCGAGCGGCACGTGAGCGCCGAGCACGTGCACACGCGCAGCCTCCGTGGCGGGCGGCGGTTGCCATGGCGACGCGCTGCGTCAGCCGCCGCCGCCGCCGCCGCCGCCGTCCGCCGCACCTGTTCGGGAGAGTTGGGCGTCCGTCCGCCTCGACCGCCCTAATCGACTTGGCCGCCCCAGATGCCTCCGTCGCCCGCCAAACGCCCCGCCCCGCCGCCCCTGCCTCGCCTCGCCTCTCCCGGAGTTTCACCGACGCACACAGCGCTCTCTGCACCCGGACACACGTCTCGGCCTGTCGACAAACCCATCTCGTCCTGACGTTTTCAAATTGAATTCATCACTTTCAATGGAAGATCTTGGGGGAATTACACAGTATGCCACATTTCTGATGAAATTGAGAGTTTGTTTGCTAATGTGGTTTAGTTTAGTAATTAGTTTACGTATTATTGAACATAATGTGGATATTTCATCTTGTGAATGTTGATAAACTGTAAAAAATAAATAAATGCATGGCTTGATCTTACTGATGGAAACTATTAAACCTTTAATCTTATTTTCTCAAAACTTGGTATAGTGGCAGAGCATTGTAGCGTCATGCACGCTCAAACGAGCAGACGGTAATTTCACCGGATGTGGAACAAAGGCTGGACATCTGGCGTGGTGACGCGCAATGACGCATCGGTTTTTCCGAGCGAGCGAAGCGTCGTCTCAGGTGCAGGGACGGGCAACGGTGGCGGCGGGCGGCGCCATGGCGCCTATAAAAGCCGGGTGACGAACGCCCCATTCTTCTTTTCTGTAGTTCGAGCTGTGTGAGTAGGAGGCTGTGCGTCTAGCACGCGGAGGGGAAGCCGGCATTAGTTTGTCGTTAGTCATGAGACATGTAGGTTTGTCTCGGCAGAGCGGTGCATCACACCGAGGGGAAACGTTTGTGGTTTGGGCGGTGTGGTAGCCGCACTGTAATATCACTTCTTGTGGTGGGCTGTATTTATTTACTTAGTAGAAGGCAGTGTTATGGTGTTTTACGACTTCGGTCTGTGTTTTTTCATTAATAAACCAACTGTTTATTCTACCCATCCTCGTCTGTGTTTTAATACATCCGTATGACGCCACAGCATGCTATTGCACCGACGTCTTCGATTCTACACTGAACGTACTTTATGAATTTGTCTCATATACACTGTGAATATGATTTTATCGTATCTCCAAACTCTCCGCTAATTTAAACGACTCCACAAACACTCAATATTTCCGCAGCTGCAGAAGTACAATTGCATCAGAGCTTCTCAATTCGCCACGACATTCCTTACGCCAGTGTTCTTCTTCCACAGTTCTCCGCAGGAGTCACGAAAAAATTATTAAAATGAAACACGATAGTACAACGGTAAAGAAACTTGTCGCGATAGAGATGGTGCTAAAATAGTGATGTCGGAGTCAGAGACATGAACTCCGCGAATGAATGTTGTCCACCGTAGTATCTGCTTGTAATGATTAGGGTTCGAATTGTATTTCATTCGTGGGAGGAGATTGCGTTGTGCATGTATCATCTTAATCTATTTGGCTGTCCTGGTAACTTCCCGTCCTATGCACAGATGTCAACGTTTCCGTAGTCATGCTGCGACCTTCCTCAGGGCGAAATGCGGCATTGCACCAGCAAAATAGTTTCGGACTTCGGTCGCGGAAGCCTACGCTTTATTTATGCATCATCTTGGTCTAGTAAGGACACTCATTCAGTTACTTAAACAGACTGTATACTAAACATAATTTTCTTAATATGAATAAATAATGTTTGAGGCTTGTCACTCTGTTTATGTACCAACAATTTGAGAAAATATCGCAGAGTGATTAAACATGTTTTACTTGGTATTATACCGTTTTATCTTTATCTCACACCTATTCATAATTTCTGGTTCAATTATATGTATAGTGGTTAATGATGTGTATTTTTTTAAAAACCTAAAAAGAGTAATTCATGGGTTTAATTTGTAGCAACATGCATGAACATTAAGTTAGTTTACTTCAGAAGATGTGCAATTTTAAGGAAATGTAATGTGGTTTGCATCACAGAAAACACCTCAAGAAGCCCTTGAATTATATTTTGATTTTTTAAAGTAGCCGGTGTCACTAGATCATTCGTAAAAATCCAGTTTTATAAATGAATCTTTTTAATTAAATGGCGAACGTCCATCTCAACGGAGCTTGTGGCCTTAAAAATGTGCTTATCACTTTTAAAAATATTCATTTTATAAGGTAGGAGGAGTAACAATGACCTCATGCCATCGGCCACAAACTCAAAGTGTAAGGTAGAGTGGTTACTATTACAACCGATACCATCGACCACCACTTCCACCCTTAGCCATGAGGCAGTTGTGGCCCGTGTAGATGCCACTGTGCCGCCCCCACCCCCGTCCCCGCGCCCGCCCTCGTTTCCACCCCCGCGCCCGCCCCCGCGCCTGCCCCCGCGCCCGCCCCCCGCGCCCGCCCCCGCGCCCGCCCCCGCGCCCGCCCCCCGCGCCCGCCCCCGCGCCCGCCCCCGCGCCCGCCCCCGCGCCCGCCCCCGCGCCCGCCCCCGCGCCCGCCCCCGCGCCCGCCCCCCGCGCCCGTCCCCGCGCCCGTCCCCGCGCCCGCCCCCGCGCCCGCCCCCGCCACCGCTCCCGTCCGCTCCCTGGGCGGCGCTCTCGCGGCCGCTGAGCAGCTGACGCCCTCGCTCGATGGCGCCCTCCCCCTCTCTCTTCCTCCCCCTCCCTCTTCCTCCCCCTCCCACCCACCCGCACTCGCTGCGCTGCCTGACGCGCTCAACCGCCGGAGATTCTGTCAGGTCGCGGGCGAGAGTGCTCGCTCTCGACGGGCAGCGGCCCGTCGAGTCGCAACTCTCCACGTCCGCGAACCTCTCCTCGCGCCTCGCCAGCTGAGGCCTGTTTTCGAATCGTTACGGCCACTTTTGCAACAGACATGCAACGATGTGCTCTAAATGATAGGCCAATATTTCGTTACGGATTAACCCGACAGTAAGCGCGCGGTGTCCCTGAGTCACCCCAGCATTTTTTAGGAGCTCATTGTATTTTTAATTTTATTTTTAATCATTCGAGCTTCTCAATACCTTTCGAGAAAAGCTTTGAGCACAAATCTCGACTCTTCTCTTTCAACTGCTTCCTGTCCTTTCCTGGAAATTTCGTCGCAAAGGCGATAGCGCGTTGCATGGGGGCCACCGAGTGTTGTTATCACTTCCTGCCACTCTGTTCACAGTAGATCTGAGAGAAAGGTTTAATTTTGAAATATAGACCATGGTCAGTGCTTTTTGTTCGAGAATATTTTTTACTGTTCAAAGTGTAATTTATACATGTGCATTAAACACATGTAGCACAGTTGTGAAAGTTGCTTTCAAAAAGAACAGTGTTAAAAATTAAAATGTTACTTGAACTTGTTTCCAAACTATGTAAAAGATTTGGAAATTAACACGTATTCATTAAAGAAACAAATGGTTTGTTATTGATTTTTTTCTCGACATTTTTACGTGGGGTGACTGAGGCACCCCGCCCGCCTCGATTTGTTACAAAAATTGGCGCGCCTACTGCCGGGTTAAAGTATTCCGCGTTGCTTTGACATTTATTTATCACAGTCGTGTCGTAGAAAAGAAAAGGAATGAATACTGTCTGTGGAAGTAGCTCTGTATTCCCTCTCCTTTGCAACTCCTCCCGCCCTCTCTGACTTGTCGCGCCCCGCTCCGCCCTGTTAGAGCTAGCATGGTATTGACATTTGCTCCTGATTGCTACATTTTTTTCATATATTAGGCCTATATAATTTTTTTGTGGCATATATAGCATTTGTGGTTGGAATTTATATATTAAAGTATCATACTGAGCTATTCCAGGTTGATACGTGTCAGGTATAAGTAGTTCATTAGTCAAAATTCGTGCACTGGGAGAGAAAAGGATTGTATACCACTCCAAAATGCGTTGGATTTAGTTAGTTTTCATGTGGTATACAATATTAAAGTTGTGTCATTCAAAAACAATTGTGTTTCATTCAATATGGGTTTACATTGGTTCCTATTTGTTAAATAGTGAGAATAACTTGACTTGGCATCCAAAAATATTGATAATGCAACTTATTGATACGTTTTTATGCGATTTCTTGTTCCAAATCAATATTCTTATATAGTTTTATTATTTCAATGATATAAAACTGAAGTGTTACAATAAGATCGTAACTGTGGCAAAAAAATCCAACGTTTTTATTTCGTCTGCAACATTGATTCCAGTGAACGACAAATGTATCATCAGTGACCTCCCAAGACGCAACACGGGAGGAGAACGGAAATCACAGTGTGATGGCAATATAATTTCGCAGGGGCTCCTAATAAATGTTTTCCCAAACATTCTGTTAATACACATATTAAACACTCGTGTATAATGTGTGAATGGATCATTTCAAAGTTGAAGCGTATTACAAAGCATGAATTTCTCGTTCATATTAAAATATACTTTTATTTTTTACTTTTGTTGTAACATCCACCATAAGGTCATTGCTTATCATTTATAACAATGACTTTATTGCCCCCATTAAATCTGATATTTGGGAAGGTTTAATAAAATTAAATGAAGAAAATAGTTAAGGAGAAAAGGAGAACTCTACATTTGCACGCACAAGACGCGAGTTAAATACTGTAATCAAACCGAAGATCAGTACTGGATGCAAAGATAGCACAACTTGTTGATACGAGGACACACGTTGCTCAATATATGCCTACCCTCTGGACAGATTGCACTCATTGAACCTGTCAATGTCAGAGAAGGACGGGAGATTAAACTACTAAGCCACCTGACGTGGCCTGCGCTTCGAAGCACAGGATGGCATTCTGCTGATACGTTTCTCTACGTCTATAGAATCTGATACATCACATTGAGAAGCAGTACCGGCTTTGGTGGCACAGGTCATCAACTGATGTCACTGCAGTGCATCTGACCCGGAGACCTTAGAACTCGAGTCCTGACGGTGGCAGTGTTTTCGACACTAGCTATACAGCTAGGTCGAATTCACTTGCTGTCTGGAGGAGAATTCTGGCGGTCGGCTGATGTGGTCGATAGTTTTCCGTGGTTTCTCCAGTCAACACCAGCCGAATGACGAAGAGGTGTCCTAACAATCACGCTATGGGTTACGCAACATCTTTTCTTCATCTTCCTTGTCCTATCCTTATCCCTTTCTTACACACCCATTTTCATGTACTACATTACCAGTCGGAAAATTAGAGTAAGTTCTGGTTCGGACGGTACCCCGCTGGCGGGATATACCTAGTTGCGGGAAACCGCCCAAGCCGGCAGGTAGTTAGGCGCCGGATCTCGCCATCCAGCGAGGGAAGATTACCGCCTTCTCCCGTGATAAAAGCACGCACTACCTTACGAACAAATGACTTTTACGACCTAATGACGCACCCGGAATCAGTACTCAATCAATCAATCAATCAACATTGGTAAACTTAACCATATTTAGAAATGTAGTGAAATGAAACACGATCTGAGAAACGACATATCTGTATTCACGCATAGCCGTACTCTTGAATTGGCTGGCAACCACGAAGATTGCCTCACAGACTTCTTACTGGCAACACTGCAGTGGACTGGTACATGCCCGAGTATCATGGAGCTCTGTGCTAGCTAGATGTGTCGTAAATAACGTGCGTTTTACGCACATATTGAATGAATGTTGGTGGAAGTGGTATGTAATTGTGTATGTGAATGTGAATCTGTTGGCAAGATGTATTACTATACCAAATTCTACGATGAGAACAGTTTCATCTAAAACATTATCTTATAACGAAAAGATACTTGGTAGTAAGGTTATCGATACTTAGAAGTCGCATTTTTTAATTATTATTTTTATTTAACAGCATTATTGACAGCATTAACATTATTTTTATTTTTGGAGGGGTTACTTTATATGAAGACTCTGGGACGTTTTTCAATTTAAAAAATGGCTCATTAGTTTTTTATTAAATTTTGTTGTTGGATAATGTGAAGGACGTTGAAGAGAATGGTGCAGGTCTGATGTTTGTTGAAAACCCTGAATTTTTGAAAAATTCAAAATTTTGATTATTTTCTGCATTTTCCTACAAGTACAACTTCCCTTAGTGAGTCCCTTCTATTCCTTAAAGATAGATTTTTAAATATGGTCATGTACAATTTTTCGAAAATTTGAATACTTTCCGTGTAATTTTGCATAAAAATACTGGCGAGAATATACGTGCTGAGTTAGCACTAATTTGTTATCAAAAGAAGCTATTAATGCACCTCTAATGAGCCACAGGCGTCTATTAAACATACTTACCACACCAACTTCTAATATAAGCAAAAAAGCAACATGAAACACGCTCACCAACGAATGGGAGAGAAATAATCGTTTGAATCGATTCTATATCGCGAGCGATTCTCGTCGTAGTAGAATGATCACCATACCACTTGCTGCGAAGATATTATCATGATTTACTACAGTCGAAACAGAATAGCCAAAAGCGGCTGTCACTGCACCAACCCATTCCGCCCCGAGGGCGATCCCATTGATAGACCGCGCAGGGAGAGCGCTGTGGGGAAGGGAGGCAGAAGGGGAAGCGAGGGCCCGGAAAGTGTGAGAATGGTTAAAAAGGCAGGGAACGGATGGAGCGGTGTGCTGCGCGGGGAGAGGCTGAAACGGAGCGGAAGGAACGGAATGAGAGAGTGAGTGAGAGAGAGAGAGAGAGAGAGAGAGAGAGAGAGAAGTATCTGGGCAAAACGTGTCGGAATGAGCGTGGGGAAAGGAGTGGTGATGAGGCAGGCCATGGCGGGTAGAAAGGGGCGACGGAGAAGAAGAACGGGACCGGGCGGTGTGGGGCGGGACAGGAAGAAATGGGCGGACACACGCAACGCGGGCAGGGGCGAGGCGGCTAGAAAGAGGTGGGGCGGGGGCATGGAGAAGAGGCACTGAACGTGGTGAGGCGGGTCGGGGGGAGGGGAAGGGAGGGGCGGGAGATAATTGAATGGGCAGAGACGGGCAACCCTGGGAGTGACGAGGCGGTTACAAAGACGCGGGGAAGAGGGATGGGACGAGGTGAGGCTGGGCGGGACAGAGGGCGCGTCGAGGCGGGGCAGGACGGGATGTGCGGACACGGGCAACGCTAGGGTGGCTCCGAAGAAAGCTGAAGGGCGGGGGGATGAGATGGAACGGGGAGGGGGGAGTGGTTCAGTGGCGGTGAGGTACACGATGGAACGGGCGGAGACGGCAACGAGGGGGAGAGGAGGGCATAAAGTGGCAGGGCGGGGGCATGAAGTGGAACGGGATGAGACGGGGCGGGGCGGAGAGGTACAGGACGGAATGGGCTGGGAGAACGAGGGGGAGAGGGGTCAGAAAGTGGCAGGGCGGGGGCATGAAGTGGAACGGGATGAGACGGGGCGGGGCGGAGAGGTACAGGACGGAATGGGCTGGGAGAACGAGGGGGAGAGGGGTCAGAAAGTGGCAGGGCGGGGGCATGAAGTGGAACGGGATGAGACGGGGCGGGGCGGAGAGGTACAGGACGGAATGGGCTGGGAGAACGAGGGGGAGAGGGGTCAGAAAGTGGCAGGGCGGGGGCATGAAGTGGAACGGGATGAGACGGGGCGGGGCGGTACGGGGAGGGAATGGGCGGAGGCGGGCCACGCGGGGAGGGCCGGCGCGGCAGGGCGCGGGGCCGCTGGATCGGGGCCACGGCCGCGGCCAATCGGAGGCTGTCTATCGGCAGGCGGCGGCGCGCGGACGTGCGCGGCCTGCAAATGGCGCCCGCTGTCCGATTGAGGAAGTCGCCCCGCGAGCGCTCGCGACGCACTCCGCCGCTGGCGCCTGACGCGCGAGGATGCAACCCGCTGGGCGCGCGCGCAAGGCGGGATGCTGCCCTCACGGCCGGGTTGACGCTAATTGAATTCAGACCGCCCTGATTTATTATTTCGTGTTCCCCGGCACGGCAACTGCTGTGATCAATATTCCTGTAAGTGTAAGGTATGATTTTATCACGAGAGGTGACGGTTTTCTTCCATCAATTGGTGGTGAGATCCGGCGCCGACTTACAAGTCAGCATGGAGTGTTTTCCCCATCAAATTATCTCCCACCAGCAGGGAACTGCACCAATAGGGACAAGCTTTAAGCTCAGACTGGTTTCCCCATACGTGTGGTAGTTGGTAGTGTAGTGCATGTGATGTAAGTGTGTAAAAGTAAGAGGTAATCATAGGACATGGAACTGAAAGGAAAGATCGTGGGCGGTCCGCGACCTATTTTTTAGGGTACTACGCCTGGTATTCACGAAAGAAGTTACGCAAAACGTCCGATCAGAACAGCCTGCCGCTAGAATTCTCTCCTAGCTATGTAGCTAGTATCGAAATTACTGCCATCGTCTGACTCGGTTCCTAGGGTTCCCCGTCAAAGGCACTGCAGTGTCATCAGTTGATAAATGAATGAATTGATAAAATAATGAGTAAATGAATATTTTGATAGTAAGATGATATAATTGTCGGATTGCCTGCATACTTCATTATCAAGAGGTGAATAGACTCGAGCATTATGTTCGATTTGAACCCTCCACTCCTCACTCTGGCCAGGGATCTTCATCTCGTTGTTCTAAATCACAATGCAATATGGTGGAGAAGACAGAGCACTGAATTAGAGTCGTCTCAACTATCATGGAGGTTCCGAATAAAGTTGAAAACGTTATTGTACATCCGGTGATAGAGACTGACATATTCACGTTATATAGTACTTTTATTCTCTGAAACTACAGATGGACATTCTTTATTCTGTGTATTCTACAACAGTTTATTGCTATAATTAGTTCCTAATTTGTTTACGTCACATTACAATTGCAGAATGAAATGGGATGACAGATTCAGTACTTGATTCATCTAGAGATTAATGGTTTCAGTGATAATTTGCCAACGGTTCCAACAGTGAAAACATACTCTTCTGGTACCGGACACCAATTAGTATCACATATTGACAGTTGTACTAGTGTCATCTTCATTGATGAAACACGTAGATGCTTATAAAGCTGACAACATGAAGCTGCAATGAAGTGTAGAGGTCTGCACAATCTTCATTTTCGCAGTAATCGCCCGGTTCCGAAGCGAGAAAGAAATCCTCCTTGACAGGGTTCCCTCAGTTATTATTTCTCTGTATTCAGATATCGAAGGTGATTCGAAATAATCAGTGGGCTTCTAAAAGCCAGCTGAGTTACTGTAGGAAAAGTCGTGTGTAACATTCTGTTTTTACAACTTTGAAAGCGTATTCCCACTAGCAATGAAAAATATGCCTTTTGTATTCGCGTTGCAGAGAGAAGAGAGAACTTACCAACGATCCATGGAATTATATACTGATTTAAAGAGTCAATTTACGCATCTTTCAGAATGATTGTTCTCTTGAAGGAGATAAAGAAGGAGAAATATTACTGAAATCTCTTACGTGTTATTGTAGCAGAACAACTATACAGAAGTAACAGAACCCTGCAGAAGTTGTCCTGCTCTCTCTTTCTCTCTCTCCTCTCTCTTCTCTCTTCTCCCCTCTCTTTCCATCTTTCTCTCTCTTCCTCTCTCTTTTTCCGTCTCTTATCCTTTCTCTCATTTCCTTCTCTCTTTTTCCATCTCTCTTTCCCCTCTCATTTTTACCTTCCCCTCTTTTCCCTTTCTCTTTTTCCTTTACTCTTTTCCTCCTCTCCCTCTTTCCTCACAATTTTTGCATATCACTCTCTTTTTCTCTCTCTCATTTTCCCCACTCTCTTTTTCCCTTTTGTAACCTTTTCCATTCCTCCTTTGTTACCATTCTCGTTTTTACTTTTTCACCTCCCGCTTGTTTCCCTTTCTTTTTCTATCTTTTTTCCTCTGCACTCTCTCTTTTCGCCTCTCTCTTTTCCATCTCTCCCTGTTTCCCCTCTCTCTATTTTCCTCTTTACTTTCCCTCTTTCTTTCTCCTGTCATTTCCTCCATCTCTCTTTCCCTCTTCTCTTTATTTTCCCCTTTCTCTCTCTTTCCCCTTCTATAGCTTTTCCGACTCTCTTTTCCCCTCCCTTTCCCCCTCTTATTCCCCTCTCTTGTTTCCTTCTCTCTTTCCGCTTACTTTCTCTGTCTCTCTTTTTCTTCTATTTTCCCTCTCTCCAACTCTCCTTGTCCCTCTCTTTCCCCCTCACTTTTTCCTTCCCACATTTCCCCTCTCGTTTTTCCTTTCTTTTTGCCCTTTCTATTTTTCCCCTACTCCTGCGGGGGACGAAGAATTTGGTGTATGCTGTGGGACAATCCTGACGATTGGTGTTAGTCGCAGTGTCACGGTCAGACGATTAGATTGTTCCAAAGTAGGCTGTCGAGCAAAAGTGGAAAAATTTATGGAAAATTTATGGGAAAAAAATGAATGGAATAAGAGGAACTCTAAGGGTAGTTATTAACACGAAAATACGCAATATTGTATGTCTGAAAATGCATTTAATTTCCTTAACGCAAAACCTCCCATTCCATTTTTATGAATCTATGAGGGACAGTGGGGGAATTTGTCGCGTGGGCAGTTCGTCGCGTCGATGGTCGAAGAGAAATAAAACTGAGATCACAGCACCTACGTTGAGAAACATTAATTATGTATTAACATATAGAAATGTAAAGGAAAAAGATGGGTAAAAATGGAATAAAAATTCAGTACAGTACAATAAAGACATAGGAAGTCCCCTAAACATAAATTGGGAACATTTTACAATGTTAAACTGAGTTCTTTATAGAAGATGCAAGTGTCACCCTGTTTGGATGTGCACAAGTGTGACTGAAGTGAGTATGAAAGTGTGAGTAGTGGCTGTCAGAGAGACCAGGGGGAGAGGGAGAGATGGGGAGGTAGAGGAGGGGATAGAGAAGGAAGAGAGTAAAAGAAAGGTAGAAAAAAGAGAAGGAGAGAGAGGGAGAAACGGGGAGAAGGGAGGAAGTCAGAGAGGAAGAGAGGGGGAGAGAGAGGGAGTGATAGAACAGAGAGGGGGAGACAGAGGAAGAGAAGGGGAGTAATGGGAGAAACAAGGGTCAGAGAGAGGGGGATTAAATTGTCGTTTCTACATTTGGAAAACGTGATGCAAATTTCTGTGTAAGTAATTGCAAAAATGTTTTTAAATTCATGCAACCAGCTATAAAAAACGTTAAACTAATGTAAACGAAACCCATTACAAACCCATGGCAAGATACTTGTCCCAATGTCTTATCTATAACTCATTTGGTTTGTGCATTTCTAAATAACGTAAGCCATATTGCATTTAATACAAGTAAAAATCATTTGCGCAGCAGAATTGAGTCTTGAAAAATATGGCCATGAAAGTTCCATCGATACATATTACTTACAGTGACGTTCGATGCGTGCATGATAACGACTTCATTTGCATACTCAACAAAATCTAGATTAAAACAATCGTTTCAAAAATCGAGAACGCACTCATTGCGATGCAAATGGCGCCAGCAGGGAACATTTATTCAGGACGCCGCGTCGCCCAAACCAGGGGTGTAAAATGAACTAGCCTAGTTGATTCTAAAACATTTGAAAATACATGCACTAGCACACAATTCACACACTAGTAGAGTATTTGCTTTGGTTTTGATATTTTTCGTACTAAAACATGATTACATGAAAAGTATGTGTTCATATATCTACGTCATATTAATGTATTCTTTAAATTGCAAAACTATATTAGTTGTAATAAATATTAGCCATTAAATTATATTGTAAGCTATAAAATTATCTTGGGCGGAAAAGTAGTAAACCTATCAGCAGAATTTATTTCCAATTGTTTGAACTCATTACACTTCATTTTCTATTTATATGATTATTTACACAGACTTACAGTTTTCGTTATGATTTCATATAAATCTGGATTCTAAAATACTTGGAACTTATATTTTTGTCAGTTCTCTCGTTCTTTTAGGTGTTTTCGAACGAATTAATTCGCTTCCACCTACCCTTCCGGCATTCACACTGATGAAGCTCGTAAGACGATCGGACTATCTTTTACCGTATCAAATAAGGCCCACGAACCCATCTGAGCTCGAACCAGTTCGTTGGCAGAGAACCAGGTCGCACCTAGTTTATCCTAGTCGCAATAGGTCAATTGCGCCACATATTCGGAACTTTCCTTACACTTGCTATCGGGATAAGGATTGGAATTAAGAAAAATTATGCGAGTTTTGAGGCGTTAGAATGTGTTCTGAGTGCACACCATGCTACAACGGAACTGCAACTAGTGGTTCTGCAGAGACACACTCTTCCTCGTACTAGTTCATTTTCTGATTTCTTTGGCCTGGTCTACTTTTTCGGTTTTGCCTGAACCCTCTTCCCAGCCTGCTACATTGCCACCCAATGTATATTTTTTCACATTTTCTAACTTTTTCGGTCCCCTATAGTTAGAAGTTATAAATGACTTTAAGAATATTATCAAAGAGTTAATCAATGTTCTACAAAGCAATTTTCGACGAAACTTTTGGAGCCGTTTTTGAGAGAATGTCGTTTAAATGTTTCTCTAAATGCACACTTTGAAGCTCTTTTTCACAGAAAAATTTTGAGATGTGGAGAAACTTCATTAGAAATCATTTGAAGCACTTTAATTGCAAATAAAATAATGGTTATAAATTGCTGATACTATAAATATTAACAACGTGAGAGAAAGAGAAAATAATATATGTATGGCATGTAGTCATTTTCAGACATTTATATCATGTTGTTTAGTCCACTTAGCACTATCCGTGCAAAAAGTTTGAAGAAAAAAATAGGAGCCGTTTTTGAGGAAATGGCGTTCGAGCGTTTCTGAAAAGGCGAGAAGTATGAAGTTTTTGAAAAACTTTAAAAGATGTCATTTAAAGGAAATGTACTCATAAATGCAATTATGTATACAAATAGCCGGTAATGTAAGTATTAACATAGTGAGAAATGTCAAAAAAATACCAAAACGTAAGTTTTGAAAAGGAAAAACAAAAGAACAGTTAAACATGGCGTTTATGTTACAGTACATTTAACACTTACTGTATCAAAAGTTTAAGGAACAAATTTGGAGCCATTTTTGAGCAATTCTTTTTTTAAATATTGCACATATTTTACGAAATGTTGCACATAATTTTCAAATTTAGTAGATTTTAAAATGATTAGAAACAGTGCATGGCCTTTATGAAAGAATTAATTATGGAGAAAAAATTTCAATTGAAGGAATAATCTCTATCTTCAATTTTGTCCGCCACTTGCTCAGGCCAATTCTCTAGCCACTTCCTCAAGGCGCGGCGTCCTCAAATTCTAGAGAGTTAGTTAATATAATAATAATAATAATAATAATAATAATAATAACAGCAATAATTTTTATTCCCATCTTACTTTACAGAGATAATATACATTGAATTTTCTTGGAATTACCAACCATCGATAACCAGTTGTGATGGTTAGCAATACTGAGTTAACAATTTTTTAAAATATTTTAAATAATTTCTTAAAATATTTGTCTACTTCTACTTGTTAGTATTTTTTGTGTGTGACGTATTTGTGAAACAGTTTTTGTAAATTTACTATCAAAGTTTTGGGAATATACAAAAATAAAAAACTTAACCTTAAATCATAAAAATAAGTGAAAATTTACATATATTACAGTAATAGTATATTTCTATAGACACACAAATTTAACTACACAAATAAATTCAAACTGGATTTACACAATCAACAATTAATTTACACAGTGTTAATGCAATATTTCAGTTAACTTGTTTATATCATTATCATCATGTTTTAAAATCAAAATTTTTTCCTGCATTTGAAAACATTCAAGGATCTACTATTTTTGAATCTCATTGGTAATTGATTGTACATTTGAGATCCAATGAAGACCAAGGTTCTTGATATTAGAGATTTATGAATTTTGTTTTTTTTTTTACAATTTGACTACAGGTACTGTGATCGTGAAATATTCTATCAGTTAACCTTGTTACCTTGCCCTCCACCTTGACGTGCTTGGTTAAAAGCGTTCTTGGGCGCAATTTTTTCAAGCCGAGGTACCATTAGGCGAGCAGATTCGGGATTAGTTATTATCGTCAGAATTTTCATGAGAATGGGTACAAAAGCGTCCCGCTACTTGGGATATGTCAATAACTAAAATTTCGTCATTTGTCTACTGAGATTGGCGCACACTAGAGCGTCTAGGCATTTTAATATCGTCAGGAAAGTGAGGGACATGTTGATTATTAATAAAAAAGACAATTTATCTATTCGTAGTATCATAAATCTATATCACGTCACACCACGTATAATTGACGCCAAAAGTAAATAAATGAAATAGATAACAATATAATAAATAATTCTAGTTCCATCTATTGCGTACATTCTGCACTTAATTTTTGGGGAATTATTTTAAGGTTTCAATAACTCCGAGAGACCACGTTCTTGTGCGTTATGTAAAACAGGACAGGTCTTGCGCGTGAGTAAACTAAGCGTCTGTTCGAATAAATTACTCAGTATATAAAATAGCCAATTTAACTCGGGAACACTTAGTTGGTGCGTTGGCACCCTAGATGTCTCTTCTTTGGTTTCTAGAAATATCCCCATGACTCCCAGGCAGATTTTTTGCTATCTACTTCCTGCGTATTTCCGCTTTCTTTAACGGCTTAATTGTTGTGGCTGTGGATGTGGCGATGTTTAAATCTAAGCAGAAAGTTTTGTGTAGTCGTCGTGGGGTGGTACGGGGTGGTCGCGCACCCCGCAAGTAGTAGTATGTGCGATTTTCTTGTTAACGTATGCATTTTACATTAGTGCGGATGTGAAATATTTCGGGGAAATTTTTTTTGGACATTGACATTATGGCAGCAAGAGCAAGTAGTCCCACGTTTGAAGAGAAAGTAGGCCGAATGTTGCTTGAGTCTGATGATTCGAATTCTGAAATAAGTGAGATTATATCGGAATGTGAGGACAATATTGAAGTACAAATTGACCACACAGAAGGAAGACAGGCAATTTATGGAAAAAATATGTTCGTTAGAAATGAAGAACCATGTGTTAGGCGAGGTCGTAATCCCAAGAAAAATATTATTGTTCGTGTTCCTGGATATAAAGATGTCGCTAGGAAAAATATATCGGAAATTGAAACCTAGGAATTTTTATTCAATGACACCATAATGGAAATGATTGAGAAGAATATCTACATTGAAATCAAAAGATAGAGAAAAAACCGCAAATAACTTCAAAACAAGGACGTTGCTATGTACGTCCACATTCACGAGACAGGAAAATAAAAACGTTCTGTGTTCATTGCAAGGAACCAATGTGTGTAGAACGTAAAATCGAGTTGTGCCAAGAACATCGGTGTGTGCAGCTGAGTAAAATTCTAAAACATTATTTTCTCAGTGTTCTTATCGTTTTTCCTTATTTTGTAGTACATTTTATATTATCGTTACACGGCTGATCTGTCTTCAAAGTTAAAAATGTTTCAACAGTGTGTTTTAAGTTTAAAACTAAATACACTTGCAAAATATGTTTGTAAATCGCACAAGAACAGATTTTCATTGTTTATTAAATAGTTTTTTATATGTTTATTGATTTTATTGCATACGCAACAGCTGAGGTGCTCAAGAACCCCGTAAGTGTTATGGAAGGGCAAAATACCGTACGTGTTCCCGGGTCACTGCACACTCATTTCAAAATTACGCACACTTCTGACCACTCACGGTGTGTGTAGAGACCTGCAAGAGATAAACCTCCCAAAATGTAATGGAAAGTTTTTAAAAAATGCATAGCATAGGTTTCGGTATGAGAAACCTGATTTGGAAACATTGTGGGGCACGAAAATCAGGTTTTAATAGCTTAGAATCCACTTTTTGTTAATGCGAGATTATATCGTGTATTACCGTGTACGTCTATTATGGAATGAGTTTGTCTCATACATGTTTCGTAGCATAAGAAAAAAAATGCCATATTTTTCAAATGCCTTATCTACTTCAGTCGGCGTACACATTTCCATAGTTTAATTATATCGCATGTTAAACCATAATTATAATTTTTCTTCATTTATCTGAATTTTCTTGGAAGGAAATATTTTTCGAATAATACGTCTACAGAACTTCATGAAGTTCGTCCGTTCCTCCTGGAAACTTGAGCTTCGTCTCCAAACCCCTGGAGTGAAGTGGCGACCTCGCATGATAAAATGCAGTCGAGGCAGAGTCGTGAGCGGGCGATCTACGAATCAGAGATGATATCTAGGACCGCAAGATCTAGGAAATACAGTTGTCATAGGAGAAATGGTTATAAAGAGGTAAATTGCCTTCTGATTTATTTACGTGATCGTGATCGAGCAGAATCGCAGATCTTGTGGTGTAAGCCTCTCTATTAGAAAGATTCCATGATAAAGATATCGTTACCATTTTTATTCCGCTGAATTTGAAAGTGCTCTAGATATACAATATATCCCCAAGGCTTCGGACTCGACTTGAGCAGGTATCTCCGACTAGAGGGGTATCTTCCCTGTCGGGACAAGCTATAATCTCCCAACTGGTCCCCCGACATTTGTGTTTGTGTAAGGGGTAAGTATATGAGAAGGAAGAGGCGCTCTCGGTCCGTGGCCCGTTTGTTAGGGTACTGCTCCTGCATTCACCTGGCGTTGATAGGAGAAACCACGGAAAACTACCGATAAGAGCACCAGGCCGCTAGAATTCTCCTGGAGACAACGGCTGAATTCGACCTAGCTATCTAGCTAGTGTCAAAAATCGTGGCACCGTCCGGATTCGAACCTGGGACTTCCTGATCAGAGGTACAGAAGTGACAACAATTGATGCTCTGATCCACCTACGCCGATCCATTATTAAGACATCTTTACCATCTTCATTCCAATGAATTTGAAAGTGCTCTAGGAAATGTATCCGGAAGGCTGCAGAAAAGTAAAGAAAAGCGATGGTGGTGGTGAGGTGGTGTTGGTGGCGGTAGTGTTGGTGATAGTGTTGTTGTTGTTGTTGTTGGTAGTGGTGGTGTTGGTGGTGCTGCTGTTGGTGTTGGTTGTGTTGTTTTTGTTGTTGTTGGTGGTGGTGATGGTGATGGTAGTGGTGGAGGCGGTGTGGGTGACGGCGGCAGCGACGGTGGCGTCGGCAGCTTGGGTGACGGTTGCGATGGCGGTAGCGATGGTGGTAGCGCTGGTGCGGCAGCGGCGGTGAAGGTAGAAGCAGGAGTAATGTTAGTAGGTAGGAAGAGGGGGTGAAGGCTAAGCCGTGCGTGACGCCTGTATTTACATTCCGCCCGACGCGAACGCCAGCGTCCGTGCCCGCGCCGGCAGGGCGTCGGCCACAGAGAAAGGGCGCCTCAGCCACCCGACAGTTCCCTCAACTCCACCTCCCCCCGCACCCCCCGCACTCACCCCAACAAAATCCCTCCCGCTCGCTCGCCAGAGCTCCTCTTCCGCCGAACCCAGCACAACCCCCTCGCTTCGTTTATTATTTAAATCTTATGCCGACGGGGTACACTACGCATATCAATTGCGTCACGAACTCTCCTCTGAACGCATTGCACAAACGGAAACTGTAATCTCGCGGCGTGCGTTCCGGATATTTCTTGGGGTTTAGATGGAATGTAGCCTTGGAGTAAGGTTTAAGTAGTAAAAGAAAGAAATACTAAAATCGCGTCACTTCGAGTTGAATTACGTTTTTTGATGACAAGATAATTGTCTGCCATTTATCTACGAAATTAAACAAACTACTAAATTTTAATTGTTTAATTATTTAATGGTGATAGCTTGCAAAACAGGTGGAACTTAATGTATGAAAAAGATAAGAAAGATTATACTAAAATAATTACTGACTGGTATCACCAGGTACCTCCAGCCGCGGGTACTTTCATGCTTTGTGTGCTACGCAAGTTCATGTCGTAAAGTAATACAAATAATAAAGTTGTAATTAATATTTTACCGTTTCTGTCTATATTTTTAATATATATATCAATCAGTTGGTCCATCATTTAAAAGACAGAAAATACGCGGGAGAAAGAAGCAGCACTAGTTTATGTTTTCAATTGACCTACGAGAAGTTCGGTGAGAAGTTGTGAAATACTATACAGTCTTTCTGGCATTTGCAAGAAAATTTACGACATGATTCATCAGACTAACGATAATTAAACCTAATTCCTCATTAAACAACGTTGCAGCAGTCAAGCCTTCATTCGAATATTTACATTACTTGTCCAACTGTCTTAGACTGTGTCGCGGTTTAAACGTAAATAACCAACCCTGTCGAGCATTGAATGTTTCCTGAATTTTCAAATGTTTATAAAACCACTTTTCCTTTTCACAAATTATTGGCCCAATTAGAATCCTTTCACTACGCTTCAGTTCAAACCATTCAAAAAGAAAAAAAATAGCATACAAAATTCCATGTTAGACAATGAGATTTTTCCATTGTTTTTCTCTCACCTTATAGCTCAGAAGCGATTCTTCAGAGGATATGAACTTGAAAATATTTAGATTGAGCCACATCAAACGTATTATCAAGATTTTTACACTTGTCTTCACTTGTCTGATCTAAAGCATGGTTTATAATCATGTATTTTTTCTCCGGAGAAAGAAAGACACATCTATGTTTATCACTAGGGCCCGGATAATTATGTAATTACATATTTTCCTAAGGTAACTCCAGCAAGTCCAATCAACGATATATTCACGTTTAACATCGGTTAGTGACCAAAAACGTTGAGTTTTTAGTACATATATTTACATATTTTGCCCGAAATTACATACATTTACATATTTTACACAAATGAACATATTTTTACATATTACTGAATTTTTCCATTATCCTACATTAAAAAAATTAATTCTTTATTTTTCCGATCTGTTTTTGATAAAGAATCATCCAAACAAACAATTCACCATTGTCAAACATTTTTTCTGTAGCCTCCTCTCTAAAATGAAGCTAGTATTACGCGCTGAAATGAGTGTATCCATAAATGCCAACGGTATTGGAAGTAAAAGAGGAAGGCGACGATGCAATCCGTAGCTTCTGTTCTGTTAGTTTTCAGCGCGAGTATCGCGGAGAACAGAAAGAAAGTTTGATTTGTGAAAATGATATCTTTAGCAAGTGATATCGCGCACCTACTAAGCATATTTTAGAGGTCTCCTTTGACCTTGATACCCTTCACCAGAAACTACACGCACCAGCTCAAGAAAGGCCGTTGACATTTTTTCTTTCTCTGATTTTTACATGCGTCCCTCTACCATTGTTCGTAAATTATGTCTTTCGACCGAAAATCTGAAGTAAAATCTCGCCGTGGAACTGATGTACAAGGAAATCATATTGGCAAGGTTGTGATAGGTCTAATGAACGTTTAAAAGTATAAGTATTATTTTGTTAACTTGAGAAGTGTTACCCAAATGTAACCATCAAACTATTACAAAACGTTTTAACGATACAACGGAATTTTTGTGGCGTAATGAAGTTAAACATAATGTCTTCCTTCCGGTACATGTGCAAGGCAGCTGAAGCCCTGCAGGTATTTTTCTAAAATTACTACTTCTAACCTATCTTGTGCATGCGTTGCGTTTGCAGAACTGATTAGATCTCAGTTTGATAAAGTTGACGCATTGATTTCCAATACAAAAGGGTATACACGAGATGGGGCATCTGAATTGACGCTATGAGCTACAATACTCAAAATTTTGATTTTGAAATACAAGTTATACATCAATTTGATTCTGAAGCTGCAGCATCTATAGGCACATCGAAGCAATTGTTTGATATTCAAAAGCTGAACAACTATATTTCCCCCTTTTTCAATAAGCACTACAATTAAATTTTTGTAAACATCTTCCCTGGAACTTTCAGGTAGCTTTGAAATTATCCAATCAGCAGACGCTTCTTTAAAAACTGTTCATTTATCATTCGAGGGTCAATAGGGGAATCGAGTAAAGAAAAAGAGGTCTTCCGTTCTGGAGAAAAACCCAGAATTCGAAACAATTTGTGCTATTAGTGCTGTGCTATAAGGGGACAATTCCCTCACACTGGATCCAGAAAACATGGAGAAGACAAGAATGTGTATTTGACATGAATATTTAGATGCGTTTTTAAACAAATTCTTCATATTTTTAACTCAAAATGCAATTCGTCACGTCTTGAAATTCTCTTTCTTTAGAGACCTCATTTATAAAGATTGGTTGCGTGGTAGATCCGCAAAGGGAAGGTATACTACTGAAATAATATCGGAGACGATATATGTTTCATATTGATACGGAGATCGTTGTCAATAATAGGATGATGAGAACTATAATGTTTAATTCTGGTCTTTATATTAAGTACACAGAACAATATATACTAAGATGAAGGTATTTTAATAAAAAATAATTGATATAATGATAATTAATGTTACATATTTCATACTTTTGAGTACATATTTCTGTGTATTATAATACATATATATGTACATATTTTCCCAATTTTTAGTACATAATTATCCGGGCCCTATTTATCACTCATTGTTGCCCGTCTATGTACAATAAAGACCAAAAATTGCTGGAAAGTGTGAAATGAGCATTTTGAAAATAGGACGAATAAGAAATAATTTCTTAGAGCAGAAACAGACGACTAAAGATAACCCATTTAGTAGCTGATGTTGAATAATTCTTATCAAATCATTCCAAGAACATTTTATTGAAGGTGCCCCTTCTTTATGTCCTCGGATGTGTAGCTGAGTGTCTTTATCTCCAGGCGTCTTGGAACTCATCTACTGTATACTGTTTAGGCGTCTATGACTTTTGTTTCTGGAACTCTTCGTATTTTAATTAAAACCCCACTTCGGTATTTTTTTCGAAAAAGTGAGAACATTTAATCGCGAAGACGGATAATCAAGGCACAGTTATTCAGGATTCTACTCTTGTTTCCATCCCCTTTCATTGCTTATCTGGAAAATATAAATTTGAAATGAAACACGTCTCATTTACGGAAAGATAACAAATCGGTGTTTGTCTTCTATAGAAGCTAACTCTCAAGTTCCATACGCAAAATATTTTGAGTTTTAGTAGTAGTCATTAGTCTTTGTATTCCATCAAATAAGACAGTAAAAATAACGATTTTAGGGATTTTATTTACTATGTGTGATAGCACGATGGACATAAAAGGGGAACTAGGGATCTACTCATCGGTCGTATAATTTTCAGATGAAAAGCACCAATAAAATGAACATGAGTTGATAAAGCACAAAGTGGTTTTATGGATTTGCTCTTTGAGAAAAAGTATCATTACATGCTATGCGTCCAAGTAAAGTAATTACGAAATCATAAAATGACTGAAGCAGAACACTTAAGAGATCTTATTAATCATCCCAAAGGAAACTGAGTGATTTAAAATGGCAATGAAAACCTTCATAACGAACACTAACTTTCATTATTTATGCTCTAACTCACTCCATCTGATAAGTGGAAGAGCTCTGAAGCAGTGTTTCTTGCTACCGAACGTTCACGTTGTTTCTGATTTATGATTGGTTCTTGATGTTTACACAGATTGCTATGTCGCTCATGAAGGTAGTCTTTCAATGCATTATGTATACAAAATCGATATTTTTTACCTTAATTTTTCAGATTTCTAATCGCAATATCTTTTGATGATAAAAAATGAAATGAATGAAAAAATATGTAAAAAATATTTGTTTTATTGCGATAAAACATTAATTCTAATGTAATGCAGTACGAGGAATAAATATTTAAAAAAATCATAACACATCATAACATTCAGTTTTATATTAAGCTAGGAACATCTGGCAGACGTTGTTCTGCCCTTCATCTGTCTCTTTCCCCTCTCATCACTCTCTCACTGCCTTTCCTTCCCTCACCCTCTCCCTGTCTGTCTCTGCCGCTTTCCGACCTTCTCATTCACATTTAATAGCAGATTCTGCATATCTCTGAGCAGGTGAGATAATATTGGGAAGCGCCGGAGTAGCAAAAATGTAATAGAATGTTCGAGAATGTTTCCTCCTATAGATTAGGATGTCATAAACGTTTCTTTTAGGCCTTCAGCCTCAAAATTTTAGTTTTTAAGGCCATAGAACGCAACGTTAGGAGTTATTTAACGATATAGTTTCAAAATCATACCGAATGTGTTGCGGATTGCGTTGAGGTAATATTTAGTTTTGTTCTACGACGCCATGTAGTGGAGTTACAACAGATTAACAGCACATAAACCTTCTCTGTGAAAAAAGCATATAGAAGTACCAGCTTTCATGAAGATTGTTGTCCATGAAATTTGCATAGAGGCTACTGTGACCCAAAGAGGAGGTGAAGGAAGGAAGGACTCCACCTACTCTTCGCAATGGGCAAAGAGGAGGTTGTGTTTCGAGCACAATGCTCCAGCCCCTTTACCCCCAGGGAAGATCCTGGTACTCACTCCGAAAGGAGGCTGAGTCGATCTCAGAGCCTCCCTGAATGGAAAGCACCAGATAAGAATCCCAACGTATATTCGGATTCGAACCTGGATCCTCTAGGTGAGGAAGCCAGGGCCCTAGATGCTATCGTTTGTTTGATAAAATCTTAAAAGAATTGAAAGAATATCACGAACTTTTCTGGAGATTATTGTAAAAGTGATGCAGTAATTTTATTTAATATATTTTTAAGGTATGACATTATGTACCATCTCCGCCTCTTGTACTAATCTTGTAACTTTAAAGCATCTTTGTTTGGAAAAAGAAAAAAATTCAAGAGAAATTAACAGATAGAAAAGAGGATTGAAAAATGTCAATGAAAAGAATCAAAGCACAGTACAGAACCGTTTATGGAGAAACGTATGTTGTAAAGGGAGATTGACAATTGTTGAAAACTTCGTAATGATTTACGATTTCATTAATGGAACAAGCTGAGAGAACAAAACCGGAAGAAATGACCAGCCTCATGAAAGCTAGATGCTATACTCTGTGTGATCAAAATAGTAAAACAGCAGAAAACTTATCATGAATTTTTCTGTCGAGTTTAGTCAAAATATTGTAGTCATTTCATTTGAGATATTCTGAAAGATTAGCATTATATAGGCCATTTCAACAGAATTATGTTTAGTTGTAGGACCTAGTATCACTGCTTCATGGAATTATTTGTTAATGTATAATGCACAGAAAAAATAAGTCTGCAATCTTTAAGTCACATTTTATTATAAAAAATCTAATTATTAAATAAGAAAGAAATATTAAAAGGATATTAAAGTAATAAAAATAAAACAATCTAAAATTATATAAAGTTTTTTGTTTGAAAATTTCTTGGTACTAGAGAACTTGATTTCCGCAGAAATGCGAAGACTTTGGGTGAAAAAATCCAAACATATATTTTTTCAAAATATAATGAATAATTTACATAAACTTATTAACTAAAATAAATTAAATATAAGTGAGGAATCCACAATTACATAATCGACTTATATCTATAATCACATCTAACGTCTTTTTAATTTCTTTCAACAAGTTAAATATTTGCTGTTCATTCATTTATCATTCAGGATTCTATTAAATGTCTTCCGATGTCGTGAACTCCCTAGGTTTTAGGTTTGCCCTTGGCCCTCTGCTACAGGGTGATCGCTAGTTTGTTATGTTAGTTGAAAACTACACTCAAATAATTGTGTATCTTTAGCATTTTAATAGAAAGAGTGATAACATTTTAATATTATTTTGAAATATATTTTAGTGTTTCAGTTGTTAGTGCAATTAAGAACTTGCGTCACTGTTATTTATTCGAGTTTTGTTTAAGTAGTTTGCTATCCAGTTTTCAGATTTAGGTAAAGATGTGATAGTTTTCATGTATGTGCAATTATAGCACCCTGAAACCTAGCCCGGTTGGCTTGTACCTGCATATAAAACCGGCTAAAATACATGCCAAGGGGTTAAAGCATTCTTCGAAAGTCAAGGAAATATTTATAATGTCAAGCAAAACTAAAGGTCTAATTCGAAAGATCGAGAGTTGAATGAAAAATTGCGTATTTATTGTTCACGTTTCAGTTAGTATGAAGTTTTATTTGTCAGGAATGATATGGAAATTTCAAGAAATTTATGGAATATTTTAAAAAAATCTCTTCATATCAGGGAATGAAAGTAACACAAAAGAAATAGTCTGAAAAAAGAAAATAAAGAACGTCTTGCCACATTAAAAGAAAACATTCCATATTTTGTTTTTGTAATGAACCATCTGAAATCACATGCTATTCACTTTCAACTATTCAACTTTCAAAAACCACACATTTAAAATAAGAGAATTTTAAGAAACAAATATTAACATTAAAGTGAAACGGCTAAAACCTTAACTAAAAATAATAAACATATACTTGTATCTTGAAAATCTAGTATTAATGAAGACTAACATTACTGAAGAATGAAACTTACAACTTGAAACAGAATTGCGACTGATTCTCTATTTGATTATCTTCCCATGAAAATTGACCCTCCTACAAATTTTTTTGGGATTTGTGTATTTTCATTCACTTTTAAACTCCACACCCAAAAGTACATTTTGTTATATTTTCTAAAGCTTATGATTGATGTATGCAGTAAGGTATGTGAAAAGTTACCACACTTGTCTCTGATCATGACAACATTAGTTGTCAACTCTTTGTTTTCCTAATACTCTCATTAGGAATCTGGAATTCTCCTGTTTCATTACCACTGTGACCGTTTTTAGTCTAATTCTTTGTTTGATATTATTCATGTTAGATCGCTTTAAAAACATCTAAGGTAATTAGCGACCACTACTGATTTGCACCAGAGATACAGTTTATAAATTAAAATAAACAGAAGTATTAATTACAATAAATTTTACAATAATTCAGATCATCACTAAATATGAAGACTAGGAATATGAAGATAATTTAATATTGACTTGCCACCTTCATTTGATTTAAATATTTCATAAATTTCGGTTTTGATTCCAAGAGACTTTCTTAGATTTTGGTGGCTTAATATGTCTGATTCTTGTATAAAGTGTAATACGCAATCTCTTATAATCTGCACGTCAAAATATAATTGGATTTTTATGAAAGCCTTGGCTATAACAACAGAAAATGACAAATTATTTGCTATTAGAAGCTGGTATCGCCCTGAATATGACATTCCTTGTGAATGACTGAGTGACATTCCCTGTGAGGTGAGTACCTCACATTCGGAACTAGTTCTAATAATGTAAGCTAATTCTACGAATACTAATCCTTGGGTACACAAGAGAGTTCAAAGGTCTTTCTCTTCTCCGTAATACAGAAGCGTTTTACAAATGGTTGCTCACGTGCGAAGCGTTATGAACGCGTACGCACCTCTGAATGTACGCATTGTGCAGTCAGTGGGTCGAAATTACGCACACGCTCGCACAACAGTATGCGCAACTGACAAGCAGAAAATACAACCAGCATTTTTGAAAAAAAAGTAATTTGAGTACAACAATTAACAAAACATACATTTCATAATTTTATCATTAAATATTGAACCTTTTTTAAACTTTTTACAATTTTTTTGTTGTGAGAGAAGAAAAATAATAAAGTCGTCTGAATATATAACAAATGAGTATCTAAATTAATCATTCGAATTACATCCAAAATTGAGCACAGACCAAAAGGGTTCACCAACTTGCCCTCATGGCAGCGCACGTCCGGCTGTTTCCACGTCGCTCAAATATAGCCTTGTCTTGCGAAGCGTCCCTTCAGCACGCGCCCGCAACTATTTCCCATATGCATTTCGACACACTGAAATGTATACCTAATCCCATAAGGCGACTGTTATTATGCCACAATAGTTGACAGCTGGCAAGAAAGAGTATGTGGCAATTCCGAATAGCTAGCGAAGACCCAAGGAAATAGAAAAGTAATACGAGAAAGTCTATGCCATTCTGTAGCATCACTAGTTCGATCTAGCGTACTGTTACAACCATTTCGAATTTTGCAGGCGTGGCGGTGCCTATTAAGCGTTTCTGTCTGAAAGCTCTCGCACTTGGGTAAAAAAGCACGGGAGACGCCGCCTGTGGCGTTGAGGCGCCTAAAAATGAGACGTGGAGTTGTCAGCATCTCGTCAAGCTCTGTGCGGCCATGGAGTGCTACGGAGCCGCGGGTTTCAAGGCTGAGATTTACCCAGCAGGTACAAGTTACATCGGATAGTAAAACATTGGTGGCACACAAAACGTTGATTGATTAGTGATCCCATCAACTGTTAGTTAGTTAGTTAGTTAGTTAGTGCCTTATTTTACGTGGCGAGACTCTGGCCATCAGGCCCGCTCTTCCGTCTGACCACGCAAACTTCATTACGCTCATTTCACCACCTAGCGGAGAAAGAAGGTATCTCGGGCGACGAAACAGGCGATTTGAATTTAGCTCAGAGGCTTCATTTACGCTTGAGGCTCTTTTACATGCAAGTAAATCTACTAACATGGGACAGCCGGCTTTACTTCCCCTCCGAAGGGGAACGTACGAGACTAATGACTGTTAGGGTCATTAGTCCCGTACGTGTAGTGTATGTTTTTCCTTGGGAGGTGGAGGTGACTTCCCCTGCTGGATGGAGAGATCCTGGGCCGAGCTACCGTCCGCTAAGGGTTTTCCCACCAACCAGTTATTCTCCGCCAGCGGGGCAGCGCCTCAGCCGGGACAAGAGCTAAGCTCCCGATCGGTCTCCCGGTATGTGAGGTAGAGTAGTGCAAATAAGACCAAGTGTGTGTATATAAGGAGTGAGAGGACAAGGACGAGGAAGGAAAGATCGCGCGCGGTCCGTGACCCATTTGTTAAGGTACTGTTTCCTCATTCATCTGGTGTTAATAGAAAAAAACACGAAAAACTAGAAAAAATAGGCCCAAACATTTTAAAACTTTTTATAATTATCAAAATATCAAAGGTTTTACCGCAAAACGCACCTTCACCAACTTTATACGCGTGGGTCATACATCGGCGTGTAAAACATCAAACAGGATGTCCTGCGGTAACTTCTTCACGAACATCGCATAGGTCTAACTGGTACCTGTACCATTACACATTATATGGTGACTCCATTTCGGAACGTCTTCTATTGTTCTGGGTGTATGTATCAAATTCCTCATTTATTCACACACACAGATTGCTCACACATCTCACATACTGTTGTGTCAGAACAAGCGATTATGGAAGGATTATTGTAGAGACGTAATACACGAGGAACTCTGAAGGCACCCCTCATGCCTAACTCTACTTAAAACTTTAATGTCTTTCGCGGATATGGAACACATAGCTTTATTGTGCATGCACTTCGTCTGCCCTTCCCCAAGACCCTGTCTAACGATGCAGAATCACTTGTCCGTAGTATTTGCAAACGTGTATTGGTTATGTAACATAATAATTTGATATCGTATTTGATATTGGTGCATACGAGCCCTGTAATGTGCATTGCAACGTTGAATCCATGTATCTCATTTGAACTGATATTGATACCATTTGTTTTCGCAGCAGTAATGCAAATAACGATTTCTTTATCATTAAAATATATCAACATTGTACTCGGTAATGAACCGGCATCGTAACAAATCCAGTTATTACTTTATATATAACGAGTATATATTGGCCGTAAGATGCTGAATACTTTTGTTAATACTACTTTGTTATAAGAAAATATAAATATTAGATATTTATGAAACGAGAGATATTTATAAGACGTGTGTCATACACTATTATTTACATAGAATTATTTCCTTTCACTTTATATTTACTCAAGAATATAATAACGTAATGACATATTAATGTCAGCTGAGCTGATGCGGTCACACGTAAGTATTTTGTTTTATTTATTGAATTAACAAATTTATTTGAACAATTGAGCATCGTCACACATGTAGCACTAGCACTGAAAATTGCGCCCTAACAGAACCGCTATTACTAGTAGCTCTCTTGAAACTGAACTTTAATCATGCTATGCATGTCCTGAATGAAGCACTTTTACTTGAGTCTGCCTAAAAAAAAGCATCGATATAAATAATCGAACTCGTTTGTTTTCATTGTTAATATCGGAAGGTGACCGGTCAAATCCTTTTCCGCGTACGTCGTTCATTAAAAGTTGCTTTAAATTCTGGTTTCTTTACGCTTTCTGAATGTAACATTTCGTGTCAAAGATAACTAATGGAATCATTTGCATGCAGAAGTGGGAACAGAAACTCATTCAACAAATTTTGGTGATTACTATTTCCTTCCTAATTTGGAATTATGTTTTGGGCTGTCTCTACTTTCTCGCTTCTTAAGAAGGGAAAGTATATTATTAGATAGCCATACACTACTGTCGTACAGTAAAAGTGGATTTGCAACGCACTTTTTGTAGTGCACCGGTACATGATGAATTTTCGACAGAAAAACTCTTAGCGCCCGGTTCTGATAACAGAGAAGGGGATGAATCTTATTGTAATTTTTTTAAATGAACCATTCCATTGCTCAAGTCAACCACCACTAGTACTAACGTTTTTTGTTCACCGATACTTGAGAAAACCTGTTACAAGAGCAGGAAGTGGCCAGGTCACGTGAGGTTCCGCCTGGCCGCCTGGCTGCTTTAGCGTTTTGCGGCCCCGCCGCCCCCACCGCCGGCCGCATCATCCCCCCCCCCCACGTTCTTGGCACAGGTGTTGGCGGCCGCCAGGGGCGCTAAAGGGCGGCGTTGCGCCGTTCGCGCCCTCCGCCTCCGCCCCCCGCCCCCTCAGCCCCCGCTGCCGCGACGCAAACCTGGCCCTGTGCGCCGCCTGCGCCCACCCCGCTCTCAGTCCCTCCGTAGCCACCGCTGCTCCGTCGCCTCCCCAACAGTCTGAGCCACCCACGTCGCCCCGCCCCCCTCTATCGCCATCACTCCCTCCAGCACCGCATCCGCGGCCGTCCCCTTCGCCATCCCTGACGACGGAGCCGCCACCATGACCCCCGCAGCCGCCACCGACAAGGTCGCATTCCCTGCTGCCCTCTCGATACCCGTCATTCCTCAGTCCGTCACCGTCGCCGCCCCCGCCGCCGCACCCACCACCCTCGCCGCCCTCGCCACCCCCGCTGCCCCGCCACCCACGCCGTCCCCGCCACCCACGCCGCCCCCGTCGACCCCGCCGCCCCCGCGGTCCCCGTCGCCCGCGCCGCCCCATCCGCCCCGCATCCCCCGCCGCTCCCGTCACCCTCACCGCTCCCACCTGCCCCGCCACCCCCGCCACCCCGCCCCGCCCCTGCCACCCCTGTAACCCCCGCCCTCAGACCCCCGCCTCCGCCGACCCCCGTCACCGCCACACCCGCTGAACCCGCCGCCTTCGCTGTCCCCGTCACCCGCGCCGCCCCATACGCCTCTGCATCCCTCGCCGCTCCCGTCACCCTCGCCATCCCCACCGACCCCGCCACCCCCGCCGCCCCTGCCGCCCCTGCAACCACCGCCCCAGCCCCGCCGCCCCCCTCACCGCCACACCCGCCGTCCCCACCGCCCCCGCCGCCTCCGCCACCTCCGTCGCCGCGGTCGCCCACCACCTCCACCTTCCCGTCGTCCCCGCCGTCCCCCGCCCCCGCCGCTGGCGTGCCGGCCGCCGTCCAAGCGCCGCAAAGGCGCCGGCCCCCTGCCCCCCTTCCGCCCCGAGGGCCACCGCTGCCTCTTGATCCGTGAAGCACGCCCCCTCGCCTTTCATTGCGGCCCCGCGCCGCCGCGTTGCCAAGCCTTTACGAGCGCCCGGTTTATATTTCTACGGCTGCTTGTCTTTTCAACTCGTTTGCTGCGCTGCGAGAGGAGCTTGCCGCTTATAACTTTTCTCCTCACTCTCTTTCATGATACTGGATACAACTTCTTTGATGAATTTGCAATGCACTTTTCGTAGTTTTGGCAGGTGCGAATCGTTCGACCTTTTGTGAGAATGCCGAAACATTAAAAATCTTATCCTACAAGGGAAAGAAGACCAGTACAATTTTACTAGCTAATTATATTATTTTTCTGCTTTAGATCAAGGATGTTTGGCGAAGTAAGAACAAAACAATGAACAACTTAAAGAAATGAACGTTTTGAAACCTAAATATGTCTTTGACGCACTGAAAAACTATATAGCTTGTATATTTATTCAGTTTTTTTAGTTTTTAAGATATTGTTTAATGATCCATTTTGTTATAAAAATATACACCTGAAATTACTTTTTTTATTAATATCGCTTCCTTCGTTCTCTCATGTTCTTTGCAGCTAAATTTAAAATATACCGTCTTATATAAAAATACTTTAATAAGGAGAGTAGGTTGCCCGAAATAGTTTTCTTGGCTTTTCTATTTTCTGTCGGCATAGCTCAATTACACTTTACAATAAACGAAATTAAGTTCACAAATTATAGATAGTTAGAATATATAAAATATCACGTAATTATAATAACGATAATATCCATAAAATATTTATCTGTTTTTAACATTTTATTGACTACGTAGGATAATAAAAAATAAATCAACAAAACTGAAAGATGTCATTTTCTGTATTTCAAAGAAATTTAATTTTATACTATTTATGGTAATAGTATTAAAATACTACTTAAAATTCAAGTGCTTATTTCTCTGAATCATTAATCAGCGCGACGAAACACTTTACAAGCCTAAATCTTGGTAACAAATTACAAAATGTGTAATCCAATTAAAAACAGGCACGTTCGTAATATGAATGATGCCGTATGGCCAGCGATTTCTCGTCGATTTAACCCACAACCTCTCAAATCAGACGGAAATTTCGAGCCGAATATCATCTAAAAGCAAAATTAAGTCTGGCTCTCGGTTTGAGAGCGAAAATACGCAGCTCGGGGAGAAGCTTCGAAAGACAACGGGAACGATAAGAATTCCAAATGTAGGGTTTCGGCCTGGCAAGCCGCTGGCTCGCGGAGGATCGCTCGATATTTCAGCGTTTAAGCTCCTTAAAAGGAATTAAGATTCCGCCCGCGAATGTTTTCCTTCGCAAAGCTTTCGTTCCGCCGCCTCGCGAGATACGACCGCGTGAAAGGGGGACGACAGAGAGAATGCGGCAATTATCAATGCAATATCGTGCGATGAAATCCCAAATTAGATATATATTTCCATCTCGAAACGGCGGCGCCGTGACAAATGAAGGAGAGCATCCGATGAGGAACGCGGACTCGCCGGGAGTGGTGGTTGCGAGGGGAGAGATGGGGAATCGGGTGGGGGAGAATGGCAGTTACGAAGCGTGCGGTCGATAACACAATCCGTTTTTATCCGTTATCGGCGCCCTATCTCTGTTAAGGGGAGACAGTATGCACCGTATTTCCCTATGCTACCAATGCTAATTTTGGACATTTTAAGGAACATTTTTTAGAAAAACCATAAAGGATACAACTCTCAAATTTTTACTGCAAGTAAACACTATATTAATCAACAATTACTGGTAGATTTGACTAGTTACAAAGAATAGAATCAGAGAAATAATTTTTTTTAAATTTTCAGTATTAAAAAATTTTTTTTTAAGTGTTTCACATATCATAAAATAATTAATTCAAAACTAAATTTTCTCAAACATGCTGTGAATACTTGTTGATATACTGTTAATGCACTGTCCAAATTTCAATTTTCTTTGACTTCTAGTTTCTACACAAAATGTTCCTGAAAGCAAAAAAATGTAGTTTTGAGAAAATCAGGTTAAAGTTAATAATTATATTTTACTGAAAAAAAACCTTTAAAACACTTACAGTTAATATTTTCCTGCACCATACTGAGCATCATCTGAATCATACTGGTCTTTTTTCCTTCTTTTCATAGTTTTCTTCTTTTGTCTTGCTTCTTTTGTGCAACTTAATGCAGCAATGTCTGCTTTTCGTATTCTGTCTCTGTCTATTTCTAACAAGGATTGTCTTGTATATTCCCCACAATCTACACCCAGAACTTTTAAAACCTCTTGTTTTTTTGAAACTCTATCATTGAAACACAAGATGGCATTGTATACACCAAATCTTAAAGTACTGATTTGCACAAATACAGTTTTGGGTAATCGTGTCCAAATTACTGAATTCACAGATTCATTCAAATTCTGGTTAACAGTAACAAAACAATAACAAACTTCATAAATACGCATGAATTCGGCACGTATCGATAGTAAATGCAGGTTAGCAAACATTCACGTAAAAAAAACTACGACACCACGCCAACAAATACGAGAGATTTCCAAATTTATTTCAAATTTGACGTAAAGGAGGCGTGGCATTTAAATGTATTTCCTACGAAGAGTTTCAGGAAAAAAATTCTAGAGTCTGAACTACTGGGCGGATTGAAATGAAACAAAAAGCATTTTACACACAAATGAACGGGCTTTTCAAATAAAATAAAAAATAAAATCGAATTTTTGAAGCCATTTACCTACTGTCTCCCCTTAAGGTGGGTCTCCTTAGGGGATGGAGTGGAAAAGGAGGGGAAAAGACGAAAATTTCGCGTAGCGTTTGTACCAGACCAGTTAAGTCTATAGGAGGTGTAACGTTTCAGATACAATTTGAAAATATTGTTTGTCATGTGTTTATTACCAGAGGAACGTTTGGTTGTTGATATGATGACCAGGTATAGAATTAAATGTGAGTCGATGAGTTGTGAAAAACCGAGATAAAGCAGTAGTATTGAAACAAGGTTTTAAATGTTTGGTAAATGTATGAAGTGCATAGACTTATAACAAACATTTTTAAGAATCTTCCTGATTAACTGAAAGCACTTCGAATGTTTAAGTATTGGGCTGTGAAACGTCACAGTGGCACCGGTAATCACGTGCCCACTTTTTCCGATACATTTTCTAATGACGTGATGGCAACAGTGGAGAGTGGGGTTGTGAGCATCTTGGGTGATTAGAGGAGGACATATTTCCTTTTATTCTTTTGAGTGTTCATATTTTTAGATTTTAGTTCACACTTTTTATCTTAAGGATTATTTTGGGGGTCCCGGGAGTTTCACCTCTTTGTTCACAAAAATGTTTCCTGTAGTTTGTCGTTGCTGTCACCTCTGGCTGGGAGTTGAAGGTGATTTTCGTCGTCACTACCATTATCATTTTCGACACATCGTGAGAGGTGTATCAGGGCAGCAACTGATGTCACTGCAGCGCCTCTGACCGGAAAGTCCTAGGTTCGAATCCCTTCGGTGGCAGGATTTTCGACACTAGCCAGATAGGTCGAGTTCTTTCACTATTCGGAGGAGAATTCTGGCGACCAGCTGCTTTAATCGATAGTTTTACGTGGTTTCTTCAGGCAGTACCCTAACTAATAGGGTACGGAACGCGCGCGATCTTTCCTACCTCTTCCTTGTCTTATCCCCGCCCCTTACTCACACATTAACACGTACTACGCTACCGGGAGACCGTTCGGGAGCTTAGAGCTTGTCCCGGCTTGGGTAGTGCCCCGCATGTGGGTGATACCTGGTTGGGGAAAACTCCGCTAACCGACAGTAGGTCAGCGCCGCATGTCGTCATCCATTGCGGGAAGATTACCCCCATCTCCCAAGAGAGAAAACCATACACATGACTAATGACCTTAGTAGTTGAGACGCCCGAATTCACTAACAATCAATTATTTTCTCATCACTATTACAATCATTATTAACATCATCATCCGCAGTTGAGACTGTCATCATTATCTTCATCATTATCATCATCATTCTTTTTTATTCAGCTTTCTTTATAGCTACAGCTGTTACATTATTCGCACAAAACATTACATAAATTCTCCTTAAAAACTTCACTCCAATCCCCTACATTTCCCTTCTTTTATTTTCTCAGATTTCCTTCCTCATTTACACAATTCCCGGACCACACACTTCCCCATCTCTTACACTGCCAGAACTTTCGCAAATAAACTAAATCATCATTGAAGTTGCTTCTTTCTGCGTCCGAACGTCTCACTTCCTTACAATATTCTCCAGCATTCTCTTTAAATTTCTCTCTCCTCAATATTTCTCCCTTTCCACTTCACACGTCACATAACTTGACATGTTTTGTTTTCGAGTTCTCTTCCTATTCCAGAGTTGCTTGCTGAGTCTTTTCATACTACCTACATTTTCCACGATTGCGCATCACATTTACATTTTTTTTATTCCTCTGATGATGTAGCTTAAATTTTGTAATTTCAAGACGATAAGTTGACATTAAAAAAGTTGAATTTTGTAATTTATAAGAGAGAATCGTTTGAGAGAACGAGCAGAAATATAAGATCATAACAACTAATCTTCTATTTTCTTCTACAGAACGAATTTTGATACATGTCATTTGCGATTGACCGAGGAGCGACACCATTACAAGCCTTTCAATTTGAGCAGAAGCTTTGAAAAGTAATGAGAATTGAGATCAGAGAGCTAATCCACAAATGAGTTTAAAATCTCCGGTCTATATCTCCACTGGTCTATATCTTTATAAGTTTACCCACAGAGCAGATGAAAATGTCGGAATTTAATTAACTTCTTGAAGTTGCCTTGCCATGTGTTCCTTAATGCGCACGCTTGACCTACTAGCACATATCACACCCTTTCTGTATTAGGCTACTGGATATCAATTCAATCGCATAACCAGCACTACCATGTTGAAAATGCAAACATTGTAAAGCCTTGGCACCAACTTACAAGTTTTTCCATTAGCATGCAAATAGGTTGAGGGTAGCAGAGAACGGGAACAAAACACGAATAGTAGTTCACATATAACTACTATTCGTAGAACAAGTTCCACTCATAGTAGAACAAGAATAGTAGTTCACATTCTACTATTAGACCCAAAATGACTCTACTCGCAACGCCTAGAGCAATTTTATTAGTATATTAATAGGACGTGGCATTATCACCGACAATATTTCTTAGTATAGATGCGTGTTACGGAATTCGGCCGTCCTTAACAAATGAGACCCCAAAATAGAGAGAATATCATAAAAAAGAAAAATTAAAGTTTCACGTTATTCTTGTAAAATTTGTTGAAAATTCTATTAACAATTTCGCATCTGTAGGTTCGTAATTTCTATACTAATGACTTTCATTATTGACAATACAAAATGGAACCCCATTGATTTTAATTTTTTAAACAAGACATTTTCACGAACATGGACCCAAGATATTATTTGAAAAAGACCTCAGTTCGGGTCGAAACTTTAGAGGAAAATATTGTCTTGAAAAATTTTGTATTGTAGTACCTATCTGTTGTTCAAAAAGTAACTTGGAATACTTTAAACATTTGTTGAAAAAAAAAGTCTACATTAAGCGGGCGAAAGTGGAAGCGCACAATACCAGGCGATTACTAGGCGATTACTGTTTTACCGATCAACACCAGGATAATGCCCGATCAGTACCTTAAGAAAGGGGCATTGGACCGCCTGCAAAATTTCCTTCTTCTTCCTTGTCGTCTCCAGGTACAGGTTCGGCACATTCGGCTACAGGTACCGCCAAACTACCTATTGCAGATATTTTATTCCTGGAATTCAGAGCGGACTGCAGGACCAGTCTCACTCTCCTATAATACTCCTTACGAATTCTCTCTTTCATTCTGTCATTCGAGATGGTTTCACATTCTTCAATGCCCAGATATTTGTAAGTTTTACCTGGCTCAAGATCTTGAATCACAGTGTGCGAATCAATTTCAATGTTCTCAGAAGTTGTGAGTTTCCCTCTTTTTAAATTGATTTTTGCACACTTGTCAAGACAAAACTTCATGCAGATGTCATTGCTAAAGTCATTCACGACAGACAGCATTTGGGAGAGAATCGCTTCATTCGTAGCAAACACTTTCAGATCATCCATGTAAACAAATGTGATACTGGCCTTTCATCACCATGGAGCTTAAAACCAAAGTCAGCTTGCGACAACTGTCTCGATAGTGGGATCAAACTAATGCAAAAAAATACTTCTGGTTTCTACTGCTTCCTTTCCGCTGTGGATTAGTAACCTGGTACTCCACGACTTCATACTAGCCTTGCAAAATTTAATAAGTCTAGGATGAAATCGATAGATCTCCAAGGTCTTCAAAATCCAATCATGTGGTACACTATCAAAGGCCTTTTGGTAATCAATCCAAGCCATGCTCAAATTACGTTTGCGTTTCTTTACATCATTCCAGATGACTTTATTCAGTAGCAAGATTTCCTTACAGCCATAAGAGCGTTTACGACATCCTTTTTGTTCGGCTGGCATTAGATGATTCTTATCTAGATGTCTATACATTTTGTCAGCTATGGCTGAAGTTATAAGTTTGTACAGTACTGGCAGACAAGTAATTGGCCTGTAGTTCTTCGCCAAAGAGCTGTCTCCTTCTTTGGGTAGCAAATACGTGATGCCGCGTGTGAGCCATTCCGGGATTTCCTTTGGGTTTTCAAAAATTTTATTAACAGCCTTTGCTAGATGAGAATGTATTGCTGTTAATTTCTTAATCCAATAAATCTGGATCTTATCAATCCCGGGGGACTTCCAGTTTCCCATGTTCTTAATTGCTTGGAAGAGGTCCTCTTCCGAGAATTGGTGAACATCTTCCACTGTTTCTACAAGTTCATCGGCAGCATCAACTTCAGATTGAAGCCAAGATGCGTCTTTGTTGTAGGATCTGCTCTCTTCCCAGATTCCTGCCCAAAATGCTTCGACGTCATCTTTTAAAGGAGTAACAGCTTTGCCATTCGGTTTTTGAGTCAGATTGCGATAGAATCTCTTCACGTCTGTTTCAAACAACCGGTTCTGTATACGGAAATCTATTCTACGTTGGTACCTTCTTATTCGTTGAGCCCATGCTTGAATTTTCTCTTTTAGCTTCTCAACTACCATTAGCCTGCTGGTGTCATTTTCAATTTAGTATTTTTGTTCAACATTGAATATTTTTCGTTGAACTTTAGAGGTGTGCGTTGATTTAGAAGATGCCTCAGCTAAGAGTGATATTTCACGCCGGGTGTCGGCTATCCGTTTAATAATTCTGTTCATCCATGGGGGTACAGAGCTGTTTACTCTGTTTTGCTGTCGGCCGTCGGTGTTCTTGGCTGGCCCCAAAATTATCTGAGATACTAGATATCCAGTTGCATATATAATGTGATTGATTTCAGTAATATCTAGATCTCTGCCTGGGTTCTCCACCACCTCATTTAAGACAGAATTCACTGTGTCTATCACTCTTTTAGCTTTGGCATTTTCGTATATTCTCCTCAACGGTTCGCGAGATTCAAACGGAAGTTGACTAACTCTTTCTATCTCGCGCCGAAGGATATTTCGCATTATGTCCTTATCGTGTAATTCATTGCCAGATGAGTTTTCACCACTGACGTGTGTTTCACTGGAAAGCGATGAACCTTCCACGGGATCATCATTTTCAAGTTCTACATGTTCGTCATGTGGATTGTTCGAGCGAAGTACATACTCCGCATTTCTCTCAATGTCAGCAAGTTGTTCTGCTGTGAATTTTCCACTGCTGAGTATGTATCGTCGTTGACTGGCAAGCTTCTTTGAATCTAGGGTAGGTCTCATATCGGGGTTCCGCTCTCTCCATACCTTGAAAACTTCTATTTCTGAGCCCCCATTTTTCGCTTTCGCATAGTAAAAGCACCACATCACCTCCTTTAATTCATCCCGGGTCCATCTCTGACGATGGCTTCGAGCTACTGCCGGCTCTGGGTCCGTGGGACTAACACCCGTGGGATGGCCAGATGTCGACAAGGTGACATTAGCTCGGTTTCTGAGCAGGTATGGGACATTGGTAGAAGAAGGCACGTTAAGATTCATTACATTGCTTGTTCTATCCATTTTGCTCATTGGTTTGAATTGAGGATTCGCAGGACGCAAGTTCGAGTTCACAGATCACACTTAACCCTCGGGTTGTTTCCTGCCATCCGTTACTGCGACCCACAGTGGCCTCGGGGCATCCCCCCGCAGGGCCCAGCAAGGGGTCCCTCCGATCGCCAGTCGGCATTACTAAACCCTACGGGATTTTCACTGACTGCTGAAGGCAGCCTTCTTCGCTGGCTAATGCAAGGTTCGGGCCTCCACTCTAATCAGTGGCCTGGTGTGCTAACCCAGTTTCTCTCCTGTACCCTCTATGGGCCGACAACAGGAATTCCAAAGGTTCATGACCCTTCCCTCTCTACTTACTTCCCACTCTCCTCAAAATGGAGTACTTCTTCGTCTGACCCCTCACCTTCAACCTATTCAGCAAGGGAGGCCATACCGGTAGCTAGGCTACCACTGACATAGCTTTAAGGCTCATGGGGGTACTCAAGCTCCACCACCAACTCCAAGGTCGTGTACTCCCTAGGTGGAGTTATTATTATTATTATTATTATTATTATTATTATTATTTCCAATTGCATTCCTTCCATTGTTCACATTTCTCTCACAATGCCTGAGAAATCTGGCACGTGAGTCTGCCGAACAACGACAAATCACGACCTCCTACGTCAACAATTTACCTAAAACCCAAGCGAGTCATGGGGAAACGGAGAATGGGTTCCGCTCCTCGGCCCTAATGGAACCTGCATCCCCTAGCGCAACGCAGCGGCGCAGGCAAGAATCCGCCAGTTCGTCGTGTACCCGCGCGCTGATGGATGGCATATGCGAGCCGGAAAGAAATACGGCATGCGCGCCTGCGAGTGTCCTGGCCGGGCGCCAGCGGGGTATGGCATTGTTGGCAGTGCTTCGGCTGTCAGTGGCGGGCGAGGAGTGGCCCTGACGGGGACGAATGGCCGGCGTTCGCGCGGCGCCGCCGCCACGCCGATCCGCGCTTCCGTTGTTTGTTATCGGCCGCGAATTAACGGTTCAGCACATCGCAATAAAACCGTGCAACGTACCTCGGAATTGCGAAACTGTCGGCCTCGTATCTTTAGGTAGACTTCATGATGATGTGGATCGCGAGTGGGAGTTTGTGCGACTGTATTTACGCGAAAGAGGTGACGTCTGTTTATTACATATTGTCAGCAACCATTTGTTGTCTTTAAGATCATTATTTTTGTTTTGTGGTTTTGTGGAATTCGCAAATTACAAATATTCTTTCCCATGTTTAGTGTTGTTATTGCTAAGTTGGTAAATGGTCTGTTTTAGATATTTAGTGTTTTTTGCATGACTCCTTTGATTATTTTACCTCCAGAAGATAAAGCATGCCAATATTGCTATTCATACGTAAATTAAAAATATGGGATGTATAAGTAAATGCTATCTCTTTGTGAGAGTGAATAAATTACAAACAGGTTTACTCGTACATAATTAACAATAAATAATTCCCAGTTGAAACTGTTTATTAAAGTTGAAACTGTCAACTTCACTTCGTTATGATTGATATCGTTAGGCATGTGGTTGAAAATTCGTCACTGCATTTTAGGAGCGACTCTTACACTTGTTTCAGTTGTTACTTAGATAATAGTTTAAAAACACGAAGAAAATGTATTGAGTTTTCTTGAGATATTCTCATCAAAAAGTGACAAGAAAGAAAAGAACAACGAACACATTTTTTCGCGTTGAAACAGTGTTTCGTGATGATTAATTTCCTCTCCCATATTTTGCTGCGTGGAACGGGAGCCACAGCTGGCAAGGTACAATTCAGTCAATATATTGAGAATAAATGATGTGGCCGTTAGCGAAAATGGTAGAGAAATTACAGCAAACAAAAAGGGAGGAATTATGGATTCATCGGAAAACTAATCAACAATCGTGACCATTAATTGTGTGACAGAGACAAGAGACACCAGAAAATATATCGAACAGGAACGTGATGAATTGCAGGGAATAATATACGATATTTTTCAAAAAGACGTTTAACGAATAAAGTCGGCGAAAAGACAGAACAACTTATTCTGTAGAGACAGTTGGCAGAAAATCCATATTTATGATGACAAAACAAAAGTACAGAGAGGAATGAGTCAATTAAAATGATATGAAGTAACGATTTGACCGTAAATGAAATTAATTATTGTTGGCACATAGACGTCCAAATTAATTCAAATTTGGCGTCGTACTTGGTATTCAATCATTTATAACAATTCTTTGGCGCTAATTAACAGTAAAGAACATATATTTTAAACGTCGCGTCTTCGAGAAAGGTATTTTACCTAAAAATCCGCGGGCGGGCTCCAGAGAGAGAAAGAAATTCATTCTTTTGTGCGAACCTTTTTTGAATTTTTTGAATTGCTTTCACAGATGACCGTAAGATTCCGTCATCACCCGGGCGCATAGGAGGCAGCATTGAATCATTGTCGCCAAATTCCAAGAAATCAGCGTTTTATACCTAAGAAGTGGCAGAATCACTGATGAAAAAAAATAATAAAAGCAGAGCGGTTTTCACAACGGGTCGATTCGTCAGTACAAAAGCTAGTAATACGTGCGTATCGAAGTTTGTATTATTTCGCAAGGGTGGATATTGCTAGAGCTAATGGGATTGTATTCTCCGAGCACAGTGCCTTGTAGCGCGCCAAATCAATGGCCACGTGTAAGCACGAATAACGAGTAAAATTGAGAAGGAAACGTCTTCCTTTCGTCCAGAGAAGGTAATACTGATATCTGCTGTAATACTTAATGATTAACGGCACTATGTGCTACCTGTCTTGATTATTGTCGCTTTCAGAACTTTCCCTTGTGTCAAGGAATTATACAGACGTGCAGTTTTTGCTGCACGAGATGTTCAGAAGCTCTCCCAAACAATTTAAACTATATTTGCAGCCCGAACAAGTGGTGCCGAAACCCGGGACTCACTAAAAGTGAGACGATGCTCAAATGTTCAGATAAAACTGTGAATGCAAAAAAAAAAAAAAAAACAACTTTTGTCTGGTCCGTTACAACTGATCTTAATGAAACAAGGTACCCGATTAAGTGATGTGTATATTTGAATTAAAATAAAAAGAAAATCTGTTTAAATATAACGTGTGACACGTGGTAAAAGTGATTTAAGTTTCCTACCAGGACTGCCCCACTTGGTCTATCGACCTCATGTTGCAGAATGTCATACTCGCCAAACAGAATATCTCTTTCACCACTCGAATCACTCCACCTCACCACTCTTTCACAATTAACAACTTTCATTTAAGTTTTTGAACCTGAAGATTGAAGAATAACCTTGAATCATCGTTGCGATGTAATCGTAAATGTGATGGTAGCAATTAGTTTGCATATAAAGGTCATACACGACTTTACAGTTGTTGATCGTTCAATGCTTATTTGCGGGAAGAGAGGCTACTTTTGGAACCAAGAACAGCACCCAGGTCATCTCTTAATGACGACGATAAATAGCACCTGCCCGTGGGGTTCCTGCCTTGTGCACCGCCCTGCCCTCTTCCGCGCGGAGCGGGAAGTATCGCCGCGTGAGCGATGAGCCGCGCGCTCACACACGCGAGTGCTTATGACACGGCGCCGTCCGCGCGCGTGGGCGGGTGATGCGCTGCAAATAGCACGGAGGCGCCGGCGGCAGAGGTGGCGGTGGTGGCGTTGGCGGCGATGACGGTGGCCGGAGGCGGTGGTTGTGGCGGCGGTGTAGCGTCGGCAATGGCGGCGGTGATGGCGGCGGTGGTGGCGACGGTGGCGGGGGTGGCGGCGGCTACGGTGGCAGTGGTGGGGGTGCTGGCGGTGGTGGCGGTGGTGGTGGTGGTAACGGTGGTGGCAGTGGCAGTGGCAGCAGCGGTGGCGGAGGCGGCGGCGGTGGCGGTGGTGGCGGTGGCAGCGGTGGTGGTGGTGGCAGCGGTGGTGGCAGTAGCAGTGGCAGCAGCGGTGGCGGCGGCGGCGGCGGCGGTGGTGGCGGTGGTGGCGGTGGTGGCGGTGGGGGCGGCGGTAGTGACGGCGGGGACGGGGGCGGTGGTAACGGCTGTGGTGGCGACGGTGGTGGCGGAGATAAAGGCGGCAGTGGCGGTGGGGTCGGCGGCGGCCGCTGAGATGGAGGCGAAATTAGTGGCGGAGGAGTACATGGAACGGTAGCGGTGGTGGTTTCGAAGAACTAACCATTGTGGCTGAAGAAGGGGTTGGTGATGGGATATGCAGGCACAGGCGGGTAAAAACAGGGAACGATTGTGGTGAGAAGCGGCAGAATGATACGGAAAGTACAGAAATTGGAGGATGAGTACGGAATCAGTACGGAAATTAGAGGATCAAGGGGAGAAAGAAATGCGTTGCAATAAGAAAATGACGATGAATATGACGATAATGAAGGCAAGAAAGAAAACGAGAAAGAGGATGTGAATAGGGAGAAGAAAGTAAAGACGGGAGACGAAGCTGACTATAAGATAAGGACGGAAAGGATGATGACGCAGAGAAGGGTGGAGAGGTGAGGGGGAAAACGGAGATGATAAGACATTAATGAGGTGAGAAGGCAAAAAAAGAGAACAAAATCTATGATTAGGAAAAGCGTGAATAAACAGGAGGTGGAATTGGGGAATGGGATTGCAGAAGGTAGAGGAAGAGGAGAAGCAAAAACCAGAGAAGTAGAACGGAGATAATACAGCGGAGGAAGAGGTGGAGGAATGGTAGAACAAGCAGATATTAAGCACTAAAACTGATAACCGGAAGGACAATGCATCCAGCAAAGGGAACTGCAGCGCAAACGGTCGAGGGCGCGTCGGGGCTGAGCTGGGGACGGGGTCGGCGCCAAGTGCAGGTGCAGCGGCCGCGGAAGACGAGTGGGGGGGGCGACTGAAGGCTTCGATAAGGCCCGCTCGTCTCCCTCGCACGGTCGGAGTCATCGGCGGCCGCGGAAGAGTAATTGGCGCTAAAGATAGCGCGGCGCGGCTGCCCCTGCAGATAGGCATCTCGGGCGTGCACCGCTCCCGCGCTGGGTCGCTGCCGCGGGGAAGGGCTGGGCGGGGCGGGGCGGGGCGAACAGAGAAGATGCCCCGCGGATCGCAGATGGCCATTACTTCCGGCGGCCCTAGTTGCAGAGGCGGTGGCCGCTGTGGAGGCGGCGGAAGCGGCGGTGGCGGCGGCGGCGGCGACTGTGGAGGCAATGATGGTTGCAGAGACGGGGGGCGGTGGCTGGGGGAGGTGACAGGGGTTGAGGAGGTGGTGGAGGCTGTGGGGTTGCAGCGGTGGCGACGGTTGCTCAGATGGCAGAGTCTGCGGGGGTAGTAGCGGCGGTGGTGGTTGTTGAGATGGCAGAGGCTGTGGGAGTGTCAGCGGCGGTGGTGGTTGCTGGGATGACAGAGGCTGTGGGGGTGGTGGCAATTGAGACGATGGAACGGGTGACGGCGGCGTGGCAAGAGTGAGGGCGATAATGCGGTGAAGGATTTGGAGACGGCAGTATTGGGTGAGGGTGGGATGCGGAAAGCGGGGATGAGGATGAGGGTGGGGTGCAGTGTGAGTGTGAAAGCACAGGAGGCCGTTGCGGCGGCGGCGGCAGCGGTGGTGATGCGCTCAAATAGACGTCGGTAGGGAAACGAGGATGCGGAAATTCAGGAAGTTATTGAGAATTCTGGAGCAGAGGGAAGTTTGAGGCTCTCGGGTCAGTCTCCAAATATCCGAACGACTGAAGTGCGCGAAAGGTACGAAATCATCTTTAGTTAATAACATAAATTATCGCTCTTGACAAAAACGACTCATTATTTCAATGCAAATCATATTTTCCCCCTTTGATTATCAAGTAATTTTTAAACGTTAATTAAAATGCTTAATTAATGTTTAGAGGTAAATATTTCTTTGGCCATTTTTTCATAAATTCACTCTTAAAAGGAATTCACCAAGAATAATTTACATACTGAAATGTAGATTCATTACTTTTGGAGTCATTTAACAGAAGTAATATTCGAGAATTTACTGTAAAAAGTGTATTAGTGTACCCATTATTCGTGAAATAAAATAAATTATGAGTTTGACGCATTCTCCATTCATTTTAGAAGTCTCGAATAATGTATGTGGGTCTTTATGTTACCAAATTTGAAACATGCATGTTGAATATTTTTTCAAGTATCTGAGGGCTCTCAGTACTAATTGTACTATTTTAATTCATGAATGGGCGGAAATTTACAAAGATTTCTTAGAGATCGAAAGTATTACAAAGTGTTATTCATTCGTTTGGTATCGTTTTTGAAGGAGTGAATTACACGAATTATTCAAATATATTGCTAGTATATAACACGACTATATGTATTTGCGTACATGTTTTATTTGACTTTTTCTGTTCTCATTTCATTACTTTTCTGTAACACGGTCCTTCTGGGAATACATTTCGTGCAAATACATAATCCCGGCCACATCTTTATTTTTCTGCTAAATGTTGAACGCTTGATAACGATTTTGTCGATCAGAATCACATCGAAACCACTTCGTGAAGGGTCATATTCGAAGATAGTGTTCGACCCCATGATGTCTTCTTCCTCATTGGATTCCCCCCCCCCCAAGGAAGTTCGTGACCAAGAAGTCCTCTTCGTACACGCCCACTCTTTGCGTGATCTGATGATGACCTAGTGTTCTCAATTCATGAATGTCAGTTTTGGCTGTACATCAAAAGAAGGTTGTCTAGTGCGTGCTCATTGCAGAAATTACAGAATTTTATTGTGTTAACAAAGTAAAATTAACTTGAAATTTGAAAGAAATGTGAAAGCAATTTTTTATAAATTAATTGGGAAACTAGTTCTTACAGTACAAGGGATTTTTTGTAATTTAATAAATTTGCAATGTCGCTTAGTTTATATAATAGTTTTCTTTAGAATCTTCCCAAGAGTCTATACATGGTTTAGGATTATGTCCAGAAAATTTGGGCAGATTGTACTTTTCTCCTATTCATCACATACATTTTTTTTTACTTTTCTGACTATTGAGAAAGATAGCTCATATTGTACGAAAATCTTTAACAGACTCAAATATCCCAAACACTACATTAAGGAGAAAATAACTAGTTTTTATTACAAGATTAAGAATTAACCATTTTCCCTCACCCACTCATATCTAATAAAAAAAAAACAACTCAGCCATTTGTACAATATTTGGAGGAATGTTATGAACATCTCACATTTTCTTTGAATTTTTAGGCCTCCAAAACCTAAGAAGCTTTCTTGGCATCAAAAAATGTGTATATGAAATATTTAATTCAATTGAAGGTAGAAAATCATTGTTAATCTATCTTAATATTGCTGGTCTTGATGAAAAGTTCTGAATCATTGTAAATTTATTGTACTTAATATTTCTGTTTTCATAATTCATAAAATGTGCCTCTGGTGTGTAACTTTGCATTTAATAATTCTGACTGTTATAAGGTACAATAACTGTTACTGATGTGTAAATTAATAGTGGTCGCTAATAATGTTAGTTGTTTGTGAAGCGACCTAAAATAAATAATTTAAAAAAAAGCGACATAAATTAAAAATTTACTGGACCGTTATTCTATCTCTATCGTGAAGTATGTTGAAAGTGAACTGCTAGATGTGGAAGTGATCGAATAGAGCGAATCCGAGTCATGTGTCATCATGAACACTTATGTCACCTTTATGCAGCGGGTGGGGCTCAGATTCGTATCACGAGCCTATGTAAACGAGGGTGACGAGGTCCGCGTTGTTCGCGCTCGTCCGTCTATTCCGGCTGCGCTGCGAGAATTTTCGGTCGCCTGACGTGACGTCACGCGAGCTCTTACTTCCTGGCCGCGCACGTCACAATCCGTCTCTCTAGGTCAACTCCGCCTTTCGAGCGGACGTGAATTATAGAGGGCGTCTCCTGGGCCGCGGCAGGCAGTGGGCGGTTTGCTGGCCGGCGCCCGCTACAGGCGCCACCCACAGCGCGCCCCGCCCCTTCCCCGCCTTCGCCCCGCCTCGCCAACCACGCCCTCTGCCGCCCCGGCCCTGCCCGCCGCATCTTGTCGCTACTCCCCGCCGCTCATCGGCACACCCCCTCCAATCTCTTTCCGCCCCGTCACGTCTCTCTACTTCACCCCGTGCTGCTTCCCGCCTCTCTTTACTTCCCTTCAGCACCCTCACTCCCCACCACTCCCCGCCATTCCCCACCACTCCTGCTATTCCCCACCACTCCCGTCATTCCCCACCACTCCCGCTATTACCTACCACTCCCGCCATTTCCGAATACTCCCCGTCCTTCCACATCACTCCCCGTCATTCCCGGCCATTACCCAATACTCCCCGTCACTACCAGACTCTCTCCGGCTTTCCCTCTCCTCTTTCTCCGCCCCAAACTTCCTTTCTATCTCGCCTCTTCCTCTCTTGCCACTTTCTGCACCTCTCCGTCTCTCCTCGACACTCCCCAACACTCCCCGCCTTTCCCTCTCCTCTTCCTCCACCGCGCCTCTTCTCTCGATCCCTCTTTTTCTCTCTTGCCACTTTCTGCACCTCTCCGCCACAACCCACAACTTCCTTCCTTTCTCCTCTGTCTCCGTCCTGCTCCTTCCCTCCACCCAGCCTCTTCCTCTCCTCATGTTTTCAAGTCCTTCTCCACAGTTTCCTGCCCTTCCCGCCTCTCCCCGGCCTCCTCTCGCTCCACCCAGCCCGTCCAAACTCCTCCCCACGCCCCTCTCTACGCCAGCCCAAGAACAGGTGCAGTGTTAAGTCCATGAAAAGTCAACCCTTGTTTCGCCTGAGAGCCGAAACCAATTCCTGGGACTTTGGACTACAAGATTCTTACATGTCAAAGGTGCCTGATACCTTCAAACATTTCTATTCATTTTCTCCGAGGGAATGCAAAGTTGTTATTCATTCCAATGAACATGTCTCTAGTTCTGCTCTGCAACACTGATACATCCCTTCATCTTAGTTTATTAAGAGGAAGGGAGATATCACTGTTGCAGAGCAGTTACTTTTCTTTCACTTTTTGATGTTATTTCAAGAATAATTTCACAATATAAATAAGAAATGTTTGCCTGAAGTAATTGTAAGTAATCAATAACAGGATCAAAAAACAGACATACTCTCCAGATAATAACACTTTAATATTTCATCAAATAAATTTCATTAGTTCCACTTGTATGATGAAACTTCACATCAACATTCAATATTAAAATTTAACATAACAACAATAATAAAATTTAACATATTGCTTCATAATGTCTCGCTCCATAAACTTTTTTGGACCCTCTTCAGGCTTACTTTTTTGTGCTTACATGAAATTGTAATACAAGTTGGGTCTACCAAAGGGGCATGAAGACCACAATATTAAGTTAATTCACACAGTCCTTCAATTTATTGCCAAATAGAAAGTAGAATCTCTAAATTTATTATCTCAAATTTAAAGTTGTGTTGGTTAACTTTACGATGAAGAAATTACACTTATGATGCAATCAATTTCTTGCTATTAATGATGAACATTCACCAACAGCTTGTGTGTTCACGATGACCAGTATGCTTTCGTCGTATAAAGATGTAGTTCGTATATTCCCGGTCAGAAAACTGACAGATGAGTTGATAAATCATTGTATCAAAACCATAATTACAGTGCTTAAAAATATTGGTTTTGAAATAATTGCAGAGATTTCTGACAACACTCCTGTGAACTAAATATCCATGTCATTGTTTTCAGATCCTCTAAAACTTGAAGTATCTTATGAACGTCTTCGCGAATTCCACTGAAAATTACTTTTTTCTTTTGACAGTGTGCGCCTCTTGAAATGCGTAAGAAACATCAGGTTAAATGAAGATAACCGAGAAATTAAGTTTCCTGATAAGGGAAATGGTGAACATTTAATTGCCTCAGAAATATGTGCCACTCTGAGAAGCAAAATATTTTTAAAATTTGGCAATTCTTAAAATATTTATATCGCTTATATCGACTTGAAACAGTTATATCATTTACCTCCTTTAGTTGAGGTTTACTGTAAATTAAATGAAATGCATTAAAATGTTGCGACAATTCCTTTTTGTAAAATATCTTTAAGGCGGCGACGAAGATATGTAAACATTGATTGACTGTCGGCTGCCGGCGAAAGGCGATTTGCCACGATGACTACCCATGTGACGTCCCTCTTGCTGCCTGAGGACTTGAACATCAGTTAGAGAAGCTATATAAAGCAAAGACTTCAAATGAACCCACAGAAAAATATTACATATACAACACGGATTCTTAGCTCTCGTGGCCTGCATTTTTTGAAACTCGCATGTCAATTGTACCACATATTCTGGCAGCAGGTAATTTCCTGTCAGGGTTCCTTTTTTTTGCTCATACGCACTTAATTTACTAACGACTGCAAGAACATACGTTTAAAGCATACCTTCCATAACACAAAATAATACTTTTTCTTCAAAAGAAACGAAATGAACGAAAAAAACTAAAAAAGAGACAAAGAAAGTACTAATCAAAACAATTCACTATGGTCTACATGAATGGGAATGTGAGTTTAAGCTTAGTGTCTTAACGTACTTAAGACATTACGGGAGTATGATAGAAGGATGAGAATAATTCAGTCTATGTGAAGTAAAATCCTTTAATATCACTGAAAAATTGTTGTTTTAGAATTGAGTATTCCTGAAATATTTAACGACTACTTATGTATACATGTGTGATAAAATTATAGAATTATCGGTTGATCAGCGGATCATATTAGAAGTCTTTAAAGTAAGTAGGGTATTTTTTTATTAATTGAACTATATGTTTGTTCACCAACTTGACTATCAGCACTCCATTCACTTCTCAAGTCCAGAAGTACTTCATTCACTTCCAAAGACACATATCAGGATTCTTCATAAATTATCATTCTCTTTTAAACATTCTTCACTCTTGTTCAATGCTATCTATATCAATTCTGCAATCATATGTATGAAATAATATAATAGTATTAAATGTATTATGCTTCCTTAGCCTTTTACTCTATAAATATGCCGCACATAACTTTTTTTCCAGAAAAACACCGACACTTTTTTTACGAAGAAGTTCGTTTCTTAGACATCTACAAATTCCAAATAATGTTCCTCGAAGTCCTCTTCCCTTACATCTCCTACTCTGCTTTGAACCTCTTTACCGCATTTGTCCCTCTCATCAATCATCGCAGCGACCCGCCATACGTGAGTGCACTTCTCACCTACCGTATCTTGGCACTTATCGACCCACTCATTACTCCACTAAATGGTCTCTCAGCACTAGATGTCACTGCACCCCTCTGTATTTGAGAGCTTCTTGCAGCGGCTGTTGCTCGAACCAACAATTCTCACCATGCTCCACTGAAAAACACGTCAATAATCTTTTCTATTCCTGATTAGAATGTAGTTATTTGCAGTTTAATTTTCAGGACTAATACAGTAATTATTTTACTTTCCCGAAATTGATTATTTACAATAATTGTTGAGCACATCCAATTGTCTTACAAACACTTTTGCAAAATCATGATAAGTCTAAGTGAAGAGTTATACTAATTTGTTTATTACTGTGTTTAATTTTATTTTGGAAATGTTTATATATATATACATGAAATTTACTAAGAATACCCTAGACATTTTCACTATATTAAGGTCTCTTTCCCTCCCTACATTGCAAATTTTTAATATCTTTTCCGAAAAGAAGTTGAATCATGAAATTCGTTCAGATTTCTTCCATAGCATTGCTTTGAGTTCAAAACGTTCTTCTTCATCAGATATTTCAGCACTTGCAAATTAAAGTGATTTCTTCAGCGCCTCAGTTTACACTTCTCTTTTACAAAAATTGATCCTATCCAAAGGATTTACTCCCTGTCAGGTCACAAAACCCTAGGATGAATAAGTTTCGTTTAAAAAAGTGAAGACTTCACGTCAGACTTCACACCTCTCTCCAACTCCATTTTCGCCAGAATCCGTCTTCCTCTCCGCCGCGCACCTGCCATCGCTCTCGCGTCTTATCTGTCTTGTGCGAGTGCTCAGTCGCCGCAACCCGTCCTCGTCTCGCCCTCGCGGGCTGGCGAGTGGCGATTAGGCGCTGGCGAGCACGCGAGGGGGGCGCGCGCTATCGCGCATCTGCCGGTTATTGCACTTTAAACACACGCCGCCGCCCGGCGCGGGGACGAGGCGCGGGGGCGAGGCGCGGGGGCGAGGCGCGGGGCGAGGCGCGGGGGCGAGGCGCGGGGGCGAGGCGCGGGGGCGAGGCGCGGGGGCGAGGCGCGGGGGCGAGGCGCGGGGGCGAGGCGCGGGGGCGAGGCGCGGGGGCGAGGCGCGGGGGCGAGGCGCGGGGGCGAGGCGCGGGGGCGAGGCGCGGGGGCGAGGCGCGGGGCGAGGCGCGGGGGCGAGGCGCGGGGCGAGGCGCGGGGGCGAGGCGCGGGGCGCGGGGGCGAGGCGCGGGGGCGAGGCGCGGGGGCGAGGCGCGGGGCGAGGCGCGGGGCGAGGCGCGGGGCGAGGCGCGGGGCGAGGCGCGGGGCGAGGCGCGGGGCGAGGCGCGGGGCGAGGCGCGGGGCGAGGCGCGGGGCGAAGCGCGGGGCGAGGCGCGGGGGCGAGGCGCGGGGGCGAGGCGCGGGGGCGAGGCGCGGGGCCTCGTTGCAGGCGGCTATCAGCCCCGCCCATCGTCGCCTCCGCCCCCACCGCACTCCCCGCCCCCGCTCGAGGACGTGGCACATCCATCATCACCCGAATGAACAGACCGGCAGGCGGCGCGCTTCTCGAATTTGGAAACTCCCCGATTCAACCCCGATGATAAGCAAGGCGGTTGCTTCCTACGTCGTTTGCGAGCGAATGTACGCACAGAGACCGTTTCTGGTTATTGATGTGCAGTGAACTGAAATGAATGGGTTATATATTGAATGTGTTGTACATGCTAATTCAGACGGAAGACTATTGCTTTTCAGATGTTTCGAGTTACATGATGAAAAAATGTAAAAGTTTAAAAAGGTATTTCTTTCATGAGTATGTGCACTTATCAAGTGGCCTTTCTTTCGATGTAGAGATGAGCACGTTGCTTAGGTAAATTGTTTTCTTATTAATCATTATAGTAAACTATATATTATTACTTCCCACTGAGTTGAAATTGGGCAGAATAAGTGTCAATACATTATAACTAATAAAATATTTAGCAAGGAATATCGAGAATATTCTAATTGATCACAGAATATTCCGGATGTGTTAATCTTTGTTATGTTCATTGAGTCATCTTCAATGTGACAAAGGAAGAAAATACTAAGTTGTTATCATTCCATTGCTGAAACAAGTTACATCTTTACCCTTTCCTGTTCCTGAGTAGAATACAGACATTCATTTTTCGTTGCATCAGATCGATTGACGTAAAGAGCGCTTCAAGTTTTCAGTAGTTTTCGTCACTCCTTCGACAGGATGTCTAGCGGTGCACATTTCATGCACCTGACATTTCCTGCTTGCCTTCTTCCTTCTCGCACTTCCTCAGTATCAACGATTGCAAGAAGAAAAAGATAAGGGGGAAAAACGAGTAAAAATTAAATCAGTTTTAGAAAAGAATTTAAAAGGAAATAAAACACCACGATGTTCAAGTGTCATATGAGATGCTTTTATATATTTAGAGCGGGGCGACGCGTCGTTTAAAATGCTTCAAACATAGTTGTTTCTACTCCCATTAATAATTCTGTCATTTGATGGCTGCAACACGTGGCACAATGATATTCATTATAATACAGTTTTTATTAAGATACAGGTTCTCGACCAATCAGAGAAGCTTACAAAATAACTATTGACACTTCATTAATATTTGGGAATCTTTGTGGTAAATGTTACGTTCGATTGCATTAAAATTCCATTTAATATTATATTCTGCTTCTCTGTTTTAATTTATTTTATCAATATTAATTTTTAACGTGATATATTATTTAAATAAATTGAATCCTAATTTCACTTTGATCATATTTGACTAGCTCAGTGGTAGTCATTGGAGAGAACATTTGACTAAAGTTAAGATCTGAACGCAAATCATTTTGGATTATATGTTGCTGGCGTGTGATTCTCCTTAAAAAAGGTCTAGTTCAAATTGTCTAGTGAATCAAAGGTGGACTTGACACCTCCAGAAATGAGAGAAAAAGCTAAAATGGTGACGTGGAACTTATTGCAGCAACTTCTGTACTCCCTCGCAGGCACTGTGGTAAAACAAAGCCACCTGCGGTGGGTAGGGAGCTGTCCGTTACGTGGCCTTGGCTGAATCCTGTATGCCAAATGCCATGAAATTATTCAGTGTGAAAGTTTAACTTATTCAAGTTGCCATAAGTCGTAGAAAAAGTACCGTATGAAACTAGATATAATGGTATTAATACACTCGTGTGAAGTTTACGATACTTGCTCGTGGCTCACTCGTATCGTAATATCACACTAGTGTATTAATACCCATCATTACATCGTTTCATAATGTACTATTTCAATTGATATTGATCACAGAAACAAGATATTCTAATACACGACAATGACCCAATATATATTGTTAACCAAGAATATCAAACGATGCGATTTTCCCCCTTGGAAAAATTCCGGCATGTTGACACTCCTTTGAACGCCAACCCGCCATCGATCCCCGGGAGAAAAGATCTTCATATATTGATGAAACGTTGCGCAGTCTGCGCGTCACGTGACGCCTGTCGCGCATTTGCGTTGACATCGCGGAAATATCGGCGTCGGAAGCCCCGGACGAGGCGGGCGGCGGTGACGTTATCGTTGCGCGGGGCGTCAGGTGCCTTTTCGCGCGTGCGTGGGCGGGACAACGCCCCCTGTCACTCACTCTTCAGGTGCTTCATCACGGCGCTTCGCCCATTGTGCGGCGCGTAATGTACCTGCGCACAATGGAGCTCGGTGTGCGCACGCGGAAGGTGAATTGAATTAGAGTAGTCCAACGCTAGGGACAAAGAACTAGGGTTAAGGAGGAGATGAATGTGGGGTAATATTGTTTAATTTTTGCCGCAATAAAATTGGACGGTGTTTTGCATCAACCGGCTAAGCGCCATTTAAAAAAAATGAGATATGGACGCCACCAGTTGCATTGAACCATGTTCTAAGTGTACGCAAAATTTTGATGGCAAATCTGTAAAAATAGCCTTATAATTAAATGAAAAATGTAAACGCCATCAGTCACATAAGGGATTTTATGTTTCGCAACAACTGGCTATAAACCTAGATCTTCGAATCTGCTGTTCTTAATTTCACATTATGCAGGTAAGCGCCAGATATTTCACTCATGTTTGTGTAGTTTAGCGCTTCAATGAATGAAATAATTAAATTACAGTTTTTAGAGCTGAAAATGTAATAAAACCTTTGAACACGATTATCTCAAAACTTGTATGATGTCGCATAACCGGATGATGCACAATACCATCCAATTACGAAAACAACATTTTTTCAATAGAAAAACAGTTTTATAGTTTTATAACTGCAACTACTTTCAATATTGTTTAACAGATGTGTTGCAATGGAGGGAGAATCAACGAAGGTTCCCTAACATAGTTTTTACTTTCTCCTTACGAAGTAAAGAGAGAATTATATAATGCTGCGCGAAAAAACAGCGTTATGTATATCACTGTTAAAGACCACGGGCATTTCATGAGCGTTAATGTAGAGATAATTCATTTTCATAAACATATGATATATTTTCATATTGAAATATTTCACGACTGCTTCCAACGAAAATTTAATATGAACAAATGCAGAACGAACGAACGTAAAAGTATAGTAAATAATACAATTGTAAGAGAAGAAAATATCTTAAATTCGTTTCTTGCCCTTGCTTCATGTCTCAAAATTTCGTTGTTATTTCTTCCTCTTCTTTACACACACCACAGATGGTTCGCTGGATACTTCACTATCATAACAGAAATTGGCTCTCAATTGACTCCAATTATATCCTTTATCTTTTTTTAATAATGAAGAGTACGCGTAAAAAAAGGGGTAGGTCCCATTTTCAGAGAAATCCCTATATTTTCAAAAATTGAAAATTATTAAAATATCATATACCTAAATATAATATAACATATATATTAAATAACAAATAATAAATTTTTGATGATAGAGATTTTTCAGCATAGAAATTTTAAAACTTTTCACAAATTTTTCAGTACGAATCCGTACAAAAATAAATTTTTAAATAAGGTCGTATACACTTTTTGAAATAATGAGTAGCTTTTGCATAATTTTTTGCCTGATTGACGTAAAGGCAATTTATTTAAAAAAAGCTATATATTTTTCAATTGCTTTTTTCTGGACTGCAAAGTATGCATCTAAAAAGGACACAGGTTTCAATTACGTTGGAATCTGTGAAATATCTGAAATTGCAGAATTACAAAGTTGAGAAAGTATCTGCTATTGTAGGACGACTAGTTGGGCAATCAAACGAGTTAGAACGTATTCCCTCCTGTGTACACAATGACTTTGATTCTCCTAAAACATCAAATAACATTCGTTCTGTCGAATGGATTGCTAAGATACTAATCAATAGCTAATGAAGAAAATTATGTTGAATGGGAAATCGAAAATCATATTTTCTTTTCTGAATCGATAAAAATGATCTCTACAGACGATAAAATTTGTCTTCTCTGAAAGTAAAAATCGACATTAAACTATTATTTGGAAACAAATGTATTATTTAGTCTTTTGGTAGCTCAATCAAAAGGCGTTCATGAAATTTCAGGTCCTCTAAAACATTCCCTTCCTTTGACACAGTCAAACCTGTCGCACAAGCACGTGATAGAACCAAGTCGTCTGCCAGGCATCGCTTCGCGGTTGCTTCGCACCCACCGCCGCTGCGCGCGCTGCCGTCGCCTTTGCAGTGGAAAGCGGCCCTGAGATGTCTGGCGCAGAAGAGAAGCCTAATGAAGACGACGGACGTGAATTAATAGCCCCGCGAATGCGCGGCCAATTGAAAAGGCCCGCGCGCCTGCGATGCGCGGGCAGATACGGCCTCTCTCCCCGCGAAGTGGAAAGAGACGAATGTCTCACCGGCTGATGCAAGCAACAAGAGATCGCATTTGATACAATGTGAACAATGAACCGGCTGAGTTTGCTCAGAGCATCATCTATTGCCATTGCAGCGTTTCTGAACGAGAAGTCCAGGATTCGTGTCCCGAAGGTGGCGGATTTTCAACACTAGGTAGATAGATGCATGTATATACAGAGTGTCCGGGGAGGAAACGTCGAAACTTCGAAAATAAGCTCTTAAGACAATTCTAAGCAAATTGTGTCTTATAAACTACGTGGATATTCCGAAAGATTGAGCCGCAAAAAGCACCTAAAAGTTGTTTCAGCACTCAAGAATGTTTCTATGCTTCTGTAATGCTAATTTTTGCCTAGAAATCAATTTTTCAAACTAATTTTTGAGGGCTCATTGCGGCCCAACCATTCGGAATATCTACATAGTTTATTAGACAAAATATGCTTAGAATTGTCTTTAGAGCTTATTTTTGAAGTTACGACGTTTTCTCCCCGGACACCTGCATGTATGAATGTATGTACTTGGCGCGACAGCCCGTGAGCGGGCTCAGGTCTACCGGCGATGTTCCTGCCTCGCGGCCATGGGTTAAGGGGATACGTTCGGTTAGCACGTAGACATCCCCACGCCGGGTTCCGGTCTTCTCAACCTGAGAAGTGAATTTTCTCATCGTCACACAACAACATACACTGGGACATTGCAAGGAAAACGCACAGTATAGCCTTGCCTCGACCGGAAATGGAACTCAGGGCCGCGTAGTTGGAAGCCAGTCCGCTGACCAACAGCTAGCTGCGTCGCTAGGTAGATAGGGAGATCAAATTCAGCTGTTGTCTGAGGAGAAATTCTAGTAGCCGCCTGCCCTAACGTAGGTGGTTTCCGTAATTTTTCTGATCAATACAAGGTGAATGCCGGAGAGAAACCCAAACAATAAAAGGTGCGATCTTCCATTTCTCATCCTTTACTTCTTGCTTTTCCTTACCCACAAATCCTTACATGATAATATCACGAATGAGAACTGGTCACTCTAAATTTAGGCACAAACTCCTTCTAACCAGAGAGCCACCTCTCACTTGTGTGCCCTCCAATAACCCTATCAGCATCCATCCTTTGTTATACCACTCAGTACAACAGACGCAAGCACAATATACTCGTAGATGAGGAACAGCCAGAACTAATAACTATAATCTGAGGATTATAAAAGGAATACAATTCTATAAACCAATTAATATCCTAAATGAAAAATAACCCTACTAAGTTATATCAAAACTGTACGATTGCAATTTTGTATTTACGAATATTATGTTAATATCGTATAAGGTATAGTTTTCCTGCACTATTTTGTTTAATTACTGTTTTTACAACCGCCAAAAATGTAATGTCTTTATATGTAGTCACTAGAAACCGTAGATGCTCAGATAACTTGAAATAAAAATAATCCTTACAGTTACATGCACTACACCATCACTCCTGCCGGGAGACCATTCGGAAGCTTGGAAGAGGTGCCAGCTCCTGGGGAGCTCCGCTGGAAGAGATATCTGGAGGGAGACCCCCCCCCGCAAGCCAACGTGTAGGTCGGCGCTGGATCTCGATTTCTAGCGCGAGGGAAACGCCAACAACTCTTGCGATGTAGGATTCCCTTCACTTACGGGTTCATGACATAAGCTGTTGACGCTCTCGGAAATAATTGATTAATCAATGAAAAAAGGACAATGAAACAAATTCTATTTCCATAACCTTTTGGCATACAGAACTATACTCATGTTTGGGAGAAAATTTAAATGTTAACATGAAATTTCTTGTTCAAATTTCTTGTTCTTGTATCAGACATATCTGTTTATCGAACTGATAGCTACACACTCATGAAGAAAATAACGTTGTTTAGGAAATCGAAAATACATTTGCTTTTCTCAAGTGACAAAATTTATATTTTCTTAAGTAACAATCAACATTAAATTGTTTTAAAACATATATAGTATTCAAAGCTTTACGTTATTTTATTTTCTAATCCAAATAGATTCATAAAATATACATGTTCTAAAAAGTAATCACTAGTTATTTAGTTCAACTTAATGAAATATTGAGAAACTTTCATTAAAACTGCTTAGCATGTCAAAGCAGGATGTGTACTTAAAGTTTCAAATATTAAAACACATCGGTAGTGTTGAAGAGGTGATTGTATATGACACTGGCCTGGAGATGTACTATATGAAATGCATGTATTTCAAAGTCCGTAAAAGCAATAATTGTTTAGGTTATCAAGGTCGCATGACACTTAAGTTCTTCTGAATAGCACATTTTGATTTAGTTCTTAGAAGAGAAGCGCGTATTTAATTTGAATATCTCGAAGAAAAATTACCAGTCAAAAATTATTCATTCTATTAATTTGTTTCCAATAATTAATCAATTGAAGATTTGTATCGACAGTTTTTGTCAGAAAATTTATTAGGATTCTAGTAACAAAGTAGCCAACTTTTGGCACTGTTGCGTGGAACCTGGTACATCAGTTGACTGCGCCGCGAAAGAACATTTTGCTAGGCTTATGTCTGAAACTAAATAAGTCACTGGGAACCACAAAATGAACTAAACGTGAGGCGACATCAATAAGCAAAGCATTATGCATGATATGAATTCAATGAATATGAACTAAAAATAATAATGCATGAATTACGGTTAAATGTGTCTTGGGCAATCTCACTTAATCATTTTTAATACCGTTGCAATCGTCACTTCTTAAGGACCTTTTTTCGTGCAATAAATATTGAATTTCTGAACCATCTACAAGAATAACTAGTATACCATTTGTAAAATAATTACAATTTTAATTCCGGGTGTAGTATTTATTTTCATGTACGACCTGACGAAACGGAGTTCTATTTCTAAAATCTTTCAAGATCACTTAACTGCTAGTAAAAAAATACTGCTGGCTTGTGTACAATTAATGATACAAATCATTACTTACCAAAAGCTAAATTAACTTCAGAACATTGTAATATATAAATGAATTATAATTTGCCAATAAAAATTAAAGAAACCTTATAAGTTGTCCATAACACGCCACCGAAATATTATTTACGAGTGTTAAATATTACCAATTGGCGGTGCGAATCTGTTGAATGATATTACTGCGGATTTATTTCTTTAGTACTTTCAACCAAATCAGGAAAAGTGCATTTATTACTTTGTTCCTTTAGCGACGTTATTTTGCTCCAAAATCAACTATTTTTACCCTTGAACGCAGCAATCTCTCTTTACTCCTTCGGCAAGAGTAGAAACGTTAGCTCGCGGGAGTGTTTTTCCAGCCAACATTCCAAAAGCAAGCAACGGGGAGATTTCAATCAAGTGACGAGTCCTCTGGCTTAGGTATTCCCAGAACGCGCCTTGATTAATCGCTGCCAGAGCGCTCGTCACCCCCTCCCCCCTGCGCTCCCACCCCCTCCGACCCCAAATGTCCGGTGGAGGGGGTTGCGGCGCAGACAAGCGCCGCGCACTGTGGCCTGTCTCCGCGAAAACGGAGCCAATAAGAGAAAAGTCAGACACGACGAAATTAAAACTGAAATGTTGGATATCCCTTTCGCGGATTGCTGTTTTCAAATGTCGGTTTAGATTTGAATAATATAAAGTGAAATCGACAAACATAGATGCATTCAAAATGTTTGAAAAGTTTTGTAAATGAAGATAGTAAAAATTGGGAAGTGCTTGTAGTGTGTGGTATAGATTCTATACTGTAGAGTATATGGAACATTGCCACCGAAATTGAACAAAATATTCTAGAATATATTTTTTCAAATATTTCCAATTTTACTAAAACTTTGTTCGCCTTATTACGTATAAAAATATAGAAAATCTCGTTTGTTGACGTAATGGGGGGGAATGTAGTTTCAGATATGTACCTCGAAAATGTCTCAAACATTATGTCCAATTCGGGATGAAACGGATACCACAAACAACGCACTCGCACAGTAATATTCGTATCAAACGTTATCATCCCGTAAATACAATAATATTCAAATTTTAGATTTGAAAGACAGATTTTTTAGCACCTTAAAATTGAAAATAACCACAACTTAATAAGTTATTTAACCTTAGATTTCTTGTTATGTTGATATGACATTGTATATGTACTAATATTATAGTATTTATTTTGTATTCTAAAGATAATTTGATTTGAAATATAAATAATATTCTAAACAAAAACTCGAAGATTCAAAATATTGAACTCAAGAACTTCAATACCCTTCCCGCTCATACAAAAAACTAATCTAATTAATTTTCTTCTTTTAGACTTTCTGAGCTCGGTAGACCACAGTGCGACGGGGTAGCAAACAGCAGCAGCGGCGGCGGAGGCAACAAGATTGGGTAGGCGTTGGCCGTGTCGGCGGACGGAGACGGACGAGGTGGCAGGGGCGGCGACAGCGCTGCGGTGCGGAGCGAGGGCGCAAAGGCGAAATGAGTGATTGAGGAGCAGGCGAGGGAGCGAGGGAAGCGGAGGTCACCCTCGTTCATTATGCGTGCCCAGTCGCCAGCCAATAACGTGGGCTTACTTATACATAGCCTGCTATTCTTGTACAACTAAGGGCACGCCATTTGTAACGGTCTTATCTTTTTAAACCGTAAATATTGATCCCTTTGTGGATATGTATGTTTGTTTTCTACAAATACTTTTGAACTAATGATAGGATTACATTCAAATTATGCACGAACAGTTTGAGAAGCAAAATAAAGGACATACTATATAAAATTGTTGAGGGTTGAGGCATAAGTCATGGCACTTTTTTTTGTGAAAATACGAGTACGGGTGCAAAATGTCAAATATACACATGAAAGGGCAAAGTATGAAGTAAGCGCATGGACATATAACGACTCACCAAAATTGTCGTTCTCATATTTATTGAAGTATTTGAAATGACAGTCCTAGTTTCATGTTCGAAAGCCTTTTCGTATAAAAGAGTTCACAACATTCTAAAAGCATTGTACACCCTTTCTAAATACCCGATTCGGCAGGTGCTCGATTACTGCTTATGCCATGTCTGTCCACAGACTCACAGGTCGCCATGTGCGTTGCTGGTCACCGGTTGCTACGCGTCCTCGCAGAAATCCAAGTGACCATTTCGCGACTGTCCGGTATGGACGGTCATTATTCCCAAGAACCTCCACCAATTCCCTGTGACACTCTCGAGCATTTCTTCCATGGAGAGCGGCTCTCTTGGAGTATGAGCCCCGCTGGAAACACGTTACATTCATCTCGTAGCGCGGTAGTCGGACAACCGATTTCACGTTGCTTTCTGTACTAATAGAGACACTCACAGAGACCTCTGTGAATGTAAACACACCTTACTGCAGCATTTCTCTCACGCTACAAAACAATTGTGCGCTTTGATAACATTTCTTTTAGAAAAAAAAAATAGTTGCCATGACTTCTGCCTCAACCGTCGAACTTCACCAAAGTTTGGTTACTCCACTAAATGGTACTGCAAAAGCTGGAACTCGTAATCAACTAAGCGGAATTGCTAGTGGGTGAAGGGAGGACTGGCTAGGAGCAGCGAGCGGAGCGGCCAGGGCGGGCTGGGTGGGCTGCATGGGCGCAGCGAACGGGGCACGAGGCGGGCAAGCAAGGTGGGACGTGCAGAGCGTGCCAAGTGGACTGCCGGAACTGGAGACTCATTGATTGATTTGTGATTCCTGGCGCGTCAACTGCTAAGTTCATTGGTCCCGTAAGTTTAGTGCGTGTTTTCGCTCGGGAGGTGGCGGTGATCTTCCCCTGCTGCACGGTGGGATCCGGTGCCGACACCTACCGTCAAATAGCGAGTTTTAGATAGCGAGTTTTCTCCAACCAGGTAACTCCCACCAGCGGGGTAGCACCGGGAGCCATAAGCTCCCGACTGGTCTCCTGGCATCTGTGTAAGTGTAGTGCATGCAAGAATAGGCTAAATGTGTGTAAGTGGAAGAAGGTAGAACAAGGAACAGGATGGAAAGATCGCGTGCAGTCCACGGCCTAATTGTTTGGGTACTGCTCCGGCATGCGCCTGGTGATGGTCGAAGAGACGACGAAAATCGACCGATCAGGGCAACTGACCGCTAGAATTCTCCTCCAGACTGCGACAGTACTCATCTTAGCTATGTAATTGGTGTCGAAAATCATGCCACCGTCGATTGTGAAACCCTAGGATCCCCCGGTCCGAGGCACTAAACCAACTCTCCCGATGAGACAGGAGAAGAGGCGGGAGAAGTTGGCGGAGAGGGAAAATTTGGCGGGGCTGGACTAGTGGACAGGGTGAACAGGGAGAAGTAGTTTACTTTGACTTCCATGCCCATGCTCTCAAAATAGTCAGAGAAGCAATAATATTCATTGTAAAACATCAGTTCTATGAATGTCTTTTAGGCTAACGGTGACCTTTGCCTGACGGAACTGTGGTTTGTTTTAAATCATTCATATTAAGCTATTTAGAACTGTCGACAAGGATGAAAAAGGGTGGCCTCAGTTATAACACGTTACTGTAGCAATCCACTTTGAGTAGGACGTGTCTTTCGATTTCATATTTCTGATAGCATGCTTCTTATCGATTTACGACCATGTTTGAGTTTCCGAATTTGATGATGCTGAAAGTGAAATCAAAAGTTGTCTCAGAGCCGGTACCTACCAAATTTACATTGAACAGCACGAAGTCGTACCAGGGCAATGAGGATGGAGGCAGGCGTCTGACGAGGCAGCCGCCCACGAGGCGAGGTTGGAGCCTTAAGTAAGTAGTGGGCCGAGTGCGCCGGCGACTGCAGTGGGCGGCGCGGGGGCGGAGGCGGGGGCGGGGCGCGGGGGCGGGGCGCACGGCCGGCCGCTGCCTCCGCCGGGGTTCGATCGCGAGGTGCGACTGCTGCGGGGGGGGCGGGGCGGGGCGGGGAAGGGCGTGGGCGAGACGCGGGCGGCGGGCCGGCCGGGCCACGCCCGGAACGAATGTCCGGGCCCCTCCGTCCCCCCCCCACCCGCCCGCTTTATTGCTCGTGTTCGTGCGCTGGTGGGGTGGTGCGGGGCGGGGGCGGCGGGGTCGCCGCCGAGGAGAGTTGACCTAGTTCCTCGCCGACACACCAGGTGCGCTGCGCTCGCCGTATCGCGGCCCCCCGCCGTCACCATCGCTACCGCCGCCGCCGCCGCCGCCGCCGCCCCGCCGCTTTTCTGGATCGCAATCGCGCGGAGCCCGTGCACCGGCCCTGCGGCTCGTCCCTGCAGCCCCCTCCTCCCCCGCTCCCAACGACTTCTTGGGGATCTCTGGAGATTATACTGCGCGGGCTGCGGCAGACACTTCCGGATCTCGGCACGGCCGGAAGTGGCTCTCCCGCGGAGCCGCAATCGCCCTGACCTACGTCACGACTTTCCGAACCCAACACATTAGTGTGAGGGGGGCGGGGGGCGTGGCGAAGTCGAGCTGCCCGCTCTCGGGCGGGAGCTTAAGCCGAGCTCCTTCGATCTACTCGGAAGACGCGCCGTCACATAACGAGAGGGGGAGGGAGGGAGGGGGGGAAGGTGCCGAAATGGAGAAACGATTCCGAGAAAAAAGGCGAAATTGGCACTGAGGCGATCTCTTTTCATTTGGTTTAGGAATATTTCGCCTCCTGTAGAAAAAAACATCGCAGTACAAAAACTCATTGATTTGCGAGTCAATATAATTTGTACGTGTTTTTGTCATTGTGAAAGAAACTGTTGTATTAAATGTTTTCTGACTTCAGCAGTAATATTCTTAAAGGACAGTTCAATGTGTGTTGGAGGAATACAAAGAAAAGCTTTTCTAATAAATATTTTAAAGTAAAATTGAAAAAAATATTTATTATATTATACTTCTGATCTAGCGTGGCATTTATTTGATTTTCGCTATCTCGAAAAGTCTTTCGTGTCAAAAAGTATAAACAAATTATATAAAGTATACAATGCATATAAATTTTATATGAGACTATTAACATAGTTGCTATGAAGAAAGGGGTTTTTGAAAACAACTAATTATATGTCCTTTCAGTGTCTCTATATCCAAATGCAGGAAATTTTGGCCCCTTTTACACACAGCAGAGGTCGAGCGTAAACATTCATGCGTCTCCTTCAGCCAATTATTTTTCTTAAGAGACTCTAAGAAGAAGTTCATATCAATTTAATGTACGCATGATATATTTATTGGAAGAAATACAAAAGAATATTGACAGGAAGCGAATTTCTCAGTCTCCAAAATGTTGTAACTGAAATTTCTACGAAAACTGCAAAATAGCTTTCCATCAACATTGGTATTTTTTTTTAAAAAAAGTATTAATATCTACTGATTGGTTATTTTGCATAAATAGACAATGTTTTATAGTATATAAGAAAATCATAATATTTAATGTGTATTTTCAATTAGCAAAAGGCAATTATTATGAATATTGATCACATTACATTAGACAATGGATGTAACATTAGTGACTTTTAGAAAACGTTAATTAATATAAGCGTCTTTTTTAGGTCACTATAAACATTAATCGGAGCTCGCGTGTACGGTTACATAAGGTCAGAGGAACGATTCCTCGGTTAATGAGTTATCAGTCACTGGTCACTGGTGTTCCTATCCGTTTCTTTCTAAAAAAACGAACTGTTTTTTAATTATTTTGAAATAAATGTTCATTTGAGAATTGCGGGGTTGCAAGATGCTAAAATAGTATCGTGTCGCCACTCTTGCATGCATATGCAAATTACTTTCGGATCAAATTGGGTCATGGAAGAAAAACGCAGATGTCTAAATGAGTTTCAACGAGCAAGAAATTGGTCCTATAGGTACGTTTTCTCTGCGACTCTTTCTCGACGTACTTTTTTTCTCGTATTCTCTGTAATTGACCTCATCATTTCGTAGTTAGTTAAATCACGATTTTTTTTAATAATTCTACCATTACTCTCTTTCAAATACTCATATACTTGTGAAGATCCTCAGTTTCTCACCATGTGGAACATTTTTCAGTGTTATATTGTGTTTTTAATTACTGGTTTAATTCATATTCATAATTCACTCCTAAAAGCCTACAATTGCAAACTTCCGCATAAAACAACGGACGTGTCAATTCACGGGAAAATGGTTTTTAGATGTGCACTAGTGAAAGTGACTTCATTCAGAGCATGCACGTGACACTTCCAACGTTCCTTCATGACGGCATAGCACTTCAAGCGTGCTAAAAGTGAGATGAGGCTCAAATGTTGAGATAAAACTGTGAGTAAAAGAAGAAAACTAAATATTATCCCCTCGCTGCATCAGCTACTACTTATAGTAATATAACATAGTTGCCAATTAATTGATCTGTGCAATTGAACTAAAATACAAAGATAGAAAAGCGGTCTAAAAATAGTGTAAGATACACATGGCAAAAATCCATTCTATTTTGCGTGCAGGATTGCGATACTAGAACTAATGGCCTCTTCTCACAAACTTTCCTACTCGTGAAATAAAATGTCACTTGTACTACTCGAATAATAAATAATTATTCACTATCTAAAAGACCTGGACATTTTAAAGAATGAGAATCATGGATTATCGAGAAATAATGTTCGGGAATTTGAGGTAAAATGCCTTAAGCATAATGTGCGGTGGTATATTTTTCTTTGAAGAACTCACATAAAAATTAAATAACCTAAAACAATGAACATTAATGTACTAATACAGGCTCTCCCATCATTTGAAGACAGACAGAAAAATAATTGAAAGGAAAATAGTTTTAAAAAACTATTTTTAGAATCCGAAATTTATTTTTGATTCCTTCGAAAAAAAAACAACAAAAGAAAACAATCGAATTCAAACGAATATGTGCATTCTCTCAACGGAAGGTAGGCTACGAAAATGTGAACTTGGAAGCATTCTCATTCTGACACTTTTATAAGAATATACATTCGTTTATCCATAATTAAAGTTGATTTTTAAGACTTAATATTATTTATCTGAGATGTTTCAGGAATAAATTGAACAAAAAATATTCAGGTTTGTGGAGAGTGAAATATTAGTATTATGATAAGTAACATCACAATAAGTAACACACGGCATTCAGTTTAGACAACCTAGATATTTTACTCACACCGACGAAATCTTTAAAATATGTAATTTTTTTAGTGAACTACAAGGTATTGAAGATTACGTTTGCGGTTATTTTGTGCTATCATTAATATGAGTATTAAATTAGTGGAACATTAGTAAATATTTTAACTTACGAGACGTTAACATTAATTTAAATCGAAATTATTAAAGGTGTATTGAAACTGTTTGCTTGTTCCCGTTATTTCACTTCGGTAATCAACAATAAAAGGTCGCCATCATAAATATTATTATTTTTAATTGAATTCAATTTAGATTATTCTTTCTAAGTCCGAAATACGAACATGTCGCGAAGTCAATCAGCTGTTTTATTTTCCCTCGTGCGAATATGCGTACTCAGTTCGTCGACTGCAGAAGGAATTATTAGGAGAGTATTAGATGTTAAATGAGTAACTAAGTGATGTGAAGTGTGGTGAAGTGCTGTGAAGTGCTGGTTAGTGTAATCCAATGCAAAACAGTGTAGTGTAATGTAGTGTTGTGTAGTGCAGTGCAGTGCAGTATAGTGAACGTGATAAATGCCTTTTTTTTCCAATCTAATTTACCCAATATATATGTGGTTCATACTGATCACTAACATATAATTGTTGTATATCATAGTAGAGTTGAAATAATTGTCATAACACTTAATATTAGCGATAGTATGATTACTGCATCGTATTGTATTGTAATTTTTTATTATCTTGTTATTATTATTGTGAATCAACTGCCACCGGGTCATACCGAATTGCAGTTCAAATAAATGTATGTATGAATGAAAACGCTTGTGCTCTTGCGAGGGAAGGCAGCGCGCCCACTGCCCAGGGCTCCCCGAGCCTGCGAGCGCGGCCCACTGCGCGGCGCGGGAGCGCGCGGAGCGCAGCGCGGGGCGGGCGAAGCCTCGGGAGGGCTTTACGGCAGCCCAAACGCCCCTGCCCGGAGCCTCTCCGGCCCGGACGCCCCCGCCGCCTCTTCGACGCCCCCGCCGCCTCCGCAACCGCCCCCATTGCCGCCACCGTCGTCGTCGCCCACACCGTCCCCGCCGGCCACGCCGCCCCGCCGCCTACGCTGCCCCTTTGCCACCCCTGCCGACTCTTCGACGCCCCCGTCGCTCTTTCGACACCCTTGCCGCCTCGTCCATTCCCCCGCCGCCCCCGCAACCACCCCATCGCCGCCACCGTCGTCGCAGCCCACACCGCCCCCGCCTCGACCCCGTCGTCCTCTCCGCTCCCGCTACCCACGTCGCCTTCGCCGTTCCCGCCGCCTTACCCCCCCCGTTGCATCTACCGTCCCCCGCTGCCCTCTCCGCCCCTGTCGTTCTCGCCGCTCTTGGTACCCTCGCCACTCCCTTGTTCTCTTCCCTCACCCACCTACCGCCACCGCATTTGCCCCCTCCCCGCTCCCAACCCCCCCCCCCGCAACCCAGACTTGGCCATCCATACCTCCAGCGACACCTCCTTAACCCCCCACCCCAACCGCCGCCACCCCAGCCGTCCCTGCCGCCCTCGCCGCCCCCGTTGCCCTCGACGCATTTGTCGCCTTCCCCGCTGCCGCTGCCAAAAGGCCCCCGCCCCCTTCACTCTCACTACTTCCCCCTCCCCCACCGCCCCCGTCATCCCGTTGCCTCCTTCTCATTTGTCGTCCTGTTCGCTCCCGCTACCCACGTCGCCTTCGCCGTTCCCGCCACCTTACCACCCCCGTCGTATCTACCGTCTCCCGCTGCCCTCTCCGCCCCTGACGTTCTCACCGCACTTGGTACCCCGGCCACTCCCTTGTTCTCTTCCCTCACCGACCTACTGCCTCCGCATTTGCCCCTCCCAGATCCCGACCCCCCCCTCAAACCTGACTTTGCCAACCATACCTCCAGCGCTACCTCCTTAACCCCTCTCCCCAACCGCCGCCATCCCCGCCGCCCCCGCCTCCATCGTCGTCGCCTCCGCCGCCGCCTCCGCCGCCGCCGCCGCCTCCGCCGCCGCCTCCGCCGCCGCCTCCGCCGCCGCCTCCGCCGCCGCCTCCGCCGCCGCCTCCGCCGCCGCCTCCGCCGCCGCCTCCGCCGCCGCCCCCGCCGCTGCCTCCGCCGCCGCCTCCGCCGCCTCCGCCGCCGCCGCCTCCGCCGCCGCCTCCGCCGCCGCCTCCGCCGCCGCCTCCGCCGCCGCCTCCGCCGCCGACTGGGTCGATAAGTACTCGCACTGCAGGAGTACCCCGCTTCCGAGTTTACGGCCCAGACGAGGTGGGGCTCGCACTGCACGCGACGTTGGACCAGCATCCACGTCACGTGATATATGGTCGCATTGCAAGGCCAATCCCCGGCCTCCAACTTAAGTAATCATGTAATGCAGCCGCTTCTCGGGGATAGGAAATTGCCCCGGGAACGTCGATATGGTAATGTCCATTGGCTCTCAGATAAGTGAAACGCAAGCGGCAAGGTCGCTGGGTGCAAAGTGTGAACCCAGATGCGCGTTACAACATGGGATGGATCTGATTAAAAATTCAAAACGGTAAGTGTGAACTTCCGAAATTATAGGATACGAAACATAACTGCATTTTCGTTTAGAAGAGTTACCGTTCCGATGATAGCATACATTTTATCTCCATAATTCACAAGATGATAAGAAAGCGCTGAAAATCAACTTTTGAACTCGTTCTAAAGATACATTTCATTTACAATAATAGTATAATTCTTTTGAAAGGATGAGCACTTTTTTTAATTTTTATGGTTGCATGGGTGCAATTAATATTCTTTATTCTTCGAGTATTGCGGTTTATATCCGAAAAAAAGAAGCGAGAAGTCTAAAATATGAAGTATTCAAAATCGTCAGTACAGTAATTCAATAAGAGAAACAAATAGAACAAGGCGTCAGTGACAATCACGAGGCAGGAGTGCTTTCAGATGAGTTGGTGGAAAATGGTCCTAGTCAAACATCAAACAGGCTAGATTGCCCAAGTAATGTGAGATTTTAACTGTTGTGCTCAAACATCTTTTGCAATGTAATTGAAGGTGCACTCGTTTGAAAATGAAGTACAACTGTCAGAGTATATTTTGCTTTAAAAAAAACAAGAGACAACGGTCTCTAGTAGCACAGAAATATCGATACTGAAACATCAAATAAAGGAACGTTCACTAAGGTTTGGTGGACCATCCTCTTAAAAGAGAGAATCCGTTACAAATGGAAAAATATAGTCCTAAATCTCCTAATAACTGGACTGAAAGCAGGGACTAAAGAGGGGCGAGGACAATTGTACTATATATAGGTAATGTTTTTCGTTTCTAGTCTCGCATTGAAATCCAATTACCAACATATTTATTCCTACCTAAACCAATGATCTGTTGTTGGTAGACAAATACCGGAAAGAAAGGTACATCCATCATAATTCATCAGAATATAGTAACATATAACCGTGCGGCTTTTCAGAAATATAACGCTTCTTTTCTGCTATAGCTCATTTAATGCACGGATCTCAGCTCAAGCATTTTGTTCATAGAAAGGAGAATAATATTCTGTCTAAGCCTATCCTTTAGTTAAATATTCAAGGATTACGTGGTATACTCATACTGGAATGGTAGGCTAAAATCGCAAGAATATTTTCAGTGTGGCATTTTCAGAGTGTATTTTTCGTGTCATCCAAACTACTTTGAATGTTGGAGAAACCTAAACAAGAAGCTTGTTAGATACACCTAGTAAATTTGTGAATAGGGAAAACAGAATCAGTTTGCTCTATAGCCAGTAAAGTTTCTCCTTGAAGGTAGAACGATTCATTAAGAAAATTATCAAGGAAATAATTACTTATTAGAACCTGTGACTTAATTTTCCATTTCCCAAGTACATAAAGCAAATCCGACCCGCAAAGACCCGAGACGTCGCCAACTTCGTCTGAGGCACTCAGGTTTTCATGAAGCGCGAAAGAATCGGGCTGTGTCCGAGCGCCCGGCTACCAATCGGAGGCGGTAATAAAACACGGCGTGAGCGCCGGGGCAGCTCCGCGGCACGACGACGTGCGGAGGGCGGTCAAGTCGCCCCTGAGGAGGCAGTAGCACGGCAGTACGGGGCGGGGCGGAATGCGGTCGGGTGGGCGTGGCGGAGCGGGACCGGGAGGGCGGGACGAGGCGGGGCCAGACCGGTCGGGGAGGGGCCGGGTGGGGCCGGGCCTGGCAGGGCGGGGCGGGGCAGAGCAAGGCGGAGAGGGGCGGGGCAGGGCGAGGCGGAGCGGGGCGGGGCGGAATGCGGTCGGGTGGGCGTGGCGGAGCGGGACCGGGAGGGCGGGGCGAGGCGGGGCCAGACCGGGCGGGGAGGGGCCGGGTGGGGCCGGGCCTGGCAGGGCGGGGCGGGGCAGAGCAAGGCGGAGAGGGACGGGGCAGGGCGGGGCGGGGCGGGGCGGGCCCGGGCGACCGAGGTTAGGCTGGGCGGAGCGGGAGGGGCGGGGCGGAGCGGAATGCGGTCGGGTGGGCGTGGCGGAGCGGGACCGGGAGGGCGGGGCGAGGCGGGGCCAGACCGGGCGGGGAGGGGCCGGGTGGGGCCGGGCCTGGCAGGGCGGGGCGGGGCAGAGCAAGGCGGAGAGGGACGGGGCAGGGCGGGGCGGGGCGGGGCGGGCCCGGGCGACCGAGGTTAGGCTGGGCGGAGCGGGAGGGGCGGGGCGGAGCGGGGCTGGGCGGGGCGCGGCGGGGAGGGGCGGTGCGACACGGCAGAGACGGACGCGCGGTCGCCGGCGGCGCGACCCCGGGGGCGGATATTGGCGGGCAGGCCGACACCATCCGCCCAAATCGAGTTACGCGCGCCGCCTTGTCCCGCGTGCACTCCGCTATTTATGACCGCCCCGTCCCCCCCGGCCACCGCCGCCGCCGCCGCCTCCTGCAGACGCGGCAGTGTCCCCTTCCCAAGCCTGCGGTCGCCCTCTCACCCTTCCTCGTCGGCTCCTGAGTTTCTGGTGCGGCAGTATCCTCCTCAGGTGCTGGCAGATGTAATAGCTCGTTCCCAGCTAGCACAGACTGCCGTGAGGTTATAAACCTAGTCACATCAGGTCATTTGTATTGGCCATCCTCTCTAACAACTTTTCAAACCTCTTGCAGTTTTAAATTAAATGACGATTAATTTCAGTAAAGTTAACTTTACTGAAATTGACTTTTCTTCTCAAATTTTTTGTTGTAAAATAAAGAACATCGCTGTTGAAAGCTTCCGCGTTCAGATGGCTATGTGAATGATATTAGCTGTCCGGGTGAAACTGCGTCGAACGCTGTGAGGCTACCGACGTTTCGAACATTATAACTTAGCCTTCTTCAGGGATATAGTGTCTGATACTTCAGCCTAAACACTTTCAACACTAAGAAGGCCATAATTGTCAAAAAGTCAGTATCACAGCCTTTGATGTGGCATCACGAGCCTTAGTTCCAGTCAAGATCATTCAATAAACGTACATCAGCCATTCGACGGAAACTGTGGAGTTTGCCAAAGGCTCGAAGTTTGCTCCGCCCTGGCCAGACCTGCAAACGCTGTCTCGACCTTCTCCTCAACCTCACTGTTTCTAGTGCTTAAGACTCATCCTCAGTGGTTGGCAGTGGTGACAGAGTCTGGCCTATTCTTCAACAAGCTTCCAGCCACCGGTGCAAGTCGCGTTCGGTTCCATGATGTCTTATGAGAGGAATTGTATCTTAGTCTCATCCTCAAGATTTCCTGACGTGCAGTTTGATTTGCTCAACTTAACTCAGTTTGGGAGATGTTTCTCGGCTTGTTTCATTTCCCGAATAGCGTTGTGTCATTGGCAAAATGTCGCCTATTTTGTGCTATCTTCACTTCTTTGTGTAAAATTAGATTTTATGCCTTCCCACAATTGTCATTGACATTTGGTAAGGTTTTTTATTCTCATTATTAAGCCAATTTTTTCCTTTTCTTCTTGACTTCATATCTAGTATTATTGGAAGCTAAAGCATTCAGGCTAAAGTTCCTATTTTATCAGATCTGATTACCAGATACTTATATACTTACCCTTGCAGATTAGTTGAAATTTTTAAATAGTAAATAGAATCAAAATGCAAGTAGTTATACTGATATTAATCTACTATTACCACGATTCCTTACGTTTTTTAAATTATTTTTTAGATTAAAATGGTCTAGACAAAATCAGAATTACAGATTTTAGAAAATGTTTGTGGTTTCTCACATACAACAAAAGAAATAAAATATTACATAGAAATAAATCTCAAAATATAGAGGGTAGAAATCATAAATTAGAACCAAGATATCTCTATCTTGCAGAATTCCAGTAGTTACGAAACTGAAAACCCCGGAGACGTTTCATCCATTCTTCTTTTCAGGAAATCTTATATTTTAGAATTCATAGCAAGCATAAAATCACCTATGCTAATATAATTGATAAATCCTGAGAACAATGACTGCTTATTTTTCACTGCGTAACTATATTTTAAAAATTATTCCAAAAGAAAATCTTGAAACGCGACTGATCTCAGGAGAACTATCTCTGTAATAATGTATGCGTCATAAACATCATGTACCGCAAAATTGCAATATTTCTATTTGATTTTTCGGGTATTGTGATGTTTGTTTGGTAATACGTGACACATTTTAAGTAAACTGACTCTTCTTGTATGCAATGAAAGATATATTTGTTTATATTAGAAAAAAGAATATTACATTACCAACGAAACTGGCTGAGATACAAGCAACATATTTTAAATTTAGAAGACACGAAAAGAGGTCAAAATGAGAGAATACTATAAAATAAATAATAGTTATAAGAAGTTGTATTCTGAAAACAATCATTATTATTAGAAATTACAAACAATTATCACTTCCAAAGTATTATTACATTCGAACAAATGAGAAATGTTCTTAGGTATTATAAACCACAAGTTATTAGCGAGAGAAAGACGCAAATAATTACCTTCATGATAAAATTAAATATTTTCAATTACAAAATAATCCAAATGAACGTTTGAAAGTTCTTGTGTCTGTCTAATTGATCTACAAAAAGTAAGACATCAAAACGATATGTATACCTAATTAGTATACGTAGTTCTAAGGACACCAAAAATGTATACGTCGACGTACACTGCAAGTTATTTCTCTTACGGAACGCAGAAGATGCAAGGTGCAACTTAAAAAGAGTTGCGGCAGTAGCATTCGTAGAGATACTGAAGTAATACCTGTAAGTGGTTCTAAAAATCCACCACCCACTCCCTTCCTCCTCCGTGTGAATGATCACCAAACCCGCAAACTCTTATTGATCTACGGAAAGAAATGTTCTTACTTCAACGAAAAACCGACCGCCATCGAAAAGCAATATCGATAAAAGGTAAATGAAAAGAAATGAAAAGTAGAAGGAATGCGAAGTAAATTAGCAATAATAACCAACAAAAACAGACGTCGGGGTAGCATGGTAAAACGTGGAAGAGAATTACCATGCAAGTATTGAGGGAAATCGTAAGAAATACTGAGAAGAAGTTTAAAAAGAATGTTAAGGAGTAGAGAAAAACATGAAACTGTAAAAGATAAAACACTGAGATTGTAGATTATATAACACACAGAAGAAAATAAATAGTACTTACTTGAAGCCAAAAATATAAATCGCAATTAGAAAAATAACGTATGATATAAATAAGAGAAAATGGATGGGTGACAGGTTAGCGTTACTTGGAAAGGGGTACCTTTAACCCATTTTATCCCAATTTTTTTTTGTAAATTTTTCAATTTTTTTATATATTAACAACATAAAACAGGTCTGAGGAGAATATTGTGAGAGTAACTGGGACTTTATCAATTGTTGTTTAGAAAAAATTGCATGTTCCAAAAATAGAACAGTGGGATCGAATGGGTAGCATGTTTCTAAAAAATATATTTAATTTTTAATTCGGTTATTTATTGTTTTATAAAGATAAATAGCTTAAAAATAATAAAAATGATACTTTAAATTACATTCCATGAAATATTTCAAATGATTCTGCATGTAGAGGAATGTTGGACTTCTTGAAATTTCTATGTGTTTTTCTTACAATGCCCATATCTAGACTGCTTGCTATGACCCACAATTAAATGATCGATCTGATCATATCTCACATCATTAAGCACACTCTTGTAATTTTCGAAGGATCTAGTGATGGTCGTACTAATAGAGAACTTGTATATTTCTGGAAGCAATACGTAGTAACAAATAACACGCTTTGTAAAACGGATGGGTTTTCCCAGAATGTGCTGCTTGGTGCTCTTCTTTCCATAGCAAGATATCACTGTTTCGTCAAAACAGTTCTTTCGTTTGTAAAAGCATGAAGCCACTGCTCGTTTAGCGTGTTCCATAAAGGAAAAACTTTAGCAAATTTATCTGAACTTGATAAACGTGAAATATCGGGCAAGTAAAAATTAATTTTCAAAAAAATATTTCTACAACAGTTACTTCAAAACGAAAGTCATTCTTACAACTGGCATATAAATTAGTAAGCTATACCATTGTATTTAAGACTTAATGATCATAAAACAATTCAAACAAGTGCACAGACCTTATTTCTTCTTCCGTAAAAAAGAGCGAAATCCAATCTCTTGGAAATTCTCCTAAATGTCTATGAGGAATCATTTTCGAATTCTTTTTCCCTTTTTATTGCAATTATCTAATTTTGATACCACTTGTATACGTCCTCCATCTGCATTTTTATTATGCTATCTGTAATTCAGTGTTACTTCAGGTTCTGAACTCAGGGCCGAAACATCAGCAACAACAGATATACACTGTCCAAATGGCATTATAACCTGGAAATATGTAATATTGAGGAAGTGCATACAGAATGTGCCAAAAACCACGAAACAAACTATAATCCCACTGTCTTCTTCTATAATAATTTGGGAGTCAGTTCTCTAGAGCACATTAGCTTCTGTACATACTCTTAGCTGATTTCTGCTGAGATTATTAAAATTTCGATTTTCGTCCCCCTCCCCCAAAATCCTCATCAGAAAGGAAATGATTCTCTGGAGAAAAAATAGAAACTTCTGCGTACAATAATAGTCTTATTCTTTCAAAATGCTAATGATCTCGTCGACATTTAGGCTACAAAGGGAAAATAAAACATGCAGGTCATTCGATCCCACTGTTCCAAATATGGAACATCAAGATTTATTACATAATTTCTACGTTAGGTTTTAGTCAAATGAGAGGACGATAGGTTCTTCATCAAAATACATGTTTTCTTCAATGTTTACGAATATTGATAAGCAAATACATCACACTGACTGTAATTACATACTTCCGGTTTCTTGTCACCAAATGGAGGTATTTTTAAGCTATTATTCTTCCTCGTCACTGAGATTTCACGAAATGTAAGCATGTAAACCAGACAACCAATCCTTCCTCTCAATAGTAAAGGGAACTAGCACGGAAACAAGAGCGAATAATGATGTTTCTGAGATAAAAGAAAAAATGTTCCAAAATGGAACAGTGGGATCAAATGGGTTAAGTTCTTGAGTTATATTGTTGATATTTCTATAACATTTTCAATAGTGGCAAATATTCAAAATACAAGTAAATAATTATTCATTCGAGCCTCATCCATCAATTTTTCTCTCAGGACTTTAACAATAATTGTTTGGATTTTTCCATTAAAGCAACTTGTCAAATATATTGAAATAATGTTTGCAACGTAATTATTAACTTTCAGATTCTTTTACTTTCTCTAATACTACTTACGTAGTATAGAGAATATTTGTTTTTGATACGATTGACAAAAGGTTTTTTTCCGAGACGCGAAACGTTGCGACACCTGGCCGATAAGCTCAAGTATCAATTACTGTTATGTATGTATCACTTAATGATACATTAAGGTCAGTAGTAGCTAAAGCTGTCAGACGAAAATAATTGCAAATTGTTGCAAAGTACTTTCTCTAACACACTGTTTGGTCAGAATTTACGTTTTGGAGGTATTTTATGCAAAAAATTGGTTTACGGCAAAACGTCTGTCCGTCTTCCTGTGCGTCCGTCTGTTAATTTGTCAGCCTGAGTGCCTGTAAACAACGATAACACACAATCCGTGGTAATCAGATTTTTTACCTAAAGTCATATTCTCCGATCGATCTGGCTGACGTCGCACTGACTTCAATTTGAGATAGATGTATTGATTTTTTGGGGGAGGGGTACTAGCACGACGCCTCAACATTTTCACAATTTCCTCAAAAACAGCTCCAATTTTTTGTTTAAACGTTTTTTTTCTCCAATAGAACAAAAACCCTTTATAAAGTGACATATGGCTCATTTTCGTTGAATTTTCTGAATTTTCGAAATTTGCAAAAGTTAGAAATAAAGCGAAGAAGTATGTGCTGTTATGACATCATTAGTTAAATTTGATACGACATAATTTTTTAATGTAAAAAGATGCGTAATTAGTACGTTTGAAAGATATTAAAAATGTTTACTATTAATGTAATTAAGCTCAAGAACACATCGCAACGATAGCCAATGAAAATAACATCAATTTATTTACCATATTCATTGCTTCTCAATAAAAAAAATAACCCAACAATTTCACGAGAAGTAAATCACATAGAATCACACACAAATCACTAAGAAGTAAAAAGATACTCAAGCTTCATTTCCAATTTATTTCGAAGTGAAAACGAGCAAGAGACCAGTGTTAGATGTTGACCAATAAACGTAAGAAGTTTGCGCACGTGTGAGCCAGCACTGGGAAACAGAGGGCGTGCCCGGTGATCACTAAACTTTCGGGTTGAGCCTCGCATTATTGGGAGGTTGGCGTGATCCCGTAGCCAACCAGCAAACAATAGGTGTGCAATTGAGTTAATTTGACTTTCTACCTAAACAGTCAACAAAACAACTGGTTTTAGCATAAACTTAGTGTGTTGGATTGTACTCGCCAAAAATATCTAATGTTAACTTGTTAACATTGGACATTTAAGTTGTAGTTACAACAAGTTAACATTGGATAATGTTAACTTGTAGTTGAAGATTTCGTATTGTTGGAGAAAAAATAATTTTGCCAACAGCATTAGTATTAACTATTTGCAGTCGTACGAACGTTCCGCACTTTGTAAAACACTGTTGGTTGTAAAAATAGCTTCCTACTGGAATCCAACTTCGAAATTTTTACCACCCAAAACTATGGAGTGGGAGCACTCTCAAATAGTCATAAACGTTCAAATGGTTTCATTTGAATGATTACAGCTTATATTCGTTCCACACATTCCGCCTCGTCCCGCCCCGTCCCGCCCCGTCCCGTTCTGCCCCCTCACACACCGCTCCTTCCCGTCCGTCTCCGCCCACCCCATTGTTCCCCGCCCCATCCCGCCCCGCCCCGCTCTGCCCGGCCCGCGCCATTCCATCCCCTCCCTGCCCTTTCGTTCCGCCCCGTCCCTCCCAGCCTCTCCCCGACCCACCCCGTCCCGTCCCGTCCTACCCTCCCGCCCCGCTCGCCCCACCCCGCCCAGCCCCGCTCCACCCTACCCCGTCCCACCACGCCCCTCCTCGTACCGTCCTCCCCGCTTCGTGCCACCCCATACCCTCCCGCCCGACCCATCCCCGCCCCTCCACCCTCAACTTCCCTCCCCGCCTCGCCCCAGCGCGCGGCGGTGGTCGGCTGCGCAAATTTCGCGCAGAGCCGCTTTCGCGGCCCCAACAACTCCACTCGCCCGCGCTGACGTCAGCGGCCGCTTTGGACGAGAGGCCCACACCGCCACGCCACGCTATGAGGTGTATGTGGATAGAAATCGAGAGGAAAACGACTTCCCCACGAGTTGTGATTAAGGGAAGAGTCAACAGGCGATCGCAAACGCTACTTTTTTTAAATTAAAACTTTATTTTCATTTCAGCAGTCCATACATTTCAACAATCAACTACCAACGAACTAATTTTTTCACTTATACAATTGACATTCATTGGAGAAGACACTCATTAGGAACTCTCCATTAGCACAGTTGATACACATAACATTCGTAGCATTTCCACATCTATAAGGCAAATATGAAGGCTTGAATTTTAAACAGTACTTTCAGACCCAACTGATTCCAAACATATCAGGCGACATAGGCAATGATTCTTAGACCTAAGTCTGACATCTTTGGATGATTTGAATGATGGATTTTCTCTATGTGTCACAGAGCTGTACGCTGAAGGTACAAACAAGCTTTAAGAATAATATATAAATGAGAAGTGTATTGTCAAAATCTAACACTTTATATACTGAAAATAAAATTAGTGATACTGAAAAAGCTCATACTTTCGCGCATATTTGTAACCGTTACAAACAATTATAAAAATACAACTTGTATCCTTATAATCCCTCAGTTTTCTCGTGAAAAACGTTCTTTAGAGAAAAATGCAGGAGATTCAAATTTATAAATTTTGAAAGCTCAGAAATTTTAATGAAAACTCTACATATTCCATAATTATAAGTCAGTTGGTTGGATTCTATCAAACGATACATAAAAAAATACAAACATATTTGAATAATGTTTAAAAAATAATCTATCAGTTTCATATGCAATAATATCGGTTTCATATGCGAAAAATACATACTGTTGTAACATGTTAAGTAATAAACATTAATGCACAAAATACCATAATCATTAAAATTAAACATGTGGCACCTCTAAATGTCTCTTGGAACTAATAGGAGCTGACATATTGGAATAATGAACGTTGTACTAGACACCGGCTGCTCCCGTTCTACTCCGGTCATCACTCTCTCCGATCGTTATTTTAACTGATCGCCTAGCAACGAAATTCAGAGTCCCTGAAGACCTTGAAGTCTCTCATGCTGTAAAATAACAAATATGTTTTTAGTTCACACATCAGAAAAAAATCACCTGGAATCGTTTATTTCCCATTATTTTTCCGGCCTCGATGAGCTTTATTATTTAAAATATCATTTGTAAAATTTGCAGTTTCAGTCAAACGTAAAAAAAAAAAGTTGGAAATGACACCCTACCAATTACGTCAGAGACTAGTGATTGTAAAAATGAAGGCAAATATTCTACTACTTTCTTATTTACTTCACGAAGCGACTGCTGAATATTTAAACTGTCCTCTCGGCTCCCGCGGCCTGCAGGCTGTTTGTAAAACTTCCACGTCGTATGTAGCGATGTGTATGCCTCCGCCAACCTGCACCACGTGGTCCGTAGCCGTAGAGAAACACCTCCATGTGTCGCCCTGGCGACAGTGGAGCGCGGCAAGCTCAAATATTAAAAGCGCGGAGGAGATCCAGAGTCGGAGAAGCCGTTTGCATGCTGCGCAGGAGCGCCCGTTTACTCCACCACGTGACTGGACACAGCGCATGCGTATTGTCGGCGCGAGCTCAGAGAGAAAGCCTGCGGACTTCGTGACGAGTTTATGCGGCTCGTGTTGAGGTATCCACACGAACACATCTGAGAGTAGTGACGAAAATTATTAAATATTCTGGAATCGTCACCTAGGAAAAAGTACGCAGAGTAGAGGCTGTATGATTCATGTAGTCCAATAACCCAGTTTGACTGTAATGATGCATAGCGTTCGAAATGGACTTTTGTCCTGGGCGCAGTATCTGAGGTCAAAAGGCAAGACATGTTCCAGTTACCACTTTTTGGGTGTACAGGCTCTGATGGAAGAAAGAAAATAAAATGTAAACCTTATAAAAATTTCACCACAACAGAAGAAGAAATGGACATACACACAGTAATATTTTCACAAGCAGGTATTCTTTTACGCTCGTAAAAGCCAACAATATGTTGATTTCTGTCGAAAAACGTGTGGGCAACTTTTATATACAACGCATCTTAAACTCAATATTATTCATAAAATAAAAGGTATAATGTTAAAACGTGAAATGTGTTTTTAAAAGGAAATTAAAAATATGTCGGCCTTGAACTTTCACAAAATATTGATATATCGGTTTTATATTTGCAGTCACAGTTTCATTTATCTGAATATTTGGAGAATGTTTGTTTATTAAGAGAAAGCATAAACGTGCGAAAAAATCTGATGAATGTGATGTCTTAAAATTATAATTTGATGTGAGTTTCAACTTCTTTTTCCTTATCTGTACAGTGACCTTACGTGCTCTTCCCATGTAAGTTGAAAATATACGAAGGTGGTGTCGATATTTAAAAGGGATCTATTCCGTAATAAAAGGAATAGCTCATTTTAGTTTTAGTCTAGAAAGCGAAGATTTTTAAAAACAGGAAAATGGAAGATTTATCTTCTTTCCTTCGTGCTATTGTTATTATAATTAATACGAGTATTTGTTTTTATGTGTAGTATTTGTTTCTATTTTTTGTTTAGTATATTAAATAATTCGAGCAATGTATTGCATTGTCGACCGAATTAATATTCAGATATTTTTACGACTTCAGGATTGATGCATTGCGAAACTGTGGAGTTTAAAGCAAATACATTAGTAAGAAAACCTTAATTCGTTTTAATAACATTTTAAAAAACATTTGAATAAAATGTTGTAAATAGAAGTAATTGTATAAACCAGTGTTAATATTTATATTCCTTTTGTATTGTAAATTATTATCTTATAAGCTATTTTGTTTGTCTTGTAGTGTAATTTCCCAGGTTCATTAGAAAAGAGTATGTATTATATGTAAAGCATGTCAAGAAAATAATGTAAAGCAACAACCAGCTGCTGATCTTATTGGGAAATAATTTTTCTAAATGTAATACACTCGCAAAGCTGATCAATTGTATTCCCAAAATGATGTGCAAATAAATTACGATGCAATGTGATAATATAGAATTTTTCGAGATTAGTGTACCAACAGCAATAATAAAATTTGAAACGTTTGGTAAGCTTCCTCACGTCTCATGCAATGAACTATGTTTGTTTAAATACAATAGTTCTGAAAATTATGCTCATTAACTTCTTAAATAATTAACTTTAAGACTCCAAAAGAAAGATTTATTTTATAGCGTTCTCCCAGCTCACAGTGAGTCGATCACCAAACTCTTGAATAGGTTAACATTGCCAGTGATCCTTATTTTGACATTAGGCCTTAAAACTGCTGCAGGGTTTGGAAAAACTCATAAGAGGAACAACTAACGAAAACGCTTATTGCCAACCGATGGAAAAAATTGAGTTTGATACGAAATTTTATAGTTTTTAAAACGTTCTACGCGTTCCTACTTTCAGATTTCTTCATAACGCCTTTTAACTGAGCGGGTTAAAATGCGCTTTGACGAAATATGAAAGCAGGTAAGTGTAGAACGTATTAAAAACTGCACGATTTCATATCAAACTCAATTTTCCCCACCAGAGGACCAAATGAGTTTTGATTATTTACTCTTCATACGAGATGGTGCGTAACATTCGCGAATCTTGGTGAAAGAGTTACGACATTCGCGAAAGATAAATATCGCAAACTTCATTTTCAGTGCATCAGCGCGGCATTGCTACAGTGTTCGTCTAAAAACACTCCGAATATAATTTGTGAGCAACGCCTTGAATAAATACATTATACGGAGGTTTTCATATTCGTGCGGCGATTCAGATGTGAAGCGTTGCGGCTAAGTTGAAAGAAATCGTAAACCAAAGTGCTTCATGACAACAAATGAAAAGTTTTCAGAATTTTATTTCTCGCATACTAGATACGCAATATAGAGAAATGTTTGTAATGCTGCAAAGAAAAACGTCGAAAAATTCGTATTGTAGCTGATACCAAAAATACACATATTCACCTAATGTGCAGTATTTTACTTCCAATAACAAGTTGTATAGTCTAAATGCACATTTTGTGGGTTCCTACTGAAAAATTCTGATTCCAACACCAAAAAATTGGTTCACGCCAAAAGATCTGTGTGTCTGTATGTCTGTCACTCTTTCTGTCTGTAAAGATGCTAGCGGACAAACCAGTAAATACAATTTTTCACCAAAATTGATATTTCCCAAGCGATCTGATGTCGCGGCTCTTGAAATTGAAAGCGATGTTTTATGATGAGAGGACTTTACATGATGCCTTAAGAACATTTTAAATTTTTTCTCAAAAATAGCTTCAAATCAAGCCTACAAGAGATCAATTAATATCTCACGATCTCTGTTTTCTATTTGAGAAATTTGATGGATTTAATATTTTTATGGCCATAAATTAATTAATAAGTATTGTACAATACACCTAATAATGATAGAACTAGTGCAAACAGAGTTCACCAGGTAGCTAAATGAGAATAATAAATCTATCGATCCTCATGAAAAAGCGTATGTATTGGAGATTAAGATATTGCTGAGAAACAGCTTCTTTCCAAGAGCGGTGGCAAAACGAACGGCCAACCTTCTGTTAAGACACGGCGCGCTGAATTCCGAGAACAGCCTTCTATCCTGAAAACTGCTGCATGTCTAAGAAGCTCAGCAGGGCGAGAACTGCACCCGAATTCCAACAGAAGCCGCTTTTTCGACGAAAGTGCTTTTCTTACACTTTACCTCCGGTTTCTGAGTATGGCTCGTTCCATAAATTCAACAACCACTGCATTACAAATTTATTATCTTTCTTCCTAGCACGAAGCCATTCAACAAGACTGAAAGATTCAGGATCACTGTTTCTAACAGATTGGTTACAGTGACATTTCAACTTTACCGATCACAACCAGCTAAAAAATTCCCATACAACTGGATATCATTACTTTAAAATAAGAAATGTTAATATAAATGCACTATATTAATTTAAATTTCTTCAACATAAAGAGATACAGAATTAGTTTTCGTGTGCTTTCGAGTACTTTTTGCAGAAATATTTCTACGCACTACTGAAACGAACAGTTGCAGAGAATTTTGGATTAATGTAACACGGTTTTTATTATCAGATTCGTCTTCATTTGTATTTAAAATGTACATGTGTATCTGTGATACTTTGTCAGATTATTGATTTTAAGCCAAGAAGAAAAAAATGAGATTAAATCTAGGGCGATGATCTAATTCATTTCTGTCACGTGGTAGTAAATGCTTTGGAGAAATTATTCATTAAGCGACGGCGTATCTCACGATAGTATATTACACGTTCTAAAGGTCAGTGAGCAAGACGTTGACGTCGAAAATAACGCTGCCAAATATAGCGAAGTCTGGTTGAGCTCATGAATGTTAACATTTCGACAAAAATACGCGCTTATCTATATCAAGAGACGATCGAAGTTCAAGGGTGCTCCGCATTATAAAACAAGGACGAATCCCACACGTATTTCACGTCAATAACGAGAATGAAGATTTAAATATTTTTACCTTATATGTGTAACCGAAATAGAGCCGTTGATATTTGTATCACATTCAAAACGTTTTCTATATCATCCTATTTTGGGATTTATAACTCCATCTAGATATTTTTTTTAGAGAAAATGCTTTCAAATATACAATGAAAATAACAAAATATGTGAAAAAATACACCCCTAAACGTTTTCTTAAAATGTACCACGGTTAATACTGAACAGATAATAGATTTTAAAGATATTTTTCTTCTTATAGAGCCTGGTCCGCGCGTTTGTCAGACATCCATGTATTTGTAGTACTTGTAGCAGAGTCATTCTCGGATATTAGGGGTAGTCCATTTGGAAATTGGAAGTCATATCATATCTCCGTCCGATGGATGGTAGTGAGGAGAGGAGTGGAAGTAAGAATTGCCGCTGCTTGTTACCCTTCATTGAATACATTCACCCACAATCAAGATAATCTCCCATGAGAACAACTGACGCCGAGAATTCTCAAACAAAATCCGGCACTGTCCCACCTTTTTGACTGGTCCAACTCCAGTTGTCGATTAGCAAATACGTATGCTGACGCAGCCGGAATGTTAACGACACCATGCTCATGAAACTGATTAAAAATTATAAAAAGCCATTTCAGAAGTTATGTTACTAAAATATACATTTTAAAAACATGACGGATAATGTTCATGAAAAGTCATCTGAATCCAAAGAATAATTTTAAAGATTGCTTTATTTGTTCACAACAAACTAAGTAGCGATATCAAGGTATTTGTTCCTTTAATTATTGTATCGATGGCCTGTGCAGTAGTGAGTTACTGCACGAAAAAACACATGTTTTGGCATGAATTTAAACATTATTAATGAAAGCTTGCACTAACTTTAAAATTTATGTAAAATCTACAGTACGCAAGCCATATTATTGCCAATTAGACAAATTACAAAACCTTGAAATATGATAATGTTCTAACGTGTAACATTGAGGGGTTTATTGTAAGAACTAAACAAGTCCAAAATTCTGTATATTGATACATTTTACTAAGTTATTATCTAGAAGATACAAGAGACATTTCACCATTAGATAGTGCCAAAAGGCGCTATCTGCTAAGACATTTCCTTTTGGTAAGTGCCAAACACATTGAAAGGTAAAATGTAAGGTAAAATCATTAATTCATTACTATGCACGTCTGCGCTATAAAGTTTTTGGTTCCTCTTGAAAAGTATCGAATTTGGAAGAGTATGGTGGTTCTGAGAAAGCCTTTTTAATTAAAGACAAGTATATTCCAGAAAATTTCACTGAAGATATGAACCTGAAGAAATACTGCAAATAATATACAAAACGTACTGAGGTAATAATGAGGACTAGTTTGATAAGTGTAAGCAAAGATAATGAAAATGACAGATGTGTCTACCTAAAGCAGAAATTTAAGAAGAGAATTTTCTTAAGCACCCCTCCTCCTACTCTAACAACGAACACTGTAAGTGCCCTACACCTCAAGCTTCTCCATTCCGAATAACTTACTTGTTGGACGACCTTCCTGCGGACGAGGAAACCGGGCACGTATAAGCAGCCGCTGTGAGAGAACAGGTCGCGGAACGTTACGGAACATAGAAATCAACATCCTTTGTGTGCATTCACTGGAGGAGGCGTATTCACGTTCTCTCGCTTCATTCAGAAGCGTTGCGCACAGGGGTGTGAAGTTACACAACGCGTTAATTTCTCCTCTTGTACAGGGTACACAAAAGCACTTTGAGGGGAGGGTCAAGGAGCGGGTTCTGTATTTTCACCGCTTGTATAAATTATAATGTTAATTACTAATTACCTGTGGCAATAGTCGAGTGCATCTTCATATTATTTGCGAGTTTTGTGATTAATGAGAACCAATAGTTCATTTCATAATTGCTTAGGAAAGCCTTCAGTAATATTTCTCTGTACCTGGTTGCCAACGTCCCTTGGAAAGAATATGAAACAACAATGCAATAAGTGTAAGTAGTCACGACTACCAGGTATTGCAACTGTATAAATGTATTGATTTAAATTGGGGCATAATTGTCAGGACGTCTTTCATATCGAATCCAAAACTCATCGGTATGAATATTGGTTTTGTGGTGAAATGTCGTTGGCATTTAAAATTAAAAGATCACAGGTGTTATCATTGCCAACAATGCTATTTATTTCAAGAACAGCTTTCGATGGCTTAGCCATCACGATCAGTTTCTGCTGTCTGGAGACCACAAAACGACTAGTCAATGGATAAAGCGAATCATTATAGAGAGTAATTAATCAAACCATCAAACACAATTCTCAAAATTAACAAAGGTGAAAAAGGAGAAAAATGTTCCTTCTTGGAATACGACCGCATGTGAAACAACAGACATCATGCAGAGGTGAAGTTGGTCTACCGGATGTCCATTGGTAGCACAAACTTAGAACAGCAAAGGAAACACGAGAGATTAAATCTTACTCAAGTGCATGAAGTATTTGAAGAGTATTCACTCCATCACACCTAAATTCCAAGGATTCAAAAACAGCACAACTGCTGAGTACGTGGGCTGCAGGGATGTATAAGTAGACTGCTGTAAAATAGGAAGGCAAGGCGTAACGGCTGAGTAAGAATAGATCCAACGTACAACCTCTCCATCACGCACTTCGGCCACGAACTCTATAAACTAACTGTTAGGGCCTCTGGTTATTCACCTTTCAAGGTCAAACTCAAATCTGACGATCTACTTGGATCTATGTCTTGTGTTTCTTGTGTCTTCTCTATGTCTCTTGTGTTTCTTTTGTTGTTGTTGTTGTTTTTGTTTTTGTTTTTGTTGTTGTTGTTGTTGTTGTTGTTGTTGTTGTTAAGAATTGAGCAGAACGTTAAAGATAATCAATCAGACAAAATAATTCATATGTACGAAAAAACGTGGTACTTTCACTTCTTTAAAATTGTGTTTAAGGCATCCCTCGGTATGGAAATACAAAACATTCAATGTTGCTAATATATCTGTGTTCTTTGAAGGTTCAAGAATCTTGAAATTTTATGAAGAAGCATTGTTACGTACGAATATTCAAATTTTTGTAGAAGTTGTGTGTAACTCGTGAAAAAGCACTGTTGGGGAAGAATCAATATGGATCGTCGGTTACCACGGACGGGAGGTTGTTGAGAAGAGGACTCGGTTGAGTTCGCTAGAGAGTGGACACCTAAGTGCAGGCTTCTTGATTGTGCGTGTGATTTGTACATTCATATTACCTAGATAAAATCTAAATCGCGACTTCGGGGAAGACAAGGTAAAACCCTAACAGTAGTGAATCCTTGGGGAAGGACGTTCCCAAGTGGACACAGAAAAGGTTGAACTGGCGATTGATCCCTAATGTATAAACTCATGAAAAATATTTATGTTTTGTGTTTATAACTTCAAGTGTCTATTATTTAAACTGCCTCAAGAGACAGGCCAAGCGACAGCTACATTTGGTGAGGGGTAGGCCTACTACAGCTGCAGGGGATTTAGTTATTGCAACTAGTCGCGAGCACTTTCCGTGCACACGCTGTTGTGGGAGCGAAATGTTCAGAAGATTCGTAACATGCATTCTCTCCCACAGGAAGGAGAGTAGAAAAGCAATGGAGACTGCAACGAAAGCACAAGATAGATGCGGGAATCGTGTAGTCAAAAATTAATTTACCTTGGTACTTATGTAATGACAATTAACTAGAGAATGTTTACAGTGATTATTAGTTGGATATTAGGCCTAATTGAATGGATGTCTTTACCTCAAAACCGCCGAAAGTAATGATTGTATACATGAAAACCCAGGAAACAGAATTGCCAGAACTTTGAAATAAGGGGTAATGAAATAAGCGATAAAGGAAGAATCATCGATAGTATTATATGATATAAAAAACATTTCGGTGAACGGACGAACACAACAACAGGAAGCATATCCCCACTAGGTCAATCAACCACTCAGGCAAACAACCAGTGGATCCAGACTCGCATTCATCCGCCCCGTGGTTGCACGTGGAGGAGCAGGGCGGGGCGGCGGGGCGGCGGGGAGCGGGGCGGCGAGCGGTGGTGGAAGCGGGACGCGGGCGCAGGTCAGGTCACGGCAGAGCCGCCGCGAATGCTGAAGGCGAGCCAGCACCAGCGCCAACGCGGTCCGGCAATCGATACTGGGCTGTGGCGAGCGGCGGGACGCGGGGCGGCGGGCGCGGAGGGTGGCGAGCGGGGCGAGGGCGGGGCGGGGAGGTGCGGGGCGGGGCGGGCGCGGGCGCGGCCGCCCCGGGCGGTCGAGGTCGCCGGGTCACGGGAGCACGCGTGATGCACGCCCGCCCGCCCTTTCCCGAACCTCTCCCTGGGCGAAAGCCGCGCCGCGCCGCGCCGCGGTCCGCCGAGATCCGCAGCGTGGGAAGGGCGGGAGGCCGGGACGTGCCACTGGCGCGGCGGCGCCCTCGCCCGCGCTTTGCGTTTTGAGTTTTGATTACTTATTCGTTAACTGATTAATCGACCAGTGTTGGGATTTGATTATTTATTCTTTAACTGATTAATCGACCAGTGTTGGGATTTGATTATTTATTCTTTAACTGATTAATCGACCAGTGTTGGGATTTGATTATTTATTCGTTAACTGATTAATCGACCAGTGTTGGGATTTGATTACTTATTCTTTAACTGATTAATCGACCAGTGTTGGGATTTGATTATTTATTCGTTAACTGATTAATCGACCAGTGTTGGGATTTGATTATTTATTCGTTAACTGATTAATCGACCAGTGTTGGGATTTGATTATTTATTCGTTAACTGATTAATCGACCAGTGTTGGGATTTGATTATTTATTCGTTAACTGATTAATCGACCAGTGTTTCCGGGCGCGTCAGTTGCTGAAGTCATTTGTCCCACAAGTGTAGTACATGCTTTTTTCCCTCGGGATGTCACGTTGATCTTCACCCTCTGGATAGTGAGATCCGGCGTGGACATATACATTGGCTAGCGGTGTTTTCCCCAACCAGGTACCTCCCACCAACTGGCATCGCCCCATCCAGGTCGAGCTCTAAGCTTCCGACTGGTTTCCCGGCGTGTGTGGCAGTGTAGTGCATGTACGACTGTGTGTATGTAAATGGCAGGGATAACACAAGAAAGGTAAAGGAAAGATAGCGCGCGGTCCATGGCTCGTTTGTTACTGATCCGGCATTCCCCTGGTGTTGATCGGAGAATCCACGGAAAACTAGTGATGAGAGCAACCGACAGATAGAACTCACGTCCAGGTAACGTCTGAAGTCTACCTAGCTGTCTAGCAAGGCCCACCACCGTCTGGACTCAAACCCTAGGATCCTAGAGTCAGAGGCACTGCAGTGACAGCAGTTGCTGCCCTCAGCCTCATAAGCTGGTTTAATTATGAAGCAATTCGCGTCAAATGCTCCAGCCATTATTCTCCTACGTTGTATCACGAGAGGTGATGGTGTTTCTCTGCCGCTGGAACGAGAGATCCGAAGCTGATTTACACGCAGATTTGCACGGTTTGCCCTCTCCTGGTATCTCCGTTAGTGGGTCACTGACCGAGATCCAACTGACTCATTTCCGGACACGTGTGGTAATGTGTTGGATATTAGTTTAAGTGTAAGTTTAAGGAGAGAGGGAAAGACAAAGATGCGGAAAAAATATCGAGCGCGATCCGTGGCTCATTCGTTAAGGAACAGTCCCTCATTTGACAGTTAATGTCCAAAGAAACTACTGAAAATCACCGTTCAGTACATCCGGTCCCTAAAACTAGAATTCTCCAGACAGCATTTGAATTTGACCTAGCTATTCAGTATCGAAACTACACTCTGCCGGGAATCGAATCGTAGAACATCCCAGTCGGAGATATCAGGAGAAATCGCTCAGAGCATCGATTGATGTCACTGCAGTGCCTCCGATCGGGAGGTCCTATATTCGACGAGGGCAGAATTTTCGACACTAGCCTGTCAGCTAGGTCGGATTCAGTCGCTGTCTCGAGGATAATTCGGATGGCCGTTCTGATCGGTAGTTTTCTGTGGTTTCTCCGATCAACAGGTGAATGCCGGAGCAGTAACCTAACAAACGGACCACGCACCGCGCGCGATCTTTCTTTCCTCTTCCTTGTCCTATCCTGTCCTCTTATACACACACACTTACACTAACATGCACTACACTACCACACTTGCCGGGAGACTGGTCGAGGGCTTAGAGCTTGTCCCCACTGGGGCGGTGCCCTGCTGGTAGGAGATAACTGGTTGGGGAAAACCTCGTTAGAGGACGGTATATCAGCGCCGGATCTCGTCATCAAGTGAGGGAGGATCACCGCTACATCCCTATGAAATGTAATAAGTGAAGTGCGTGGTTATGTACTGCACTTATGGGACTAATGACCTCAGTAGTTAGCGCGCGTCTGGAATCACTAACAATCAATCGATCTTTCGTACAGCATTTGAATTCGACTTAGCCATGTAGCTGGTGTCAAAAATCCACACTGCCGGGGATCGAACCCTGGGACTTCCCGGTCGGAGACGCTGCAGAGGCAACAGTGGTTGCCCTGAGCCCTCTCAGCCGGTGGCTGCGTGGGCGCCCGCGGGGGCGGCGCCGGGAGTCGAGCCCAGGGCCCTCGGCCCTGCGGGCTGCGCTCCGCTCCAGCGGCCGATGGTCGATACCGACTCGGGACCACAAGTCTGCCCCGCCGGCCCAGCTTTCGCTCGCGGCGCCATGTTGGGGGAGGGGGAGTGAGCACTCACTCACGCAAGGCCCGAGAAAATGCGATCTCTTCTCAATGCTTTTCCGAGAGGATCTGGAGTTCTCGAGTCTCAAGAAGGATTTACAACACTGGCTAGTTACTAATCTTTCGATGAAGTTTTTACTTTTTCTTAAATTTACGACTGAAGTTTAACAATAACAAACTAACAACAGACAATGTTTCCTCTTCAAATAATAAGCTACTAAAGTAATATTAAATGTCCATTACCTACAAAGATTATACATTTATTCTACTAGTAAGAAAATAAACGTGTGTTCCTCAGTGACAATTGTACACATTTCCATTAATTCGCTAATCGTTTCATTCAATTGCAATGCACTCGCCTAATGCATCGTTTCCAGTACCCAACACAAGATCTGTGGTGTAAAAGGTCTGTGGTAAGTGTTTGACAATCTCTTTTTCTCACGATTCCTGAGAAACGTTTGTTCGAACATTGGGAACAATCACTTCAGTTGTCCAAAAGTGCTTGAGGAACACTGACACTCATACATCAATTTTTGTGTAATGGAATAATTATTATTGTATTTTATATTAACATTCTATTTCTACGCATGTTAATTAACATATGATTCTAAGAAAGAAATGTATTTTAATTTCTGAATCGTTTCAAATCTTTCAACATATTGTGGCGTCATACGGGTGTAATCAAAACAGACGAGAGTGGGTTGTAATAACAGTGAGTTTATTTGTAAACTAGACCGTAGTCACAAATTTCACTGCTTACAATTAATTAACTAAATAGATCCCACTACTAGGAGAGATCTTAATCGAACGGCTACCACACCGCTCTACATCTGAGTCCTAATGCATGTCTCGCTCGTCAAGACAATGATTTGCCGACCCCTTGCCCACGTGCGCCACTCGCACAAACTTACGCACAACTGCACGCCGACGCTGCTGAGAAACAAGGAGGCGTTGCTTGCGTGCCGTTATATAGGCCTTTCGCCGCCCCATTGCCTCCATGCCGTATCCGCGCCAGGCAGAAATTCCCAATGCGTCATCCTCCGCGCCCTTTATTCAACTTCCTGCTCTGCGCAGGTACTCACCGTTTGAGCGCGCCACGACGCTACAATATTAATATATCGTAAACTTCAGCTACTTTGGTTTTTCTTTCAAAATAAAAAAGCTCCTACGTTTCTAAAAACGCTTTTCACGTTTCTGATTCGTAATGGTGCCATTACAGCATCGTCATTTATGTTAGTAAAGAACCAATTCCCGACGAGAGAAAGTAAAGTTTGATGTTTTATTCTGAGTATGAAACTTAAATGTAGGTGTCCGACTAATCCGACTTGTGATGTTAGTAAGCACACATTTAAAACTACTATTTGTTACTTTTAACTTCAATGTAAGGACGATATTAATCGTTTGGTTCTTACTCAAAATGTAATTCAATTCTTCAGTGCTCATAAATCCTAAAGTACATTGTCATTTCGCCAAAAAAATTTACTCCGCAAAGTCAGAGAAAACAAATTATGGAAAGCAAAGCAAACAAAAAAATCTGGGCCAGTCGTCTGAAGAATAAACTTATTTCATCTGGCCAAAGGGATATGGTGACTCCAAGTGTTGCGGATGAGGAACATGGTAAAATAATTGAGGAAAATAATAACCTTGCTCAAAATATCTTGAGCAAGTATTTAGACCTAAAAAGTTTAGAAAAGGAAAGAACGTACAAATTGGAAACTGAAAGCTATCAGGTTGTTAACTGAAATGGTCACAAGTTTTCAAGGTGTGTAGTACTTGTAGAAGAATGATCAAATATTCACTCCTTGCAACGTTTCAAAAAGTTTGGAAAGGGTTCGAAGGAAAGAGACATCGGGTTTTATAAGGGACCATAATACGAAAAAAATTGAGCTCTCGAAACATGTTAAAAGAGAGATTTTACTTGTCAACACAATTTAAGATATATGCTTTTCGATAAAACGTTCAAAATATAAAATCCTTGGTTTACAATATACCAAAGTAGTTTTAAATATATGTTTTCCTTTCAGGCTTCACTTTTTTTATGAACCAATCTGATTCTTTCATTCAGAATTTAGATTCAACACTTTCATATGTAGAGAATCGAAGTGGGCCAAAGTAACCCAAACTCAGGGTAACATTGGAACACAATACAATCTCTTACAAATACTTTTGTATTTGGTAAATTTCAAATATAAGACGTTGTATCTTCTAGATGCAGAGAATACAGATTGAGTATGGTTGTATACAATAGTTTCCAGAATTTTAAATTAGCAATAATAATGGTAATTGTTTGGAAAGGTACCCGCTTGAAAAGTACAATCAATTTTCAGAAAAAAGATAATCACATCTCTAAGATGACGTTAAATGTTATTGTAACTTATTTGTCACCTATATATAAAATAATAATATTTAGTTGTAGAATGTTTCTTAGGACTTATGAATGCAAACTTTAAGAGTATTTTCTCAGGCAATAAAACTTAGTTCAAAATGCGATATAAAATTATCACTAACGTATAAATAAATTAAATCTTTTTAGTTGATCTCCATTACATTACATTCGTTATCAAAAATGATTTGAAACTCGTGTTGAGACGTACAATATCTATAGCATTTTGTATTACCTTCACCTAACAAAAAGTCTCCTACACCATGGCCCCCGAATATTTTATAGTTACGTCATGACCTACCTATATTAGTGTCAAGAAGTAAACTTTGTCAAAGAGCTGAAAAATACTTAGTGGCTACAGTGCAATATTAAAGATAAACATGAATCACAAAAACGAAGTGTCAAATTTTACCCAAAACTTCTCTGAACATTACGGCGCAGGAGTAATGTAAAAGGTATGTTAAGAATTGTTTCAATTAACGTTTATTGTTATCACTGTGTTAAGTGCTAATAACCTAACTTTTAGTTAAAGAAAATTTGTTTCATGAAATAATATATCCCTCGGAATAATCGTAGGGTGTAATTGCTTCATAAATAATTGATTCATTAATAATTTGTTTCTAAAAAATCAAAATTATTTATTGTCAAATAATCTTAATTGATGAACTAGAATTAGAAATATGTTACGATTTTTAAGCATGGGATAACGTCTTCAATATATTAGAAGATATCAAGATAAAGCTTATTCACCTAGTTACAGACGTGAAGCAAAACAGGGAAGTTCTCCTACAGAAATTGCAACTGGATGGTCGTGTGAGTACTCGTCGAAGTGCATGTCTCGATGGATTTGAATATTGAAAATGTCGCAGGGGAAGATGCACTGATTAATTAGGATAATGCTGCGGTCTTTGGCATGGAATAATCATATCAGAGCGAAATAACTATTCATTTCGATTCTAGCACAGCTCTAAGTACAACAAGTCACACAGAGTACCACCCAACACTTTCTCAGTTCTTGCAAACGAAGTGTCATATATTTCTTACTTCATATCCTGAATATTTTGTTGTTTATTTTTTGGTAGATGTATGTAATGGTCTAGGGAAACTTCACAGAAACTGTAATGGTCAGAAAACATCCAGATCGAATTTAATAGTGGGAGAAATATACATTCTAATAAACTAAAAATCTAAACTAAACTCCCTCAGGGGTCAACGTCAAGCGATATCTCTCTCTCCGCCTGACATTACTTCCACTCTCAGGAAATAGGGCATAGGGAGGGGTGATCTAGGGCCTTGGGAGGGGGCGTTCCCCACTCCCTCACCTATTTCCCCTCTCCCTAGTTCTCCAAGCCGGGACCCTACCTATCGTTAGCTCCCTGAAGTAGCCGCGGCCCTTCCCAACTAGTTCTTGGTTACAACTAAATAGGTCTGTGATCCGCGTATCTACAGAGGAACGATGGTTAATGAAAGAGCAGGCTAGGGGATGATTGATGGAGGGATCTGGTGGAATGCAACATGCAACATGCATGTTGGCATGGACAGCGTGAGAACCCAGAGAATACCTGCCGCGAACCCACCTTGTCCACCACAAATTCCACTTAGAACCACCTGAGGCCCAATCCGGCCACCAGCGGTAGAAGGCGAGCAGTCTGACCACTACGCCGAGGGCCTCAAATATTTTTTCATGTGTATACATTCAAATATGTTCTGATGACTTGTTGTCGATAAATGTAATATGATATCATACGAAAAATTTCTGATCACACTATACCAAATCAAGTTATTGTATTTACATAAAACTGTGAAAATAAAATAAACCAAACACGTCAGTTTTATTACATCAGGGGAAAAGCTAATGAAGAATAAGGAGGCTTGAAGAGAAACGTTACGCTTGGCTATAAGTCACTTGATATGAATACAATTATTTGCCTAAAGTTATCAAAACATTGTAATAAAATGCTATATTTGAAGAAAATAGAAATATTTCTACGTTAATAAAAGAGAAAACATCGAATATGAACAACATATATTTGGGTATTTCCTTTATGATGATGTAGCATGATTTTAAAACACTTGAGTCAACTGTCGTTATAAACAAAAACTGGCAAAATAAGCAAATAAATCTGGAAAACAAAATTCAATTAACTTAAAAATAATTTTAGAAACCTTCTGAAGAATTAGTATTGAGTTTTAGTTGTTTTTGTTTCGGTCCTTTTGGAAATCAATTAGCTTTATTACATTTCGAAGATAAATAAAAGTTAAGAAACTAAAGATCTTATCCTCCGAATAAAAGACTTCAACGAAACGACTTTAGGGACTGTTGACTTTCCGAATGATAGAAGTACTGTCACGACTAATTTTTGAGAGTTGATTAACTTAGCAAAATACTTAACAAAATTAAACAATTGCTTATGCTATCAGGTGGTGCTATCATTCTGATGGAAAATCTGTTTCGAATATTTTCGAGTTACAGGGGCTTCATTCTAAAACTTAAATTACAGAGGTAAGAAGTTTCTCCAACAGAAACACTCAACTCTCCAATCAATTCTAATTGATCCTGCAGGTCAATGCCGAAGCAATACCTTATCAAACGGATCATGAACATCTCGTAATCATCTCTTCCTGATCTTTTCGTCTCTCCGCTCCCCACACATACACACACAAACACCCCACACGCGCGAACGCGCGTACGCACTCGCGCGCACATACACGTACGCGCACACATACACGCACACACATGCACGCGGACACATACACACACACACACACACCCTCATTCACTTGTCTGCCCCACACTATCACACATGTCAGGAGACCAGTCGGGAGTTTACAGCTTGATTCTGGGTGGGGGTGCTCCATGGAGGGACAGATACCTAGATGTGGAAAAACCTCCCCAACAGGCTTGCAGGTCTGTCGTTCCAGTGGAGGATAATGCCACCTCCCGGGAAATAACGTGCAGTGCACATACGGAACTAATGACCTGAGTAACTGTCGCAACGGAATCAATAACACAAGCACACGAAATGAAAAGTTGTCAGACCTCAAGACTCGACACATGTTTCTCCATGTATTTAGACGCGATTAAGCCGAATATGAAGCCACAACTGCGTCATCAGTGATTATTTCCTTTAAAATGTTTTATAAAAGAGCATTAAAAATAACATATCGACGGTCATCCAGGAAGGAACCTGTAATAAATATTTGGCAATTCTGTTGTTAACATTTCCCGTATACATACGTATACTACTTTCCCGTATACATACGTATATACGGAGTAATATACGTAGCATAGGGAAAGTTATGAAACGCTGAGCGAAAAAAACGGCGAAAAGTTCATTGTCGGGCCATGATAACGAAAAGTGGAAAAATCCAGTTGATAAACTAAGAAAAAATCCTCTAACACGTGATGTAACCAGAATCCCTGATATCTGCGTCCTTCATGCCGGAAAAACAATTGAAAGCAAAACGTCCGTATGTCCATCCGTCAGTGTGTCTGTCCGTCCGTCAGTCTGTGAACAACACTAGCGACTAAACCATAAGTATGATTTCTTTCAAAATGAACATTTTCCAATCGATCTGGTTCCACTCGAGGCGCTGAGATTTTGAAAAACTTTCTTCAAAATTTGGTGCTACTTTACATGAAGCTCCTGAATATTTGGAAAATTTTCTCAAAAATGGCTCGAAAGTTTTTCCGTAAATTTCTAGCCAGAATAGAGTAAAAAACACTTATTAAGGTGGCACAGATAAGAATTTGACGGTTAAATATGAATTTTCGAAAATTGCAAAAGTTTGAATTGTTATTGGTCTTTTCCTTCAAATACAATTATAGAGATTTTTCCTCCAAATAAAATTTGTTCTTCATAGTGAATTCTTTCATTGAGGTCATTGTTTTGAAAATTTTATTCGTTTTCGCGCAATATTGCATGCAAGATGTGCAATTTTTAAAAAATTACAAAAACAAAATTCTCTCAAAAATGACTCCAAATTCTTTCTTTAAACTTTTGGTAAGGATAGTGCCGAATGTACTCTATGAGAGGCATAAACGCTATATTGCTCTATTCTTTTGTTTTTTCAAAAATTCCAAAAATGTAATTTTGTTGACTAGTCTCTCACGTCGTTAAATTAGCGGCGATTTGTTGACATTATTATATTAATTAGTACATGTGCTTTAAATAATGTCAAATAAAATTTCTCGAATATTAAATAGTTTTCTGTGAAAACTAACGCAAAATTCCGCATTTTCAGAAACGCTCAAACGCCATTTTCTAAAAAATAGCTCCAAATGATTTCTTCAAACTTTTAAAATAGGTTCAATTTAGGGTATGTTTTGGTTTTTGCAAAAATTACACAAAGTTTTTGCAAGATCTCCCATACCGTTAATATGCACATTACCAGCTATTTGTAATCCCTGTTGTATTTGTGAGTGTGTTTTAAATGACTTCCACTGAAGTTTTTCGAAAACTCAAAAATGTTCGGTGGAAAAACGCTTCAAATTTCGCAATTTCAGTAGCGCTTAAACGCCATTTTTTTTAAAACGGCTCCAAATTTTTCAAAGAAAATTTTGGACCATTTAGGACGAGACTTTTACTGTTTTTTAAATATTCTTAAAGTAATATTTCCGTTCTATTATTAAGAAATCGAAATAATAAGAAAATGTCAAAAAATGTACTTTAGGCGGTGATAGATGGCAGCTGACAAGAATGGGTGTCAAGTCCTAATAGCTAGCCGAGGGCAAAGGAAATAGAAAACTAAAACGGGAAAGTTTGTACCATTGTGTAGCACCACTGGTTTTTAAATGTACAATGGGATTTTTTGAATTTACATATTTACACATTTATTTTATTAATATCATATTAAATACTCAAATTCAAGAAATTAGAAATCGAGAGAATTAGGTTCTCTCATCTCCGTGCATGCAATAGCGCTAGTCTTGAGAGATTATACGGGATGAATTACAAGAGAAAGGTGGAGGGGTCGGCCAAAAACATTAGGGTTGGAAACATGTTGGTGAGAGAAACATCCCGCACGTTCCATGGCCTGTGTTTAAGATGCTGTTTTCCCATCAGCCTGGGACAGGGAGAAAAACACAGACAATACTGAACAGTATTTCAATAATTCTCATCTAGATAAATGCAGTCCTCGACCCTGCTACACAACGGGATTCGAATATCTATCATCGGCAAGACACAACGCTTCGACCTCTGGGTCTAAAAATGTTTCAGTTGGAACATGCAACCAAAAATAAAAGATATAAATGTTCAATTTTTTACCAAGATCATTAAGTAATAAATAGATAAACGAGATACTTTGCAGCCACATAGGTGCTACAGTTCTCCAACGACTTCATGTCAATGTCGTAATTACATAGAATAAATATGACTCAAAATCAACGCAACTGCATGATTTATACGCTAGATCAATGTCAAAAGCCACTCCTATTACCTACGCCGCCCAGAAAGAATGTTGCCGGCCCTGAATTCACTATTTCTCAATACGACTCACAGCAGGACAGTGTTCCAAGTTTCGCTGTTCACCCTTGCGACCGCCCGCCCTCGCACCCGCCCGCCCTTGCACCCGCCCGCTCTCGCACACACGTGCCTTCGCTCCCGCCCGCCCTCGCGCCCGCCCTCGCGCCCGCCCTCGCGCCCGCCCTCGCGCCCGCCCTCGCGCCCGCCCTCGCGACTGTTTTCGCGCCCGCCGCCATCGCGCCCGCCCCTGCCCCGTGCCGCTCCGTCGCCGCCGCGGCCTCGGGTCCCTGCCCCGCCACCGCCCGCGCCCGGACATCGGCGGCGACAGGTGTCCGGCCGCGACACTACGCTGATCGATACGACTCAACAGGTGCCGCGCTTCGCCCCCCCCCGCCCGCCCGCCCCTCCCTTCTCCTCTCCTCTCCCCTCCCTCCCATTCCCCGCCACGCCGCATCGCACTCCACCGTGCACAGCCCCGGCTCACCCCACCCAATCCCCCTCGCAGCTCCCACGTCCTGCTGCCGGCCGCGCCGCCCTCCCCTCCCCTTTCATCCCCTCCCCTCCCCTCCTTAATTAGAGCAGGGTGCCGCGCGCACGCCCGCCTAATCCTCCGCGCCCCTCGCCCGCGCCTCGGTCTCTTTTGTCGCCGCGGAACTTCCCTGGCACGCTCCGGAATTCGCCCCGGTGTCGTGGCAACCCTGCCGCACACGCGCCTTCTAACGACGCCATACCGCGCGCGGCGATGGGGAACGGGCGAAACCAAGATGGCGCCGGAAAATGTGTCTATCCGCCCGGAACAGCCGTAGTTACGAATTAAAAGTTCGCGAAAGGAAAGCGGTGTACGGCCCTCGCCAAGTTTTGCGCTTTAAGCGGGGCGGGAGCCGGGCTTAAAAATGCATGTCGTTATTGTGTGGAGCTGTTTGTAAATAGTGAGAAGCACACCCGAAGCCACTCCCAAAATTCGTTCTCTCGACCGAGAACAAACGCTAATAAATTACGAGAATCCAAGAAACAAAGGAAGGGAAAGTGTACTTGCAACTTAAGAGAGGAAAATTGTCTCATTCGTAAGTGTCGCAAGAAACTAAAATAAAGCTTTAAGACACGTTTATGATTATTACCCTTTGCGATTTCAGAGTTTTACTCTGTTTATATAAGCACTGTTTTCGTGACCGTTTATTTGTATAGACCTAAAATTAATTATAGTGAAGTCTTCTGGAATAAAGGATTTCGCGTGACTAAAAAGCTCGTGAATCTCAAGTGCAATTCGCAGCGAATGAGCGATTGCAGCAGTTAGTTTGATAGTACAATATATTATTAGCATAGTTCAATGTTGCTGGTAAAGAACCTTTTTCCGCTGCATGTCCTGCTGCGTGATCTTAAAGTCATGAATGGCAAAGAAAATAAGGGTGAGAGAATAAGAGAGAAAACTTTGTCTCGCGATACTTTTGTTACAACAACTCGGAAGTAGTATTCAAAGGATCTTACTGAAACAAACATTAGATATTATCAAACCTTATTTATTTGAAAAATTTATTTTATTTAAGGAAAAAAAAGTAAAAAATTCATATGACGCACAGGAAATCTCCACCCGTTTTCTTGAGGTTTAAAATTCCTATAACAATATTTTTCTCCACGTAGTGAGTTATGTAAAAGATAGGTACAAAGAAGCAAGTTCGACAAATTTGAAAATCATTGATTGCAAGGTCTCAAACGAAATTAATTGAATACCAGAAACACTTAATTTATAGATGAGTCCATATATACGCAGGAAGAAAAATGCATTTTTTCCTGAACTTAAATCATAAGACGTACTCGAAAAATGAAACAAAAAATTAAAACTGATCACAACAGGATTGTTTTAAAATTCCATTCCACATTATTTAGGGTTAAATGTTCGTTACATTTTTCATTAATATTTGTTGTAGCAAAACATTGCATCATTTGGCTAATATTAAAATAAATTATGTGATTTATTTCAAAAAATTAATTAACTAGTAATATATTAATAAACATGTAATACAGATAATCACACTGTACGCACAACTTTAGAGTGTTCTGAAATAGCAGCTTAAGATGTATTTTAGGTGCTACGAACGCGCTTGTATCATGCTTTTCTTAGTCGCCTGATTTTATACGCTTTTCTTCTTCTCTAGAGCTTTTATCAAGCCAACAGGCTGTTATCCTTTCCGTTCCGATTGCATGAATATTCGACCATACACTAGATATCAACACACATGCGGGCTCCTCTGATGTGGGGTGAGCAGAACGCGAGGCCCTCCGCGACAACACATACATGAGAGACAAAGAACAAACAATCATGTCCAAGGCGGGGCTCGAACTCGCGACACTTCAGACCGCAGCGCTAAATCGGTAAACTCGTAGTCTATAGGCTATCCACGTCGGCCAGCTTGCGGGTATAATGTTTGTAAAATAATAAAGCATGAAGTTGACACGTTATCGTCTTTCTCTACTTTGACTCTGGTACGTTGCTATCAGTAAACACAGGAGCAATGATCTATTAATTATTCAATTATTTTATCATGCCTGGCCGCAGTCAATGTGCACGCGAAACTACTTACAAGCGGTTCATAGTCGTTACTCACGTGTCGTGCCCCTGCTTCACTGTGTAACATACTGTGACCCGTCATACACTTGGGTTGAGCGGATTGCGTTCAACGTCCATTGCACGTGTTACAGTGCAAACGTTTCGTGAGTATTCATATTACTGATTTCCAATGCACGCAGAATTTGAAAGAAAGTTATGCAATTCCTGGTCATATGAAAGATTTAAATGGATTTCTAACATTTCTAGAAACTAGGTAATTCCAAAGCTAATCCAACAGTTTTGATTTTGACTGAAAAATGCAAATATTTGATGGTTGTTATTCTGGCTATTCTCATAGAGTGCGGTCCGACTGAATTCTTGTACTCAGTACGCCACTGTTTAGGAAAAAACACGTTAAGCATTGTTAGCAAGACTCCAAGGAAGAGTCAGCCAGCACTTGTTTCTCTCTCTTTCCATTGTTTTTGTTAAATTACTTCATTGTAGTGTTATATGAAAGTACATAATATTCCATTCGTAAGCAGTGTGTATACTCATTTTTAAAAAGCCATTTTTAAAAGCAGAGGTATTTGAGCACAATGTTGTCTAAATCACTGAAATCTACGTTTCTAAGTTTAAAGAGTTACATATGCAAAACGTACATTTTCTATCTCAAAGTATGTATATCTACATTACAACTAGAGAGGAGTTATGCATTTACAGAAACATACGAAACTGTTCTTTTGCCTCATTTATGGTTAGAGTACAGAATTTAGTCTTATAGAACTCTAATTGAGAAACCAGATATTAAATATTTGAAGATGGGAGAGGTCATGTTTAAGGAAATACTTCAAAGCAGACAATGAAGGCCGATTTCATCCAAGTTTGAGTTGTATAGAAAATATTACCAATGGAGTATGTCAGACAATCAGGAAATGAGAGGGAAGACCTGTTTTTGTCACACTTCCATGACATTGTATTATTTATTATATTGCAATTCTCTAATCTCCAATGAAACAATCCAAACAAAAAATAACGTAATTTCGTTGTATGCAAAATCAGAATTAGTGGAAATGTTAATTTTAAACATATTTTAGCTTTACAGAAATGAAGATATCAAAACGTAAAGAATATCATGACATACTCTATATTTGAACATTATATAAAATGTGATTGTCCTAAAAGTTTGACTTTTTAACGTTTACAATTTAAAAAATTCAATCTCATTTCTCACTAATTGGTCCAGCGTTACCCCACAAACGGTCTTATTGCACCTAACGCTTCAATTAACTGGAAAACCTTTGTCATTTCCCTTATTACATAGGAAAATGCAAAATAATGTTTACCTTTATTAGATTTTACACATACTTTAATAAAAATATTATTGTAAAAATACAAATTGTATCGAATAGTTCTTGTGTTGGTACCTACATCATATTGACTGCATGAATAACATACATTGTTTGGATGAACGTAAAATAATACATTTGATTAGCGAAAACTGTAGCACAGATGAAAGAAAATCTGACGTCCAATCTCTTCGTCAGTCATCGCTGTTGTACTATGTTTCACATTCTATTTCACGCATTGTTAATTGTGCTCATCATATTTGTCTACCAGGAAATCAAAATAGAAAGAAAACGTTGAAAATGAACATTTTAAAAACGATATACGCATTAATTGCAAAAAATAAATGATACAGACATGCAGAGGTTGATATAATGAGATTTCTGAGTAGATAACAAGCTCGGAGGTTGCAGTTCATTTTGTAAACTATTTACAAGAAAAAGATTTCGCGGTTAGACGGGGGTATCGTGTTACTCGTACTTTTATGTTTTAACATCTTTGTTAAAAATATTTCATTTATAATAGAAGTTTAAACGGACGGCGGACGAAGATGAGTGTCTCATTTGCAGGAGATTGTTTAATAGGAATTCAAAATGCTATGATTTTGAAAGCTTTCGACTACTTCTATTTCGAAAGTTATCGTCAAGAGTGCTTTGACGAAGCTTACAAAATACTTAATGACATGATTTGTTGTGACCTGAATAATTAATATAGCTTCTTTTCCAGAAAAATGAACATCATTCGTTACTGAAAACGTGATTTTAGTAAAAATGTATTGCGTGCTTTCCCGTTACATGTATATTAGCTCTGCTTGTTCGTTGGGACCACTAAACTACTCTAACAAATCAAATTGTTACGCATCATTTTTATTGCACATTACATTTTCTATATGTGAAATATTTATTTGAGATTTAATTTTACTTAACAGTTAACAGTGAGAACCATTTGCCTTAATTTTCTGAAGTGGTAGAGGTATTACAAGTCGTGACCGTAGTGTAAGCTTCAGAAACGGTGTTTTTATATGGCACGATTCAGAAGGACCACAGTTAGAGCGACTCAGGGATAAATCACAGTTAGAATATTTGTGACCACAGTTAGAATGGCTCAGAAGTAACCACAGTTAGAGTATTGATGCCCACAGTTAGAGCGATTCAGAAGTAACCAAAGTATTCGTGACCACAGTTAGAGCGATTCAGAAGTAACCAAAGTATTCGTGACCATAATTAGAGAGATTCAGAAGTAACCAAAGTATTCGTGCCCACAGTTAAAGCGATTGAGAAGTAACCGGTTGGAGTATTCGTGACCACAGTTAGAGCGATTCAGAAATAACCCCAGATAGAGTATTCGTGGCCATAGTAAACGCTTCAGAAACGGGCGTCTCTATTCGGCGCGATTCAGAAGGCCGTTGAGCTCGTCCGATCGTCGCATCTGCGCCGATTCGTTTCCCTCCCTGGCTCGCGGAGTTATTTCTGTATCGACGGCCCTCGCAGGGCAACCGCTTCCTCCGCGGGCGCCGCGAAAGTGACCGAGGTCTGCGCCGCAGGGTCACGTTCCGGCGACACGTGCGGGCGCAGCTGCCTCGCGGCGGGCGGCGGCGGCGGCGGCGGCGGCGGCGGCGTACGCACGCGGAGGGCGGGCGGGCGGCGGGCGGCGACGACGTCGCATCGACCGGCCCACGGCAGCCATTGAGGCTGCGGCGGTGGCGGCGGCGGTGGCGCATCTGCGCGCGGCCCGGCTGCTGCGCGACTGCGCGCCGCCCGCCCCGGCCATGAACGGGCGCTGGCGGCGGCGCGCCGCCTCGGCCGCCCCCGCCCCGCGCGCTCCCCGCGCCGCCCTGCGCCGCCGGCAGGCCCTCCGAGTTCGCCGTGGCCCACGGGCTGGCGCCACCGCCGCGCCCGCTCCCGCTGCCGCTCCCCGCGCCCCCGCCCACGCTGCCGGGCGCCCAGCAGCCGCTGAGCTTCTTTCCCATCGCACTTCCCCAACAGCCCGCTCTCAACACGCACGCCCAGCCCTCCGCCCCACACCTCGGACCGCCGGCCTTGACGGGCGCCGTTGCCAAGCCCGTCCTGCCGAATGCCGAATCCCAATTAGGAGTACCGGGCGGACAGGTTGCCGCTACGTTGCAGTCTTCCGAGTCGCTTTTCGGTGTCCCCGCCGTGCAAAGCGACGTTTCTAATTCTTCTATGCAGAATGCCCCCGCTCTGCCCTCCCCGCCGTGCCGCCCGACTCTCCCTTTCTTCGGTTTCCAAATCCCGCAACCGCCCCCGCCTCCGCCCCCGCCGCCTCCGGTGCCACCGCCCACCATTATACCGCCGCCCGGATGCACTGTCGTCTGGGTAATGAGTCCATCAAATTCCTCCCAGTATCCCTGCCAAGGGAACACGTTTCCCGCAATTGCGTCACCTTCTCCGCAGATGCAACCGCAAATACAACAGCAAATGCAACCGCTAATTCTACCGCTGATGCGAACACAGGTGCAATCGCAGATGCAACCGCAGATGCAATCGCAGATGCAACAGCAGATGCAATCGCAGATACAATCGCAGATACAATCGCAGATGCAACCGCAGATGCAACCGCAGATGCAATCGCAGATGCAACCGCAGATGCAACCACAGATGCAACCACAGATGCAACCACAGATGCAACTGCAGATGCAACCACAGATGCAAACGCATACGCAACTGCAGATACAACCGCAGATGCAAGGGCAGATGCAAGGGCAGATACAAGGGCAGATGGTGCCGCACGTGATGCAGATGCAGCCAGCGCAGCGCCGAGGGTCGGGGCGTCGGCGACGGTCCGTGAGTGTACCTCGCTCCAACGACTCCAGGTTTCAAATGGCGTGTCTCACTCAATCTAACGCTCTGAAGCCCGTCATTCAATCCACCTATGAGGAGGTATCCATGTCGTCGCCCTTCTACACTACTCATAAGATTTTCTCACCGCCTGCCACGTGCCACATCCGACCAGCCGGACTGCCGTCAGAACGCCCTCAAAAGAACCGTTGGTGTACGTGGACCCATTACACAACATTCGGGACCGACTCGTGACTTCGATTACAGGTAATTCATTATTAAATTTTCGAAGTTTTCTTTTAAGGAAAGAAACAATTCAATGCTTTATTTAGCAGCAGAATCAAAATTACCTTTTCAAAAAAGTTTGTTCAACTTGTTTAACTGACCATTTTTTGGAAGAATCAATATGTCAGTTACTAGTTCTAAATTGTATTATGAATTGAAACAATGAATCTTAATTTGAATGCAAAGTGAGCTAATGGCTGCAACTTGAAAATTCTCGGTGGTCCCCATCTCTCTAAAAGAGTAGTGCAAGTAGAAACGAGTTGCTGTGTTCAATTCTGACTTAAGGAAGTATTCTCTGACAAAGAGATGTTTGAAGAAGTAATTTAATTAACTCACGACTTCATTGCAACTAAATACAATTGATTGAGCATTATTCTGGGTTGAATTTCCTCAAAAATCGTTCAAAATTCAAACTTAATAAACATACTTTTGCCCGTAAAAAAGAAAGAAAAATGTATGATCTAGAAGATTTTAAAAAGGAAATGTTTATGTTTCTTATAGGACAACAATTGAAGAGAGGAATATGCAGCTGTCTCAGAAAGTCCAAAGCAAATAATACAGTGGATAACCATAACAGAAGAGGTGTCGAACAATATCATGAGCAATATGTTACATCAAGGAATTCTTGCTATAACCCTCCCAAACTTTGTATAAGAAACATTTTTAGAAAGGCATATTTATTCTCTGAAACACATTTTAAGTATAAATTGAAATGACAAACTCCAAAAATTACGTGAATTAAAGCTAAAAATTAGTAAACTGATGTAGTGAAGTTATTGTAGAACTATAGAACTACCCCGAAGCTATTAAAACAAGTGTAAATGCTGTTTTCTAAGGAAGATATTTTTTTGTTATTGCTATTCGAATCCGTGACAAAAAATGCATTCCAGAAAATAATGATAGTAACCTGGCGTCAATTTATCATCCACAAATAAAATACACATGTAGTGTGCACTTACTGAACGTCTCTGGAATATTCCCAAGAAGAGGATTCATTTGAGAATCGTTACGTATTTCAGGATTAGCAAATTGTCTTATTTGCTTTCCTCTTTCATTTCATAAATTGTGTCACCCTCCAGCCGTTAAAAACTGAGATTGGAAAGGAACTTTAAGAGTTTTAAAGGCTGTCTTTATAAAGATAAACATCTTGCAACGTCTGATGACCTTTTTTAATTTAGGATACATAATATCAATCTGAATTTTGCTTTTGTATAATATTTCCTTCGTTCGTTAAAGAAAACAAATTCTCATTTCCTTCTGACTCCTCACAATGACTGAATGTTTTCATCAAAGGTAATTTTCTTCTACTAAGATCCCGTTTTAGTTATTACTGTACAAGACATATTCGTAATTGTTTAAGTATTGAGAAATAATTCACTTTTCAGCTCTTAAACACCTCACATTACTTTCACTGGGTAATAAACACATTTTTATGACATTTAACCACAGTTTGCGCTGCTACTTTAACTACTATTACCCTTAACTACTGATGCATTTGCTCACAAGAAGAATGTTGATTGTTACTCAGGCTCTCAAAGATAGGCAAACAAAACGAACTCTGCAAACATTTTACTGAGTTGAGACAGCAAAGACGTGTTTAGAGAAGAAACTGCTTACATCAATTACGTTTTGTGACTAAAGCTAAGGAACTTACATAAAATAGCCATGTTGCAATTTCCACTGAAAACCAGATCGTAAAGTGATAACGTCTTTCTTAATATGAAATAAATGAATTAGTAGCTCTTATCCCTTATCGTAAGTGAATCATTCAGTAGTGATGAATCATTCTCACTAAAACGAATTGCCCTCTACTTCCAACGCACCATAAACTTTCTAGCTTAATAAATTGCTGTAGAAACTGAAAAAACTGCTTTGTGAGGAGGTTACAAAACGGCGTCTTGAAAGACGCCAATAGTCGTAGCTCTAGCCTATCGAGTCAGCAAATATCGGAATCCCGTTGCGTGCGCAGTGCGTTGTATCGATCGAGACGCAACGCGGGCCACTTTGTGTCAAAATGCATTGAATAGAAAATTGTGTTTATCTCAAAAACGGTAATCGGACCCAAAATTGTAACATTTGATTTTGTGTGTATTCAATGCGCGTTGCCCATTTCATGACAATTCTAAATAATGAACCGAAAGATAAATGAAGCATTCACGGAATCAAATTCCAGTGAACAGGAGTAGTTAGTCTCCCGCGCTAAAAATAAGTAAAGAGGCGTGATAAAGAACTACGATAGGGTTTAGATACATTGTGAAAATGTAGTACCCTTAAAGCAAGAACTTATCTGAAGGTTGAATAGGGAAAAGTTTGTAATCGATAATCCAATGCCCCCTGAAATGACACTGTTAGAATTTATTCTAAAATTGTCTCATTTAAATTAATCAAAAGAAGTTTCACACCATTAATTCAAGTAATAATGATTTTTCCATATTGATCAGTAAAATGTTATATCTAGAAACAAATACAAATATCCTAAATTTATATTCAGAAATACAGACAGTAAAGTTTTATAATTTTCAATTAAAATTCAACAAAAATAAAAAGAACATGATAAGTATCAACATTTCTTCTTGATATAATATATGAATTGCAATGGAGCATTTCCAAATGCATAATTAATACTAGTGTTTTACTTTATTAAAATAGTTATTTCATATCTTCATTATTCTTATTTCATATCATCTTCATAGCAATATAGATTTTTTGCAAGAAATAATACAGTATTTAGAGGAGAAATTATTGAATATCAGATGTTTTAAATCATTTTCGTTTTTGAGTTCTAAAGGATGAGTGAATGAAGGTTAACTTTTCTAAATATCGTTCATAAATGGGATGAAATACACAATTCAAAATCTAAGAGGCAACGGCACCTAAGACACTTTCTTTGATTCAGACACCTTATCCACACAACCCCAACTCTGAAATAGCAAAAGCCCGCTAGGGTGAACCAACCTCTATCAGGAAGATACTGTCCAGAACCTAGGAGTAAATCAACCTCTAGTAAACTTCTTGGAACTCGATTCACAGCACCACTGCAGAACATCAACTCGGATAAAACCGCACGACCTCCATGTTCTACAACAGAGTACAAAAGCGAGAGCCGCTAATTTCCCGAGGAAGCGAGTGATACGCAGGGAGCGTCGCCGTTTTTCTCGCGGCCTCGCGCGCCGGTCTCCCACAAAGGGGGGGGCGGCGGTGATAAGGGGGCGGCGGTGATAGGGGGTGGCGGTGATAGGGGGCGGCGGTGATAGGGGGCGGTGATAGAGGGGTGGCGGTGATAGGGGGCGGTGATAGGGGCGGCGGTGATAGGGGGCGGCGGTGATAGGGGGCGGCGGTGATAGGGGGCGGCGGTGATAGGGGGCGGCGGTGATAGGGGGCGGCGGTGATAGGGGGCGGTGATAGGGGGGGGCCGCGGTGATAGGGGGGGCGGCGGTGATAGGGGGGGCGCGGCGGTGAAGCCATTCGCGTCGCGTAGGGAGACAATTAGCGCGCTCCTTACGGCGCCTCTTTGAAGCGCGAAAGGTTAACGGGGCGACGCATGCGCAAAGGCCGCCGCCCCGGTATTTTTGACTCGGCGGAGGGGGGGGTGGCCACACGTCACCCGACGCCGGAAAGGGCAAGGTTCGGAGCGGCGTGGGAGGCGACGAGAACACACGGAGACAAAAGGAAGGCGAAACAAAGGGGGTAATGATTGCCCTACTTAGGCTGAATGGGTGAGAATGTAGGGTTTCCGGGCGCCTCAACTACTTTGGTCCGTAATCCCGTTAGCGCATTCAATTTATATCGGGTGGTGCCAGCGATCGTCCCCCATTGGAAAGTGACTTTCTGTGGCGACTTTTACGTTATCTTGTGTGGTTTATTCCTTCTGCAGGTAATTTCCCTAACAGGGCACCACCCCAGCCGGTTTCCTGATGCGCATCAACTAATGCCGCTGTAGGGAGGTCCCAGGGTTCGATTCCCTAAGGACGCCAGCTAGAGAGCTAGGTCGAATCCATTGCTGTATGGAGGAGAATCTGTGGTAAACTACCGATCAGAGAAAACGGTCACTAAAATTCGCCTCAACATAGTGGCAAAATTCGACCAAGTTTTTGTCAAAAAACAGTCACAAAAGGACTCGAATGGTAGGACTTCCCTATCAGAGATGCTGCAATGGCATTGGGCAATGTCACCAAGCTATTTTGGTGTCTACAAATAAGTAGAGAAACTTTCATAAAACTTTAAGCAATATCATTGTTGCCTTTTTAGTAAGGCGAGTTTCTCGATATTTTAAGTTGTAAAACAGGAGCTTCTGTGTCCTCTATAGGGTAAGTTGCCCTCTATAGGGTAAGTTTATTTTTTACAATTTACTTAAAATAACAATGTTCTTCAAAATTGACTCTTATGATACATTTTAACATATTGAGTGTCATCTACTACGAATGAAAAATTTGTAGCCAATTGCTTGTATGCTTGTTTGTGTGTTGATGGTCATACTGTGAGCAAAAGAGTACAGTTACCTACGATGGAAAGATAACAGTTTTCGGTGACGTGTACTGAAATAAAATGAATTGGGCAACGATAAGACAGTGTTTGGGGGCTGCGATAGTGCGTCTCCAAATTTAGAAGACATAGCATGCAGTGAGCACGAACAGAGTAAAAGAGGCTTCCAGGCACACAGTTGAAATTTAACTTTTCTAAGCCGAATTTTTGTGGACCAAATTCTGTGCAACACAATTACAACTTGTAATATTTTATGAGAAAACCCATAGTTCCATGAAATTAAAAATATAATTTTTGTTAGTATTTATATTATATTACATTTTGAGCAGTCGTAGTTGTGGATGTATAAAAAAGAGCAAAGCAATAATCATATATTTCCCTTCCATAGCGAATTTACGAATAAAAAATAAAACGTTTCATTATTAGTTTACATCTGTATTTTTTATCCAATAATTGTAATTTAATGTTTACATATTTATTGGATACTAGCTAGACCCATGCAAATACATTGCACGAAGTATGAACTGTGGAAAAGTTATAATAGGTAAGTACAACATACGTTTTGGAAGGATAATCGAAAACTTCAAAATGTGTCACGTCGTTCAGCGCTTATTCTCCATGGCTAATGATATAAAAGACATTTACAAGTTCTGGAACGATATAATCACTACACACTATTAACGTAGAGTTTAACCCATTTCTGAAATTATTATCTTCATGTTTTATATTGTCCAAGTTCTGTTCATTTATTTGAGTACTACTAGTAAAGTAGAGAATTACTAGGAAAGAATATTGATACATGCCGTAACTTAAAATTGTAATGAATCACATACAATTACAAACTATTTTTTAAAAGAGCACGTGTCAAAATGATGGCTGGACATCACTTTTACTGTAGACACTTACTTTGCATGTAAAAACAGTCAATCGTTGAACTAAAAAATCTATCAACGCATCGCTAACTACAACTTCAAGAACCGACAACGTTTGATTGATTTAATTCCAAGTCGCTCAACAAAAGCACCAAAACCAGGTGCCTATCAACTACACAATGTACTTGTTTTTGAAAACACCGTAACGACAAATTGTTACATATTGGCGTTCATTCTATTCATTTTGAGACATTATTAAAATATAGGTATGCCTCATATAAAACCTGTTAACATGAGAAAGTGAAAATACATCTAGGATCTTCTATTTTTCATTTAAAAAAACAAATCACAAACTTTTGTTGAGTAGGAAGTTGAAAAACCTTTCTAAGGTAACCCCTTTTTTTTAAAAAAAATAGATTTCTTCACCATTTTACGGAGTTTTACACTATTTTCTTGTTTTAGAAATTGAATTGCCACGTTCACATAATATTCAATTTGTTTATCAATAAATAATAACCACATTTGTGATAATAAAGACTGAAGAAGTCGACTAATAAACCTATTGAAGCTTTTTCTTATACAGCAGTTCAAGTAAAATTACATGGTAAAAAATAATTAATATAAAACAGAGATACTGACAACGTTGTGGATAACGGGAAACGATACAACAGTTTATACACAATCCAGGTCAAATGGCCATCAAATGAATTCAAAGGAATCATTATTTCAATATTGAACTATCATGCCCTTTAAAAGTTAAAGGGAAGTCTTCTCAATGCCTAGATAGAAAATACCAAAATAATAAAGACGACAAATCACTAATCTCATGAATGCGAAGCGCAAACAACATCACTTCTTATACTGGTGACGCTTATTAATTTTCGCGTGAGCGTCGAGTGAACTGCAACGTCACCAACTGTGACATCAACCTGCTTCCTCTGTGGCGGCGCAGGCGGCTTTGCTCTCCTCCTACGTTGCAAACCTCTCTGCCGTGGACCCAATGTTTGGAGCCTTCCTCAGCCCAAGTAAGCGAAGGACCTCTTAGAACGCTTTCGTGCGGAATATTCCAATCTTGAGTCGAAACCTTTAGTATTTTGCAAAAAGAATATGTAACATGTAGTTTGACTGTAACTGACATAAGAATTTTGTAAAGTTTTAGTAGTTTCATTTGTCTATTTAAGTGAGTCGTTTGTCATTTCGTAATCCTTATGCAGGTTATCTCTAATCTAATACACCTTGCAAAGAGACTTTTCTTCATCCTTCGTGTCAAATCATTATGATCATTCGAAAAATAATTTCTTGTGCCCTTCAAATATACAAGCTGACTCATTTCAGGTAAAGGAAACACTTCAGGTGATCATAATAATATTCGTAATAAATATTTTCTTTGTCGTTTTGGACTCAGAAGCATAGATTCCCCTGGAAAGGATTTTGTAATTTCCTAATTTTGTCATTGCGAGTATGTCAATAGAATGTCACGATTCGAAGCCTTCTTGAATTTGGGAGACCATTAGGGTAATTTGTGAACATCATGTGCCCTGCAGTTCTGAAGATAGGTTGAGTATGCACCCCATTGCAGGACGGCGCCTGCTGTCGAAATATGCGTCTCTCTTTCCCCGTTTCAGAAATTTGCATTTTTTGTCATTTGTATACAAAAAGGTAGATTTTTCTTCAGTAATATTTAAAAATCACTTCAAAACTTCATCTCACTATAAGCAAAACAGTTTGGACGTTATGTGTGGGTCAGTCAAATGAAAATGATACAGACTGTACGAGTACAGCGTGGAAGTTGATAAAGCTTTGAGCGTGACAGTGCGAACTTTCACCGCTCTGCCGTTTGTCTGTTAGACCTGCTTGAAGTGAGACCAGCGAGTCTGTACCCGTCCGACATCACTATGGTGGCCAGGAAAGAGGAACAGCGAGGTGTGGTGCGTTTCTTGACAGCGCATGGAGTGTCAGAGGGTGAAATTCATGCCAGAATGTCTGTTGTGTGTGATAAACACAGCGAAAACTTTGCAAAAAGTGCGTCATCAAGTTCTAACACCCAAGGATGTTGACAGACGGCATCATTCTGTTGCACGATAATGCCCACTCGCATGCTGCCAAGCTTGTTTCGACTAAGCTGCAGAAGTTCCGCTAGGAAGCTCATACAACCTCACACAATCAAGATACATCCTCTTGCAATTTTGACATTTTTGGAGCCCTGAAGATATTCATGGCCGTCGATTTGCTTCGGACAAAGAGGTATGCGCCTGGGTACAATCATTGTCCCCTTGGCAACTGCGAACATGTTTCAATGAAGACAGTGACCATGTAGTCTCACAGTGGGATAAGTTTATAAATAGGTAGTTACGGCGATTAATTTTGAAATAATAAACAGCTGCTTACTTTTTTCCCAATTTTCATTTGACTGGCCCTCAGAGAAGACGAGAAATTGTCAAGAAACTGCTAGGCAGGCTGAGACAAAGTGTTTCTCTGCAAAAATAAATGTCATCTTTATTCAATCTAATTGTGGTGTTATCCCCACTTGAAATGGCTCATCTGCATATTTTATTACACACTACATCAAATATTAAGGAAGTTCTTCCACGCCCTCCAGTGTTATTTTCTCTCACACATTCAATAGCAAATAAAACGCGAACGATGCACGCTAGGCTGTTAAAACGTGGCTTTCGAGGTCCCCAGAAGCCTACCATATATGTTTATTTGGCCATAATATACAAATTGTGTCCTTTATGAAAGTTTTTATTATATTTTTTAAGGTTTGGTTCTTCTTCTGGGCCGTTTCACGATGGACAGATATGTGAAGAATCTTGAACTCCACGTAGAATTAAATTACATATTTGATATTAGGTGCGACGATATTGCATGCGCAAAAGTCTCTGATTGTTAATAAAAGCGTGGATATAAATCTAGAATATTTATTCACGCACACCGAGCCTAAAGGATGTAACACACACTTCACGACGTATCCGTACGACAACAATTTGCAAAGTCGTTCGCAATAATCACATAGGGCCGCAATAATCATACATCCAGATAGCAAAACATAAATAAACAATATTCACAACAAAGAATAAACATCTGAGATGCATTGCTATTTCGTCGTAACGCACCGTTACTAAAGGTCACCTCTTAAGGCTGAGGTTATGTTCATTTGCCTCCAAACTCCACCCCCTTGCTCAGTTTCTACAACGGTACATACTTTCGCACATTATTGCAGGTTTCTAAAAACCGTTTACATGACTACGTAAAAATTTAATTTTAAAGAACAGATTTCATTAAGAAAAAAATCTTTTTCTCCATTTCTGTCACAACATTTTGCCGTAAATCAATTTTTCGAGGGCAAGGACCTTCAAAAAGTGCATTCTCACGAGAAAGTTATTTACAAAATGTACGAGCACGAATTACCAATTTCTTTGGTTTCAGGGACTAACAATAGAAGATTTTCTGTCAAAAAATTGCATTTCTTTTGCAGATTTAAAAAACCTTCTCATTACTACGTAAGTAGTATGCAAGAAAGGAACAAGACACTGCAAAATCAACAAAAAGTTTTAACAGTTTTAATTTATAAAAGACGAAAATATTGATTTTTCTTCGTCCATTAGATTTCAAATTTATTAACAACTAACACATTCTCAAAGATAGAGGTAAGGAATAGACTGTTTGTAATTACCTAATTTTCCTCCCCCCTTATCCAACGCATTTCTGTAAGAAAATTATTTACTGGTACCTGTGAAGTATATTTACAGAATAGACTCTTTGTAGAATGCGTTTTAAATACTAAACGAATCAATGAGTTCCCGTTGCCTCCTCATAACTAGAGTATTCACTTTAATGTTGCATAAATTCCTTGTACAGTAGGTTTATTATTCCTGAAAATGTTACGTGTGATTGATTATATGTCAACTCCGTGTGCCTGGAAGAGCCTCATTTGCTCCGACTATCTCGAGGCTGCTTCGCATTCAGTGGCGGCGCGGCGCGGCGCTGCGCGGCGCGCGTTCCGCCGGTGGAGATTTTAATGCCGCTGAGAGGTGCGGCGCCGGGGGGGTGGCGGAGGCACGGGTGGGTTTGGTTGGCGGGGGTGGCGGGGGATGGCGGGGGCGCGGTAGGCGCGTGGGGGGCGCAGCGTGGAACGGCGCAAGGGGGATGGCTGGGGGTGGCGGGGGTGGCGGGGGATGGCAGGGGATGGCGGGGGATGGGGGGGATGGCGGGGGTGGCGGGGGTGGCGGGGGCGGGGCAGGCGCGTGGGGGGCGTAGCGTTGAGCGGCGAAAGGGAGATGGCAGTGCACAGTGGGGAGGCGCGCCGGCGGAAGGCGCTGCGAAGGGAAGCGGGGCGGCCAAGCGAGCCGGCGACGTGGCTGCGCGTTTTCCATCCCATTATCTTGCCGCCCGCGCCGCCGCCGCCGCCGCGGCATTGAATAGTCATGCGTGCTTCGCCGTCCGCCACAGCAGCGTTTCAGCCGGCCCTTGCCAAAACGCTCCCCTCTCGCCGCCCTCCTCCCCCAGACCTCCACCATGCCGCACTCCTCCACCCCGCCTTCCTCCACCTCACTCTCCTCTATCACGCCCTTCTCCTCCACCTACCCTTCTCCTCCCGCCCTCCTCCACGCCACCATTCTTCAGCTGACCTATCGCCGCCCTCTCATCGCCCTCCTCCAGCCGCCCTCCTCCAGCCGCCCTCCTCCAGCCGCCCTCCTCCAGCCGCCCCCCTCCAGCCGCCCCCCTCCAGCCGCCCCCCTCCAGCCGCCCTCCTCCAGCCGCCCTCCTCCAGCCGCCCTCCTCCAGCCGCCCTCCTCCAGCCGCCCTCCTCCAGCCGCCCTCCTCCAGCCGCCCTCCTCCAGCCGCCCTCCTCCAGCCGCCCTCCTCCAGCCGCCCCCCTCCAGCCGCCCCCCTCCAGCCGCCCCCCTCCAGCCGCCCTCCTTCAGCCGCCCTCCTCCAGCTGCCCTTCTCCAGCCGCCCTCTTCCAGCCCCCCTCCTCCAGCCACCCTTCTTTTTACAGCCATTCTCCGCGCCCCCATCCTCCTCGTCGGCCTTTTACCTATTGTAACCTTATCCTCATTTTTCTCATTCGTATCTACACCGTCTCTGCTGTCGTTGGGTGAATAATCTTTTACACTGAACTGATCACTCTATCCCTCTGATCTCTTCACTGCTCACATCGATGAAATTGCTCTCTCCGCAAAAGCGGAAGCAACAGCAATGCAGGTAATACGCCTCTTATCCCACGTACTGGTCTTACGGTGTCCTCACCGTGCTCCCTACCCAGCTCACCCCGCCAGCAGCTGTCACCGCCTCTGTCCCCCATCGTCTAAGCCGCCCGCGTATCACTGGTCGCCCGCGCCGTCCTTTCCAAACACTCAAGATCCCCTCGGCGCCTCCGCCGCCACGGAGCGCGCTCTTCGCTTATTTGTTCGGTCCACCGGCCACGGAGCCCCCGCCCCGGCACCTCTCCCTCGCCGACACCAACTTCGCCTCTTTTTCATCCCTGAGCGCATTATTCCCTTGTTTTCCTAAAGCCTGTCTTTATCTGCCTCCTATTTAACACATATCTTAGATGCTTCAACAAATATTTGTGTTTTGAAAGTGGTTTAAGTTTAATAAGAATTAATTGGAGCCCAATGACTTTTTACTGTCGCATGTTTTGAAAGTGGTTTAAGTTTAATAAGAATTAATTGGAGCCCAATGACTTTTTACTGTCGCATCGCAAGAATTCTCAAACGAGACTTCAAATTGGTATTTCTTTCGCCTAAAATGTCAAGGAATTTAAGGAATGTTGGTATAAAATGACGTAATCGAAGTGTGTCCACTTGAAGATTGTTTTTAATTTAGAAATACGTCTATCAACTTTATATTGACCTCCGTTGTTTCTTCTTCTCTGTGTCTTCTGGTTCACTTTCTTCTCAAGGGAAATTTAATAAGTTATCTTAACATAGTGCCATATTAACATAGAAGCCAAGATATGTTATTATTATCTTAGAAACTTGAATAAAGTTTTACAGGACAAATGAAAGTTTCCGAAAGACGAAAGTCGAACACGAAGAAAATAAATTTAAAAAAGAGCAAATCAATCCAAAAACTTTTGTTTCTTCTTTGAGATAGCAACGAGTATGTTATCAGTGATCTGTGTTCCGATGAAGGTGATAATGCTGGAGAACTAAAGTATTGTTGTTGAAACTCTACCATCGTCGAATGAAAATAATGAAGTTTTCGAAGTTCACAATAACAAACTAGGAAATCGTACATTATAGAAGGAAATACTTCTGTTAAAAAGGTACGAATGTAATGATTCAGATTACAGCTATTAAAAATTCAAATCTTAATCATCTGTATTTTCTATTTTCAACCTATACGCAATAAAACACACATATATGAAAATGGAGCAAGTTAATGACGGTTGTTAAAACAGGAAGCAACCCTTTACTTTCAGGCCCAGTGGAAGCGGTCCAAATTTCTAGTTTAATTGCAAAAAGGAGAAAAATATAATGAATGCCCAGGTAGCTTTTCAAGGATTTAATGTTTAAAATATTGTATCTGGTCGTGTGTTATAAACACAAATATCTCATTTTATAACTGTTAATAGATTATAACAAATTATATTACAAAATTATTATAATTATTATAATTAAATAATTACTGTTATAGAAACTTTAATATATTAACTTTATATACTAATATATTAACTTACTATATTATAAACTTTAATTATAATTACTATAATAGAAATTATAGTTTTACTCTTATTAACTTCCATGCAGTTCGCAAATGCATTAAGTACCTGCCGTATGACGCCATTTCATAAAAAATAACGTAATTGGGAGAAAGCAGAAAACTTGTTTTTATATCTTCTTATGTAAACCTTTATGAATTTCATGCTTTAAATATTTTGCTTCTACCTGATAATTTGAAATTGGAGAGGTTAAGGACTGAAGTACCCCTTCAATATATTTGAAGCCATGTAAAATATGACAAAATTGAAACTAGTCCTAGACCTAATATATTTCTGATGTTGAACTCGATATTAAGGGGAGGCATCTGTGAAATTTGATGAAATTTCTTGAAAACTTCAATTTTTGGTTTTCATCGCTATAAATAAGATTGCACTTTATAGATTATTGTGGCCGAGTCAGATTCGTCTGAGGTGCATTTAAATGCCCGAAATGGTGATTTAAATGCCCATGCGCGCTATGTGCCACGCCCCCTTTCTGCACATTAAGTGTTATTTTCCAAATATTAGTAGAATAATATTTGAATTTCCCGGTGTTTTTTGAAGGAACTTGTTGTAGAGTCCTTGAAAAACATCTGAATACTGGGAATTAGTGAGGGAAACATTATATTGTTACAGTGAGTGTCATTCTTGAATAAAGTGTGCTGGTGTTATTCCTCCTTGTTTCGTAATGGTAGTATTCTTGTAGAAGTTTCATTAGCGTTTTGTGATTTTTATTTTAATAAGAGTTTTTAGTTACTTCGAGTTTCCTTCAGTATTTATTCAATATTTTCGCTACAAGTGTAATTTTTGGTGAAATAGTAATATGTTAGGTCGTAGTTGTTTCAATTTTTTATAGGATATAATGGAGAAGAAATACCTAGTGATAAAAATAATATGAAAACTGTTCTATCTTCAGAAGTTGTGAAAATAACTATGTACAGAAGATTTTATTTTGATGAAAATTAGAAAGCTGCACTAGGGGAAGAGCCAAAATGCTAATAAATCACTCCACGGTGTGTTTTGGTTCATTTGTCCAAAAGAAACATTTGTTTTTAAAAAAATGGATTATTATATCACAGAAGCTATCTATGAGTTTAACATGGGATGTCAAATTACTCAAAATGTTCAAGATTCAATTATAGAAAGTCCATCTAGTGAAACATCACAGAAAATAACTGTAAAGCGTGATCTATGTAAACTCAAACGCATTGTTGAAGCTAGTAAACCATCTGTGAAATCTAGCAGGAAAAAACTTAAATTATCCAAAATTAGAAATAAACAATTCGAAAAGATAGCTGAAGTCCCCATTTAGGCTGCTGGTAGTTTTGAAAGTGATTCAGAGCCACAAAATTCATGTACATCTTTAAATTCATTTTTCCACGAATTAGTTTGTTTAGCAAATTACAGTATTTAAAACATCCCTTGCACAACAATTTTTCAAATATACTGTTAAAATTTTTACAGTAGCTTAGTATATTAATAAAGAATAAAATTTGCTTTTCAGAGTGCCCAGATTGATTTAGTTTTACTTCTGTGTTTACGTAAACATAGAAGTAAGGGGAAAAAATCAGCATATTTGCTTTTCAAATTTTCACAATTTTTTAAATAAAAAACTGTACATATAATTTATGTAATATAAGCAACTTTTCTTTTTACAGATCTGAAGTTTGTGTGGTTAAAATATTAAAGTGATCTACAAATATTTGGACCAATTAGAGCGTTTTTTAACAAAAGTTGCAAAAATATGAAAAAAATCTTTTTTTTAAACTTTTTTATAAAATGCAAAATAACTTGGTAGAATTGATACTACTAATGTGTTTATTATGTGGTAAAATTTTGAGATTTGAAAAAAAAATTCCTTTCAGAAATTCAATTTTCACAGATGCCTCTCCTTAAACAAAAATCTAGTTAGTTACCCGGGCTATGTTGTGCATCTACTGAGTAAGAGGGAAATAATGTACTGTCTTTTATTACATTAAAATATGCAGTAGTAACAAGCATTGAAATGAAAAAATATGTTTTATAGATTTGCGAGACTACAAGATTTGCGAATGTAAAAGGCAAGTATTTTACTCACGTTTCTATAAAACAATTTGAAATAATAGCATACAAAGTACAAAAAGCTATCTTAACGATATTTTCTACAACCAACTTAAGAATTTATATAGCTCATTTTCATTTTCAAGGCTTTTTTGTTCACCTAAGTATCCAAAGTCTACTTATCAATCAACGATCTTATGTGGATATTGTGTAAGGGATTCATGTTTTACAGAAACTCTAATATTGTGGAATGTCCCAGTATCTATTGTTGTGTGACGATGAGAAAGACCACTCTAAGCTTATGAAGACCAGTGTATATAGTGAAGGGATGTCTTTGTGCTAACCACAAGAATCCCGTTTGCCGTGGTCGAGAGGCTGGGTCGGCCTACTTCCGGTCGGTCGAGAGGCTGGGTCACCCACCACTGGTCTGCCTATCCCGGTTTTCCCTACCCAAGTTTCCGAACAAACGGACATTTCACCTGCCGCTTGTGCCTTTCAGCTTCCCTTGGGCTGTCCGCGTTAGCCAGCGCCCCCTTCCTCCCCTTCCTTCTCGTTTCTTCCCCTTCCTTCCCGTCCCTTCCCGTTCCTTTCCGTCCCTTCCCATCCCTTCCCTTCCTTCCCTTCCCTTTCCTTCCCACTCCTTCCCTTCCGGTCCCTTCCTTTCCTTTCCATTCCTTTCCTTCCCACCCCTTCCCCTCCCCTGCCTTCCCTTCCTTTCCCTTTCCTTCCCTTCCCTCCCCTTCCTGTCCCTTCTCTTCCTTTCCTTTCCTTCCCTTCCCATCCCTTCTCCTCCCCTTTCCCTTCATTCCCTTTCCTTTCTTTCCTTCCTTCCCTTCCCTTCCTTTCCTTCCCTTTCCTTTCCTCCCCGCATCGAGGGAGTGCCCGCCCGCGCACTCGCCCTGAGTGGATGGCCCGCCCCCTGCCCCAGCTCCTCGCCGTCGCTGCTTTTACGCCGAATTTCTATATGGAGCCGCAGGCCCAGCTCATGTATAAGCCACGCCGCACGAGGCACGACCGCCGCCGCATCGCCCAAATATTAATGGCGTTTTTCCGAACTCTTCAACGCGCCGCCGCCGCCGGCATTTAAAAGTTTTACGACGCTGGACCATCGAGCCATTTAAACGCGCTTCGGAAGGGGGGGCGGATATTTCAATTCATACACTCAAGGCTTCACCAGTTGTAGACGCTACTTTGGACTCACAAGTTGCATACGAGTACCTCGCGAGACAGGAATTGATGATTGTTCTTTGGCAGGTTTGCGAATTTTTCAAATAGCCCAAGTTAATACGAGCTTCGAAAATTAGCAATTCTAAGGGATGAAAGTAAATTTAAATTTTAAAAAATGTTTTCTAACCTGTCAGCAGTCTACACTAAAATGCTCAGAGGGAAGTTAATGAAGATTCCTTTACATAACATTTTATATATATATATATATATATATATATATATATATATATATATATATATTTATATATATATAAATTCTACTGGACGAATTATGTTATTATATTATTCTACTGGACGAATTATGCAGAATAATATTTAGCACGATAAGGTCTATAAAATTATTAAAACGAATGCGAGAGACAAATTTTTAAAAAATGGATTCTGTTACCAGACAAGTAAATTCATTCCACTTCAAATGATTGAGCTAGAAAAACAGTACTGATTGTTATATATACACATCAAGTTAATGCAAGAAAATGCTAAATAATACAAAGTAAAACATACTAACCACTAAAAAACTGTGACAATCTTCTTGTTGGAAGTCTCTCTAGCTAATGTTTTCATTTGTGAGGTTGTAGGTTAATTTCAATATTCTTTTGGAAGGAAAATGCTTAACGCTAGTATTTACGATGCGTTTTTAGGTTATGGCAGACAACGTGGGGTCTCGAGATAACAGAATTGAGTTTTGGATATTAGGTTAACGGACTTTCTTAATTTGAAGTGATTTACACATGGTTGAGCCATTTCAGGATCTTCAGTCAGGAAGAGAAAGTCAATTGTTAATACAGGGCATTTAAAAAATCTCTATGCCCTTGAACGTTTCAGATGAACCATAGAGCATTTAAGTTGGTGCGATTAAGTATGTTTTGTTGAAAGTTTGGCGTATTTTAAGGCCATTAGCGGCTATTTCTCAGGTGAGAGAGGCTGATCTTATGCAGAGAACTAATTTCGGGCAAGTGGAATATCCGTTTGGAGTGATTAGCGATTGAGCAGGGGGTGCAATTGTAAGAGACTTGCATACGTTTTGTTATGGCGGTGGATGTTGTGCGGATTTCAGTTAGGCTGGGTGCCCAAAAGAATTCCTCGGAGTTTAACTCATTTATTAGAAAGCGCCCAATTTGTGCGAAGGGTTATAGTACTTAGCCATGGAGATTAATTAGCTTTTTCTGTGTGAATATTTTCGGTTCACAATTGGAAGTGTTTTTTTTGTTTCGTTTATACTTCTTGAACATTTCTGTTTATTCTTTTTTCACAGCGGTATACTTAAAATTCGATTACACTTGGTAATATTAATACATTTTAAAATTTACAAGTTTTTGCTAGAGGATTATAATCTGTTTTATTGATACTGCATTGTCACAAAACATTTTTAAATCCATGAAACCAGTTTTCTGGTTTCAAATGTAATCATTATTAATATATTTTTCTACCTAATTTTTTGATATTTTAAAAAATATTTTCTCTAATCTCTCAGTAAGGAATAGTTGTTTTAAAACATTAGTTTCTTTTTGCCTAACAGCTTTGTTTGATTTTCTGTGGCTGAAGTTTTGATGATACCTCAAATTGACATTTTAAATGAAGTCTCATTCACACTATGTTGACAAAATAGTGTTGTTTATTAACATAATTCATTGGTTGTTCACAAGTTGACTTCTCGGAAATTTTAGAATACGTATGTGTCTGAAGAAGAAATTAATACAGAATTTACTACCCATTGTTTTCATATCACAAGAACTGTGAAAGAAAATAGCTAATAGATTGATACATAAAATGGTAATAAAACCCCATATCTCTTATTAACACTGTCAATTAACTATTATTTACTTACACATTTATTTAATGTTTACTTGGAAATAACATATATTTTTTTAATTTTTCAATCTCATATAAATGCCAGACAAGTTGACTAACTTAAAGCTTTTTATAGCTAAATTAAAACTGTAAAATATTTGTCATCCATTCTTTAATACACACTGTTCAGGCAAAAATGTGTAAATTGTCACTTTAATTCATCTTTTCAAAGTAGTAAGCTTGTAATTAAGACATGGATATATTTCATCACAAAACATTTCATCAATAAATTAGTAGTAGTCAGACTTGTTCTACTTGTTTCTGATTAATTAGAGTCAAGTAATCAAAGAGTCAATGTTTAATTGTTCATTAAAAGAAAGCTTTTGTCACTAAACAAGATATAAAATGCTATCTAATATCCTACAATGGACGTAAACTTAACATTGTTTATTTTCTTTTTAAAAGCTTATTTCAACTAACTGCAACAATAAATGAACATTTCCAAGAACCTGGATAGCACAGTGAGATGTTTGATAGAAGTGCATTTTTTCTTTGGATTCAATAACTAAATAATGCTGAGACATAAACTCGAACACAGTCTCTAAAATCGAGCAGGATTTGAACATTAAACAATTTATGTAAAATATATTTAAGAGATGTATAAAAAGGTGAATTTTGAAAAGAGACGCAACGTGCTCTTGAATTAATTTTTTTTCAATAATGTTTAGGAAAATGTTTCAGAAACATTCATTTAAGCAAGAGAAAACGGTCAAAATTTCAAGTTACCACATAAAAGTTCACACTATATCAGGGTATTGTGTGAATGGTGTATTATTGTTATCCGTAATAAATAAACTCGACAAAGAAAACCATGTTATGGGTATCTTATTGAAGACACGAGAGAACGAGAAGGAAAAATAACTCACGAAATCCACTAACGACGTGTTAAAACTTCAGCTGACCATATCATAATGAATTCCAGTCACTGTCATGTGCAAATATCGATTCGCGGCAAATTCCCAGAAGGTGTGAGGTCACGTGTTTCATTCACAAACCAACCTGAAGAGAATCTGATCCATTGACGAAAAAAATCAAAATCTGCAATAACAACAACAACAAACCGTTTGCACCTACAAACATGAATTTTCGTGTTTCTTTCTCACAAAAAGCATCCGAAACGAAATAAGAAACCAGAAAAACTCACAGCCGCGCAGCGCGACTACCACGCCGCAGAGGAACAAGGGCAACGCGTCCATCGCGGGCGTCCACAACATACATGGACGAGAGCGCGAGTGGCACACGGACAGCGCGTCGGGGGCCGCGGGCGCCGGCGGCCGGCGGCGGCTCAGGGCAGGCGCGGGCGAGCGGGCGCGCAGAGGCGGCCTGGCGGCGTCATGGGGCGGCGGGGCCATGAGGCTGCGACTGAGAGCCCGGAGCGGGCTGCGGCGCGGGCGCTGCGTACGCGTGCGCGCCGCCGCCGCCGCCGCCGCCGCCGCCGCCGCCGCCGCCGCCCGGGCCGGAGCCCGCGCCCGCAGCGCCGCCGCCCCGCGCCCGCCCCGCGTCGCCCCTCGCCCGCCCGCTCCTCGCCCCCGCGCCTCGACGAGGAGGGCGTGGCGCGGAGGCGGCGTGGGAAGGTGGGCGCTCGCGCGCGCGCGCGCGTGCACGCCCGGCCGGTGCAGCTGCACTCACCACGTCTCAGGGGCGCGCCGGAGCCGCGGCGGGCGGCCGCCGCCGAGAGGGGCTACGACGAGGCGCCCGCGCGGGGCTCTCGGCGGGGGACGCGTGGCCGCCCGCGCCGCATCGCCCGCCTCTCCCGCCGCCCCCGCCGCCGCCCTCGCCGCCGCCGCCGCCGCCGCTGTCCCTCGCCGCCGGCGCCGCCGCCGCCGCGTCCGCCCGTCCGTCCGCGTGCGCGTCCTCTCCGCTGCCGCCGCCGCTGCCACTTCCGCCGCTGCGGCCACTCGCGACTTGTGCTGCTGCTGCTGTTGGCGGTGTCGCTGGTGCCGGTCGCGCCGCGCTCGACCTCGGCCCCGCCGCCGAACGCCCAGAGCCGCTCACTCCGAGCCGCGGAGCACGACTGCGCTCCCGCGGCGCCCGCGATCGATACGCGCCCCCCATGCGCCCGCCGCCATGTTGCCCCCCCGCTCCCGCCCCCCACCCGGCCCTGCCGGCCCGCCCGCGCCGCCGGCAGATGTCACCGCCGCTGCACCGGACTCGCCAGGGTTTAAACATTAAACAATTTATGTAAAATATATTTAAGACATGTATAAAAAAATGTATTTGGAAAGAGAAGCAACGTGCTCTTGAATTGAATTCGTTTCAATAATACTGTTTCATTTAGGAAAATCTTCAAGTAACATTCATTTAAGCAACAGAAAACAGTCAAAATTTAAAGTTAACACGTATAAGTTCACATTATAACAGCGTATTGTGCGATTAGTGTATTATTGTTGTCCGTAACAAGTCAACTCGACGAAGTAAACCTTGTTCACCCACGCCTCACCGCCAAGGTGCTGCAGCTCACCTTCCCACGAGTCCAGCCGGCGTCTGTCTTCTCGCGGCCCGCCGGCGAGCTATGACACCAATTGGGTTGGCAGCCCAGATTCCCGCGAAGTCGGTTTTCTATGACTTGCAGGCTATATGAAGGATTTGGACTGTTGGCAAATTCATGCTTAGGATTTGAGATTAGAGAGGAAGGTTCTACGTGAGCCAATTGGCCACGAGAACCAAAAGAACGTAGGTTGAATGCACGCGAAGAACGATTTGTACTTTAACAAGTTCGTAAAACCCTCGATTAAATGCTTCTCAATTACGTTTCTCAGTGGAAAATGTATCTAAAACGATGTCCGTATGATATCCACAATTCCATCAATGAATTAGATCGTACCACCCCTTAGAAGACATACAAACCCACGACATAACTGATCCTCCACCATACTTCACCATGGGAATTGTATGCATGAAACAATCGCCTATATTTCGCTTTCTCCAAACCCGACGTATCCCATCTGACGCGAAGAAGTTTATTTTACCTTCGTCAGACCAAATTACTCTGTCTCAAAATTCGAATCCATAATTATTCACATGCTGTCTAGCAAATGCACGTCTCTTCTTTTCCTTGCTTACGAAAGACCTCTTCAACGCTAATCGTCCATGAAACCCATACTTCCGTAAAACACGACGAGCAGTCTCATCAGACATCGTCTTTTAAGATATGAGTACAGTTCCCACTAAGACACGTAACTGAGGAGCACTCATTCCAGGGTTTTACGAACTTGTTGAAGTACAAATCGTTCCTCGCGTTCATTCAACCTACGTTCCTTTGGTTTTCGTGCAAAATTATCTATAGAACCTTCGTCTCTTAACATTCTTTCAATGTACTGGATAGTGGAGTGTCTTTTGTCAACTATTCGACCTATTTGTCACACGAAATAGCCCTGAAGTGCTACGTTGACTATCACCTCTTTCTCATTGGAAGTGAGCTCCTGCTTGGCCATTTCGATGCCCACTGTTGCCTACAGGCGGAACTATTTGCACAGAGCGCATTGAGACCTAGGGAAACCGTCAAGGGCGGGGTAACTCGACGCGGAATATGTGCGTTTCGCCACTCACTTCGACTGTACGAATAGCAATGTTGTAACGAAAGAGATATGATTTATTCAATATTAATGTGGTAAACATTTATTCATGTAATCCTTTTTATTGACACTATATATTTGATACTAATGCAAGTGATGCATAATTTCAACAAAGATATTATTTTAAAATATTTTACGACGAAATATAACTTTTTTGATAAATCTGATTGTACGAATAAGAATGTTAGATGTGGAAAAGGAGAAAGATCACTCGTTGTAACATGACTCAAATCTAACATTAAACGTTTCCATTAAAGGGAAAATTTGACCACCTATTTTTTTTAAATATTTGATTGTAGTCAATGTTTCAAACACATCATAAGCAATTTTGTTGAATAAAATCTCCTGCAATTCTCCAAAATATTTTATAAATAGTGTCAAGGGTGGGAGGCTGAATACATGAAGAAAGCAATGGGCACGTAACATAGAGACTCATCAGTTGAATTTCATTTCTTGACAGTCGCTTTCACAAATGTAGAAGTTTGCTATTCCGTTTCCATTCCTCCCTCGTCTTACGACCTATTGCAACTGATGTAGTTCTCTTGATCACAATGGTGTAATAAACGAAAAAATATTTTTTTTAGACATACGAACTATTGCGGTTACCACGACGATATGTTGGTATTTGATAAATAAATATCAGCACTAATGAGTTTTAAAATCCGGGGTTATAGCATGTTCGAAATTTCGCGGTGCGTCTGGACGCACTAAACGTTTCCACGACCTCGCTTCAAACGCCGCAGATTAAGATGTAGAGCGCACTTTCTGATCTCTAAACGATAATCGATACAGGGGTACACAAATACCAATGACACAGTCTACAAATCACGAAAACTAAATTGGTCGTCTGCAGAGAGTGAACAACGTGAAGAGTGCAGGGTGTGACCCTGTGGGGCGTCGTTTCTGCGGACAGTTGTAGAAACCTTAAGAAATTTTGGATTCACTTGTGTGGTTATCACTAACGCAATTTCAGTAAAAGTTATTTCGATTTATTAACTATTTAAGGTACATTCACAAGTCCATACTAAAAAAATTGAATAGTTACGTAAAAAAATTAATGACAAGATTTACACTACCACACATGATTCAAGTATGCCCCTCTTAAAAATCAAAAATGTATTAATATGACTGATGAATGATGCTATTAATGAGAACATTCTTGTGTGGTATTTGTTACTTCGCTTGATTCTTTTGGACAAAATGTGAACTAAGTTCCTTGAATTATTGTAACGAGGGCTTCGGAGGGATGTTTGATGAAAGCGAACTTTTACCGAGGTAGTCACCATGGTCGCTGCACTGTCCTACGCTTTGCGGTTTTTGAGACCTTTGAGGTGCGCGGCACCGCGCCACGATCGCCAGTGCACTGCTCTTCTCTATGAAGCCTGATTTCATACTCTTTTGAGCTGTTATTTATTCATAAAGTACTAATGTATGTGGTATTGAGGAATTTGTATTCTCAAGATCTTTATGTTCGTATGAGAAAGGATACTGTTCTATCTAAAACTAGTGGAGCCACAACAGCACGTACTTTTTCGCATTAGTAAAGGCAAAACATAATTACCGCAGTTTATGTTCGTATCAACACATCTTAGCCATTACGCATTAACAATTGCCAAATCTCATTACCAATCGTAGCGAATTAGGTGCAAAAACTTCACTCATTTAAAGCTAATAAATCGATACAAATTTGACAACGCAAAATTGCGTTCTAAACAGTTCTAAAACCGCGCAAAAATGTGAAGTTATTTCGACAATTTCAAACTGCCTTGTCACTATATTGCAATTGCTATATTGTGATTTTTAATTTTTATTATATTACTCGTACGTTTACAGTGTACGTCGCGTTGTTGTTTTACTTAGTTTTGTTAAAACTGAATACAATCACAAAAATTGCCCATCAGGCTCAGTTTTCGAGTAATCGCACGTGTACTAAAACTATATACAGAGATAAACACAAGTATTCAGACGTAGATTGCAGACGTATTGGACTGTCAATTTTGATTGATCCATAGATGACAATTGGATGTGCGAAGGTACGATACTGCGAGTCTCATGTAGAAAGGCGTTGGCTATGCCAATGCCATCGTACAGTGTATTTAATAACGGATTTTCCGTTTTAACCTCCTTGTCGTGTTCAATAAGCGTGACAAAAGTATTCCGACATCGCTCCAACTGATAAGAGAAGCTTGGCCGTAAACCGCGGATTGGCTGCAACTGAAACTTGATTGAAAACTTATCAGTGGATGTGAGGCGGCAGTCCCAAGACGTACAGAGGATTCGTCAAATTAGTCTCCAGTCGGCCCCGTGGCCAAGATCACTAAGGCATTAGTGCCGTAGTGGTCTTGGACAGTGGGGTTGCAGGTTCGAGTCCCGCCTCGGGCATGTTTGTTTGTATTCTTCCTTTCACCCCTATCATATCCTAACCTAGCATCCAATAGTACTCACTTATGACCGAGTAGTTGATGCGACCTTAAATAACAAAAAACAATAGTCTGCAAGACCCACATGTCGAGGAATAGTAGGGAAACGACAGTGGGAGAGAGAAAAGATTGTTAGTCTGCAAAATTGCGGAAAAGCATATGCTGAAATAGGCAAGGTGGTAAACGGAAGCCGGAAAAGCTAGTATCGTTTAGTATCGTTAAGAGATGGAAAGAAGAGAAAACGTACGTTAATCGTCCACGGCATGGGTGACCGCAGAAGGTAAACATTTCTCTGAATTGCCGATTACTTTATATCGACAGGAACAAAATGTACAATGCCTGTTCTCTTAAAAAGGCGATCTAACGTATTGTACTGATGTTGATGCATTACTAAGGGTTTTGCGAGACCATTATGAACCTAAGAAATGAAGATTGTTTGTAGATTCCTCTAAACTCAGTTTAAAAACCGGGCTTATTCATATCGGAAATGAGAAACAATTCCTCTTGCCATAGGACAGATGTAAAACATGAAACTTTTGTTATGGAAGATGCAATACCAGCATTATTCATGGAAAGTACACGGCGATTTCAGGATATTGCACTTTTATTTGGTCTCCAATAGGATATTCTAAAATTTAATGTTTTCTATGCGAGTAAGGCGGAGATCACCAAAATCATTTTGTGAAGAAGCACAGGCATCAACCACATCTGTTTCATGGACAAAAAAATGTAACTTTCCAACCCCTTGTAGTGCTGCACACGAATATCTTCCTCCCTTGCACATCAAACATTTGTGAAAGTGATGGATAAAAAGGGGCCAGGTTTCCAGAACTTAAAGAACAAAGTACCGAGGATCATTAAGGCTAAAATAAATAAGGGTTTATTTGTAGGATCACAAATAAAGGGGCTTACGAGGGATCGTGTCTTTGAGGCTTTGAATAGTGTTGCATGGAAGTCGCTTCAAAAGTTCGTAACGGAATTTCTTAGTAACTGAAACGATGAGACCTATTAAGAAATAGTGCCTGTTTTCTCTGACGGGTGAGAAGAAAACACAAAAGTGCCGAGTGTGGGGATCTTCATCGCCAGAAAATGTACATGAAATTCCTCTGCATGATGAACGTGTCACGGTATGGTGTGGCTTCAGGGCGACGTTCACCACTGGCCCATTCTTTTTTGAAGAGGCTGGCGCTCAAGGACCAAAGACGTGCAGTGTGACTGGCCAGCGTTTCTGCGATATGCTTCGCCAACATGTCATATGCGATGTCATACCAACCTGTCATATCAGGCATATTAGCACTATGCCTATCATGGCACCTGGTGGCCATTGGAACTGGCTGGTAGCTTTGAAACTGGCTAACGTTTTCTATATCGAAACTCAAATTATAACCATACCTGTATATGAGGGCAAGTATTTTTATCTCAATTGTGTATGTGCATATGTCTACTAATGTGTATGAGTGTTTGAGTATATGAGTATGAGTGTATGTGTAATGTGTATGAGTGAGTGTTACAGGTATATACTTGTGACTAGGCATTAATATCTCTCTCTCTCCACGTATAGCTACGGTAAATGGGCGCAGATGTGTATATAGGTATGTAGACGTGCGATTAATAAAATAGATGGCAAATCAATGTATCAGTAGTCTCTAAGAATCAAATATATGTGTATGTAAATTTTAAAGATTTTTATTAATGTTAACGGTTGGTTTTTTTGGATATCTACTGGCTCGTCTTTTAGGTATTGTACCAATTTTATGAAGTAGTAGTAGTAATGGAAGTAGTAGTAGCAGTAGTAGCAGTAATATTACTACTAGTAGTAGTAGTAGTAGTAGTAGTAATTGTAGTTTCTTTTACTGGTTTGTATTTTAAATTGATTTTGGTATATCCAAATCTGTAGGCCTATGGTTGACACCTGGCAAGACAATTGTAATCAGACCATTACTATTATTCCTCTACATCACGAATAAAGATGTTATGTGTCGGCTGAGAATAAAATCTACTCAGGTTGCAACCAGCTACCTAAGGAGCAGATCTAGGAACAGTCGGTGCCTCTACAATACTTTGGGCAAAATGTGGGCAATTCTAAATTAAGCAATTACTTGCACTTTCAAGTCATTTGAATGACCTCGGAGTTTGACCAAGTTGTTACATAAATTTTGCGAAACAAGTCCCACAGCTTTGTTGACCTGGACTTTTACACCCCACATTCGACTGATCTCAATTTTCAAACTCTTGTATTTAAGAAGTTTCTTCGCCTCCTTGATTACGTTGTGATCGCAAGGCACAGTAACATCTACAAGTAGACACGATTTTTTCACCAAATCCCAGATGACAATCCGGTTTCTTTGCTGCTATCGCACGATCCGTTTCAATTTGTTTATTATTATCGTTATTATTATTATTATTATTATTATTATTATTATTATTACTATTACTATTAATATTATCACATCTGATCGTGTCCTATCCCTGCAACTGCGTTTAAATAAATCACAGCAGCATTCATTAACGTCCTCATCATTGCGTCTACCGTACACTGCCACCTCCAACTTATCTGACTCGACCTCCATCGCACCCGTTACCCCCACAACATCCGCCAATGATCTACTTACCAGCACCACCACAATCACAGCCACATCCATGCCCACATTCATCATCGTCGATTTTGCTACGTTCGCTGTCATCACTAGCTTCACAGCCATCATTATCACCAACACGATCGCCGTTATGTCGATCATCGTCGCCGATATTACCTCTTCAATTTACCCAACAGTTACAACTACCATTGTCATTACAACCAACACAGTTCCAGCCCACACCACTCCCATCACAACAGCCACAGCTAACGCTTTTGCTATTGCTATCACCACCGCCACTGACACCACCATGACAACCGCCACTGCCATGGCCACCATTATCGCCATTGCTATTCCTATCATTGTCACAAGCAACCTTCTTGAACTCCGTCATAGCCCCCACACCGTCCCAGAATCTGCCACTTCCGCAACGCCGCTGGCTCTCCGCCTCCGCCACCGCGCCACTCCACCCCACCATGAACTAGCTTGTCAGCTAGGTCGAATTCAGTCGCTGTCTGGAGGAGAATTCTAGCGGCCGGCTGCTCTGATCGGTAGTTTTCCGTGGTTTCTCCGATCAACACCAGGCGAAGCAGGATCCTAACAAACAGGCCACGGACCGCGCGCGATCTTTCTTTCCTCTACCTTATCCTATCCTCACCCCTTCCACACACACTTACACTAACATGCACTACACTACCACATATACCGGGAGACCGGTCGGGAGCTTACAGATTGTCCCGGCTAGGGCGGTGCCCCGCTGGTGGGAGATAGCTGGTTGAGGGGAATACCCCGCTAGTCGACGGTAGGTCGCCGCCAGATCTCGCCATCCGGCGGGGAAAAGATCATCGCCACCTCCCGGGGAAACACGCACTACACTTACGGAAATAATGACCTAAGTAGTTGACGCGCCCGGAAACACGAATCAATCAATCAAAACCCACCATAAATCCCCGTAACCGTCACTACTACCCCGTCTCCGCCCCCCCCAGCCTTCACAACCCGTCCCACCGCGCCGTTCCCAACATCCTGCCATTGCCATCCCTCCAATTCCGATCCTGCCACTCCATCCCTGCCGCACCAATATATGCCAATATTCTTGCTGTCCCTCCCCGGCACAACCTCTATCAAGACACAGCCACCACTCCACCGCCACCCCGTCACTGGTACCACGCCACCGCTACCCTACACAGAGACTACCCAACAACCACCACGCCACAGTTACAGCTTAACTCCGACTCTCCCGCCCTGTCACTGCCACCTCCCCACAGCACCCTGTCCGCCATCCGTCCCAGCGACTTCATCGCTACTCCTCCCCTCCACTTCATCCCCGCCACTCGCCACTCCATCCCCGCCACTCCGTCCCCTCCACTCCATCCCCGCCACTCTGTCCCCCTCCACTCCATCTCCGCCACTCCATCCCCTCCACTCCGTCCCTGCCACTCCGTCCCCGCCACTCCACCCCTGCGACTCAGTCCCTACCACTCCGTCCCCGCCATTGTGTACTCGCCATTCCATTCCGCCACTCAGTGCCCCCACTCCGTCCCCGCCACTCCGTCTCTCCCACCCCGTGCCCGTCATCACGCCACCGCCGCCCGCCCCGCCGGTGCCGCCGCCGCCACCGCCCCGGGGCCGGCGCCGTAGTGCCGCGCGGCCCCTTAAAATTACATTGGGCGCGCGGCCAACGGGCATGCTTTTCGCGTTTGTCGCCTTCCGGTTTCACCTCTCTCCCTGAACTTGTTCGGAAAGTATTTTCGCTGCTCTCAATAGAAAACATATTGCTGCGGTCTTCCTTTCGGCATGTCGCCGAAACACGCTTTCCATATCAGGAGACATCTTGTTTTTCTCCAGTTCTAAATACCAACCCAAACTTTTAGGAGAAAGTTTCAAATTTTGAATGCTGGTGAAATACGGAATGGGAGAAATCCAAACTTTCTCACGAATGTGCTTCTGGATAGAATTCATGGACTCACCATCCATTGGACCAATATTATTGTACGAAAAAAACCCAAATATTGGAGACACTTCACAGATTGTCAACTAATTATAAACGAATTTCTACTTTTGATTATCGTGCCTGAGGGACTTAAAATTATCACTCTCATTGGCATTGAATGAACTTCAATTTTGTGTGATACAGTAATTATAAAATAAAATATATCTCCATACTAGCTTTGCGTGGTGCCTCTGGAGGGTACTTTCATGTTAAAAAAGATTTTTTTTGTGTGTTTCTCAAATTCACAAAAAAATTAAGAGTTTTTTTACAGTTGTCTGGCTCATTCATTTTCGGGCACAGAAAGTTACATTACAAAAGAATCGATTAAAATACTTTTTAAATTTTGTTTCATTAAAAAATTTAGTTTAATTATCTTGAATATGATGAATAAACTCGTAATGATTCATGTAAATGCCAGAAAGAGAGCCCAGTAATTCATAGCTTTCACCAATGTACTCATATGAGCGTTCAGAACATCCAAAAGACGTAGAAGTCACCTAGAGTACTAGGTGACTTATAGGGACACCTAGAGTACTCTAAACGGAAACGAAGAAATGTGCCAATCGATTTGTCTTTTCGAAAGAATTTGAAAGAGCTATTGATCCTCTCTCTAGATACCGTAAGCACCCAAACCGCAGTTTCAATGCTTAGAAAACAAAAAGAAAAACTCGTTCTGAGACTAATTTCTTAGAATTGTCTAGCTGGATCGTCCCCCTTGCAATCCCTCCGTCCAAACGAGTTCCTACCTCCAATTTCCCCACCAAGAGACCGAGACACGAAAAATGACACTGCATTTGTCTCGATTAGTGGGCCAAAAGGAGTCTACCGATATATGACCGACGTAGATTACTCAATTACTTTATAAGGATACGTTCTATATTTATAGGAAGGGCTTGATTTCTGTCGGAACACGACGAGACGGCGTTGCGGTATATCAGAAATAATTATTAAATTATATTATAAATATATAACTATTTCTATTAAATTAACAATTAAATTAGACCTAAAATAGGATAGGACCTAAAATTTTATAAATCAACCACTGTTTATAGGTATTCCTCGGAATGAATACTAAAAAAATTCACTTAGCAATGGTTTTCAAATATATTATTTTACACATACATTTAAGTCCTTCGAATATTTCAAACAACATTTCGAAATTTTATCCCATGACGTTAAACTTACAGAAAATTAGTGCCGTTAGTAATGGAGATGTTTATGAAACCAAATTTCAACAATATTTAAAATTAGACAAAATATCAATTTAAATAAAACGTCAAAAGATACGAAAACGTCGTTTAGAGATTTCCGATGATTGAATTATTAATTTCCTCTCCCGTGGTATTTCCGCCGATGCATTACCGTGCGCTGATAATTGCGAATAAAGAAACGCTAAGTCTTCGTAAATAATTTTTTTTAATTCCATCATTATAAACGATCTTTTTCGATACAAGAAAGAAGTCGTTCATAAAATGACATCTTAAGGCACATATTACGGCGTATTTGCCGTATATAGCACGAATAATTGCGTATCACTCATTCAGCTAAACGCAGTTAGAACAGCCGACAATCGTTATTTCGCACAGATGTCAAATGCCCGTAAAGTCACCATTTTTGTCCCCAAATTAACTTTGACTCTCTTAGAAATTTATAATACTGTTTTACAAAAAATACCGTAAGGAACTCGCTTATAATGGTGCTTTATAAGCCTGTTGCATAATGTACTATTCCAAAAATACAAATTAGCAGACGTGCATTTCGCTGCATGTGGTTATCGAAAGATCGGCAATTTACGCTTCTCTAAACGGCAGCTTCACACATTCGGGGAGTATCGAGCGACTATTCGCCCAATCCCTGATGGCAGAGGGGTTCGGCAAATTTTAGCTTCCTTTGATACGCGCAAGATGTATACGCTGCGGGTAGGGCGTGAAACAAATGTCTGACGCTCGGTAAACAGTAAGCAACCCATCCCCACTACCAGGAAATCGTTAAACAGTCGCTCACTACTTGGGGAATGCCGAGTGAGCAGAGCCTCTTTAACATTTGCGATCTGCATAGAGAGAGAAATTTAGTATCTTGTAAGAATTATGAGAATTTTAACATTTCATTACAGTGTATCCGGCTTAACAAAATAGAGGCATTGTCGACTTTGAAATCTATGGGTTGCGGTAGTCTGGTTGATAAAATGGCCACGAAAAACACGTTATATGTATTTAATTTATCGTCGTTCACTTAACAAGGCCAGATAAACTACGGTAATACGATGAATAATAGCAAAACAACCTTTATTCACGTAGTTGAATCCACCAGCAAACTTCTCGAATAGAATACTCTTGATCGTTACTCGAACATTTTCGAGGATTGGGTTGTGTCCCGACACAATGAGAATTTATTTCGAAATCACCCTTACTAAACTAAAGAAACGAATCTGTGCCACAATTCCAGGTTTACCTTTCAACTTACGAATGAACAGACAAAACAGCCTTAACGCGGTTGAAATACGTGTTAAGTGAACAAAATTGTCAAGAGACAGACGATAAGAAACTGATGAAAGAGACATGTGTTGACGAGATGAGGCGAGGATTCAAGGGAGAAAGAAGAAGAGATGAGCAGCAAAAGACGCGGGATCGCGTCGCCGCGCCGTGTGGGAGGGGGCAGGCGAGAGGTGGCGAAGTGAGAAAGAGGCAGGGGCAGAGCGGAGCCAGGGTGGTGGCGGGGGCGGGGGCGGGGGCGGGGGCGGGGGCGAGGCGAGCGAGTGCTCGCGTGTAGCGGCGCACGCGAAAACGAGGAGATGCTATCGCGCAATCGATGGGTCGAGAGGAGCCGCTTAGCCACTCGCCCGCCGAGAGTGACAGCGCGGGCGGCGGCTGTAGCGGCACGGGGAAGGCGGCGACCGAGGGTAAAGGCGGGAACCGAGGCTGAATCGGTCGCGGGGCTCTGGTGGGGTGGGGAAGTAGTGGAGGGGATAAGGACGTGGGCAAAAGTGAGTGTGGGAGAGGGTGGAGTTGGTGTCGGGGCGCGAGCGAGGAGGTGGAGGACTGTGGAATGGGGGGAGGGGGCTAGGGTGGTTGTACGGGAGCTGATGGAGTCGGTGGCGGGACGCGGGCGGGACAGGGAAGTAGGGGGCGAGGGTAAAGGCTGGAGCAAGGGTGGTTGATTTGGCGGGGTCGGAGTAGGTGGCGGGGAGTCGGGCGGGGAGTCGGGCGGGGAGTCGGGCGGGGAGTCGGGCGGGGAGTCGGGCGGGGAGTCGGGCGGGGAGTCGGGCGGGGAGTCGGGCGGGGAGTCGGGCGGGGCACGGAGAGGGTGGGCAGTGGCAAGGGTGGTTTGTAGGGGAGGGGCGCAGTCGGTTGCGGGCACGTGGGCGGGGAGGTGGCGCATGGGGTTAAGGTCGGGAGGAAGGTTGGTTTAATGGGCGGTGTCGCGAGAACGCGGGCACAGGCTGGGAGGTGGAGCAAAGGCAGGGGAATGGGGGTTGTATGGGAGAGGGCGGAGTCGGCGGCGGGCACGGGGGCAGGGAGGGGGTACGAGCAGGGACTAGGGTGGTTGTGCGGGAGGCTACAGAATCGGGGACGTGGGCGGGACGGGGAAGGGTGGAGGTGCGAGGGTAAGAGCCGGGGCTAGGGTGGTTGTGCGGGGTGATGAGCGCAGGGGCGGGGGAAGGGAAGGGGGTGGTAGGGCCGATGCGTTGCGCGACGTCGTCAGCACGTCCATGCTCTTCGCTTCCGTAGAGCAATCTACCGCGGAATTAATCAATGTCAAGAAGCAACGAAAGGCAAATTTAATTGATCGCTCCTAGGTTTGTACGAATTACACAGTATTTAATCAGTTAGCTCAAAATATAACAGTTCTATATTGAAAATTCTTATTCTGCGGTGCTATTGCTTTTACATTCTTCGACATTTGAATATCGCTTCTTTTATCTGAGTTGTTGGATTATTCAAATAATATTCTTTGTCGGCATTAAGAATAAAGATTCCATTGTTTAGGTTGTCAAGCTTTAAAGACATCAGGTTACGAGAGTTTATGAGGAACTTGACCTATTTATCTTATTTTATTTTTCTATATTATTTAGATTTAAATAGTTTGAATTTGCAATCCATTTACTTTTACATCCTTAATTTTAGGCCGAAAATGAAGGAGTCGATGATGTAGTTTGTGGTGATAAATTCAGAGATAGATATTGACTGACGGATTAACGAACTGAGACATTGGATAGTAACAAGAATACAAACACAGTTTCAAGAACTTACTGTTAATACATAAAATCCCTTTGCCTGACGACTGTTACTAATAAACGTAGACATAAATTAAAGTTGCTCAATGCTCCAACTGTGAGTAGGTTAGGTGAAAATTCAATTTGGGAGACGAACGCGCCTGAGAGAGACTCACAGCTGCCATGCTATTGTCTGACGTGCGTTGTGCTGACGAGCTGAAGTGCGTTTTCGGTAGGGACTCCGTGCACAAGTTGACGATTAAATCACAACAGTAAATATGACGTGATGTAGCGGAAACGGCTGAGGCGCGTCTGCTACTCACTAGGCTTGTGGTGTTGCGTAATATTGCGAAAGGCATGACCTCCACCTTGCCCCTGCGGCATACAAGGCAAAGACGAATCTTTAGGTATTCATTAGAATCATCTACTCAGATGTAAGTACAAATATGTAATATTCGTAGATGAAGAAGTACAAATATGAAATATTTCTTTCTTTACGCACTTGCAAGCAAAAAAACCGGTATTCCACATTTTTTAAAATATAAAACAATATGGAATGCCATTTTGTTTTCTGTTGCTTGCAACTGCGTAAAGAAAGAAATGGTTCATAAATGTGGGACAGTGAGAATACTAATAGTGTAATATTGATGAGACACCAACTGCATAATACAGCTTGAAGTTCTTAAAACACGTTCTTTTTGATAAAAGTGCATTCTTTCCTGTTTAGAAATGATGTTCAAATATGGAATACCACCGATAACATGCAATAAATGCTAAATAATTAGTCCAAATTAAAATCTGACATGGTCTATTTGGTTGAAATCTGGGAACAATGGAACAAATTGCATAATACTGTACAACAGAGCGTTTCATTTGCAATATTCACAAATGAAACGTTTTGTCGCAATCCGTACATTCTGGATGCGATCACATCTCGCACATTTCACACCAACCATTGTTTTCTCTTAGTATTTGCTGAAAACTTTCCAGAACAGAACAGGCGCTTTGCATCTTGATTACCACGTCCATTTTTTTCTAGAATACCGATGTATTCCATACTTGTGATATCTCCATCTTGGTACTCGAAACTTCAAATCAGGAAGAGCGCGTGTAGAAACCAATCAATGTTGCCCGCCTCCATTGAGCGTCAGCTCCGGGTGATATCATTTTACGTGTGACACCAATCAGAAAATTATATTGTTGCAGTTATGTAATTTTAATGGTTCATTTAAAAAATATGTATATATATATATATATATATTTAATAGTTATACATTTAAATCATTAATACTAAGAAAGAAAAGAAATAATGTAAACTAAAACGTGAAACTGCAAGCGGTAAGTGCGAATACTTCAATGGCTCAAACAGTCTCGATTTCAACGATTATTTATTTTTATGTTGAAATAAGTTTGATTGAAATAAGAAGTGTTGATTGAAATAACAAGTAATAATAATAATAATAATAATAATAATAAAATGTCTTTATTTCTGGCGAGGCTCAGGCCATAAGGCCTGCTCTTCCGCCTAACTACTAAAATATTTACATTTACAATAAGTACAATTGAGGAGTTCGGGTGGAAACAATGGTAGCTGACATTTCACGTTAATTACGAAAGTGCAATGATCGTATTAGGTAATAGTACTGCACACAAGTAATGAAACATAAAATTTGAAAATATTTTCGTTGGTATTTTTAGGACTCTAAAACTAACATGCCCATGAGAGCCCATGTTTCTTACTTTCAAGAAGGATGTGGAAATGTTAATAATTTTACTTTCGCAAAATGTCAGAAATTATTACCTACACCCTAATGCCTCAATTGTTGACAAATTTCAAGAAGAAAGGAGGGCAGATTTTACATGTAAATCTGGGATGCAAGACTAGGGACCGTCCCGGCATACGCCTTAAGCGATTGAGTAAACCCAGGAAAACCTCAATCAGGATGGCGGCTTAGGGCCGTAACACAAGAAAAAAATCAGTGTGAAAAAATGGAATGATTAAAGGAAAAGGGTAAATGACAAAAGGAAAGTAGAGTGCGTTAGAGGGGGTTAAAGGGTAAAGGCAAAAGGGAAGCAGAGGGAGAAAGAGAGAGGGAGTTAGAGTTGATTATGAAATTAAGGAGAGTGGGAGGGAGGATAACAATATCATATGTTTTATTTATATTCAATTTCTTTCTTGTTACGAAATCGGTAAAAGAGTATTATTTGCAGTGATCGAATAGAACAGTCTTGCGACTGACTTTTCAAAAAAGTCCAAAACAATATTTATTATCATTTCAGTTGCAAAATATTATATTTCAAATATTCTGAATTATACACAGTTTTTTCAAACTATTATAAATAAATATCATATTTAAATATATTTTTGTGTCATGTATTTTTTATTAAATAACGTATAAACTTTTCAGTAATAGACATCGTTATATTTTGTTTATAGTGGTTGGGGAAACCATTAGTTTTGCCCCGAGTGACGCCAACAGAAACTAGGCCACTGCATCTCACGCAGTGAAGAGCGGCTTTCGCTGGCCAGGCTTTCGACGCGGCCGCAACTGCGTCCTGCGGAGGGAAGGGCGGCGACGAGGGCGGCGGCGACGGCGGCGACGAGGGCGGCAGCGAGGGCGGCGGTGGCGAGGGCGGTGGCGAGGGCGGCGGCGAGGGCGGCGGCGAGGGCGGCGGCGAGGGCGGCGGCGAGGGCAGCGGCGAGGGCGGCGGCGAGGGCGGCGGCGAGGGCGGCGGCGAGGGCGGCGGCGAGGGCGGCGGCGAGGGCGGCGGCGAGGGCGGCGGCGAGGGCGGCGGCGAGGGCGGCGGCGAGGGCGGCGGCGAGGGCGGTGGCGGCGAGGGCGGCGGCGAGGGCGGCGGCGAGGGCGGCGGCGAGGGCGGCGGCGAGGGCGAGTGCGCGTAGCCGAGTTAACGGGCGCGCCGCTGTTTACGTGAGAGGCGGCGGAGCGAGACTCGCCGCTGTAAAGTCGCGTTTACTGTCAGGTCGATTCGCGGAGGAAGTGCCACGACCAATCCATTATCCGTTGTCGCTAGCGCGGACGCGACAGCCGCGGGAGTTGATGGGGCGGGAGGGGCGAGCAGCGGTCAACCTGGGTGGCACGTTGCTGGGGAGGGAAAAGGAGGGAGATGGAGGGTAGTACTACACTTTTAAATGGTCAGCAGGGTGTTCAACATTCGTCTCAACGCCCCCCTCCTCAGCGAACTGAATTGTTATTAAGTTTTACATGTTAAGAGATTGCAAGAGCATATTCAAAATGAAGAATTATAATACTAAACTGTTTTGAAACGCTAAATTATCAATTTCATTTTAATTCTTATAGCAGACATCAATCTGATAATATTATTATTTATTTTTGGAGAGATGCTTCAGAAAGAAAGAGGTTGATAAGTTTACAGGTTAATATAGGTTTTTGTCACGATACATTTGTAATTATATTTCAATGCAATAAATTATACTTACTTTTTACTGAATTGTTGAAGACCGGCAGACCAGGATATGAGACTCACATCTACTTGTCGAGCAGTGCCTTACATTTCCGACATTGTTGAGTGTCCTTCCCTTGGCTTCGTCTTGACGATCTTTAAAAAAACACCTTTATTTCTTAGAAAACGGTGGATGCTTTGGAGGACCCAAACGTTGCAAGCTTTCTATCTGTGGCACTGGCGATCAGAGCTTGCATGTATCTCCTACTAGGTCCTTTAGTCCTGACAACGGCGTCCTCGGCAAAGAGACAGGGTGGGAACTGAATGTTTGCTGTAGAGCGAAATGTGATCCGTAGCGTACACGTTAGAGCGTATGAAGTGTTTGGGTTGATGCTCGTGAATGCTTTCTCGCAATTGCTTTCGGCTTTAAGCATGCTGTAAATTGATTCGATTGAGCTATGTCCACTCCAAGTTATTTATTCCCGCTGAAAGAAGCTTTAGATGCGCTGGTTTACACTACGTTTACATCTTGGATGAGAACGGTGGTCTTGAAAGCTTGAGAATCCATTTGATCGTGCAAACATTTTTAGCGTTAAGTAAATTTTAATAATATTGTTGTTTGTAGATTATTTTGCAAATACTGAAATGAAAAATAAAGTTTGAGAACTATATTTTTTTAACTTTTTTCTACTCTCAATCATTTATATGCGATATTTAATGAGTTAGATTGTGAATAGAAAAGTTATACAGGTTATTTGTGAAGACAAACTGTAGCACAAAGTCAATTTTGAAAAATTCTATATTGACAGTGGGATATTTGTTATGGTATTACGTTAACTCTACTACAAGTATGAAAACCAAGGTATGAATGTTAGAGTTTAATTATAAAGGAAACCAAATATTGTAAAATATTATCGGAAGGTTCTTCGAGACTCTCGTCGTCGAAAATAAATTAAAATTTCATTTGGTTAGCAAATTTAAGTAAGAGTCTATCTTAATAGAAATATTTTAATTATTATCTTATCTAAGTTTTAGAAAACAAGAAATAAACAAAAACAAGCATGACCATTTGCGCAATGAAACTAAATTTAAAAATCATCATTGGCTAAAAATATGTTGTTATAATGTTACAATCTGTTGGACATACGCCAAACGGCTATTCTCCGTTCCTGTTCAGAAATTAATAATCCAACAGCAAATGTTCATGAAGCTTCTGGCGACGAGCGACAGAGGTCGCCCGTTTTCTCCGCAACGCAGGCGACTGAGGCGAAGAGAGCGCAGCCTTCGCGCCCGATCAACCTCCTGCCCCCGCCCCATGCCCGCCCACCGCTTAGACGCTCACCCGCCGCCAGGCCGGCTGCCTGCCCGCCCGCCCGCCCGCCCGCCCGCCCGCCCTCCCGACCGCCTGCCCCCCCTTCCGCCCGCCTGCCCCCCCTTCCGCTCGCCCGACCGCCCGACCGCCCGACCGCCCGACCGCCCGACCGCCCGACCGCCGTCCATCCTTCCGTCCGACCAATCTATCGTCAGACCGACTGACCGAATGACGCCATCTGACCGCCTGCCCACCCATCCATCCATCCCCACTCTCTCCCACCCTTTCCAACCCTGGTCCGCCCTTGCGCCCACGCCCTCCCATCTCCCCACCCCGCCCTCGCCACGCCCCCGCCACGCCCCCGGCCACCCGCCCGCTCAGCCAGCGAAATAAGCGTCGAGACGCGCGCCAGCGGCCGTCCCCTCCCTTCCCTTCCCCGCCCCTCCACGCCCCGCGCCGCCCCGCCCCCGCGCCGCGTCCGCCGCCCGCCGCATATCTCAATTACTTCCGGAATTGTATGCTGCAAATCGCTTCTCCACGCTGCCAAAAGGTGCCTCCTCTGTTTAGATGTCTGAGCACGTGCTTTATTTACTTACCCCTGCTCGCCGCCGCGGAGGCCAAGCTATATTTCCATGCGGAACTTCCGTAGGTTGCGCTCGAGGTTTCTTGCCAAGGAAATTCAGTAAAGGCGCTGCGGTCAGCCTGGCAGTGTAATTAAAAGGGGAATGACCAACATAATTGGAAGGGGAAGAAGGGATTGCGCTCAGATTGTACTCTCGTTTCTAAATGGTGTCTGTCCTCAGCAAATCTGAATAGAAATCCTACAGGAGGCCACCATTGCTTTTTTTTATTTATATTTTTCTGGTACAGTGGATTAATCACTTTACGGAATAGTTACAGTACATTTCACACATAGTATATACACATGCTATGTTTAAATTATTATAAATAAGGAGAGAGTCCCCTCTGGGATCCTCTTTAAACATTTAGCAGTGCCGAATTGAGTTCACATGAATTGAGAAACAATTTGTTAGTTCTTGGAAACTTTTTAAATATATATAATTAGAGTATGGACAAAGATCTTATGGGAATGGTTAAGGTGGGCGAAGTTTGTCCTTGGGAAGTCTGGAACGTATTCTTGTTTGTAGAGGATCAGAAGTTTTGCCTACATGAAAAATGTTCGGGGCTGGACGGTCATCATTGGGATCTTACTTAAGATACCACTTTTTGATTCGAGAAACTACTCGTAGTTCAAAAGTGTTGCCCAGAGCCATTAATATGCAAATTACTTTCCGAAAGCGATGGAAGCTATCTTGTTGAGGATTTGCTATTACTTACAAATATCAGAATACAATTTTGTCTTTAATTTTTTTGAAATAATACATAAATGTGGAAAGAAGAACATAGGCATATTTTATTATTTACAAAGAAAAATATGTACTGTAATTTCTGATAAGAATTAAATCTGCAATGTATAATCATTATAAATAACGCAAATTTTAACAACGAAGTGTGTTTGTTTGTGTGTGTGTGTGTACATGTGATTTGCGTAATGTTAATAACGAATTTCAGTAGCAATACAAAGTCATTGAATGCTTTAATGAGTGCATTTCCATCTAAGTAAATTTACTTTTGCAAGTATTTGTAATTCATTTAAAAACAATCAATCATTATAAATCCTAATCCCGCAATTTAACTAATTAAGAACATGTCTTGGTGAAGTTAAATCGATGAAAGAATGATTATAATATGAAACATAATTATTTATGTCTTTTGTACATTTTAATTAATTAAAAATTGCAACGAAATGGTGGAAACATAATAGGCAATAATTCGAACATTCGTATTCTAATTCTTCTCAAGAATAGGAAATAAAACATAGATTCATCGGAAAAAGAATGAATATTGTCAATATGATCCCAAAATAAAGAAATTATTAAAAGCATTTCCGGTATTTTAAGGAGTGTTTCTTCATTTTAAAAAGACTCAACATTTTCAGCATTATTTAATGACCATATTTTGACAATTACATGTGATTAATTAATTTACTTCGTAACGTTCACGCACTCAGCAATTCTGCCTGCGTCTCAGACGCGTCTCGACAGCCTTTGCATTTGTAAAAAGAGTGCATTTATCGTAAACTTTACAGAGAAATTTCTTTCTGTACTGTATTTACTCCAATCTGTATGCAGCGTTCGTATCCTTTTCATGCTGGGAAGTCAGTTCATATAATCGGTTTTTGCCGTACCCTGCGTCTCACGAAGGCGATTTTAAATGAGAAAAGGGTCTGACACTGTCACAAAGAAAGTAGGCTACGCCTCTATAACGTAGGACTTTGTAATATGAAAATGAGGAGTCCCGGAGACACGTGCTCCAATAGAACAGGCACGTGCTGACGATATTGACACGTCACAAAGAATACATTGGTGAAATATATTTCGATACGTCACGTACATTAGTAGTTTTTACACACGTTTACCTCAGTACAAATCTACAACTTTCACCTAATTATTTAGGATACGTATGCCGACCGCTAAATATTAACAAGGGATATACGTTTAGAAGAAACGCAAAGCAAGTTATGATATCGAAAAGATGTATTGTATTCCTACAGAGAAGAAAACGGAGAATGTTTCCAGAGAGAAATTCGTTATCGATGACCTCCAGTGTCATATCAGGGGGGAGCAACAGAGGCATCTTTTAGGCGGCACCTAAAACCAAGGGATTAGGGTCCAACATTTCTTCAACGGGCTGTCGCTGCTGTAACGTCCACAACCCGTTCGTATTCATACATTATGCAATTCAGGTACATTCATTCACCGTTGTTCTCTGAATCAAAACCTCACGTATTCCGGGAACAGCTAACGATTAAGACTGTAGAGGATTATCAAGACATTAGTCGTCACTTTGTAGACGACTGTGGGGGATGGGGGTGGTAGAAGTGTAATCGTGTCTCAGCCCAAGAATTTGTCCTAAGCATATGCCGTAGAGAAAATGGGCGTAACAAAGCTCAGGTTTGATTTATGACTAGTGCTTAGAGCATTAAGTGATAATGAGGGCGTTTGAACAACAATGCAGCAACACTACTCTGGAAGAGAGAAAGGTGGATCCTGAGGAACACCAACATTGTTCATCATTATGTGATGTAGTGACAAGAGATTTGTAGTGACATAGACTGGTGCTATTAACCCTGGAGAGGTGGCGGTTGCCGGAGTTACGTTAGAGGTGCCGCGTTCTGACCTCTTTAAGTTATTTCTTTATAAAATTATATTTAGCAAGAAATATGTGCGAAATTAGTCATTTTAATAATATTCAATCATTTATAAGGTCGTATTAACTTAATGCAGTATTATAAACAAACATGCAAATGTGGAATTGAAACAAATATAAGGGCAAAATTATCATTTATCTTTCATTTTATGTAGTGACTCCATTTACATTTTCCTGAATATTTCAACGACAAAGGTATCAAAAAATTCAGTGTTTAATTTTCTAACATGGTCTCTCATAAAAACAAACAAATTATTAAAAATGCTTCAAAACCAATCAACACAACTTAGAAAAAGTACGAAATTTACGATGTTTATATTAGTTTTACAAATATTTATAAATGAATTATTAGATATAAATTTTGAAAATCTTTCAGACAGAAGCTAAAGAATGTGGTGAAAGGTATGTGAAATGTAAAGCTTCTGACACGCAGAATTAGGCAACTGCAGCTAAGCAAAGATACCTGGGGTCACAAGGGACCCCGCGCCACCTCTCTCGGGTTAAATGACAACATAAATGCCTACCATTCCGCCTTGGAAGCCTGTATTCAACTACAGCAGCTGTATTTTTGTAAGAGCGGTATCTCCGCCTCGTGGCGTCTGCTTCACCTCGCCCTGCTCCTGAGGCGCCCGCACCGCGCCGCGCCGCGCCGCGGCGACGCCTCATGCGGCCTCTCCTGAGACGCGCCGCCCCCGCCGTCATCGCCGCCGCCCCCGGGACCGCCCCCGCCGCCGGCGGCAGCGGAGGCGGCGATCGGGTGCGGTTAAAGCCGATGGGTCGGCTTCGTCGCCTCCACCGCCTCTGCCGCCGCCGCGCCAGAAAAATCGTTACGCGGAGGCGGCACATCGCTGGCCACCCGCCGCCAACGCCGCTCGAGGAAGAGGACAGAGGCGGCGCATGATGAGGAAGAGAGGGCGAGGGTGGCGCTGGAGGAGGAAGAGGATAGGGATGGCACAGGATGAGGAAGAGAAGGCGAGGGTGGCGCTGGAGGAGGAAGAGGATAGGAATGGCACAGGATGAGGAAGAGAAGGCGAGGGTGCCACTGGAGGAGGAAGAGGATAGGGATGGCACAAGATGAGGAAGAGAAGGCGAGGGTGGCGCTGGAGGAGGAAGAGGATAGGGATGGCACAGGATGAGGAAGAGAAGGCGAGGGTGGCGCTGGAGGAGGAAGAGGATAGGGATGGCACAGGATGAGGAAGAGAAGGCGAGGGTGGCGCTGGAGGAGGAAGAGGATAGGGATGGCACAGGATGAGGAAGAGAAGGCGAGGGTGGCGCTGGAGGAGGAAGAGGATAGGGATGGCCCAGGATGAGGAAGAGAGGGCGAGGGTGGCGCTGGAGGAGGAAGAGGATAGGGATGGCACAGGATGAGGAAGAGAAGGCGAGGGTGGCGCTGGAGGAGGAAGAGGATAGGGATGGCACAGGATGAGGAAGAGAAGGCGAGGGTGGCGCTGGAGGAGGAAGAGGATAGGGATGGCACAGGATGAGGAAGAGAAGGCGAGGGTGGCGCTGGAGGAGGAAGAGGATAGGGATGGCACAGGATGAGGAAGAGAGGGCGAGGGTTGCGCTGGAGGAGGAAGAGGATAGGGATGGCACAGGATGAGGAAGAGAAGGCGAGGGTGGCGCTGGAGGAGGAAGAGGATAGGGATGGCACAGGATGAGGAAGAGAAGGCGAGGGTGGCGCTGGAGGAGGAAGAGGATAGGGATGGCACAGGATGAGGAAGAGAAGACGAGGGTGCCGCTGGAGGAGGAAGAGGATAGGGATGGCACAGGATAAGGAAGGGGATAGGGGTGGCACAGGATGAGGAAGAGGATAGGGGTGGCGCAGGATGAGGATGAGGATAGGGGTGGCTCGGAATGAGAAAGAGAAAGCGAGGATGGCGCTGGACGAGGAAGAGGTCAGGGGGGAAGGATGAGGAAATGGTTGGGGTGACGCAGAACGATAAAGAGAACAGGGGTGATACAGGATGAGGAAGGGGATAGGGGTGGCATAGGATGAGGAAGAAGATAGAAGAGGGCAGAAGAAGGCAGGATGTGGAAGCGGACAGTTGGCCTGGATAAGGAAGAAGATAGGAGTGTGGCAGGATGAGGAAAGAAACAAGGATGGCGCAGAATGAGGAAGAAGACAAGGGACACATATGGAGGAGGAGGAAGGAGAGAGGAATGGCGTTGGATGGGAGAATGAAGGCGGGTGTGATGCTGATGAGGAAGAGGAGGCGGGTGCAGTACTAATTGAGGAAAATGAGAGAGATGAAGCTGGAGAAGAAGGAAGAGGAGGAATAGACGGCTTTGAATGTCGAAGATGAGAGGGTGGGTGTGATGGAATAACAGGCTGGGGCGAAGTTGGGATTGCTAATGCAAAGGCTGGGTTGGGAGTGCAGTGACGCAGCGGGGGCGGGTTCACGCGAGAAGGGAAGGACGGTCGACGAACACGCGCGTGGAAACCACAAGCAGTGAAGGTGACCTTGATGACGGGAGAAAAAGAAGGGGAGGAACCGGAGAGGAGGGGGGAGACGGATGAGGTGGATGCGGTGAATCAGAGTGTGAGGCTCGGAGGCGAGGACAGGCGGGGACAGTGGTGGCTGGACGAGGAAGGAAACGAGCAATCAGCGGAAGACGTGTGGATCGAGATAGAGATTCCCCTCGAAAATTGTTCGCGGTTTGGGCTCTCCCACGATCACCGGAGCTAAGCTCTGGGACGCTCGGTCTGAAGCCCTCGGGTGATGCTGGCAATTGGCGACTTGCGACGGAACTTATGATAAGGAGTTGGCCCTGAATGAAGTGCATTACGAAAGATGTGTTCGAACCACATTATTCTCCAACACAACCCAGATTAGCAGTAATGAAAAAAATTGGAAAAGTAATACTTGTAGATTAGATGTGAACTGTTAATTGAATTTTCAGCTTGTAATTGTATATACTTCAGAAACTTTGTTCAAAACTTTCCTATTGTAATTATTTCTTCGGGGCTTATTATATTTGAGAAGAATAATCGAATATAAATTACAAATTTACGCTAATTGGTATTTCTACTTTTTTTAATTTTGTCTTCATAAAAATAACTAAAATATCTAAAAGTATCAAAGTTTTGGGACTGTTTCTGCAATTTATACCTCAAAACTCACGTAAGAAAGTTTGATTTCAAATTCTTTTTCCTAAAGTAACATCGATGTCTTCGAAACAGTTAAACGTGATCTAATTGTAGGAAGAAAGTGATAGCAGCATGAAAACGAAAGAAATGACATCGTAGTGGATTTGCCTCTGGATAGATATTCTGATTATTTCCTATGATGCGCCAGGTTCTGGCAAGGAGACAATGCTTGGAAGATTCCGGGAATTGGAAACGGAATGGATGATGGCCAAGAGTGTCTGAGACCACGAGTCAGCCAAACCGATTTTGTCCCAGACGACAGTGCAATTTGCAAAGATAGATGAGGGTCTAAAAGCTTTAAAGAATTTTTTGAAGAGTTAAAAAGAGTATAATTCTAAGAGGAAACTTCCTCGAAAAACGTAATATTTTCCTCAAAAACTCACTGTGGAGAAACGTCTTCTTTGAAAAGCTTAATGCTAACGATATCAAGGTTGGCTTTATTTGAAAGTATAGACATGTTTGCTTATTATTTAATCATGAAATATGCTTTCGCAAACACATTCTATGGATTGATATTCCTGCTAACAAGATTCTTAGGTCTAATATTACGACTAACTAGGACAACCTGGCTGACGTTCTGCCCTTCATCTCCCTCTCTCCCCTCCTATCGCCCTTTCTCACTGTCTCTCCCTCTTTCCGTCACCCTGTTCCTGCCTGTCTGTCTGTCTTTGTGTGTCTCTGTCTCTGCCGCTCTCTGTTCCTCTCATTCACATTTACTTGCAGATTCTGCTCGTCTCTGAGCAGGTGATGTAATATCGGGAAGCGCCGGACCAGCAAAAATGTAATAGAATGTTCGAGAAAAGCTCATTCTGTAGATTACGGTGTGAGAGAAGTTTCTTTGCCTCAAAATTTTTGTTCTTCAAGATCCTAAAACGCCTCGTTTAGTAGTTATTTAACGATATAGATTCAAAATGCTGCCAAGTGCGTTGTGGGTTGCATTTGACGTGAGTATTTAGTTTTGTTCTACACTGCCATGTAGTGGAGTTACAGCAGAATTAACAGCACATGAACCTTCTGGGTGGAAAAACACGGAGAAGTGCCAACTTTCATGGAGCTCGGTCCAACGGTGTCGGAGTTTAGCTCTTATACACACAAACATCCAGTTTTATATACATATATATATATATATATATATATATATATATATATATGTATATCCAGTTTTATATACATATATGTACATATATATACATATATACATATATATACATACATATATATATATATATACTATTCTAATTGATTGTTTGATGTTTCCGGGCACGTCAGTTACTATGGTCATTAGTTCCGTTAGTGCAGTGAAATCGCGGGAGGTGACGTTGTACCTTACTCAAAGGGAAGTGAGATCCAGAGACGACCTATATGTCGTCCGAAGGGTGATTTCCCCCTCCAGGTGTCTCCCAGAGCGGGGCACCGCCCCCGCCGGAACAAGCACCAAGCTCCCGACCGGTCTCCCGCCATTTACGGTAATGAAGTGCATATTAATGTAGGTGTGTGTAAGTAAAGGGTGAGGATAGGGCAAGGAAGAGAAAGGAAAGTTCGCGCGCGGTCCGTGGCCCGTTTGTTAGCGTGCTGCTCAGAGTTTTGCTACTTATCGAGTAATACATAAAAAAACTACTAATCAGGACAGCCGGTCGCTAGAATTCTCCTCTTGACAGAGGCTGAATTCGACTGGTAGAATACAAAATACGCCACCGCCGGGACTCGAACACTAGGGCCTCCCGGCCAGAGCCGTTGCAGAGACTGTGACTCTAAGATAAACTCAACTCGCAAGAATCTAGTTTGTAGTAATAATAAAATTATTTTTGTAACTAATATTACATTCTCCTGATAATAGAAGCTTAAAATTATGTAAATTTCAATATTTCTGTGACAATATTTTTGACATATTACAGATTGCAAAAATTTAATTTTATTCGTGTGTTGACCCTCTCTATGTATAGTACGTTTGGGATATGGGACGATGGTTTTACTATTCACAGGAAACTATGGACACAATGCATTTACATGTGCTCCTTCAGGATAGAGAATTACTCATCAGTCCTCCAAACAACAAAGTTAAGACAAAAATGTGAAATTGGCCAATTATGACTTCTGCAACGCACATTATAATCCTGCATTACTGGGAATCAATTCATTTCTTGCCCATAAAACTAAGGGAAAATGCAGAAATTATATTTCACGATTCATTTAGAGGTACTGTTTTATTATATATACAGTTGAATCTTAACTTAAGATTCTCAATTTCAGTCTCACTTGAGAATGGTCGCTTTTGCTCAAAGCGGAATCTATAAAACTGTAACGTATTGTTGGGGAATTGATCGTTCTTAGTTGGGTTCCTCTACGAAATATTTTTTTATTGCCTTTTAAAACAATTATACTCACAAAGGGCGGAGTTTTGCATGGGCACAGCTAGTTCATTTTATTTGTTAGCTTTAATTAACTTTACAAATTCCACATGTTCTATTTCTTCCAAAATTTTTATACAACATACTAAGAATGGTAAATAGTAGCGAAGGAATTAAATAGTTGCAAAAATAAATGAAAATTGGCAACAGTGATAACAGAGTAAACCCATTTCAACTTTTCTCTGCTATCCTAACCAATTTAATGCTGCGAAAACAGTAGCACGCAAAATATACATATAAAATGGCGAAATGTATCAATATGTGAGCACTTTCTTTTAATATTTTTAGGGTTCTAGATAGAGTAAAATTCATTTTACTCTATCTAATGACTTGAATGTTCCGCCCAAATATTTAAAAAATAATTGATCTTATGACAACGCATTTTTAAATTGTTTTAGCCACAATACTCTGAATGAAACTTGCAGGGATTTTCTTGATTTTACGTACTAAAAACGCAAATGCATTTCGCCCGTTGGATACAGGAGTAGTCAAATGTGTTGTAGAAAGCATGTTGACCGTAAGTAAGCAATGGTCTTTGCTGCCTGTACAGTACCTTTCAGCTTCCCTATCAACACTATAATCTCTTCGCCATCTTTACTTCTGTAATCCCAAAATGCCCCTGTACAGACGTTCCTCTTTCGTAATTCTCACAGCTAATATGAGCAAAAATCCACTGAAGCTGAGCTTCTGTGGTTTTTTGCTTATATTAGCTGAATTTTTCGATAATGAACTCTGTAGTTGTGAAACCGGTAATGACATTAAAGACAAAAGTATCACGCACACAATACATATATTAAATGACGAAATGTATTAACATGTGAGCACTGCACAGGAAAAAAGAACTTGGGAATCTTAAGATTCAACTATATACATAATAAAACAGTACCTTTAATTGAATAATGAATATTATTGCTGAATTTTCCCTTAGTTTTATGGGCATGGAACGAATTGATTCCCAGTAATGCAGGATTATAATGTGTTTTGCAGAAGTCATAATTTGCCAATTTCACTTTTTTGTCTTAAATTTGTTGTATGGAGCCCTGATGAGTAATTCTCTATCCTGAAAAAGCACATGTAAATACATTGTGTCCATAATTTTCTGTAAATAGTAAAACAGGACGGGATGCTAGTCGTACTGGATACTTTGAAGGCAAGTGGTTTAATGTCAAGTGCGAATGTGTATATTTATGGAAACCGTTCACTTTCACTGGCTTACTTTACGTGTCGCTAGATTATTCTCCTTGACGACTATCTTAATGAGCCTTAGGACGTAAATACGATCCTGTTTGGTAAATTTATCTTTTTCTCTTGTTTACTACCAAGGAGGCTTGTTCTGCCGATCAAATGATCTCCGATTTAGTTATCAATTTGAAACGGGTTTTCCGTAATAAAATGACCATGAGACAAGTTGGAGTTTTTATACTGATCATATTGTATCCCAACCAACTGAACACGGATTGAATGCCAAAATATCATCGCCTATTGGTGCTGAGAAATGTTCAGAAATGCGCTTCAGTACCAGATGCTTAATTTATAATCAAATGATGATCATACAATTTTATCATTGATATGATAATAACATAGTATTGCGACAAATTCATAGGAAAGTTTTCAAAATAGAAACTAAGACTTTTTCGTGTGTAAAGATGACATGAATAATTTAAAGCTCTTAGAGACGGCACTAAAACATGTACCATAAACAATATTTGTTTACTCTTTCACATTACAATATATATTGTGTTATTTTCAAACATTTTAATTTTATTAATAGTTTAATAATACAATATTATTATAAATAGTGTATATATTTTCATTGCCAAAAATTCTCAATGAAATCTTACATATACTAATACATCTAACACATATTCTGCTAATGGCATGTTTCATATGTAACATACCTGTGATTATACCTAATTTACATTTTGCAGTTTCATTCTGATTTTACAGCTTCTTTTCCGACACTAATTACTCAAGTGGAATGTGATGTCTTACCTTTTTCCTGTTGAGATGTAACAGTACGTTTCGCAAGACCCAAGTACCTGCAATAATATGCAAATGGACGCGGAGCCGTTGAATCACATTCAACCGACGATTGCATTGCCGACCATTGCATTCATTGCCATTTGAACTACCAATTTGCTATTCTTGCATTGTAGTGTCATTGAATTTTTGAACAAAATTACATACAAACTTCAGCATTTGTGTTTCTTAAATTCTGAAAATAAATCAATAGGATTTCATAAATAAAATACAAAGATTTATAGAAGATTTTATTTGAAAAGCAGGAAAATACATAGAGAACAAAATTTATAGAGCAATATGTTTCAGTCCGAAGCGAATTACTCGCGTAGCATACATAATTCATTCTGAAATTCTATGAAAAAATAAGATAGCCAAACATATATAAATATATCTTAAAAGTCATCAAAGTGCTTGAAAAGTTTGCATAGTTACCAAGAATAGAAAAATGTATAAGCTACCTTCTACCAGACTACCAATATAGTACACAAATCTCACTTCAGTAATGCCACCAATAAAAGTAACATTGTTGATTCCTTAATGTCAAAATGCGAGAGGCCCCACCTCCAACTTGATCTCAGAGTCACGCGAAAACACGAAGCTCCTCCGAGTTCAAATTATATGGCAGTCCCTCGCGTGCGCTCAAGAGATCATCCCTAACAAATCCGTCGAAAGTGATATAGAAAGCGACTCTAGAAAAAGACATCAGAAGCGCAAGACGCAACCGGAAGCTTTCGCGGCAAAAGAAGCCCCCGCCGCAAACAAGAAAAGAAGAGGACATCCCAGTCCCGGGAGAAGCAGCCTAGTCGCCGCGCCGACCGCGGGCCGCACAGCACAGCACGGCACGTGAGAAAGGCGAGAATCAGCTGGCCCTAACTGCTGCAGACGGCTTCAAACATGCATCAGGGCGTCCGGGCGCGCGGGACGCGGGGGCGTGGAGGGGGTGGGGGGAGGCGTGGGAGGGGGCTACGGGGATTCGCGCGCTCGCAACGCTCGCAAAGAAATCGCCCGCGGCCCGCACTATAAATCCGGCTCTGAATTATGGATCTCCATCGGCCAAGAGCGCCCCGCCGCCGCCGCAGGGAGCGCCCGCCAGCGCCCGTGCGAACGGCGCGCACAGGAACTACTCACAATGGTAGGGCGGTGAGCTCTAGAGTAGACTGGAGACGACACTCTGTGCTCAGAAATCGTGACGGACCACCATGATGGTGAACGTCTGTTCTGTCCTAGTTACCTCAGAACCAACTAGCAGGAAAAGTGTCTCGTTCTAATTTTAAACATTTATTCTCTTTCATGTTCACTAGAACTTAACAAAAATCTTGAAAGTAATCAATATTTAATACTTTGAAATTTCAATTTACCTATAATACTTAAACGAAATCCAATCTTTCATTTCTTGGAAACTTTTTTAACATTAACGGAGCGGAATGTTCTTGTATTGCGTATCTTTAATACTTTTGTTAGATCGACTTATAGCAAATAACAGTCGTCGAAAATAAAAAATGTTATAAAAGTAATGGCTAAATATCTCATCTAATAACACTCACATCTAGTTTACAGTTTGTTAGCGTTCTTTACAACCGATTGCTTTTGGCATTTTCTTTGACACAGACGATTGTAAGCATCGCTAACAACACACAAGACACATTTCACTCGTAAGAAAGTCTTTAGGAAGACGTTCACCGCAGCCAACCTAACGAAAAACGCCCGTCACGATTTTCAGCACATCAAAGCATTGCAGTTGTGCATCCAGTTATAATGTTGAGATCACTGTGGTAGGGCATGGCCGCTCGAGGGAGCCGTTTGGGGTGCGATACTGCGCATTGGGTGGAGTCAATGATTAATTATTTTGTGTTTCCGGGCGCGTCAATAGCAAAGGTCACTAGTTTCGTAAGTGTAGTGCATGTTTTTTTTCTCGGGAGATGGCGGTGATCTCCCCTCGCTTGCTCGGTGAGATCCGGCGCCGATTGATAGGTTGGTCATTACGGGCGCGTCAACTGCCAAGTTCATCAGTTCCGAAAATGTAGTGCAGGGTTTTGTTGCAGGAAGTGGCGGTGATCTTCCTGGATGGCGAGATCCGGCGCTGATTACACGTCGGCTAGCGGTGTTTTCCCCTACCAGGTATCTACCAAGCATCACCCCTGACGAGACAAGCTCTAAGCTTTCGACTGGTCTCCTGTTATGTGTGTTAATGTGGCGCACGTAAGGGCGTGTAAGTAAGAGAGCAGGATATGACTAGGAAGTGGGAGCAAATATTGCACGCTAGGGCCCGTTTGTTAGGGCACTGCTCCGGCACTCGCATGGTGTTGATTAGAGAACGGAAAACTACCGATCGCAACAACCGGCCTTTAGAACTCTCCTCCCGAGTGGCTGAATTTGACCTAACTCTTTAGCTAGTGTTGAAAATCCTGCGACCGTCGGAGCTCCAACCCCAGGACCATTGCACTTCAGTAGTATCAATTGATGCCCTGTACCACTAACCGCCATTACATATTGTGTAGAGAAACAAACATTTAAAGTATCCAATGCCAATTTCTGCGCAGTGGGTCATCCCTAACAGATATGCCCTAATTAATATGTGATTCAATAACTAGCTCCTCTATGATAGTGCTGTTTAAGATATCGGTGTGGACATTCAATAAGTAACGCCAGGGTACAAGTACACGGTTAAGTAATTAGTTATTTTCCATCATCTTCTCTGCGGTTACACTGTAGGTAGCGTCAGTCGCAAGGAGGGTCCTCGTTCGGGTTTGACCGTCTGTGATGCAACTCGACACTCCGAAATTATAATTGAACTCTTACATGTTGTGCGAAAAAGCTTAATGTATCGCCTAAGAGCACCTGAAACTCAAACAACGCTAAACAAGTACCGTTGAATTCATTGACAGAAGTTTCAAAGAATTCTAACGCTGTTAAATAATTCAATGGTCCCATTTGGAAAAACAAATTTCTGTAAAATACACCCGCATTGAAGTGTTGGAAATCACTCAAGTACTTTATTGTGTGCACCCGTTTGCTACTTATCAAATGTCGTAAGTCGCACGTAAGTATCTGCAATGCCACGAAAATATTTGGTATACGAATTGTTATTGATTCGCACATTCATGAGTCTTATATGGTACGGAGGGTCCGTTTCGTGGAAATTGACATTGAATATCAAAAATGTATCTTTAAGCTACGCGCAATACCACAACTCAAACCTTCTCAGTGCGGCCATGCCATTTCCTGTGAGAATTCCAGTCTTTATGCTACGTAACAGCTTATTTTATCACGTTCCGCATCACAACCTTCAATGTGAAGCTGTTTTATTTATGCGAAGCTTCACCATTTCTTATTAGTCTCCTTGAAATAGGAAATCTTTAAAAAATAATGCAATATAATGGACGAGAATTTGCACCCTTCCAAGAAGACAGACCTCGTTATTTTTGAAACAGAGTCGTAGCATTATCTTTTTCTCGTTTCATTAATGATAAATGTGATTCAGGTTTTTCATATAATTTTCAACAGATCGCATGTATGAAGATACCCACTTGGCGGTAGAAAGGAGGTGAGTAAAAAATTAATGTAATTTTTGATCGTTTTCTTTTCGTTTCTGTTTTAGATTTTCCAGTCATCTCAGTATTCTCGGAAGGATGTAGAAAGCTGTAATAAAACATTTAATAATTGGTCATTCTTAGGTTTACAATAATCGATTTGACATATGCATGTCTTTGCAAAACATAACTTTTATGTTCCACTTATATTATAAAAAATTAATTAATTCATGGCACAATCAAAGGAAGTACTAATAATTTCAATAAAATTATTCTCCATCTTCTTCCACTGTCGTCGTCAAACATTCGGGATTACATCGGCGAATTGAATTTAAAAAATTTGTTCGGTTCCTAATTTCGATTCCTTTTGTCAATTTAAGCTGTTACAAAGTATACATCGAACGCGAAGCAGAATCCGAAACGTCTACGAAGATATTTGATACTTCCTTTTGGACAATATACAATGGTATCCTATCATCCATACTCTTTTCATTTTCACACATACAATCGTTCTCTCTGTCTTGCTCATCCATTCACTTCATAATCTCCTCGTGATTGGCCGTTTTTTTTTTAAATTTGTAAACAAATCTCTTTCATTTGTTGTGATTCCGTTTTGGTTAATAGTTTAGTGCAATTCATGCTTAAAAATTAAATATTCTCACAAAAATTCTCTCTCAATCTCTAAAAAATATAATTTAGAAAACTCTTTAAGTATTTCTATGGAAATATTTTAATTTTGGGTTCTCTTTTGTCTTTTTATAAGAACAACGTCACATTCTGTGTGTAATGGTAACCAACGACGCGTCTTAAAGAAATTTCTTATTGCGATTTTGTACTGTATAACTAGAAGAAATGAAAGCATCCATTTATCAATTCAAAAAAATAGAAGTTATATATGTCTACGTCCTTGAAAGGACATCTATGAAGTAATATTCGTTTTCTTAGAAACACTTTCTGAAACAAAAAGTAATGAGAATAAATTACTTCTTAAACAATTCTTCTCTTTAAACAAATGGGCAATATTATGTCAAAATTAATTGCAGAACGCTACATGCACTTCAGTTCAATCCATTATTTATATTTTTATTTTACACTTCAATCGGCATATTCTATTTCAAATTTATCCAAACGCAATATTTAAATATAAATGTCCGTAATTCCAAATACCTTCCTTAGATTAATCGGTAAATGAAATGACGGAGACACCTATATCACGGGTTCTTTCTTAAATATATACATTTATTATGAAATACACATTCTTCGTAGGTGTTCCGGGAAATAATATGACTTTCAGAGATTCCATCAATTTTTACTAACATCCCTCTTGTGTAATATTTAAAGCAGTGATTCTACCTATAGGCAAGTGTGCTCAAGTTTCGTCGTTTTCTTAAGCAAATAGGAAGCTCTGTCTTGAAACGGTAACTGTGATCGTGCGGTTCCGCCAACGATCGTGTGCGTCAACGATGAGCTTTTGAACACATCAATACAAAATATAATTCATCACCTGATAGCAGTGGAGGCCCACTTCCAGAAGCCGCGAAGTCGTACAGAGATAAAAACGAGAAGCGATGCCCTTGTTCCAGGACGCCTAGTGAGCAACGGGTACACATCTCGAGAAATGGATTCGACTAGCAAAAAATTTCAGAAGAACCGGAAAGTTTTCATAAAAGATTTAAAAATAAAGTGAAAAAAAAGGACGTGTGTAGTCTGAAAATACTAATAATTTCTTACCTAATCATATCTTCGACGAAATTGGTTTGGTAGTAAACAAATCCTGTCAATTATTCTAAAAACTATCTGTGAAATCATTTTTAATTTCTTATCGTACTACCTTGGTAGAGTGAGAAAAAATATGATAAAATAAATTATAAAATGATACATTCCTATTTACAATTGTTTCCGGTCTAATATTTATCACAAAGTTACTTTCACCCCTGCGAGTTTGAAAAACATTATGTACTACTAAAATATGCAAGACTGCTGAAGGCATGCCTAAAAAAGCCATGCTTTTAAAAGTGAATCAGTCACTTTACTTTCTTTGTGCGCTGTATACTAATCATTACGTTTTCATTTGAATTCATCTTGTGTAAACTTGAATAGTTTTTCAAGCGAATTCAGAATGACGGTGCTACAGTTGGTATCCGCGCCTATCATTCTTTCTTACTCGTGTATTTCTTGTAAGCGATCTGAATATGCTACTAGATGAAAAAGATATTAATAAAAATTAACATCTTAATTATCTATATCATTTTATTTCTGCGATTTTCTATTTCGCTTATCAGAATTATTTTTTCCAATGTACCGCTAATATGGTATTGATACCCTAACGTATAATTTTCATCTTGAAGTACTACTTATTTATATGAAAACAAGTGTATGAATTCGGTATTATAATTTTCACTAGAATTGCTCATAGCAATTTTTCTCTTTTTGGAAGATGGAATGATTTAACCTTCTGAAGCATTTAAGAAAGAAGGAAAAAGATATGTTTCAGGTCTGTATTCCCTGATTTTGCAATTCAAACATGACGGTCAGCTGGATGGAATTATCTGTAAGTTTTAAAATTGTAAGAATAGAGAAAAGGTGAATATTTCAAGAATAGTCTCTTCACACTTCTATTATGGATGTATACTAACTTGCGACGATCAAAAGAGTGTTAATTCATCATATAGGCAATTCACTATTCAAATCTACGCCTTCATTCATAAGATATACTATCTCATCCAGTACTAATATGTTTCTGCGATAGTATTAGACTAATGGCATAATTGATTTTTAAATAATCATGACACTACGGCCGACAAGTTTATTTCAAGAGTGTGTGAGTAATTAGGGCGAAATACTGCATTTGACGTAAAATGCTTGTTGACACTTGTAGAATCAATGATGCTCCGTTTTTTATTTTACAATTTGCTGCACTTTTTAAAATTCACTCTCCTGATCGTTTTTTAATCAACCACCTATCCAAATATATTTAGCGATTAGCTACATCAATAAATAATAATCTACATTTCGTAATAAACTGCTCTGTTAATTTTGTTAGGGACGAAGGAACGTAAATTTGTATGGACTGATTTGGGTTCTAAGTACTGATACCACTACTAAATGAAACGATATTTGCACGAATTCCAAACGAAACGATGCAAGAAAGAATATATTTCCATGTAACATATCACTTCATTGAAATATGTAGTTATTTTCTTAAGATTCGTTGCGAAAAAATAGGAAAGAACTTCTAGTTCTAGTTGCGGCAGAAATAGACTTAAAAAAGAGACTTTTGACAGTCAGACTTTTGATAGTACTTCATCAAAAAACATGCGATGTAATCACTTCTTATAGTAGTAAAAGAGAGTATAAGAGCTCAAAATGTTCGCCTGTTAGTCGCAGAAGATACGTCTAATACAATTAAATAAATTTCTATTCCAAATGTCCATTATCACCGTACCATGACGAAATGTGAATGAATTTTGAAGTGTTTCTTGGGAGTATCTGAATTGGATTTGCCGTACTTTAGAACACTCATGGAATATTTTGTAACAATTAGTATTTTTGATGTACCTTATGAAAACGAAATGAATGTGATTTTAGTCTAGATTTAAAGGAATCCAACAACTTTTAGTTAAGTGGATAGATATTTTCCATGTCATAAAAATCCAATTCTGGAGTAAACTCGGATGTCAGCAAACCAACGTGTTCTGAGTAAAGATGTCAAGAAACATAATAGTCTCAGAGGGCTCTTTTTCGGACAGATAATTTAAGTAATCTCCTACATTGGATGTATTTTATATTAGAGAAAAATTATAAGGAAAATATTATTCTCAAGATCATCACCTTCTCATAGAACGTCCATCATTTTTAATACATTTTACAGATAATTTAAGTGATGTAAGTCCTATCTTATTCTATGACGTCACGTCTTTTCTCAAATACGTACTCCTTTACATGGACTGAACGCAGCTGATAGTGAGACACACTCATGACATCACTGGTCTGAATTTTTTACCCAACCAGATTTTAATAACATTTTTTCAATATTTGATGATTCCAAAGAGTGCAATTTTTTTCTTAGGGATTTTAGTATCAACATATCCCTCAAAACATTTCTTTGCTCAAAGCTTTTGTCTTTATTTTCTCTACATGCTGAAAATGTTACCTCGTTTTACATTCAGTCAACCTGTCAAGTTTCTGCATGCTCTTTTCATTTATTATGATGTTTTCAACTACTTTCTAAAGATATTCTTCCTTCAAATCCGTTCCTAAGGCTCAGTTACTGACAAGTTATTGTGATTTACATCCGCGACCCATCAAATCTGTCTATTGAGCATTCATAAATTGTATCGGAAATGAAATGTAGTTCTACAGTCTTCCATTTCACATCTTTGTTATATTATTACCAAGTCATTTCTAAAGTCTCTTTGTCAAGTATCTCATTATTTTCTAGAAATGTGCTTCTCTGTGTGCAACACAAGCCCTCCAAGTTTGACACTCGAAATGATGCGTCAGTAAAAAATCCTTCCCAATTATATACATTTTCTCTCTGTCTTTTGTTCAATTTTTGGTGCATATTGGAACACTACACTTCTATTGACAATCCTGATTACCATTACCATTCTACACATCAACCACTGTACCATCCACATGAATACTAACCCATACGGGTCAGTGATGACCGCCGGACTACGCGGTCACTTCAAAAACTTCTACTTGCGAAAACATCAGATATAGTACACATCTGCCAAGACAATATTCTTTTAATTTTCCCTGAAGCAGCGGCCACATTCAACACTAAGTCGCATTCAATACTATAAATTCTCTTCACATTTCGCACAATACCAACATCCGCCCAGCAGACCTATACTCCAATTTTTAGTAAATAGAGGCACATCAAGGTCATGAGCTGGAGAGAGAGGGAGGCACTTTTCATCCAATCGGGAGCTTTGTTACGACTTAAATTGTTGTTATTGGAGCTCCCGATTGGATGGCAATGTCCCCCTCTCCTTCCAGCTCGTGACGTTGAAGTGCCACTCCGTTTAAATCGGAGTATAAGTCACCAGTTAGCAATGTCGCCAACGCACTCATCACACCATCCGTCAGGTCTGCGCTGGATATACGTAAACGTCCGCACATCATGTCACCACAACGAAACATGTTCAACCCAGCAACCATCTCGCTCCATTTCCCAACGAAGCTCGTCAGTCGTCTGCACTGCGTCATCTCGCCTCCGAAGGGACCAATGCTGAGCATCCGTTGCTGCCGCCGCCGCCGCCGCCTCCGCGCCTCAGCAGCTGGCGCGCGCGGGCGGGCGCGGGCGCGGGTGCGGGCGCGGGCGGGTGCGGGAGTGCGGTCGGCGCCTCCGAAGCGGCCAATGCTGAGCACCGCCCCGGCCGTTGCAGCAGCCGCCGCCGCCGCCGCCCCCGCGCCTCAGCAGCCGGCGCGCGCGGGCGGGCGCGGGCGCGGGCGCGGGCGGAGGCGGGGGCGGGCGCGCGGGCGGCGCTAGTCGTCGCCCATCTCGCAGCTGTGGTACTTGGAGGAGGTCTCGAGCCAGCTCTCGACGCCGTTGGCGGACGCCAGGTCGTCGGCGGAGGGCAGCGAGCGCAGGGGCTCCAGCTCGCGCACGCGCCCGTTGGGCAGCGCGCCCCCGCCCGCCCCCGCCCCCGCAGGCACCACCACCCCCGCCGGGCCGTTCTCCTTGGGGCACAGCCGCTCCCGGCTGCTGAACACTGCGCACACCACACGCGCTCTGCAGCGGCGGCCACGCGCCAAACGCCGCCGCTCCGGCACACACGGAAAGCTTCCGAAAGGAGCCAGATCTCCCAATTACTCGCTGTAGGCGCCGTGGCCGAGATCGCTAACACAGTAGTGTCGTAGTGATCTCGGAACACGAAAAGCTTCCGAAAGAAGCCAGATCTCCCAATTACTTGCTGTAGGCCCCGTGGCCGAGATCGCTAACGCAGTAGTGCCGTAGTGATCTCAGAACACGGAAAGCTTCCGAAAGGAGCCAGATCTCCCAATTACTCGCTGTGGATACAAGCTTTATATGTCGGCCCCGTGGCCGAGATCGCTAACGCAGTAGTGCCGTAGTGATCTCAGAACACGGAAAGCTTCCGAAAGGAGCCAGATCTCCCAATTACTCGCTGTAGGCCCCGTGACCGAGATCGCTAACGCAGTAGTGCCGTAGTGATCTCAGAACACGGAAAGCTTCCGAAAGGAGCCAGATCTCCCAATTACTCGCTGTGGATACAAGCTTTCTATGTCGGCCCCGTGGCCGAGATCGCTAACGCAGTAGTGCCGTAGTGATCTCGGAACACTGAAAGCTTCAGAAAGGAGCCAGATCTCCCAATTACTCGCTATAGGTCCCGTGGGCGAGATCGCTAACACAGTAGTGTCATAGTGATCTCGGAACACGGAAAGCTTCCGAAAGAAGCCAGATCTCCCAATTACTCGCTGTAGGCCCCGTGGCCGAGATCGCTAACGCAGTAGTGCCGTAGTGATCTCGGAACACGGAAAGCTACCGAAAGGAGCCAGATCTCTCAATTACTCGCTGTAGGCCCCGTGGCCGAGATCGCTAACACAGTAGTGCCGTAGTGATCTCGGAACACGGAAAGCTTCCGAAAGGAGCCAATATAATGATTGCAAAATGTCTGTTTGTCCGTCGGTGAACAATGGTAGAGGCTAAACCGTTCATCCGATTTTCTCCAAAATTGATATTCCTCAATTGATCTGACTAGTGTTACGGTTCCTTGAATTTGAAACCGATATTTTAATTCTGGAGGGTACTTTACATGAAACCCCTGGGACATTTTCAAAATTAAAAAAATAATTCATCAATTTTATTTAATTCTGTTGTTGAGTAGTGTGAACGACATTTAAGAGAATGATGCTGGTCTCTTTTTCGTTTAAAACTCTGATTTTTCGAAAATTGCAAAAATTTAAACTTTTTTCAGCGTCTTCCTACAACTACAATTATGAAAATAGAGATTTTTCCTTTAATGAAATCTGTTCCCTAAAGATAGATTTTGAAATAAGGTCAGGTACATTTTTTTAAAATTTTGATTACTTTTCGCGTAATTTTGCATGGAAGTACGGGCGAGAAAGTACGTACTGTTTTAGTACTACTAGTTTTTTACTCGTTTAAGAACGCTTGTCAATTACTAATGTCATATATGGATCACTGTATGTAAGAACGTTCATATAAGAAAGGAACAGTTTGAAAGACCGGAAAACAAAAATTGTCATGTAAGACAATGGCATTGCCAGACGTTGTGACGAAAGCATTTACAAATGAGCCAAGTGCAAACGAACTCATTAACTAATTGAGCACGTGGGCACAACCTGCAGTTATACTGTAAGCGGTAACCAAACAGAAGCTGTCAAAGCGGTCCCTTCTCATAAAGATCTCTCTGTAACATTGGCGTAACGGTAACGATATCCAATCCGAACAAACATTCCTGCCCCGGGCGGGGTTCGAACCCGCTACTCACCAGGCACGAGGCAGGTACGGCTCTCCAGCCTTAGCGACCTCGGCTATCCAGGTCGGCACTCTTTCCGAAAGGAGTAGCAGCATATCATATCATATATGCTGCTACTCCTTTGATGCTATATGATATGCTATATGATATGATATGCATATGATATATGCATATCATATCATATAGCATATCATTGATTTAAAATTCGTTTATTATAAGAGATTCAATTTACTTTTCTGTAAATAAAATGCTGAATAATCAAAAAGTTAAAATAAAAAGTTATTGTTTCCCAATCTTCAAGTTTCGTTCAATATTAATTGTCAATTGTTTTATTCATGCAAGAAGAAACGTAATGGTTGGAAACGTTTATCTAAATATTGATGGGTACATTGTAGACCTCTATAAAATTCTTGAGAATTTTCTTGTACCAGAGCTGTTTGGAAAGTTTTATAAATTTAAAACATTAGAAATGCGTCAATTGCTTTACAGAAAGAGTACTTGACATTTGGGAAAGATACTTCTAATAACACGTAGCGTACAGAAAGCTAATTCAGAGATCTGGTTACTTCTTTAAGGATACATATAACAAAATATCATAAAGCACGCCGAAAAGGTTGGGGGTTTAAGAGGGTCCATAAGCAATGGGAGTCCACATTACTTTACATTATTTAAAATTATTTAACAAGTATTTGTCCACTTGAATTTTCGTATTGTTAGAATTTTATTTTCCAAAGTTGAAACAAGTTTTGCTTTTGTGCACGTTCACCTCCATTTTTTGATTGAAGAGATAATATTCTTGCGTGTGTTCTCGCTTGCATTTAGTTGTTAATATACAAATGTTGTGAGTAGTTGCAAGATAGAAGCCATTGGTGTAGTGCATACAATACCAACATTCTAACTGTGCAGTGCATCAGCTTGGGGACTCTAATAAATATTTATAACAAACCTTGAAGAAGGTCCAAAACCGGGACTGAAACAAAAATAAAATTATGGTTATTGCCTACACGCAAGAATTTTATTTCTTTAATCTATGCCACATCAGTGTAAGCCTTCCAACCAGATGAAAATTAATAACAAGACATACGTCAGCATGACAACTCCTCTCAGAGAACTAGCCGAAGGGAAGAATATTCAAAGATCTCTATATTTACAGCCATTTTTGCCTATATTCTGGAATTACAGAAAATTGGCAATACATTTTCCTGTTTCGAAACGAAACGAAGACATCGTTGTGCACGTATTTTTCTACTTTTTGTATTCTCAATGGAGGCAATACGAAGTATGATGGAGTAAGGAATCCCATAATAGAATCAAACTGTTTGCGTGATTTTGGAAGATTAAACAATTAAGTTAATAATCAAGTTTTTTTAAATGGCGGTTTTTGACTCTTTACATCAAATATCTTGGCTATTGCGTTTTAGTTTACTCGTATTCGTATTCTTCATTTGGTTGAAATCATACTTGAATTATCAAGAAGAAAACTATTGATTAAATTGCAAAAAGAAAATACAAATACTATTTTCGTTGAGGGAGCTAATTATAAAAGTTCGGACCAAACTACAATTCAAATATGAAATACATAAAATTTAATTTGACGCTCAAAACACAACGTGGAGTTTAAGCCAGATATTTTACACATAGGCAGACCCTGTTTTCACAGATAGGTGAGTCAAACGGCGTTTTAGCACGGGGGAAAACGTTACTTTTGGAAAACGTAAATAGAGAAGTGAATAATTAGTTAAAAATAACTCAAAAGAAAAACTGTACTATAAAATATTGTGAACTTCACTTCAAATAATGATAGTGAAGTATACAAAATATTTTTCAAAAATATGAAAGTGATGCTTATTATTAATTAATCAGATAATTCATATTATTTACTAATATTCTTAAAAATGGTATTAAATATTTTTTTAAATTAAAAGTATTATTAATAATTTTCAAACCGTAGTGGAAGTTTAAAATAAGTTATAAAAGACTCAATAAAATAGTGATTTGTGATTGCATAAAAATAAGTATGAAAGTCTAGTAAAGTAAAATTAAGGTCAGTATGAATATTTAGAAGTGGAAATACTATTTGTTAAAAATCTCGGTTTGCTGTATTTCACTTCCATTGTCTCATTTTGAAACTTTATTCACTCTGACATACTATTCCGTCCCAAACTCTCCCCACATCTTAACAGCACGAGTGCAGGAGTAACTAAAACCTAGCAAAAACCGTCAGTAGGGCATTCACACTTTTCCCCGAGTTCTTAGTAACGAAAAAAAAACGCTCTTCTTCCAAAAAGTATTTGACAAGTGACGCGCCACAAACTTTTCAACGAAATCGCGAACCCATACAAGACAAGCAGGAAATACGACTCGGAATTTAAGAAATAGGAAACGAAGTCTAGGTCGTAAAGAGTGCCCTAGAACGAAAGTTCAGTGCGCATCGCGGCCCCGCCCGCCCATTGGCCGTCGCGGGCGAGGGGCGCGCGCGCGAGAGAGCTTCCAAACGACGCAAAAACGACTTTCGCGTCTAATGGTCTCGGGACAATAACCGCCCTTAACGACGCCTCCCCGGAAAAAGCGCGTGGCCGCCCCTGCCTGGTCAGGGCCGTCGACGCACGGACGCGCCGCGGGGCGAGGCAGACAGCGACAGAGACACGCACGGACACTGAGACAGAGAAAGACGCAGAGTCAGACAGAAGCAGGCAGAGACAGAGGCAGACGTGAGGAGAAAGGCACAGAAACAGTGAATAAAGCTGAGTTCGAAACAGATACAGAGACAGACAGAAGCTGACAGAGACACAGAAACAGAACGAGGCAGACGTGAAGAGAAAGACGTAAAGAGAATGAGGTTGAGACTGAGACAGACGGAGGGAGAGACGGGCGACTGAGACGAAGGAAAAGAGGGAACAGATGGAAGGAGATGGCAAAGAGGGAGAAAGAGAGCGCGAGCGTATGAAACAGAAATAGGAGGAGACAGAAAGAGAGGGGAGAGAAAGAATAGGAGAGAGAGACAGTGAGCGCGCGCGAGCTAGGGAGGGAGGAACTGAAGGCGATAAATGAAGGAGGCTGCGGAGAAGTTTTCTCGCAAATCATGACCACCCAGTCGTAAAGCAAGGGGGATTCCCTCTGCACAACGCCTTGCGGAGTCGTAGCAATTTCCTTGGGGTTGTCAGCATTACAATTACGGGCAGCTTTTAAATGCTCTTACTCGGGCTGGTACATAAAGTTCTCAGGAATATTTGTGAAATATTGTGCATGCATATTTACTATTTACTTTTTATAATGAAGTAATTCATTTATTCTATTTGTCGCAGCACTGAATTATATTACAGCAATTTAACGTGACGCAGAAATATTTTGGGAAATAACAACCACAGAAATGTTTAATATTCGTTATCAATTAAAATGAGAAGCAATATATGTAATTCTCTGGCAGAATTTGTTTACTGGATTAGTGAATTGTAATAACAAAATTCTGAGTAATAGTATGACATTTTCTCGACAAATATGTGAATTTAATTAAAAATCAATACTATTTTGTTTTTCACTTTCGACAGAAGAATAATTTTCCCAGGCTCGAATGGGATTTCACAAAACTTTGTCTAGTAAAATGTAAAATGAAAATATTTTTTATTACCAGTTGGGAAAAAGTCTTAGGAGTACTATAGCGATAAAAATCTTAGCTAAAATGAAATGGGTAGCAATATATGGAATGTGTAAATGTATGTATAGTTAAAGATAATCAAGGGAGGGTGAATTAATAAGGACGTGAGGGAGATTGTGAAGAGAAGAAAATACAGTCAGAGACATTTACAAACAGAGAGAAACAAACAGACAGACGAATAAAATGCCTAATAAAAAACCATAGATGGGTGAATATCAAAAACAAAAAAGAAAGAGAAAGGGGAAAAAGAAGAGAATGAAGAGCAAATTAAAATGAAGAAGGAAAGAAGTGAGAATAGGCAATCATAAAGAGCAAGGAAGACTGAGAAAGAGAAGGAACAGTTAAGAATAATTGTTTGATGTCAAAGATATGTAGATATTAATTGTATCAAATTGCCAGATAAATCATACTTAAGAGCAATTTTACAGGCGTGTCCACACGGAAAACGAGGGAACGAAAGAAACAAAAGAAAAGAAGAAAATAAAGAAATTAATAAAACGAAAGAAAGGAAGGAAATGAAGGGATCATAGCTGTAGAAGGAAAAGAAAGAAGGAAAAACAGGAAGAAAAATAAGAAAGAAAAATAAACGAGGAAACGCAGAAAGGAAGGAAGCACGAAGACAGAAGAGCGAAGGAGGCAGTGCGAAGAGGAGGAGGGCCGGTGAGTCAGAAGAATGCTCGAAGACGGAAGAGGGCCAGTGAGAGACGGAAGCACGGAGACAGAGAACAGGAGGAACGGCTAGTGAGAAGGAAGCACGAAGACAGAAGAGGGCTAGTGAGAGAGATGGGCAAAGACAGAGAAGAGGAACAGTGAGAGAGAAGAAAGCTCGAAGGCAGAGAAGAGAAGAGCCAGTGAGAGAGAAGGAAGTCCTAAGACAGAGAAGAGCGGAGGAGGCAGTGCGAAGAGGAGGGGGGCTGGTGATAGAAAATGAAGAACTAAGACAGAAGAGCGAAGGAGGCAACGCGAGGAAGGGGGCCGCCTGAAAGAGAAAGAAGCTTTAAGACAAGAGGGCCAGTGAGAGAAGACAGAGAGTGAGTAAGAGGGCCGTTGAGTGAGAAGGAAGCACCAAGACCTAGATGAGCGAAGGAAGCAGTGCCAAGAAGAGGCGGGCCGACGAGCGAGAAGGAAACTGACATCCAGAGAAGTAGAGGGCTGATAAGTGAGAAGAAAACACGAAAACAGAGAAGTGCTAATGAGGTATCGCGAAGAGGAGGAGATCCAATGAGAGAAAAGGAAGACAGAAGAGGGCTAGTGAGAGAGAAGAAACACAGAGAAGAGCTAGTGAGAGAGAAGGAAGACAGAAGAGGGCTAGTGAGAAAGAAGGAAGACAGAAGAGGGCTAGTGAGAAAGAAGGAAGACACAAGAGGGCTAGTGAGAGAGAAGGAAGACACAAGAGAGCTAGTGAGAAAGAAGGAAGACAGAAGAGGGCTAGTGAGAGAGAAGGAAGACACAAGATGGCTAGTGAGAGAGAAGGAAGACAGAAGAGGGCTAGTGAGAAAGAAGGAAGACAGAAGAGGGCTATTGCGAGAGAAGGAAGACACAAGAGGGCTAGTGAGAGAGAAGGAAGACACAAGAGGGCTAGTGAGAAAGAAGGAAGACAGAAGAGGGCTATTGCGAGAGAAGGAAGACACAAGAGGGCTAGTGAGAGAGAAGGAAGACACAAGAGGGCTAGTGAGCAAGAAGGAAGACAGAAGAGGGTTAGCGAGAGAGAAGAAAGACAGAAGAGAGCTAGTGAAAGAGAAGAAAGGCACAAGAGGGCTAGTGAGAGAGAAGGAAGACACAAGAGGGCTATTGCGAGAGAAGGAAGACACAAGATGGCTAGTGAGAGAGAAGGAAGACACAAGAGGGCTAGTGAGAGAGAAGGAGGCAGAGAAGCGGAGTACGAGTGAGAGAGAAGGAAGCGCTGGGAGCCAGCGAAGCGGGGGGCGGTGGCTGCCTGCGCTACGCACGTGGCTCGGGCGACGTGGGGCAGATGCTGGCCAGCAGCGCGCTTTGCGTCTGCGCGCTGGCCCGCGTGGTGACGGCGGGGCTCTTGGAGTCGGACGCCGCCGCGGACCCCGACGCCGCCGCCGCCGCGGCCGCCGCCGCCGCCGCCGCTGCCGCCGCCGCCGCGGCCGTGGCCGACGTGGACGCCATGCTGGGCAGCCGGATGTCCAGGTGCGAGCCCTTCTCCGTCACGATCTGCGCACGCAGCCGCCCTGCCTGCTCAGCAACGGCTTCTGCTCGTTTCGGCCTGATGGGATTGCACCCGCAGTAGACGGGGCGCGCCCTCTCACGGGATCTCTTCGTAACGTGAGTGCAATGTCGAGCGGTTTTGGCCCTGATCTTTTCGTTTCTGTTTTATGGCAGGATGGGAAGCCCAACGCCGCGGACATGCAGTTTTAGGTGGTCTGGCTAAGTCAAAGACAAATAGCCAACACCGAGAGTGTGCCTGATATTCACTGTATTAATACACCGGCAGAATTTTCATATTCTCAATAACTAAGTGACAAACTTTGTGTCGATAAGTTAAGTAATTAATATGAAAAATGTAGAAATAATTAAAAGAACTGATGTGATCTAAATTAATTTATTTTCAACATCCACGCCTTAAACAGTGTACCATGAGATAATAGAATAAAAACATTAAAAAAACGATAAAATTCATCTTGTCAATCATATACCTTCGTCTAAAGAAAATGTGAATTATTTGGAACGTGCCGAACACTAAGATTAGAGAATAAATGTGCAATTTTCAATGTTATTGCTGGTAAGTCATTAATATTTTTGACATTTCGTTACGCGTGTCCCAGGACGGATTCTTCAACTGTTTTGTCACATTGTCGGTGAACAAAACAAAATTTCATTTCATTTTGCATTACGGTTTTGATGAAACGTACTCATTACAGCGGCTGTTTTGTGAATTATCTTTAAGAAAATTTTACAACTTATAGTAGACAATTTTAACGACATTTTTCTTCACGTAAAAAAAAGAAAAACCAACGATTTTTGAGATATGTAACTTTTCTTGTGCACCAGAAATGTGTTTTTAGATTGGTGACCTGTGACAACCATATCTGCATTGCGGATTTTGTTTATTCGTGCGAGTTCGTGTGAGAAGGTTCTATCGGAACATGAAGGCTTTGTGGCAGGATTGGGAAGAGATACGATTCGTTTAAATTCCGCCTTCTTCAGCAACCTTTTGCGACTGCAGGTCCATCCCAGGAACTGCTTCACTAACAGCGTGTCAGCAAAAGCGTGCCGTTCTCTGCAGGTGATCTCGCGTACCTTACAACAAACGATGAGGTCTTTTAAACATCACGCCAAAGACTGGTTGTCTTGTCAAATGGTCTATATTTTCTTCAAATACGCAATAAATCTAGAATTGTCATAATTACATTTAGATTTTGTTCACACAAAAAAGTCTTCACGTTAACTTTTTTCTTCGCGAAAATCATTATATAAAAATAATACCCGATGGATCACTTCAAAAATATCCATCGAGTGTCAATCCGAAAACTCTGTCTCATTGTAAACCAAACAAATGTATACAGTATGGTACAAATGCTACAATTACAAAATATTCATATCTATAATACGAATTTCGAACATACGTGTACATTGATGGAAAACTATGCAGCATCTGGCCCCGTGGGATGAGTCACTAGCTTTGTTAGATACCAAAAAACTCGAAAAATACAAAAATACAGAAAACAATGAAACAGTTTGATTTTGACTGAAAATATTTGATTACCTTAATCAACAATTTTTAGTACTTGATGATACGAATGCGTTCTCATACTCAGCAATTTATTCATTACGATACAGCTGTCGTCATGCGGCCAGAAAGAACTTCAGTTTTTACGTGTGCCTTTTCAGAACAGAACTTTTTTGCAGCTACACGACCCCAATTTCCATGTACTCGACAGTTGTTGCTGCTGCAGGTTTTTTTTAATGTCACAGCGTGAATGAGTTATACATTTTCATTCGATATACTAATGATTTGTATGACTACCCGAAATGTACTATCTGTACTCATTCAGATTAAGGCTATATTTTTCAGATTAAGGCGGGATATTTTTGACCTTGAACAATACCTTTTTATTCTTTATGTCCACAGATCATAAAACAAAGATAACATACAATAAATCTATGCCAAAGACTTGCCAAATGAATAAACCGCAATGACATTGCGCGCAAACTCGTTCCTATAAGCTCCTGCTAGGTAACAATACCGTAAATACTAAATTGGAAACATTGTACAGTGGCTATTGCAATTTAATACACTGTGTGATACACCATGTAATTCGGTGTACCAATTCAGATTTAATATAAGTAGGGCCCGGATAATTATGTAATTACATATTTTCCTAAGGTAACTCCAGCAAGTCCAATCAACGATATATTCACGTTTAACATCGGTTAGTGACCAAAAACGTTGAGTTTTTAGTACATATATTTACATATTTTGCCCGAAATTACATACATTTACATATTTTACACAAATGAACATATTTTTACATATTACTGAATTTTTCCATTATCCTACATTAAAAAAATTAATTCTTTATTTTTCCGATCTGTTTTTGATAAAGAATCATCCAAACAAACAATTCACCATTGTCAAACATTTTTTCTGTAGCCTCCTCTCTAAAATGAAGCTAGTATTACGCGCTGAAATGAGTGTATCCATAAATGCCAACGGTATTGGAAGTAAAAGAGGAAGGCGACGATGCAATCCGTAGCTTCTGTTCTGTTAGTTTTCAGCGCGAGTATCGCGGAGAACAGAAAGGAAGTTTGATTTGTGAAAATGATATCTTTAGCAAGTGATATCGCGCACCTACTAAGCATATTTTAGAGGTCTCCTTTGACCTTGATACCCTTCACCAGAAACTACACGCACCAGCTCAAGAAAGGCCGTTGACATTTTTTCATTCTCTGATTTTTACATGCGTCCCTCTACCATTGTTCGTAAATTATGTCTTTCGACCGAAAATCTGAAGTAAAATCTCGCCGTGGAACTGATGTACAAGGAAATCATATTGGCAAGGTTGTGATAGGTCTAATGAACGTTTAAAAGTATAAGTATTATTTTGTTAACTTGAGAAGTGTTACCCAAATGTAACCATCAAACTATTGCAAAACGTTTTAACGATACAACGGAATTTTTGTGGCGTAATGAAGTTAAACATAATGTCTTCCTTCCGGTACATGTGCAAGGCAGCTGAAGCCCTGCAAGTATTTTTCTAAAATTACTACTTCTAACCTATCTTGTGCATGCGTTGCGTTTGCAGAACTGATTAGATCTCAGTTTGATAAAGTTGACGCATTGATTTCCAATACAAAAGGGTATACACGAGATGGGGCATCTGAATTGACGCTATGAGCTACAATACTCAAAATTTTGATTTTGAAATACAAGTTATACATCAATTTGATTCTGAAGCTGCAGCATCTATAGGCACATCGAAGCAATTGTTTGATATTCAAAAGCTGAACAACTATATTTCCCCCTTTTTCAATAAGCACTACAATTAAATTTTTGTAAACATCTTCCCTGGAACTTTCAGGTAGCTTTGAAATTATCCAATCAGCAGACGCTTCTTTAAAAACTGTTCATTTATCATTCGAGGGTCAATAGGGGAATCGAGTAAAGAAAAAGAGGTCTTCCGTTCTGGAGAAAAACCCAGAATTCGAAACAATTTGTGCTATTAGTGCTGTGCTATAAGGGGACAATTCCCTCACACTGGATCCAGAAAACATGGAGAAGACAAGAATGTGTATTTGACATGAATATTTAGATGCGTTTTTAAACAAATTCTTCATATTTTTAACTCAAAATGCAATTCGTCACGTCTTGAAATTCTCTTTCTTTAGAGACCTCATTTATAAAGATTGGTTGCGTGGTAGATCCGCAAAGGGAAGGTATACTACTGAAATAATATCGGAGACGATATATGTTTCATATTGATACGGAGATCGTTGTCAATAATAGGATGATGAGAACTATAATGTGTAATTCTGGTCTTTATATTAAGTACACAGAACAATATATACTAAGATGAAGGTATTTTAATAAAAAATAATTGATATAATGATAATTAATGTTACATATTTCATACTTTTGAGTACATATTTCTGTGTATTATAATGCATATATATGTACATATTTTCCCAATTTTTAGTACATAATTATCCGGGCCCTAAATATAAGTAATATTAGTAACATAATTAATATTAACAAACAATTGCGTATTACTATTCTTCAGCCGAATTCCACTTCAGAACAGTAATATTTTTTGAAAAGTATTTTTTAATTCAAAAATATTTCAAATGAATGGTTTAAACGTCACATAACGTAACGTTCTGGCCTGGTAACAGTATTGTTTGTAAAGTCCATAATTTGCTCGAAAAACATTAATTTTAAGTGGAAAATTAACATCAATGAAAAATATATTACAAGATAATTTAATAATTCCAGTTAAATAAAATGTAACTTTGAACACCTAGACGAAACAGCCTTAAATTTGAAGTTCATCAGCACATTGTGCTGGTCGGAAACCTTCCTAGCGGCTAGTTCCCGAGCGACTAAATGTGCTGGTGAATTTCAAATTCAAGAGCATATCGTCTAGGTGTACGAAGTTACATTTTATTTAATTGGAATTATTCGATTATCTTGTAATATATTTTTTCATTAGTATTAATTTTCCACTTAAAATTAATGTTTTTCTAGCAAATTACGGATTGTAGAAACAAGACTTGTCAACTGTATACAGGATCTCCGGGAAGGAAACGTCGAAACTTGGAAAATAAGCTCTTAAGGCAATTTTAAGTATATTTTGTCTAATAAACTACGTGGATATTCCGAAAGATTGGTCTGCAATGAGCACTCAAAATTTGTTTTGAAAAAAATAATTTCTAGGGAAAAATTTGCATTATGCAAGAATATATTTGCTCAGACAGAAAAATTAAGCGAGAAATAAAACAGCAGTCGAATTGTGTAAATTGGGTGCTTTTTTATTTCTCGCTTAATTTTTCTTTCTGAACAAATATATTAATTTCTTTTGTAAATAATAAACAATTGATGTGTTCTGGAGTGTTTCTATGCTTCCATAACGCAAATTTTTGCCTAGAAATCAATTTTTCGAACCAAAGTTGCGGCTCAACCATTTGGAACATAGTTTATTTGACAAAATATGCTTAGAATTGTCTTAAGAGCTTATTTTCGAAGTTTCGACGTTTCCTGTATTCCACAAATTGACCCCTGCGCCTGAGCCCCAAGAGTCGTTTAGTGGCGAGCGTACCTTTCGGTTCATGGCGTAGAGCTTGGTGGTGATGTCCCTTGCGATGAGCGTGGTGATGACGGTGGCGAGGTACGTCTCCTTCACGAAGAGGTACTCGAGCGCCGAGCGCTGCCAGTAGAGGTAGCGGCACGACGTGGCCGCCACGATGGACACCTTGAACTTGTCGTCGGTGGTGGCGCGGCTCGACTCGAACTCGGGCGAGTCCAGGAACTCGCACGGCATGATGGGGTGCAGGAACTGGTGGTCCGACATCACGTTCACCTGCGAGCGTCATGGAACACGCCGCGCGCGCCCGCCTTGGGTTAGGCACGAGTGCTTTAAACACGTGTAAGATATATAGGTGTGTTCACTCCCAGTCTGAAACTGAAGCTTATGTGAGGCTAGTTCTCACAGTTCTCGCATTTAAGCGCTGCGATCTTGGGTGTCATTTGCGCAAGGTCGTGATTGATCGTGATCTGTAATATTTGTCAAAAATGACCTACTTAACGGAGGGAATAAATTTTCATGCAATTGATATTTATAATTACATCACACGCCGTAGAAATCACGTGCATCAAGTGTCAGTATCAACAGCTCAGTACAAGAAATCAACATACACTACATGTACGTTACTTTACTACGTATTGCCAGATGACATAAAACAATTAAAGTCGGTACACAAATTTAAGTTTAAAGTAAAATCTTTTCTGCTGCAAAACTGTTTCTATACAATTAGAGACTATACTGATCGTGAAAAAGAAAAATAATGTTTATTGAAACAAAACAAAGATATATAATGAATTAGTTTACGTTTGCATTGTATACATTTAAAAAAATATTTAATACGCCTGTAACAAGTAATGTACTACAGCTTCCGGGTCAATGACCCTCATCTCGATCAGGTTTTTGTCCAGTTTCCCTGATCCATTGAGCAAATGCTGAGATGGCCCCTTGTTTTGCTTCTGGACGTAAATGTATCTTCACGCACGTTTTGTTGAGCACGTTTTGTTGAGCACTCCTTTTGCTTGTAGTTCATTTACCGTTGAAATTGATTTTCTATAACTCGGGAAAAAATATTTTTCAAATATTTTTAGTTTTCTAAAATAATGATTTTCTAAATTAATTTGTTCGTTTTTTTGTTTGTTTTTTTAATTCTGGCCCTCAAGAAAATGTGCGCAGATAAATTTCTTTCCCCACACGTCATGTACAGTTTTTACTGTTTTTTGACAAATAAATAAATAAATCCATTCGACAGCTCTGGCCAGCTGATTTCAAATTTCAAATCATTGACTTGTCGTTTCGCGGTGGAATTGGTAAAGTCTAGAACGAACAGTTAGGAAAATGGATAGGAAATGTTTTGTAAAACTGTGTAATAGCCATAGTTATAGATGTTATCTTAAGATGTATGCCTTACACCGTGACCCAAACCGATCGTGCGCACCGTACGGACAAGCGAGGAACTAGCCTCAAACTGGCTTCAGAAAATTTTCCCCAAAGGCGGCTACTTGACACACCTATATATCTTACACCGTAGTTTTAAAGTATACGACTTTATGGCTGATCCCGACAGTACGGTTCACCTCGCTGTCACGGCCTCCTTAATCATTCGTAAGTGACGTTTACTGCGCAGTTTGAATACTAGAGGCTTTCTTGTAATGTGATTACTGAAGTGATTTCTTATAAAAGTGAATTGGTAATTATGCGTTGGATAGACTCTAGGTTGTTTATAGTGAACGCGAGGGCTGAAAGATCCGAGCCTCGCCGTGACTTGGATCCGGGTGAGCGAAGCGAGAAAACTCACCTTTGAAAGTAATTTGGCATTATAATGTGGCGGAGACAAAGCGTATGAGGGCGTCTCAAAACTTTACGAGCCATGAAAATCGCCTATCGGTATGATACGAACGTATTAAGGAGGCCGTGACAGCGAGGGGTACCGTACAGTCGGGATCAACCGACTTTGTATTTATAATTAAAATAATACAATAACATGTAATTGTGCTGGATGTACTTAAAAATGTGAAATTTGAAATAAAATGAAGAGTAATTCACAATCAAATTTGATAATTCATAGAAGGTCACATCATGAGATTTGGAGAAAAACGTATGAAAAAGATATTTAATAATAAAAGATATTAAATAATTTAATATCGACGTTTAGGATGTAATAAATTTAATATATCTGAAAATGAAATTAATTAAAATGCGTTCATAGAGCCATGCTGTAAGTTTTTAATTATTCTAAAATTCGCCATATTTGCGTTTAACCTAGTCAGTTATTGTCAGCCGTAGTCAGTCATTGATCAGCCCTTAGATCTCCGGGGTTTCCAGATGGTCACCCATTCAGGAACCAGCGATGTCTCGAGTTGCTTAACCTCCGAGACTTCACGAAGCATAGATTCTTGGCTGACTGGAGACTCCGCGTCTTTGGCACTGTTTTCAACGTTTCGTCCATGACACTGCGACCTTCCTTAGAGCGAAATACGCGGAGCGGTACGACGTTGACAACGGCAACAGTAGCAACAGTGGTGAAACGTTGGCAACAGTGCCTCGTACGAGTCGCCTCCAGACAAACTAAGAATCTATTGCCCCCGGCTGCGGGAGGGAGGAAGTTTGCGCGGGCGCGCGCTGCGTGCACTCACCAACACCTTGCAACTCTCCATCAAAACCGGAGACAAAGCTTGAGAGTGCTACTATAGGGGGCGCTAATGTCGCCAGGTACAGTTGCAGGCTAGGCTCACCAACTTCTTTACATAAAAATTAGCTGATTTCTGAGAAATCAAAAAGTGCATTCTAAAAGTTCAATTATTCATAATATGCTCTTATAAGAAACCTCTGAAAAAGGCGCGAACATCGAAGCGCGATTTTTTGTAACATTACGCGCCAGCTTGCGTCTCGGCGAACCTACGCTGCAGCCACGCACGTTTGAAGTATCGTCAGCAGCAGTTCGTATTTTCGTTTCCATAAGAAGGTGCTGCAGGAGAGCGCCCCACTGTACTGGTCTCCACTAGGGCATTTTAACTCGCATATACCGTGGTGGAGTCCATTATAGTGGCGCGCTCTCTTACAGGACCTTCTTACAGGAACTAAAATACGAACTGCTGCAAAAGATACTGTAAACGTGTGTGGCTGCTGCGTAGGTTCGCGTGACGCAAGCAGGCGCTTAATGTTACGAAAAATAGTGTCGATATTAGAGCTTTCTTCAGCAGTTTCTTATATGAATATATTATGAATAACTGAACATTTAGAAGACACTTTCCGTATTGATCAGAAATCAGCCAATTTTTATGTGCGGAAGTTGCCGAGCCTAAACTACAGCTGTACCTGGCGACACTAGCACCTCCTGTAGTAGCACCCCCAACCTTTGTCTTCGGGTTTGATGGAGAGTTGCAAGGCTCTGGTCTCCACCACGGTATATGGGAGTTGAAAGGCCCTGGCACTCACCTTGCCCGCGAGTAGCAGCCCCAGGCGGTCGGTGCGCGTGACGTTCTGCATGGCGTAGGCCTCGCCCGCGTGCAGCGACATGATCTGCGCGAAGTCCGACCCCACCATGCGCTTGAACTGCAGCCGCGACACCTGCGCATGAGCACACGGCCGCCACCGCCTTCAGCGCTTCGCAGAGCGCAGCACACCCACAGAGATTGAAGAGTTTAACCCGGGAGTGCTCTCAATAGATCTGTGAGATCCAAGCCAGGGCAACTTTGTGTTCCTGAATTATTGCGATGCATTAGGAATCTGATATTTCATATATTCCTTCATTGTACTTCTCTGAGAACGCCTGGCCTTCTATGTTTTTTTTCCGATGAGTCATTTCCCGTGAGAATGCTGAAACTTGATCACTGCGCTGCGCGATATCTGTCAGATACGTGTAATCACTGGCGCCTGTGCATTGTGAGTTCCTGGAGTAAGCGGTACGTATCATGATATTATTTTCAGGCGTATCTAAGATAAGTGAACGATTTATTAGCAATGGCTTTGAGAGACATGTACAAACCAAATAAAATATGTATTTCAGTTAATAGAGCTTTAGATCATTCCCATTTACGAAAAGTTTCAGCTATATCTGAGAGATACATTACGGGCACTGGCGTGAGTCTACCTATTGCGAGCTCTCCCGGGTTAATAGAGTGTGCCGACCTGGATGGCCGAGGTAGTTAGAGCGTGTGCCGACCCAGCGCCTCGGTCCCAAGGGTCGCGGGTTCGAGTCCCGACATGGGCATGGTTGTTCGTACTTTGTCTTTCATGCATGTGTGTTGTCGCGAAATACCTTGTGAGTCTGTTGACCACAGACAGGAGACCCGATGTGTGATTATTGTGAGTGGGAGGCGTGAGCGAGTGGACTGTTATGAATTTTGCCCCATCTCACAAACCTGGGATAACTCACAAGGGCCTCTTCTCCGATTTAGTAAAAAACAACACGGTAGGAGCAGTTACCGGAGGGTTGTGATATACCACCATTGCTTAATTAAACACAACACATAATTTAACAAGAAATATATAATTACATAAATTAGTGGAATACAATAATATGCTACTTGAAAGCATACTTAAATGTTGAGAACAGTTGATCTGAAAAGAAAGTTCATGACACCAATACAAGTATTGCCAACTGCTGCACGAAGGCTGGATGACGTAGTAGGATGATGCAGCACGTGACGTCACACACACAGAGATGTTGCAGCGGGTCTGTGCTTGTTGCAACCAACAGCATACAACACAGACAGCGGTCATTGAGAAAGACGGCGAGTGCAGATCTGGCACGCTCAGTGGATAACAAGCGTGCAATAATGATGTGCACTGAACAGCACAACACAGTTAAAATAGCACAGTACAATAAAACTGGGAGTCATGAGTTGAATGTTGGCGAGCCAAACAGAGCAGAAACAGTACCGGCGGCATTACGCGTAGCACGGCACGGAGCACAAACGTTGCACTAACACAGTCAGTCAATGTCACAATATATGAAGTCGTACACAGTGTGCAGCTTAGTAACAAAGTTAATTATAAACCATGATGGCCAGCTAGGCCCTTACGAAATGCAAGCGTCGTTTGGCAACGGGTAAAGTTAGGTGCCATGACGGCGTGAACTCGGCTTATAGAAAAGGCACGAGTATAAAAGAGCACGGAGCACAGTCGCGTGGTGTTTGCCGGTGATGGCTCAAGTAGAGTTGATTAATACTGCGAACATAAGCGTGGCTTGTAGTTCGAGAATAAAACAAATAATTGCCATGATGGCTTACAAGATGCGCGACAGAGCGACGCGGAGTGCACTACAAGAATTCTCGAGCACGACTCGGGCACGACTGCACTACAAGAAATTTCAAGCACGACTGACTGCCTCTGGCGGCGCCAGCGCTTTGCTGCGAGCGCTTGGCGACGATTTTTTGCAGTAGCCAATGGGAGCCAGCGAGACAGATCCGTGGGGTTCTGTTACTTAAAATTAAGAAAGAAAGGAATTCATAAACTAAGTGTAAATTAGGCATGATTTTAAATTATAGAAATTACTCCATTAATATGAAATTAACAGGAGGGACCTGAGATGTTATGTTATAAATCAATTGTAACGGCGTCCGGCACGTGTGACAGCGGCTGAGTACGGCGAATGCTGGGGGCGTTAGATTTCCTAAGAATTGGGCCGCAGCTGCGCTGGGCAACAAAGAAGTTGTATTAAAGCGAGATTGCGAAACCATGCGATGTGCTTCAGTATGGAACATAAGAAAATAAACATATGATAACTTGTTCGAACAATTATGGTCCGATTAAAATAAGTTGGTGATTGACAGTTGTGCTTCTGATGCTGTAGCTTCATAAAATATGAGTGTATAATTTGGTTCCTTTAATATGTATTTATTTCAAGTGTTTATTTTCATGTCCCGAGAACACGTGCTCAATGGTACGCAACCTGTCAACCTTGCTCCCTTCCATTCGCAACTTTCAATCACCAACTTATTTTATTCGGACCATAGTGTAAAGGTTAATTCGTATGTGTCCACATGAGGGACAGTGGGGGCCCGGCGCGGACAGCCGAAATCGGCATCCCCTGAAGGAAATGACCCAGGGAGAAAGAAAATAATAAGTGCCAATGACCCCTTCTCGATCAGGTTTTCGTCCACTTTCCCCGATCCACTGAGTTAATGCTAAGATGGCCCCTTGTTTTGCATCTGGACATAAATGTAGTTCCACTAGGCACACGTTTTGTTATCCCGAGAGAGGTGGCGCGGGGACCCTTGTGACCCCACCATCTTTGCTTAGCGGCAGTTACCTAATTTTGCGAGTCAGAAGCTCTACATTTCACATACCTTTCACCATATTCTTTAGCTTTTGTCTGAACGATTTTTAAAATTTTATATGTAATAATTCATTTATAAATATTTGCGAAACCAATACAAACATCTTAAATTTCGTACTTTTTCTAAGTTGTGTTGATTGGCTTTGAAGCATTTTCGATAAATTGTTTGTTTTTATTTGAGACAATGTTAGAAAATGAAACTTACTGAATTTTTTGATACCTTTGCGTTGAAATATTCAGGAAAATGTAAATGGAGTCACTGCATAAAATGAAAGATAAATGATTATTTAGTCCTTTTATTTGTTTCAATTTCTAATTTGCATGTTTGTTTATTATAGTTAATTAAGTTAATACGACCTTATAAATGATTGATTATAATTAAACTAACCAATTTCGCACTTATTTCTTGCTGAATATAATTTTATAAAGAAATAACTCAAAGGGGTCAGAAATGACACCGCGCCACCTCTAACGTAACTTCGGCAACTGCTTCCTCTCCAGGGTTAATCTCTCTATTGCTAGTTGTAGGAGTAGTGCTAGAGGTTTCTGTTTTGTTAGAAATTCTAACTACTCAAATCTGTTGTTCGTTTTGCGATGCAAATAATTTTTCTATGACCTTGGAGCAAAAATGTATATATTTAAATGTTACAAACCATGATTTGTCGATACTTTTATTCAATATTCAACTATTTATGGTTAAAAATGGGGAAGAGATTATGGGTCTCAAGAAAATGTAAGCAGATTGTACTTCTTCTTTACACTTTTTACATATTTTTATTTAAGGTCACATCAACTACTAGGTCATTAGCTACAACTGTTGGATATAACGTCATAGTATGAGAATGAAACGATATGGTGATGACAGGAGGTGAAAGGACGAACACATACAACCATGCCCGAGGCGGGACTCGAACCCTCAACCCCCGAGATCACTACGGCACTACTGCCTTCTGACTCGTCACATACTGTTCATTTATAAAATTAGTCAATTCAAATCAAACCTAAACCAAGTCTTGACTTGACAGTTCTTGGCTTCCAGCTCTTTACTATATTAAGCTATTCTAAACGCTTGAAAAAGTTATTGTCTCGTCCTTCAAAAGTTCGGCCAAACAACGGGACAAACGCAGACTTGAAAACATTAGAATTTTCAATTGAATGTCGATATTTAGATATTCTCTATTGTGTGTCACAGGAGGTTTTGTCAAAATGTGATTGGATAGCGTGAGATGCTCGATTATGTTGTAAAAGTCATGTTTTGTCTCTAGTAGATAAAATGTCCAGTGTAAACATGCGCCTATTAGTCACCTATTTTTGTGTGTGGCAGTTTCATGTTTATTAAATAATGGATATTTATTAAAACCTGTATATATTATAATAAATACAATGTTTACATAGATGTGCATACAGGAAAGTTTGAGAGGAGCTGAGCCCTTCTGGATATTTTGGAAGGGTGTTCCATAGTCTTCCGTAATAAGATGTTTTATTTCAAAAAAAAAAATTATCAATCATTAGTTTTTTCCTCTTTTTTAACCTGAAAATTTGGAAAAGTATTTTACATTTGTAGATGAGGCTCTCCATACCACCTGTCAGCACTAAAAATGGATATCATAATACTAAATGTATTTATTAATTGCACAATTAAAGTTATAATTTCATTTTCTTTACATGTTTTTTTACCACTCGTAGTAAAACATGTCATGCCATTAATAACTCTGTCTTGGGCTGGGCACGCCCATGGATATTTAGTTCATTCTTTTGTGTTATTTCTAAACAAATGGACTCAGTTATTACGGAAAAGTTTTGTTTGTGCGAAGTAAAGAAGAACAATGGGACACATGGACAGTTTATCCTAGGAGGTTAAGCGGGTGTAGAATTAACTTTTGTTCATTGCCTCTTCTGCACAATTCGCCCGTCGAGACTTGCCTCGTCGTTTGGCTGCACGTTTCAGTGGTCAGTTACATTAAAATAACTCTCCAATAAAACACAAACAGCTCTGCATTTCACAGGAAGGCAAACAATGTCCCCTTCACACACCCACACCCACACACACACACAAAAGAAAATACCTAGAGAGCTTGAATATCAGCGAGAATACTAAACAGGGTACACAGCTGTTTCTCCATCACATTGCATTCAGTTTCATAACTAAAGTACAATGACAACTAAAGTACCAAGGAAAATCGGAAGGTAACTCACAAACATTTTTCTCCGTTGATATTACAACTCAAATGGTGAAATTGCACGACAAGATATTGTGAAGATCGCGCTACAGAGGGTATTTTGTTTTCATATGCAGATCTAGCAAGAATAACCTGAATTACGAAAAAAAAGGTGGCTTGTTGTTGTCGTTAACTTGTGAGGAGCAGAGAAGTGTACTGCGAAAATTGTGTGGATGATCTTGGCTGTCCGGATGACGTCGCGTCGAAGGGTGTGTTGCCGACGTTTCGACCATCTTATCGTGGTCTTCCTCAGGGCTGGTCCGCGAAAATTGTGGGCCAAAGAGCACAATCCTAGTGAAATTCGCAGTTGCGTACATTCTTCCAAGAGGGTTATACTTCAAATGAACAGACTTCTACGAACAGGGCACACAGAAACTGGTAGCACATTGGCGGAAATGTGTTGACAAACTTGGCGACATGTAGAAAAGTCGATCAAAGGTGTAAGGTCTTTGGTGATTTGTTTGTGGTTTGGTAGCAATTACATTTTTGAGCAAAAAAACTGTGCGTTACTTTCCGATCTGCTCTCATACTTTTTATAAAGTACAGATCGGAATTCTTAGCTGGAAACAATTTTGATTTAATTCTGATATCCGCATTTTATCAGGAAAGTGGTCTTAAATACTTTAAGGCAATAAATGTCATTAATGAATTATAAATTTAATTTTTTGTGTTCTGTAATGAAACACTGGTTTTTGCCAACCAATGCAATATATGTCGTTGCAATGCTATTTTCATTGAAACATATAGTGACTAAAAACCTCAGCAGTCGAAAACCTCAGCACTACTTTAAATAAATAAAATAAATAAAAGTGTATCAACATTTATAGTTAAATGTATATCACATGCAAAAATGTATATTTGCTTCCTAGCAAATATATCCAGCGAGTGGAAAAATAAATTTTGAGAAAAACGTATGCCGCTTATAGAAGCCTAATTACTAATATTTATTCTCACTCACTAAATAATGATGAAAATTCACACTCACTATATAATTGTGAAAGAGGATATTCATCCCGTCTCAGGCTGCTGATGCATTTGACTTTGAAGAATTAATTACAATAATACTTTATGTGTATTATTAATTATATATAATAATTGTTTATCATTATAATATAATCATACGTTTGTATAGATACATAATAATGTCATAAAAAACCTGACGGTTTGCAAGGTAATGCAAATGTTTTTATGTAATTTTAGAAATGTATATATACAATGATAATTAATGCCAATTTTGCAGTAGAATTGATAAAAATAGCATTGGTTAGCAATTTTTTCCTACAAACATGTTTTTAGACGAAATACGCATAGTTAATTTACGTTGATGAAAGTATTTCCTTGTAATATTTCATGTAACTTGTCTAGAAAGCCATTCCTTTTACAATTTGCTGTGATAAACAGGAACATTTATTAGATCAAATTAAAAAACTTTTTAGAATTGACTAAATCAACATTTATTTTCATGCTAACACGTTCTAATATTTCATTTTGACCTGGAATGTCACTCACCTCAACTCATCTACCGTTATCAACATTTCGTGACCTACTCCAGTAGTGAGTACATTTTCCAGGAACCACCCGTTCCAAATTCATTCAAATGGAGTTTCGCGGAACTACAGAATTCCGCGAGACATGTCTAGAAGCTCTGCAGGGAGTAATGAGAAATACGAGTGCCTAATACAAGTGAATGGAGACATAAAACTTCTGGAGAAGTGATTTTGAACTCTCAGTCGTTCTAGGATCCCAAATTAAAATAGAATGTTCGAAGAAAATACATTTCTTCAAGAAGTGAAGTCCGCAGTAGGTATTTTAATAAATAAGAAAGGTGGGTAAAGCAGGTCATTATGACTTTATTTATTCCTTTCAAAAGTCTGAAGCAACAATTCAGTTATTTAATTGTAAAGTTTATTGTGTTGCATCCAAAGAGAAATAATAACGAAATATAGCAATAATTTTATGTAATAATTACAGCTCGGAAGTTCAGACATTTATTTTACTTAAAATATGGGAGCAAAAAACATTTATTCTGGTTAAAGTAGGAGTGCAAAAAGCGTATAAACAATAAAAAAAACATTTAAAAGGATTTATTGTAAAAAGTCCATGTGTAAAATGATTCACATTTTTATTAAAACACTTATTAGCCCTTAATGTGTAAGAAAACGAAATTTTCTTCGTAATTTTAATTCCACATGACCATCCGGTATGATATCTAGAAATGTTTTTTGTTCCTGACGCTGCATCTGCCAAATGATATTGTAGACTTCCTTTTGAATATTTGAATGGTGTAAATGAAAACGTAAAATTACGTTTTATATAATTTTATATTTTCCGTTCTTCTCAGTTGTGAGTAGTAGACAGTGCTGAGACGGGCTGAGCTGTAGTCGAAAGGAATCGTAGGTGATACTCAGAAGTAGGATAGGATTTCTCATGAAGGAACAAAGCTCGTTGGCGTCAATGAAAAAAATTAAAAATCATGACTGTTATCATCCTCCATTTTCATTTAAATTTTGTATATATCTTCATGGCAAAATGGCAAAAACAATCATCTGAAGCTGAAATAGGCAAAATGAAAATCTACTAAAACAACTCCAGAAGCACAATTAAGTGATTGTGTGTTGTCAAAAGTCATCACAAAAAGGCATTTGGCCAAACTTCCAGTAATAATAATTATTATTAGTGTGCTTCATGTAGAATATTTTGGATGCTCACCAGGGGTCCGGATATAACGCCACCGTTCTATAACCACATCACGAGACCTTAGTTCACCTACGTGTTCGCCACACACGCTCGCTGTCGCAAGATACCATCAGGGGTCGTCATCTGTCCGCGATTTGAATTTACGAAACTTCACGCGGCGTCGCTCCCCCCCTCCGGCTGTGGGGCGGGTCGCGTGACCGTTAGTCACCGCCACCGCCGCCGCGACCGCCGCCCACAGCCACCTCGACCGTCTCGCATGCCGGAAAGGGCCGGACATGGCTGCGCGGGTTAAACATGCACGCGAAAAAAGGTCAAAACCTAGATGACACGGAATTATTTCCCACAACGACCGTGTTTACGCCGTCACGGCACCACCGCCTCCTGGACGAGAACGGCAGACGCGGAGCGGAGCGGCGCGGCGCGGCGCGGTGCGGAGGCCGACGTGCAGTTCGTGGAAGAACGGAGAACAGAGAATTCGCCGTAACAAGTTGAGGTAGTACTTCTGAATGTTCGCGAGATTAAAATCAGCCCGTTTGGCTTGACGGGAGGCACTGACGAGATATTTATCCCGGGGCTGTACGGTGGAGTAGTAAGAAGCTATGGCATTACACGCTGGCAATACTGCTACTGAAATATTCACTGTCTGAAATGGGATTTATATTATAGTTAATATGTAGAAAATGCGTTCTGTTTAATGAAAATCAGATAATAATGTAATATATATTTTTGTTGTTTGGATAATATGATACCACCCACTGATCAGATAATACATTTAACGAACTTTTAAATTCATAAAACAAGTAATTTGCCACAGATATTGTCATTTCTGATATACATCAGGGCTTCTTCTCATTCATATTTTGTGAAGTCTCTCAAGCACAGTACTCTGAATTCGTTGCTCGGACAATAAAAATTCTTGGACAATTTTATGAACGGATGGGACGGTAGTTGAATTGCATTCTTTATGGAGTGGCATTTGAACACTAAATGGAAACATCGAAGTAAAGGTTGATGGAAGAAGCAAAGACTGGTACCAGATAATCGATACCAATAGTAATGATGTTAAACTCTTTATTTATTGGTAGGTTTTGAAGCGTCAAGTACAAGCGTTTCTCTCACTCGCTTCTCCTATGGTTCGAGTCCCTCCGTTGGAGATTAATTTTCGACACAAAAGTAATGAAATTCAATCGTTGCACTCATCGGCTTTTCCGCAGTTTCTCCGATCTATACCAGACAAATCTTGGACCAGCACATTAACAAATGAGCGACGGACTGCGCGCGATCTTTCTTTCCCCATTTCCCCCTCTCTCTCGCTTTATATATGTACTACAGTACTACAGATGTCGGGAGATCACACTTACTACACTTACGGGATTAATTAAAGTAGTCCTGAGAGAGGTAGCTCAGGGTATCAACTGATGTCACTGCAGTGCTTCTGACCGGGAGGTCGCAGGCTCCAGTCCCGACCGTGGCAGACTTTTCGACACTAGCTACAGAGCTAGGTCGAAGTCAGTCGCTGTCTGGAGGACAATTGTCGTGCCCGGCTGCTCTGATCGGTAGTTTTCCATAGTTTCTCCGATCAACACCAGGTACATACCGGAGCAGAAGCCTAACAAACGGGCCACGGACCGCGCGATCTTACTTTTCCCTTCCTTGTCCTATCCTCACCCTTACTTACAGATACACTTACATGCACTACACTAACCCACATGCCTGGAGGTCGGTCGGGAGTTTAGACGTAGTCCCAGCTAGTGCAGTGCCCTTCTGGTGGGAGATACCTTGTTGGGGAAAATCCCACTAACCAACAGCTAGGTCAGCGCCACTTCTCACCATCCAGCGAGAAATCACAGCAATTTCGCCACGAAAAACATGCACTACATTTACGGAACTATTAACCTTAGCGCCAGGATTCACTAATCAATCAATCAACTAATCATTGTAATTGACATCTCCGAAAACACAAAATAATTAATCACGTTTTTGACACATGAGAGTACGACATTGCACTGTGCCATTTTCTCATCTTCATGCAAAAACCATTTCTCGACTAGGAGTGCCTGAATCAAGCATGCTCCACACCCACCTTGAAGGGAAAGAACAGCACCTGGTAGGCCTCTTCCAGCTCGGGGTCGAACTTGACGGGGCGCATCTGGTAGATGATGTACACCAGCTGCCCCATGTTGAGCAGCATGAAGGTGAAGTTCCACGAGAAGACGTCGGGGGCGCAGATGACGTTCCACGCCCAGAAGGAGAAGAGCATGAAGCCTGCAGAAAGGTCGGGTTTATGCACTGATATCGTCTAATAAATGCACACGGAATGCTACTAGCGTGTAAACAGAGTATCAGTCGGTAGCTAATTGGCTGTGGGAAACACCGCGTTGTATGCACAGGTGCCAACGATTCGGCCACCATTGTGCGACTTCCCTCGATCTCGCATTTTGCCCTGAGGAAGAATTGCGGCCGAAACGTTGGCACCTGTGCCAAGTACACGGCGTCTCCCAGACAGCCAAGGAACTACTCCGACCGCAGAAACCTACGCTTTTATGGGTGTTAGTCTCTACACTACCGTATTACCTCTTTTCGGTTAGATTAATACAAATTTAATACTGATGAGCGAAGCAAAGAGAAATGAGTATTTTTACTTTTGCAGATACACACATTTGTGCCATGCTGTCTTCACTCACTGTGAAGAATACCGTGTATGTCTGTGAACCGAGCTTGTATTTATTCTATGGCGAATGTACACCTGCGTAATTACTAAATGCTACGCATCGTGTTGTACGGGCACAACCTCTGAGAAGAACTAGAGGGAATGAATTGGCAAATTATAAATATATTATCGACGTCCAATGGCTACTGTGAAGGCTTTTATCAGACTCGCAATTGCGATGAAGTTTCAGATAGTAACAAGAAACCTTGGTAAACCTTCATCAGTTATAGTATTCCTACTGCTATAAACTATGATGTATGAAACTTTAAGTTTTTCAATGTGTGGTCGATACGAAGAACGGCACATAATTTGCTTCACGAAAACTTTCGTTTACACAAGTTTCGTTGTAATTGCGGTTGCTCTTTACATCGAAATTTTCGTAAATCTAATGCCATTGAAGAAAATATTGAATGAGTAAAGTTACTATTAATTTTGGAATACTGATGTCTGCTTACCATGCCCATACTTTTGATCATCTCGCTAATACACTTACTTAGTCATGAGGCTTAGCCACTCAATGTAGCTAATACATTTATTACGTTCGGACGCTATCTGCCTACAATATTATCACTTTAAATCTTTAGCCGGTGTAATATATTCAGCAATAAATACATTATTTCTACTCTGCCCAGTTCAACTATGTTAGTTTTATGAAACGCCTTTAGTATGATATCCTAACCCTCGTAAAATGTCTGTTTTTTCCTGCGAAGTACTGTACCTGGGGTGTTTTACGGCCCCAAACTGTACTAACAACAGGGGGTGGTAAACATGACTGTAAACGGTTATATTAGGAGTATAAAATATCTTATTTTATATAAGGTTACAAGTTATTTTCATCAATATAATAAACACAATTTATAAATACTAGTGAGAACCCGTGCGATTAAATCGCACGGTTAGTCAAATAACCAAACTGTTTTCTGCTTAAATTCTTTTTTTGTATTCCAGCATTATTAACGACCTAACCTCACTAAGATCACTAACCTCTCATATTTCAAGATTTCTATTCAATGTAGAAAATCACGTTCACGTGCTTACACAACCTACACTAAATTGAAACAAACAAAAATGCTTGAGATTGCAATTCATTCACTTGTTTCCCGCCACCGTCCGAGTGTAATTTTCTTCCGATAGATCGTGCGGCAATCAGATATTACAGATCCCGAATTACTACTTTTTTTAATATTTAGGTATTTTTAACGCCCTTTTTCAATACGAATGTCCCATGTGCAGGTGAAAAGAAACACGATTTTTCAATCCATTGCTTCTTTATACAGATCGTTTCGTATGTCGCCCAATTTATTGAAAAGACCAAACAGCCCTTTGAGAAATAATATATAAGATAAAAAACTATACTAATTCGTAAATTCAACGCATGTATCTGAATTCGATACCATAAAACGTAGAGTATAAATAGATTAAAACTTTTACAAGCTCTTCTTCAGAGTTGTCGCGGTGTCCTTGCAAAGTTTGCTAAAGTTTAATACGACGCAAATGCGAAAAATAAATAATTTAAATAATATGTTAGTAGATGCACGACAACCAATATGATTCATCAGTTGTTGAGATCAGATTGGTTCCTAAATATTCCACCAGAGGCCACTAGCGGTGCGTAAGATCATGTAATATGATTCTAAGATTTTAAAATTCTAATCGTCAAACTATTAAATGAACATTTTGTAACGCCAATGTTAACTTTTATTTCAAGTTGTTAACAAAAAAAATAAATTAAATATGTTCGCACAGCAGTTAGTTATTATAATACACCGTAGGTGGAGTGTGTGCACTTGTCACAGTCAAAGTGTAGTGTATGTATCATATGTGTAATGTATTTGTTCAATACATGCGATTCTGAACATACACAGTTTCGACTCCCAGCTCTGACCTAGTTGTTTGTTGATGTTGGAGTTAACATGTTAATTAGGTTTATATTAATTACCGTGTTAATACATTAGTTAACATGTTAATACTAAGTGAATTTTAGATTAATATAGGTTATTATCAATTGGGTTGACATATTTTGAATCACTGCGATTAGTGCTGGTTTAATTTTTGTTGATACGTTTTTAAAAGAATGGAAAGGACAGTATCTTTACTTATGTAAAAGATGTTGAGAAATATTTTCTCATAACTTTGAAAATTCTCTTGAAAAAATGATTTTGTCGAAATTAATTTCACAAAGAGTATGGACATTTAAATAAATATTTTTAAGCAAGCACTTTGATACACCGTGAGGAAAGCACAACAGATCGAAATCTGATTGTACTTGTAAATGCGAATATTCAAATAAATCTAACAAATAAAAGATAATGGGGTCGAAAAAGACCCCTGGTATGTACAAAGGTTAAGGCGTTGGTCTATACACTTTTCCAAAATAAACTTCTCGAAAATAGACAAGAATATTTTTTTTCCTTCTAGTGTCGTATCTCACCAGCTAACTCCGACCGTCCTAGAGGCAAAGCCCCTTCGAAGGAGGTGCCCACGTCATCCTTTGGAGACAAAGCGCCGGATGGCGCTAGGGCGGACTCGGGAGCGGGTGTAGAGGCGGCGGTGGGCGCGGGGGCGACGGGGAGGTGGGGGTCGGGGAACGGACGCTGGACGAGTGCGGGTGGGGGACGGCGAGCGCGAGTCGTGGTGCGCGTGGTGGTCGGGGAGCGGGCAAATGTCGGGTGCGGGTGAGGGGCGGAAGCGGGCGCGGGTAGGGTGCGGGTGGGGGTGGGGGGCGGAGGCGGGCGTGTGGGCGGGCGCGGGTCGGGCGAGGGAGGGGTGTGGGTGGCGGGCGCGGGTCGGGTGAGGGAGGGGTGTGAGTGGCGGGCGCGGGGGTGGCGCATAGGTGGTTGCGGGGGGTGGTCGCGAGTGGGTGGCGGGGGCGAGGGGGGGGCGGGCGCGTGGCGGACGCAAGGCTTTGGCGGAGTCGAGTGTGGGGGTGGGAGCGGGGGGCGCGTCGGTGCAGTCGGCGCAACGCCACCGGCTATCTGCACCCGTGCAGCGGCGGGGGCGGGGGCGGCGCCACCCGAGAAGGCGGCTAAATCGGCGCTGCACCCTGACTTATGAACGAGCGCGACAGGGCGACTGGGCCCCTGCACGCTAGCCACTCCTCTCGCCACACTCTTGGCGAACGGTGCAAAAGGTATTATTAATTTCCAGGTGGTGGCTTTGAAGGTGTTTGCAGCACTAGTATTATTCACTCCAAATCGTACTGTGTGATGCATATTAATGGGGTTTATAAACACTGTCACTATACTTCCGTTTTTCTTTCTTGGCGCACATGGGGGTGTCGATAAAATGGAATATCTCACGGTATTTCGCGTCGTTCTCAATTGTGCCACTAGGAGTCGCATGATTGCAACTGTATCGAGCTGTGCGACTCCTGATGGCAGAACGGAGAACGACGCGAAATACTGTGAGATATTCCATTTTATTGACATAATCCCGTATGCCAAGAAAGAAAAACCGATGTATAATGTGCTCATCCCTTTCCTAAATTGACCTCAGAAACTTTTCATGCTAATGTCCAACTGGTCGTATACTGTCTATTTAAAATCACGTCGTTAATGTATGTTAATTAGGTTGGGGTGAATTTTTTAAAATAAACTCCCCAAAAGTAATTTTTATTTTTGGAGTGTTGCCGAAGCTAGATAAATTGCTTCTGCTTAACATTCAAAATTAGCAAATATTTTCGTGAATTTAATCATATTTTGTGATCTTATGAAATATGCAACCCTAACAACAATACACAATCATTGAAATATTCTTGATATGTAAAATTAATTCTCTAGAACTGATACGAGCCATACTTTCGTATGTTTCCGAAGTGTGGGCTGCCACAGCCAAAACAAATATCAACAAAATGAAAGTTTTTTAATATAGATTCCTACGCACCATCACAAAAGCTCTCTAGTACATTCCGAAAGCTCAGTTACACCCTGGCATTACACCCATCGCAGTCCACTTTTCCGTCTTAGTCGTAAAATGTTGTCCCAAAATATTAAATATCCCTTCGGCTATTCACGTAAACAAAATTTTAAACTCAAAAGATTAAAAAGAAAGCTACCAAGAGAATTTTTCGATCCCCCATTGGGTTGAACTGATAAGTCTTTTCTCACGATAAACCATATAACCACTATATTGTATTATATCTAAAAGTAGAATTCTAAACATAATGTATCAAATGATTCTTGTATATTTCTGATACTAATGTATCTCTCTTATGCGGCTGCGTAGGATCAATGGCCAATACATAAAAAGAACTGATATTTCGTACACATGAACAATTTTACGAACTTTTGAAGTTTGCATTAGTGATACGTAGATCACTTTCGTAGAATGAAAATAGATAAAGTAGTTAGTCGTTTCGGCATTCGCATTGCCACAATAGCATAAAGAATTCATCCCAGTTTTTCCTTCCATTCGAGAGTTTAGTCTTATCGGATTGTTCCTTAGATTCAATTTAGAGTAAGTAATTGAATTAATTACCATGATAAGGGATATAGTTCACGGGATTGGTCATTATGAATCATGAAACAATTTTTTCATTGTTTTGTTCTATTTAATTGTTTCATTATTCATGCTGACCCCGTAAACTGTATCCCTTATTTCATCAATGGTCGTGTTTTCTACAATGTTTCATTACTACATAATGTACGCCCCACAATGCAGTTTGGCGAAGCTGAAATCTGCAACGGGGGCCGCGGGCGCGGGCGACGGCACGGGAAGTGGGCGGAGGGGGACGACGCGGGGGACGAAGACGGCGGGGTCGCGGGCGGTCGCCCCGCCGCGCCGGCGGGATGCCGTGCCCCTTATCTGCCGCCGCCTCTCGCGTGCGCCCTGCCTCTGCCCCGCCCCCTTCCCGCCCGCGACCCCGCCCCGACATCACTCCCTCTGCACTTCCTGGTGTCCAACCTCCCAGCCCCGCCTACTCTCTGCCTCGTCCCGTCTCTCGTTGTCTCTGCCCCGATTCCTCTCCTCCTCCTGCCCTGTCTTTTGATCTCACTCTTCCCCGCCTCAACCCCTCCTCTGCTCGGCTCTACCCCGCCTCTTCACCCCGTCTCTCACTGCCTCTCACTGCCTTCGCCTACCTCCCGCCTCTGCTACCTCCTCCCCGCCTCCGCGCTGAGCGTACCCGGTTCATCCCGCATCGCTTTGCCTAAGTCCGCCCCGCAGCAACGCTTCAGCCGAACGAGGCGGGGCGGATGGACTGGGTAGGCGGGAGGTTCATCGGGCCGGAGGGGCGGGCAGGTGGGCAGTTCAGCCATACGGAGCGGGATGGGGCAGAGCGGGGCGAGGCAGAGCGAGGCGTGGCAGAGCGGGGCGGGGCAGAGCGGGGCGGGACAGAGCGGGGCGGGTCAGAGCGGGGCGGGGCAGAGCGGGGCGGGGCAGAGCGGGGCGGGGCAGAGCGGAGCGGAGAAGGTAGGCGGTTCAGCCAAGCGGGGCCGGATGGGTCGGTTTGGGCGGGATGGGTCGGTCGGGGCGGGGCGGGTCGGTCGGGGCGGGGCGGGTCGGTCGGGGCGGGGCGGGGCGGGCGGGCGGGCCTCCGGGCGTGCAGGCGTGCAGGCGGGCAGGGGGACAGGCGAGAGGGTGTGTGTGAGGGTGTGTGGGTGGGTTTGGGTGGGCTGGCGGGCGGGCGGGCCTCCGGGCGTGCAGGCGTGCAGGCGGGCAGGGGGACAGGCGAGAGGGTGTGTGTGAGGGTGTGTGGGTGGGTTTGGGTGGGCTGGCGGGCGGGCGGGCAGTTCAGTCAAGCGTGGCGGGGCGATCGGTTCATCCAAGCAGGGCGGGAGAACCCAATGGGGCGGCTTGGGACTGGCACGGTGGGCGGGCGGGCGTGTAGACGAACAGAGGGGTGAACGGCAAGCGGGCAGTTCAGCCAAGTGGCCTCACCTGGGGCGAGCGGTTCAGCCATGTGAAGCGGGCGAGCGGGCGGCGGGCTGGCGGGCTGGTGGGGGAGGGTTGGGTGGGTGTGAGTGGCTTTGGGAAGGTGTGGGTGCGCTTGGGCGGGGTACGAGAGGGCGGGTGGGCAGGTAGCCGGCGGGCGAGTCATCCGTGGCGGGTCCTGTCGGGGCGGGGCGGTGAAGAGCGGGGCGGAGCGGGGAGGGGCAGGGCGGGGCGGGGAGGAGGGGGGCGGGGCGGAGCGGGGCGGGGAAGAGCGGGGCGGAGCGGGGCGGAGCGGGGCGGAGCGGGGCGGAGCGGGGCGGAGCGGGGGCGGAGCGGGGCGGAGCGGGGCGGAGCGGGGCGGAGCGGGGCGGAGCGGGGCGGAGCGGTGCGGAGCGGTGCGGAGCGGTGCGGAGCGGGGCGGAGCGGGGCGGGGCGGCGCGGGGCGGGGCGGGGCGGGGCGGGACGGGGCGGGACGGGCCGGGGCGGGGCGCGGGGCGGGGGCGCGGGTAGCCGGCGGGCGAGTCGCACGGGGCGGGACGGGGCGGAGCGGGGCGGAGCGGGGCGGAGCGGGGCGGAGCGGAGCGGGGCGGAGCGGGGCGGAGCGGGGCGGAGCGGGGCGGAGCGGGGCGGAGCGGGGCGGAGCGGGGCGGAGCGGGGCGGAGCGGGGCGGAGCGGGGCGGAGCGGGGCGGAGCGGGGCGGAGCGGGGCGGAGCGGGGCGGAGCGGGGCGGAGCGGGGCGGAGCGGGGCGGAGCGGGGCGGAGCGGGGCGGAGCGGGGCGGAGCGGGGCGGAGCGGGGCGGAGCGGGGCGGAGCGGGGCGGAGCGGGGCGGAGCGGGGCGGAGCGGGGCGGAGCGGGGCGGAGCGGGGCGGAGCGGGGCGGAGCGGGGCGGAGCGGGGCGGAGCGGGGCGGAGCGGGGCGGAGCGGGGCGGAGCGGGGCGGAGCGGGGCGGAGCGGGGCGGAGCGGGGCGGAGCGGGGCGGAGCGGGGCGGAGCGGGGCGGAGCGGGGCGGAGCGGGGCGGAGCGGGGCGGAGCGGGGCGGAGCGGGGCGGAGCGGGGCGGAGCGGGGCGGAGCGGGGCGGAGCGGGGCGGAGCGGGGCGGAGCGGGGCGGAGCGGGGCGGAGCGGGGCGGAGCGGGGCGGAGCGGGGCGGAGCGGGGCGGAGCGGGGCGGAGCGGGGCGGAGCGGGGCGGAGCGGGGCGGAGCGGGGCGGAGCGGGGCGGGCCGGGGCGGGGCGCGGGGCGGGGTCGCGGGTAGCCGGCGGGCGATTCGCACGGGGCGGAGCGGGGCGGGGGCGCGGGTCCCGCGCGTGATTCGTGGCTTCCGCCGCGGCGCCGGGGCGGGCGCGCTGTATGTCCTGCGGCGAAGGCGGAGAAAAACCGCGCGCGCCCCGCCGCCGCCGGTGACGGATTTTCCTCCCAATTTCGCCCTTATCTCTCTAATTTACATTCACGACCGCGACCTAATATCCTTTCCATTGTTCCCTTCGCCTCGCGCTTTCGCCGTTTGTGGCGCTCTTCGACCCGCGCGATTTGCAGCCCGTTTTATGTTCCGAGCGGTGACGTTGACGAGACTTCGGCTACCGTTAACATGCAGCCGGCGGACACTTCAACCAGGTTGCTGCATTTCATTACAGTCGCTGTGATAGCTGATTTCCATAAAATAAGGACGACGGGAAAAGTGTCAATTAATTTCAAGAAATGAAAATCGATTCCATTACGTTTTCTTAATCTGATGTAGATGAGCAGTTATTGGTAAGAGTTGCTTCGTATCTGCAGGAAATTCAATCATCTTTACCTACCATGAGTTTCGTACATCGTACCTAAGGGTTTTGCATTTCGGTCCTACGAGTTTCGATATTTTAGCTTTCGAATCTGAACGTTGTGTCCATGACTCCTTGGATTTGGAACACACGGAATGTCCGTCATCTAAATGAGTCCTTTGCAAACGATAATGACATCCGTATTCAAATTGGACCATTAAGTAAAATTTTCATTTATGATAATTGCCAAATGGCATGTAATGACCGTGACTTTTGCCTTACATAACAGATACTAAGTAAATAAATAATATTTTGAAGAAGAGCAAAAATTTTTCAAAATAAACTAATTCATGAAACAAATGGAAAATTGAGATTAAAATTTCCCTGATGCTATCACCGATGCCAGCTAGTCGCTAATATCTCTCTATAAAGATTGCAGCTAGTCGCTAATATCAACTCTATGTAGTTGATGCGACTTTAAATAAATCAAATCAAATCAACCGATGGCAGCACAGGCACATGCGATGTTTTATATTCTTAAAAGAATTATTAAAATAAAAATATTTACTGATGATTTCCAGAAATTGTGATATATTTGGCAATTTATTAAGTAGCTCTTAGTTGTAATACCATTTCGCAATTATTCCTTAAGACTGGAATGTCAAAATATTTGAGTAGCACAAATCAGATTTGTTTTTTAACTCGACAGATTTTATTGATTCTTGTTACACATGCCTTGATTCATATACACTTAAAATGTGATGAATTAATGTTAAGTATAATGAGGCCGTAGATTATTTTGCTCTAATATAACGTATTTCGAAACTGATTGTATATGTTAACAGTTAATAGTGGTCCATAGGTTAATAGAAAACATATATTCTAGTAGTTCATTTTACACTGAGCATCGTTTCGTAAAGTTTGACTTTAAATAACCAAAGTGGATTATCTAAATCACCATAAACATTAAAATGACAACATACGAAGCAAAGGCAAAAACTTCAATCATTCTCTAAAACATACAATATATTAATATTACTATACCCAGAATCGTTTCACACATCTCTAGCTGATGCCAGTTTAATCCTGTCCTAAAGTGGCCAGAGGGGTTAAGCGCGGAGAAAATAGCTCCGCCGACCTGGGAGATTTGCAAGGGCCGGGGCGCGGTTGGCTCGCGGCCCGAGTGAGCATAGGTGAGGTCGCAGGGGGCGGCCGTGAATAGGAGCGGCTATCAGTGGCCAGGGGGCGGGTGGGGGGTGGGGGAGGGGGAGTGACATGTTGATGACGTGGCGCGGGGCCCACGCGAGCTGCAGGGCCCCTCCGCGTAGGCGGCGCTGGCGTCGGCCGCACGCGACGCCTCGCAGCCGGCGCGACGGAGGAGACGTCGATGGCGATGTTTTCGAAACATCGAAATTATTATAAAATCATCGATGTATTTAACGCACATATATAAGAGCGATTTTTTGAATAAATTTATTGATTTTTTAATTTGATATTTGACCATTTGAATTGATTGATCATTTGAAGTGGACTTTTTTTATCATCGATGTATTCTGTTCGATGTAATTTATTCGCTACTTTTTAAAATAAAAAAGTCCAAGACAACGCACTACTGTAGTTTTCTGATATCCACAAATTCAATATTCTTCAGACCAATGCGGAAAAGGCTCAGGTGCCTGACAGTCTGATGGGTAGAGATGCAACATCAATGCCGTGTTTTCAAGACACCGATGTTTTATAAAATTACCAATGTTTTAAGATTGATATTCTGAAGCCAAAATTTTTTTAACATGGAAGATTTGTTTTCTATGTTTTTAAGATGTTGATAGTTTTAAAATGAAAAAAGCGCATCACAACAAAATTGTAAAATAATTTTCAGATATCCAAAAATTGAATATTGACAAAAATGTGTTCAACAATGGAAAAGCAATAAAATCGAATAGTCGTCCATAAAAAAGCCTGGTAATATACCTGAAGTATCCTATCAGGTATTCCAAATTTTGTTGTATTGTCCTGATGATATTTTTACTTTGTTTTGCCAGTTAAATATCAGTTAAAAATATTAAAAACAAAACCACTTTCATATTGCTCCTGCCTCCTACGTGAACTTATCGAAAACAAATCCAATTTTCAAAAATCGATGTTTAGTAAGATGTTCAATGTTTTATTAACGTCGATGGTGAATTCTGAGCATCGATGTTTAGAAACATCCATGGCTGTTGGTGATGTCGCGTCTGTCGCCGGCGCTCGCTCGAGGGCACCAAAGGGGATCTGCGAGGAGCTCAAAGCGCACGCGGCACGAATTAGCCTATTCATGTCGCGCTATTTTTGGATTCGAGACAGATACAAAGTGAGCCGGATTAGGGCGCGATCAATGGGGGAAGAGGAGAAACCCGCGGGGAAAATGCGCAAGAGGCAAGCAGACGCTCGCGATTTGACCACAATCTTACGCTTTGTGTGTCATGCGGGCGTTAAATGGATTATATATTTAGTACAACTTACGTTGTGTTTGTAGAATGATATATATGATCTCCGAGGAAAAGGTTAATCAATGTTTGATTTAGTATTTTGAAAAAATATCGATATTCTGATGGATACAGAATTTTCAGTCACCACCCCTAGAAATTATTACTTTGTAAAAAACAGAATTATTAAAAATTTCTAACTTTTTAATGAGTTTTCCCAGCCGACAAAATATCCAAATAATGAGATTTAAATGAAATTGCTTTTAGTTTTTGCAGTACATTGATTAACAAATTTTAAATACATTGGCAAAATGTATCTTAATAATGTTGACCAAAATCACCGTAAGTTTCATAGTAATATCATTGAGCAAAGAATTAGGAAAAGCGATACAGTTCCATGTGAATACAGAGTCACAGAGAAAATCAATAAATTTTCGTAAATAAGAATACTGCAGCGATTTCGGTAAATCAGCTCTCGCTTTTGAAGAAATTGTAAAACTGGTTAAAATTTACCAAAACAATTTAATGAAAGGGTTTAATTAGGTAATGGAAAGTAAACGAACATTTCATGTTGTATTCAGCATTCAATGCAATTAAAACCGCAGATATTCCTATTCATAAAATGATTTTATATTCTCAAATCCCGTGTGTAAGGCCTATGAGAAGATAAAATCTTAGTAAAAAATTCTCTATCCCTTTCATTCGCATTAACACATTCATCCGGGGACAGGGAGTGTTAAGATAATGATGCCAAGAGCTGAGATATTTTTTATGCAATTTATTGAGTGACTTAATTACTGGAAACGAAAATTATTACTGAAAAATTAATATTTTTAGGAAACATACTTTAACTTCGTAACTACATAAATGATTATAAATTTCACATTCTCAAACTTAACATCTTTTAGATGATGAGCTCTTTCTTGTATTTCTTTCCACTGTTAATTTAAAATTACTTTGAAAGCGATTTTAAATAAATCGAATTTACAGATGATATTTGATTAATTCGGATACATTTTGAATGTGAACATGAAGTAATAGAAGTGTAGTGAAATTAAATTTGAAGAATACATTTCAATTCTCTGTTAAGTTAAAATTACTCTTAAAACGATTTGAAATAAATCGATTTTACAGGTGGGATTTGATTAATAGGGAGTTATTGCACGCCACAGCTGACGGCGCTATCGATGTTCTGCGCATACGCAGATGCACAAAAGTGATGCGAAACTTGAACTGCGCATGCGCAGAAGATCGATAGTGCTATCCGGCATGGTGTGCAAAAACTCTCTAATCCTGAGACCACGGTGTAAGAGATATAGATGTGTTCACCCCAGTCTAAAACTGAAGCTTATGTGAGGCTAGTTCTCACAGTTCTCGCATATAAGCGCTGAAATCTTTGGGTCTCATTTGGGCAAAGTCGTGATTGGTCGTGATCCTTTCGACAGCTCTGTCGCCAGCTGATTTCTAATTTCAAGTCAGTGATTTGTCGCTTCGCGGTGGAATTGTTAAAGTCTAGAGCGAACAGTTACGAAAATAGGTAGGAAATATTTTGTAAAACTGTGTAACAGCCATGGTTTAAGATGTTATCTTCAGATGTATATCTTCCATCGTGACCCAAACCGATCGTGCGCACCGTATCGGCGAGGAACTAGCCTCAAACTGGCTTCAGAAATTTGCCCCAAAAGAGGCTAGTTAACACATCTTCGATTCGATTGCTATCCCTGGAGCGGGTTGAGCAGGGGAGGCGTCTACTCAGCGAATATTTAAATATTTAATATTAAATATTTAAATATTAATATGTATATATATATTGATACTTGTTCGACAAAAAATTGTCTTTCATGTGAGTGAACACTACATTAACATCGAATAGAACATGAGGAGAAACTTAAAACTCACCGAAGATGAGCGCGGAGTGCATGAAGAGCACGCCGTAGGCGGTGGAGGGCGCCGCGTACGAGATGACGAAGCAGGCGTTGGCCAGCTGGAAGAGCACGTGCTGCGGCTGCTGCCACGAGTCGCACCACGGCAGCGCCCCTGCGCACACACGCACACACACTGCACCTCACGCCATTGCAGTGGTGTCAAGGTCGATGCCACGAGCGAGAGTCCGTGGCACGATGAAATCGCCCCTCCACGCAGTTCGTCACCCTGCCACCAGGGACAACGCCATCCCCATTATAAAGCGGCGGGGTTACTAATAGATTTTTTTACCGACGCTAGTTGCGCAGAGAAGCTCGTGGCATGCTCCGGAGACACGAGGCGTGCCACTGCCGCCAGTAGAATACCTTGACACCACTGCGCCATTGCATTCTCTCATGTTCCCTTTGGTTTCTTCCTTCGTCAATAGTACGCCTTTCAAGGAATAGAAATGACCTCGGGGCAATAACATGCTATGCCACAATACGTAAGTTATGAGAAAAAGGAGAGTAAAGGTTTAGACATTGCATTCTACAGATTGGAATTAAGAGCATTAATTTAGGAATTACATTGCCATCTTGCTGCGAATCTTTAAAATAAAAACCCAACATCTAGATACATCTATGGAGCATCGAAAGACACTAATATGTCAATTTCATCAGAAATGTGGCGTAGCGTGGTATTGTCCCAAGGTCTTCAAATGTATAAACAGAACTTTTGAATAGATTTAATAGGAACAGTGCAATAACAATTCTTGGAATACACATACAAAGCACAGGGAATCCAGAAAGAATCCTCCGAAGGTTTTTGTTTTATAATTAATTGAAAAACAGGGACAGTTGAAGACATTTTTAGGTAATTGAGAAGGACGAAAAAGAATTTTCAATATTGCTAGATTTAATATGAGGGAAAATATTAACTGATATACTAAAAGTACAGAAATGTGTGTTTGGACAAGATGTGAAAGAATGAAAAGGGGGAGAAAGTTTAAGAATCTTTTATTTATGGAGTTGCAGACGGTGGCTTTATTCAAACCCTACTACCACTTCTAACATTAGGTGATCAGGAAAAGCTTAGAATATTAACAAGAAACAAAAGACAGGTTTGTATTGTTCAACAAAGTTTAGGAAAAAAACTACCTTAAAGACTGTGTTTCTTCCCTTGAAAATAAAACAATGAGAATTATATATTTCGTAAAATTAACACTCAACTTCAACATTTGTTAAAATGAAATATGCTAACACGAGAATAGATCATAACAAACGTTTTGTAGAAATTCATATGCGATTTAATTGTTATTCCCCTTAAGAGAATGATGTACTCCGAGGAATCCAATGGATGCAAAAAAACTTTAGAATTCTATGGAATAAATGAGAGCATGCTTTTGCTTGTCACTCGCAATGGTAGACAATAGATCGTCAATTTGATGTTTTTCTCAATGAGATGTCAGTGATCAGTGTTTACACAGAAACGTTTGAGAATCATTGTGAAATATTTTCAGAGAAGGGTTTGCCTGTCCAGAAACCGGTAATAACTGTATTAATTTCATTACATATTTTAAAGGAAATTGAGAACGTTTACATTATACTTCTACTATTTATAACAAGATAGTAGACGTATAATGAGAATTCGCATTAATAATACTACACTGGACATAATTACGCTACTCACACAACATGAATGTTGAATGAAATAATAGCACTTGATGAAATGAACTCATAGCTCTGAATAGTATAACATATTATAATAGTAGGTTTCAGTGGTATAGCTCACATGCTACCTATACCCCAAGTTTGTAGATTCAAATTCTGGCTGGGACGGTGTATATTAGAAGCGGATAATTCTAAGTGTGCTAAATCACGATTGTGGGATGTAACAGAGCTTCAGCTAAATGGCTAGTTGATCTTTCGAGCAAAGTAAAATTACTTTTACCATGTGTCATACACTATTTTTAGACAACCTTACTGACTTTCATTTTATTTTAATTCACACACAGAAATCTCTTAGTGACACATTAAGATCGGTAGTAGCTGATGCTCAGATGAAAATGTTTTCTTTGTTACAGCGAAGTATCTTAACACTTGAAAATTGTCTCACTTTTAGCACTAGCACTAAAAATTTAACTTTGAGCACTGAAAGAACTGCTTTTACAGGTAGATGTCTAGAAATGAAATTGATACATGTAACTGAGATAGAAATTGTGTCGGTTCCTTGGCGACGAACATGGAAGTCGAAAAGCAGTCGGTAGCATTGGACCAACAATTTAGCCCAAATGGGAGGTGGGCACTGGAGAAATAATAACTAACGTGAGAACCATAGAAAGAAAGAAAAATAACATATACTACACAAATATGTAAAAGAATTACACACTTTATTTATCACTGCGATTGGCAACATTTCAAACATGAATCTCAAGATTTGAATGACTTAGCACAATTCAATGTTTCATAAGTATTTGTAGTCTCCCCAACAGCTTACAGTTTCTTAACAGTAGTTCAAAGCGGTTATGACAGAACAGCCTTGGAAGCGGTTCCCAATTTGCTTTCACGTGCACGCATAACACAATGGCAGGCAATGTAATTGGAGACGTGTCTGTGGACAGGGGCGGGGCGGGCGCCCCCGAAAGCCTTCTATCGGCTGTGGGCGGGGGGGGGGCGGGCGGCGCAGCGACCATTGTTTATGCCGTATCGCATTCCGCAGTGCCACTGGTCGACAACGCAACGTCGGGGAACGCCCTTCGCGCGTAGCGTTTCGCAAACGCTGAGCAGCTGCTCTCCACACAGACGGTGCATGAAATTCCTCAAAAATAGATGTTTTGAGTTAAGTGCAGATGGATTGATTCATTGATTCGTAGTGATTCCGGGCGCGCCAACGTCTGAGGTCATTGTAAGTGTAGTGCACGTTTTTCGTCGGGATGTGGCTGTGATCTCCCACAGCTGGACGGCGAGATCCAGCACCGACCTACCGTCAACTAACGGGGTTTTCCCCTCAACCAGGTAACTCTCCAGTGGGGCACTGCCCCAGCCGGGACAAGCTCTAAGCCCCCAACCGGTCTCCCGGCATGTGTGGTAGTCTAGTACATGGTAGTGTAAGTGTGTGTAACGAGTGAGGATAGGACAATTGGGGCCCGCGTGGCGGATAGAACAGTCGCATTGCGTTACAGGTGCGCGTAACAACGAGAATTAATACCACTGCTGTAAGTGCCATAATTACCCTAGATTACAAAGGCGTCCTGGACCAAGCATTACAACAAAGGCGTAGTCTGGCAGACTACTTTCTGTAAAATTTCAGAAAAACTCACTTTTACTATGAAACACTCAATTTAGTGGATTGAACATGTATGATATGGAGTTAAAAAATACATTTTAAAGGATATAATAGACACACCAAAATGATTTGACTCTAACAGCAGACAATTGGTTGGTGCTGTCCATTCTCTTGAGAAGCATCCGCAGAAGTACCTTGTCCCGCCATCTTTGTTACGATCGCCATCGTCCCATTATGATTGCTCAATGTTCAGAACAAAACTTAAATGCTAAATGAAAAGGATTTGTATTCGTTATTTACAATAATTGCCAATAAAGCATCAAAAATATCACTATTTTTTATGCTTTACGCAACTACAAAAGCGTAGTGCATTGGACGATGCGTGTTCAAATGGAGTATAGCGCATGACAATTCGTGTGTATTTCGCTGGCTAGTCACACAATGAAGGTACCTAGTGTTTCAGAAACGGGAAGTGAGAGGAAGGGGGTCGGAGAAGGTATCGACACAAGTTGCATCGTTTGCCAGACGACGCTTTTATTGATTGATTGATGTTTCCGGGCGCTCAGGTCAATAGTCCCGTAAGTGTATTGCGTGTTTTTTTCGGGAGGTGGAGATGATCTTTTCCCCGCTGGATGGCGAGATCTGACGCCGACCTACCGTCGACTAGCGGGGTTTTCCAGGAGGAGAATTCTAGAGGCCGGCTGTTCTGATCGGTAGTTTTCCGTGGTTTCTCCGATCAACACCACGCGAAGCAGTTCCCTAACAAACGGGCCACGGACCGCGCGCGATCTTTCTTTCCTCTTTCTTATCCTATCCTCACCCCTTCCAATCACACTTACACTAGAATGCACTACACTACCGCACATGCCGGGAGACCGGTCGGGAGCTTAGAGCTTGTCCCGGCGAGGGCGGTGCCCCGCTGGTGGGAGATACCTGGTTGAAGGGAAAACCTCGCTGGTCGACAGTAGGCCGGCGCTGGATGTCGCCATCCAGCGGGGAAAAGATCACCGTCACCTCCCGAGAAAATCACACACTACACTTACGGGAGTAATGACCTAAGTTGTTGACATGCCAGGAAACACGAACAATCAATCAATGACACATGGGTGACTATTTAATTATAAAAGGATCATCATCAGAAAAAAGAAATTACAAGAGTATTAAAAACTTTATATAATAAATAATCATCCACGATATTTGGTTAACAAAACCTGATTAATATAGGAAAGCGATCACAGTATTTTTCGTACTTCATTTGATGTTTTATTAAGAGTTTTACAATAGTAATTATAGTAATTTCATTAATAAAATTGTTCTGTTATTAAAAGATCTTATGCTACTTCCATACACACATGATCTCAACAAGGTTGTTACCTCAATAAAGGATTCCTTGTCCCAATTAATATCTCAAAAGAGATTTTTTATGTGATTTCCAGCCTACAAGATTTTCAATCTCCTATAAAACAGGAATTCAGAATAAGTTGGGTCACCTATAAAATAAATAAAGTTAATATTTGTTTTAAAAATTAGTGTGAAATACTACTTAAAATTTATCAAACAAAAGTTGGGTCAAAGTATGAACTGGATTGTGATCTGAATTTGTGATCTGAATTTGAAAGTAGGTTTTACGAATTAATTATATTTTAAGATTCTAAATGTGTCTGTTCTTGCTGCGTAAAAGGTGCAAGAGAATTTTAGGTATACGCATACACGTTGCAGTATGAAGATGACTATGTCTAGTTATGCCTGGAAACACAATAGAAATGACTGTTCTTTGGCTACACTACACTATTCGTTTCGAAATTTTGCTAATACAATTGTTTTTAAAACCCACTTTTTCAAACCTATTTTTTTCGACATAACATCCTTGACGCAGAAAGCAATGACATGATGCGTTTTATTTCCAATTATATTACGGGAAATGGGTGGCTATGTATTCAGTGGCCGAAAGTCAATCCTCGAAGGCGGATGGAATCGCAGTAATCATTCTGCGAACCCTGAACTTTTCATCTAAAAATTTTCATGAAATATTTCACCAATACAAAAGGTAACTACGATTACTTCACAGAAAACAGGAATCCCTCTGCGAACCATGAACTTTTCGTTTAAAAAATTGCATTAAGCATTTCACCCATACAAAAGGTAACTGTGATTACTTCACAGAACACATTGCAATGCAATAAACTGTGCAATAGCACAGAACATGCAAATTATATGCCTTCACAAAAACACTTGATGTGATGCTTCCGGTAAATTTTCCTTACCTTAATTACTCCTTTAAGATCAGAAAAGCGATAAGGAAGCGATACACTGAAGTACGGCGGTGCCTGGAATTGTGTCGAGTTGGGTTTCAGAAATAGTTCATCGATTTGGAACTGGCTTCGTCGGAAACATGCACAACGAGATCAAGAAACTGATAGCACTTTTAGCTTGCTTGCCTATTATCCAGGCTTCTTCAAAAAGTATGTTCTCAATCCTCTTCTAAGGGCAGTCAGTTCGTTTTATACAATCTCGGGGAAAGGCAATTGCATTGTCACGACAGCACGCGACCAGTTCGGATGCATCTGTATCATTTGTGAGTATCGGGTGCCGCGTAACAAACCACAAAGGCTCAGCTCTGTCACAGCAAAACTTATCTTGAAAATATAGTAATATCTATGAATTTAGTATATTACTTTGTAAACTGGAATAACAAACAATATTCGGTTCACTGATTTGATTTGTTTTGAAATATTTATATGTTGTTTGTTTCATTGGAAGTGTTTTAAGTTTGGGCATTTCGTGCTTTTGATACATTTAAAACTCGCAATATGTCAGATACTTTTTACTTAAGAGACTAGTTCTAATCACCTTGTAATGGTAGAATTTGAAACTTTATTCCCTTTTTGATGAAATGATTAAACGTAAAGAATTTTCCAGGATATGGTAATACATATTTGAATGTTTTATACAATAATTAAAGTGAGTCGTATTAAATTTAATTATCTAAACAGTTCTCCCATTTACACGGTATCAAGCCGTTGAGTGTTTTAAGTTTGGGCTTTTCGTGCTTTTGATACATTTAAAACTCGCAATATGTCAGATACTTTTTACTTAAGAGACTAGTTCTAATCACCTTGTAATGGTAGAATTTGAAACTTTATTCCCTTTTTGATGAAATGATTAAACGTAAAGAATTTCCCAGGATATGGTAATACATATTTGAATGTTTTATACAGTAATTAAAGTGAGTCGTATTAAATTTAATTACCTAAACAGTTCTGCCATTTACATGGTATCAAGCCGTTGAGAAATGATTACTTATTTTACGTTGATTTCTGCATAATCCGAAAATAATCCGTTCTATAAGTTATGAATCTACAACATACTATATTTAATATTTTTAGTAGTTAGAAAATATACTAATGTTATATTGCACTAATGAAGTAGAAAACACTTGAATTACCTTAAAAGTGTAAATCGTATATTGCTATAAACCTTATACAATAATTATGAGACATTTCACGATCCTGAGGAGATCGATGGTATACAAGTGCCTGCGAATAATCGGCCTTGTCATGAACAAGAACTTCTGTTTCGTATGTCATCAATTCTTCAAACACAATGGAGGACTGGCCTTTCGAACAATGGAGTGAGTCCTGTACAGTAATCGCTCTATCTTCGCGAGAGTTCGGTTCCCAAAAAACATCGCGAATGTTAAATCCGCGAATGGTGAGTCTATCTTCTAATAAAGATATGTGGGTTAGGTTCCTGGATACAGAAAAAGAAAGAAATATATAAAAATCATCTGCAGTAGAACTGAGTAGCATTTCTCTAACCGGTAGCATTTATCTAATCGGGAATGTTCGGAACTCGCGAATGGCGAATTCGCGGATGTCGAGGGATGACTGTATTGTTTCTGGGCATGTCAACTACTTACGTCGTTAGTCTCATAAGTGAAGAGAGAGTTATGTGCCCGGAGGTGGTCGTGCTCTTTCTCCAACAGAACGTGAAATCCGTCGACGACTTACACGTCGGCTAGCGGCGTTTTCCCTAAAGCATCTTGGAATTTACCCCAGCTACGTACCACCTAATCCGGCATGAACTCTAATCTCCCGACTGGCCTATGTGGGGGGTAATGTAGCGCTTGGAAGTGTAAGTTAGTGAAAGATGAAGATAGGACAAGGAAGAGGAAGGAAAGGTTGCGCGTGGGCCTTATAGCCCGTTTGTAAGAGAACTTCTGTGGTATTCGCCTAATATTTGTAAGAGAATCCACGGAAAACTACCGATCACATCAGAAGCAGTTCTCTTTCTGAAATCTTTCGACCCAGTTGTGTAGCTACATCGAACCGGGAGTCGAACGCTAGTACCTCCTGGTCTACGCCGCCGCAGAGGCACCAGTGGAGAGCAGAACTGCATCGGATCTCACAGGGGAGGCACATCATCACCTCCAGGAATAAAACCATTTATTACACTAATGGCCCTAATGTTTACAGCAGTTGACTGGCTTAGATGGCTCAGAATATCAATTGATGACATTCACTGCAGTGTCTCTGACCGGGATGTCTTAAGGTTAGAGCCTCGACGTTGGTAGAATTTTCGACACTAGCCGCATCGCTTGGTCGAATTTAGGCGCTGCCTGGATTTTAGCGGCCGGCTGCTAGGATCGATAGTTTTCTTGGATGTCTACAATCAACATCAGGCGAATGCCGGAGCACTAACAAACGCCCACGGACCACGCTCGATCTCTTCTTCCTTGTTCTTGTCCTATCCTTACCCCACACGTGCACACTCCTACCCCACACTTACACCCACTACACTACCACACATACAGGGAGACCAGTCGGGAACATAGAGCTTGTCCCGGCTGGGGCGGCGCTGAATGGTGGGAGATACGTGGTTGGGGATACACCCCGCAAACCGACGACGGGTAGGTCGGCGCGGCATCTCGCTATCCAGCGGGGGAAGATCATCACCCCTTCCGCAATAAAATATGCTCTACAATTACGGAACTAATGACCTTAGCAGTTGACGTGCTCGGCATCACTAATCAATCCAGGAATAACAACATTCACTACACTAACGCGTATAATTTCTTAGAAACGTAGATTTCTTAGAAATCTACCACCGGATGTTAAAACATAAGCAGATCAAAAACATCTATCCACTCATAATGACCATAACAGTGGGCGTGCCTGGAATCAATAATCAGTCAATCTCCCTCGATATCTACTGTGTGGCAGGGCCGGGAGGAGCGTGCAATTACAGGAGTAATGACGTTAGCAATTGACGTGCTCGGCATCACTAATCAATCCAGGAATAACAACATTCACTACACTAACGCGTATAATTTCTTAGAAACGTAGATTTCTTAGAAATCTACCACCGGATGTTAAACCCTAAGCAGATCAAAAACATCTATCCACTCATAATGACCATAACAGTGGGCGTGCCTGGAATCAATAATCAGTCAATCTCCCTCGATATCCACTGTGCTGCAGGGCCGGGAGGAGCGTGGCGGCGTGCTTGCTGGTGTGCGCGGGGGCGATCTCCGGCTCGCCGCTGGCCCCCGCCGCCCCGCCCCCGCCGCCGCCGCCGGGGGACGCGCTGGGGCTGCTGGAGGCGGCGGGGGGCGTGACGGCGGCGGCGGCGGGCGCGGGCGGGGGCGCGGGCGCGTGGCTGCGGGCGCTGCACGCGCGCGCGCGGGCGTGGGTGCGCGTGTGGCGCGGGGCGGCGGCGCCGTGGCGGGGCGCGGCGCCCGCCTGGCTCGAGGAGGACGCGCGCGCCTACCTGCTGGCCGCGCCCTCCGCGCGCCGCCTGCTCGCCTTCCTCGACGTGGAGATGGAGGACGCCGTGCCGGCCGGGCCCATCTACAGGGTAAGCGCTCTCTCACATCTATTTACACCAATGGTGTCAAGGTGTTCTACTGGTGGCAGTGGCACCGTAGCATGCCATGTGCTTCTCTGCGCCTATGAAGTTGAGCACCCGACGCGCGAAGCGTATCTAGGTTTTCTCTGTTATCATCTAGAGCATTGGTGTGAAGGTCTCCTACTGGTGGCAGTGGCACAATTCGCGGCACCACCGTAGCATGCCACGAGCTTCTCTGCGCAACTAGCGTCGGGAATGGAAACTATTAGTAGTAACCCCGCCGTTGTAGAATAGGGGCGGCGTTGTCTCTGGTGGCGGGGTGATGAACTGCATGGAGGGGCGATTGCGTCGTGTCACTCGTGCCACGGACTCCCGCTCGTGGCATCGACCTTGACACACTGGTTTACACCAAGCAGGCAAAGGTGGATCAGTATAACTGTAGTGCCTGTGATGGGGAGGTCCTGGGATATGAGTCCCGATGGCGGCAGGGTTTTCGACACTAGCTTCTCAGCCATTCTTTCCTCTTCCTTGTCATATCCTCACTCTTACTTACACGGACTACATTATCGCACATGCCGGGAGACTAGTCGGGAGCTTAGATCTTGTCCCGGCTGGGGCGATGCCCTGCTGGTGAGAGATACCTGGTTGGGGAAAACCCCGCTAGCCGACGTTTACTCGCTGAATCCCGCCATTCAGCGGGGGGGAGGGAAACCACCGCCACTACCTCCTCCTGGTATAAAAACAAGCACTAACTTATAGTACTAATGTCCTTAGAAGTTGACGCGCCGGGAATGACTAATTAATCAGTCAAGACATCAGGCATGTCAAGGTCGCGGGCAAGGTAACTAGCTGACTAGATTTCGGTGGCACTGTGTCCGGAGCAACTAACTCGTGATTTGAAAGTAGCACGTGTTTTAAAAGGGTTGTTCAAATTGTTCGATATATTAATGGATTCCTGGCCCATGACAGTCCTTTAGAGAAACCATTTGGCAGTTATTGATCCAAATTTAACTATTTTAATTTCCATTTTCTCTATGAAAACAAAAGGAGTGATCCCTTAAAATAAAATAATACGTCAGTGAGATTTCAAATTTTGAGATGAGAGTAAAACTAAGCATTTTGTATCGACAGTATTTTGATTCCATAATCGTGTTTACTAAAGAGTGAAATAACTGCATTCTCTTCTTACGTTCAGGGACAGAGGTTTAACAGATTAAGATTTTTTGAATTTATTTAAGATCGCATTAACTTCTTGGTCATTAGCGACCACTATTGGATTTTAAAGTTATGGTATCACTGAGGACGAAACGTTAGGTGAAGATAGAGCGTGAAAGGACGAACACATACAAACACGCCAGAGGTGGGACTCGAACCCGCGACCCTTCGGTTCGAGATCGCTATGGCATCACTGCTTTACCAATCTCAGCCACCGGTCCTATAGACGAAGATTCTTGTCTATTAAAAGAGCTGACCACCCTTAAGTGAGAACTGTTAACTTATAGAACCTTGTAATTTTGTTTCACATAATCGCTTCAGGAAAAAAATACTGAATGATTTAGTAATACACATTAAAAAAAATAAAAACAAGGATAGAATTCTCCATTCAAAGACATTCTTGTCCTCTAAAAAAATGTTATGTAAGACATAATTAAAATGTAATATAAGCTTGAAATATTTTAAATAGTAAGAATAGTAAGTAAATAATATTAACATAATTCAAATCTCGGTTGTTTGTTAGAACAAAATATGGTAAATATATTTTCTTGAGAAACCTCTATTTCCCACCCCGCGCCGCTTTTTTCTGCGCATTTACATCTCTCTTTCAAGTGCGGAGGGGAAATCAGAGCGGAGCGAGGGGAAGTTGCCCGCGCTTACAGGAGAGCCGGGCTTCTCAAGCGGGAAAGTAGCAAGCGCGGGCGCGGCTTGACACGCCTGGTCAACACTCTTCTTTTTGACGAACGGTTTCGGAGTTTTGCCAAACGCGCGCATGCGCAGTGTGACGTTCGAAACCCCAGATGCAATTCTGCGCATGGGCGGATAAGCTTAAACTTTCGTCATCGCTTTCGGATCGGCCGTCAAAACGAAGAGTGTAAAACGGGTCTGATGGATCGCGACCAACGACTGGGTTTTCCGGAACCTATAGGTTAGCTGAGGAGAGGTGGTGTGGGAGTGGGAGTAGACGAATCGGCCAGCCCGCAACTTTAGCGCTAGTGCCTCTTTAAACTGTTTTGATGGAAAATCGTTCGTTTCCACTTTCGTCGTTTTCATTTTCTTTCTTCTTTTGCGTAAGTAAAACTACATTTCATTACTTCTTTTCCGTTACATTTTTTGTTATTATTTAACCCTTAACTGGTATCGTCGGGTCACATTTGACCCAGAAGAATTTCTTTTTTGTTTAAACCTTGCAATTTTGCCGCAATTTGCCTGTGCTGCCACCTGATCCCTACACTCTACACTTATGGGCAGTGGTGTTTTAGAACTCATGAAAGGAAGTTGATTTGTCCTTGCAGTGTGTGTTCCGGGTCAGTGGAGACCCGACGATACCGTTGACGTTAGTCTTTTAATTATAGTGTGAAAATCGAAGTCTGTTTTCTCAACAATGGAATATGAAGAACTTTCTGTACAAATTGAACAGTAGCTTGCAGAGGTAGATAGTGATCTCAGTGACGCTTCAACAATAGACAGAGATCATGATTCATGCAGTGAAAATGATGAGGGTAACGAGCCGAAGAAACGGAATCGCTGTTCTCTTTGACAGTCATCAAAGGTCAATAAATATAACACAGTCTGCTGTCAGTGCAACAAAACTGTTTGCAAAACCCACAGTTAGTAAAAGTGTATTGTAATAAGTGCGTAGAGTCTGAATAAATTACATCCCGTCCATAACTGCATAATTATTTGGCTAATTATAAACAGACAAAAAATTAAACATTTGTTGTATACCACTTTTGCATGCTTGCAAAGTTTATGAATTAAGTAGCATTCTTGTGTTTTTCTGTCCCTATTATGTTTATACAAGTGCTAGCTCTTCATTTTGACCCGTGCCAATGAAACATTTCTAGTATTTTGAAAATTGAATCCCTTTTCAAATTGATCTCATCTAACCCATGTAAATATATACGAATTCAGAAATATGGTACTATAGACACACAAAATGAATTTAATTGAAGAAGTCTTTCAGTTACAATCCTTGAGGGAAGTTGTTTTAAGATTTATATCGATTTCTAGTTTCATTAAGTAAGAATTAATATGCCAAATTACAAAATTAATTTCTGGGTCTGCGGTGACCCGACAATACCGTTTACGTAACCAAAATCCATGATACCAGTTAAGGGTTAAGATTAAGTTTTCATTTAATATTTCAATTAAATAGTTTATCTGATAATTTTTGTTTGGTTTCAATCACTGTGACTTTTATTTTTGGAACGATACGGGAAGAGACGGAATTAATTTCCACACTCCCTATTTTCTGCAAGTCGTTTGTTCTTTAATTCATGCATTGACGCCTTTTTCTGCGTAGACTCCTACAGAAGGCTAGTATTCCAACCGTCACAATCACTTCTTGTAGGATGTACCTTAGTCACACATTATCGTGCACCTGAATGTGGACAAAATATCCTATTGATGAACGTGGTTTATAAATGTCTGACTTCGTACTGCCAGAATAATATTTCTTCTATAATTTTAAGCCGAAGCCAAGTTCGTGCCAGGTTTTGTGAAATTGTATCCGGCCCCAATGTTTATACGGTCGTTTTGATACATACGACAAGAACATTTTATGAAAACAGTTGGACCCTTTTTAAACAAAAATTGTTTAAAGATTCGAAGTAAAATAACCACCAGCGATTTTCTGTTTCATAATATGAAATATCCATACTGTGGTTGCAGTGAAATGGAATATAGATTTGTCGATAGTTATTCGACTTCTCTGTAATCTCCAGGATAAAAACGAAAAAACTTACAATTTTTAAAAATTTTTGAATATGGAAAATTGCATTTTGGTCAATTAATACGAGAAGAGGCGGCATTTAAACACAAAATAGGCATTTATATGTGAAATAGACGTTTGTAGCTAAAATTCTCATATAATACTCCTAATGCCCCAAAAGAAAAAAGTAACCTAACATATTGCGTTTTCCTTGAAGGAAAAAACAGGCAAACACGCAAAAACCCGCCGCTTACCCCTGAGTGTCAACGACCTTAGCAGTTGAAGAGCCCATATACCTTATATAATATTAAACAAAACTATTTTTTTTAAAATTTAATTTAGCCAACTAGAAAAAATAATCTAATTCAGCTAATATCTATGTAACTTGTATTGATTTTTAGAATCACCAACATATAATAATTGTTGTATATCATCATAGAGTTGAAATAATTGTTAAAACACTTAATAATAACGATAGTATGATTATTGAATCCTTGTTTTTTATTGTACTCTTTTCTTCTTCTTCTTCTTTCGTTTGGGTCATCTAGGGACCACGCACCAATTTCATTGCTTCTTCCTCCGTCCTTCTTTTTTCTTCCTCCAGTACTCTTTCATCTTCTCGCTGTGTATTACTTTTCTCTCCTCGGACCATTTTGATCCTGTTTTCTTTTCCTTCCTGCCCTGGAATCCTTCCGTTTCTAACACTTTCTTCTTAAAAATCTCTCTTTCTACTGCTTCCCTTTCGCTTATATTGTTTCTTTCTAAATCATTCCTAACTTCTTTAATCCAGACTATCCAGTCGATTTCTTGTTCCCAAGGTAGTTAAAAATCTGCTTAATTAATCTGTTGTCGTCCATTCTACATAAATGTCCAAAAAATAGCAGTCGCCTCTACCCTAATGTTTCGGTTATGTTCTCTATAGTACGATAAACTTCATTACTTCTTAATTTCCAAACCTCGGTGTTTCTTATCGGACCGAGAATTTTGCGAATAATTCTTCTTTCTAGGACTTCAATTTTATGTAATTTGTAGTTCAGTACTAAGCATTCACTTGCATAAAGAATTGTACCCTTTTATTATTATTATTAATAATAATAATACTAATAATAATAATAATAATAATAATAATAATAATATTCCTCTATATCACGACTAAAGAAGTTATGAGTCGGCTGAATATAAAATGTACTCCAGGTTGCAACCAGCTACCTAAGGAGCAGATCCGGGCACTGCCAGTGCCTCTACAATACTTTGCGCAAAATGTGGGCTGTTCCAAATAAAGCAATTTCTTGCTTCTTCTTTCTTTTTCTTCTTCTTCTTCTTCTTCTTCTTCTTCTTCTTCTTATTATTATTATTATTAGAATTAATGTTGATTAACTGCCACCGGGTCGTACCCAATTACATTTCAAATAAATGTATGTATGTACATTTCAAATAAATAAGTGCGACTGTGCGTGAACGCAGCACGTGTCCCTGGGGGCGCGTCGGCCGCTGCGCCTGGACGGCGCGGCGCGGGCGGTGGTGGCGCTGCCGGCGGCGGAGGCGGAGGCCCGCTCGGGCCAGGCCCTCCGGGTGCTGGACCGCCTGTGGAGGCGCCACCACGTGGTGCGCGCGCTGGTGGCGCTGCCCGGCGGCGGCGGCTGGACGCTGGACCCAACCCTGGACGCGCGCCTGCCCGCCGTGTTCGTGCCTCCCGGCCTGCCCTCCCACGCCGTGGACAAGCTAGTAGGTGAGGGACGTTATAAATAACGCAACGTTTTAATTATTACGTAATATACGTAATAATACATAATATAATTAATACGTAATATAGGTTTTAATTATTACGTAATAACGTAACGTTTTAATTATTTTTTCATTATAACGTAATTAATATTTAATTATTTATTTCTATAATATTAAACATTTTGCTTGATTTTTGAAAGGTTTTAAATGTTTTTGATTGATTTTAACAACAACTGATATACTATTATTATAAACAGTGTCGGCCCGTGCAGGGGGTTCAGTGAACCCCCATAAAATTACATGAGATCAGAATTTTTAATTTCAGCTGAATGAAGAGTAATAAGTGTACTTTATTGACTTTAGTGGGGCTCTTCAGATAAAATTTCTTCAAATATTCAGTTGAGAGTGCGAAGGTTGGATGCGCCGCTTCAGCGCCGCGCCGTGCTTCCGCGCAGCGGGTTTGGGGGTTCATAGCGAGCTAGAGAACCCCCGAGCGGCGTGAAATGAGGGCGAGGAGCGGCGGGAGGCAAGAGGGGCATATGGGCCGAATACATGGGCTGTGCGCTGCTCACCGCGCCAGCGCATAATCCGAAGACCACCGAAAGGTGCCGAAACTCTACGACCGCCACAAAAGCTTCTTTGTCAAGAAAGACGAAGAGAGACAGAGACTCAGGGGAATCCCAAGCTTTCTTCGTGTACGTGCCAACTAAGTACCATACTTCTGTGTTTTATAAAACATATGTTGTATCTTCTTCAAAAACTTGATGTAAAATAGATTTAAACAATTAAAGAAACATGAGTTTAATGTATTGAACAAATATCAGTTTATCTTTTACAGTTTTTAATTCTTTACTTCATATTTATATTAAAAGGTTTGCTATTCTGATAGCTGTGACAAATGTTTAGAAATCTCTTCTGCTGATTTCAGCTTTCTGCTCTTCGGCTGTGGGCCAGTGCTGGCTTCGTCTGGCTGACTGAACGACGTGAATTCGTACTATACGTGGATGTGAGTAATGAACGTTGTTGCGGTAAAGCAAATGAATACGAATGTGTTTACTTTCGTACTCCAATTGAGTTATCAAGAACGATAAGAGTGCTCCATTTTTCATATAAAATTAGAATCTTACCACGTCGTGTGATCGAATACACATGTGCATTTGAGGCACACGTACGGAATAAATTGTGATTGAAGATGAATAGTGTCCAGCCCCTTTTAAATATTAATTTTGTGAATATTAGTGCGGAAGACAAGTTACGAATTAAGGAACTGGGCAGACCATTTACCTAAACTAAAGTTAGAACAAAAACAAGTTAGTCGAGGTAAGAACTTGTGCAGAACTTTTAAACGGGATATTTATAAGAGGAACAGCTGGTTATGCGGATGTGAAGTTACAAATAAACTATATTGTTTCCCGTGCTTGATTTTTGCTGTAAATAAGGATGTGGCGTGGTCAAAAACTGGAGTAGATGATTTGAGTAATTTGTCGCAAAAAATCAAGAAGCACAAAGAATCTGCTGCCCATAAAAACTCTTGCTTAGATTTTTCTGTACTAAGGAGGACGGACATCAGACAACAACTCAGCACTGCCTTCCTACAAAACTTTGAGAAACAATGATATGGTTCAAAAAAATCACGACTTACTTTCAAGAATCATTGACTGCATAAAGTTCTGTGGCGAGTTCGAACTTGCATTCCGTGGTCTTGATGAATCATCTGAGCGTTGAAAATGACAAATGGAATTAGAGGCTTTAATGAAAAAGTAATTGATATATTCGCGGACAAGAAAGAAAGAAGAATGGACTTCCAGTACAAGCAGCACTGTTGTTGATTTATCTGCATCTTTAACAGGAGTTCTATTGAAAGGTATGTACAAGAGCTATTATTTGTCTCCCAAAAATAATTAATTTAAATTATTAGTGTATCTTTTATAAACTATATCATTACTATTCTTCAAATATTTTTGTTGTTGCTTGTATTACCGAAGACGATTGCCGTCCCTGAGATTTAAAATTCGAATACTTGTGAACCCCCTGGGATTAAGAGCACTCGCCGCCACTGATTATAAAGAAACGTATAATAGTTGTTTATAAATGTTTGAAGGGGAGTTATTGATTCTGGTATCGGCTGAATCTTCTGGTAACATAATACGGTCTATTCCTTCGAGTACCGTGGTCAGAATCTAGATTAATAAATGGGGAAAACATGGTTCATAAATGTATTCGTGTCACGTTTTCAGAAGGGTTTTTACTTCCTACACTTTCTATTTCATCAAAAAACCACAGTCATTCATTCATTCAAGTTTATCGTTCATCGTTATTCACACAGTACTTCATTACAAAATCTTGATGAGTTACGCAAGAAGAAAAATAAATACAATAAAATACGCGATTGTGCGGTAAATAAATATATAGTTGTGGTAAATATATGAATGGCGGTCAGTCATCTCGACCAAGACACTTCGAATCTGAGAAAATTCGGAGACAGCATATCAGCCCACCGCTCGTCCCCCACAATGGGAGTTCGTATATGATTAATGACATAGTAATTCAGACATGTAGAGTTCAGATTCTTGTGAAGTTCACTATTGTTTGTCGGTTGTAACTGTCTAATAAAATATCTTCTTCTTATTATTATTACATTGATCTTTAAATTAATTTGTCTTTAAATATAATGGGATCGATTTAATTATAACATTGAAGTTTTACTGATTGCTAATGGTATAGAGCCATAATGAATCGTGCTATGTGGTGTGATGTGACGGAATAGTTGGAAATTACCTATGAAGCTACATTTTTTATTATAATGCGAATGTCTAAGCCTTGAGGCCATAAGGAATGACTTGTTGCATAAGTGATTTTGAGTATATAATATTAATAATGAAATGAAAAATGGGGAAATACAAAAAAAGCTGCCGTGAACGGACTGAGGGCTACATTACTAGCCACCCCCTGCAGTGATAGATAACAAGGTAAAAAAGGCTTGCTAGACTCAATTCTGCGATTCTTCACACACCACACGTTATATCGAAGATCTAACATACTGTTTCGCCGAGGAATCCAGTACGAGATCTCTTTCATTAAACTTGTCGAAACATGTTTCAGAAATGATTCATGGCTATTACTGCTAAGTAAGTGTGAACATCTGTAATTCTTCGATACTCGAGCATGAACCATGATAGATTGTTTTATTTCTAATTCCATCCACGTACTAGCTTTGGAATAGATTGATGTTCTTTTCAGCAGATTATTATCCAGATTCGTTTTGAAGATTGATGTAGCTTTCAGTTGCTAACGACTGCAGGTGCTGTACTTGAGATTTTTTAACGTTTTTTTTCTATTACCAATGCCTCGTACGTTACTTCTTGCCAAAATGAGATATTTAGTGGAGGATCTTTATGAACTTTGGTAAGAAAGTACGGTATAAAAAATGTAGGTAAATTAAAACAAAGACTGCTCTGATGGATAGTTTTCCGTGGTTTCTCCGACCAACATCAGGCGAATTCCCAAACGATACCCTAACAAACGAGCCACGTACTACGAAAGCATTCCTTCCTCATCGTTGTCCTATCCTCATCCCCTACTTACCTCTTCCTCTACTTACACACACTGACACTCACATGCACTACACTACCACACATGCTAGGAGACCAGCTGGGAGCTTAGAGCTTGTCGCTGTTGGGGCGGTGCCCCGCTGATGGAAGATACCTGGTTGGGGTAAACCCCGCTAATCGACGGTAGGTCTGCGCTGGATCTCGCCATCCAGCTGGGAAAAGATCGCCGATACCTCCAAAGAAAAACATACACTACACTTACGATACTAATGACCCCTGTAGTCGACGCGCCCGGAATCACGAACAATCAATCAATCGACAATAGGTCGGTGCCGAATCTCGCCACCCAGCGGGGGAAGATCGCAGCTACCTCCCGATGAAAAAAAAACACATTCACTTGACCTCTGTAGTTGACGTCTTACTAATGACCTCTGTAGTTGACGAATGCGTTGTGGCGGTTTGCGCAGGCGCGGGCGCGCTTCACCCGCGCGGGCAGCGGGTGCGCACGTCGTGGTCGTCGTGTGACTCGCGCACGCACTACCTGGCGGTGCCGCAGGGCAAGGGCCTGCGCCACGCCTTCGGCAGCGACGTGCGCCTCGTCACCGACGGCCTGCTGAGCCTCGGCGCGCACATCGCGCCGCACGACGGACCCGACCGGTACCTCTGGGGCCAGTAAGTCACGCAAACGGGAACCTACGCTCCCGCAGACCGGCGCGAAAATATCCGCATTCTATCCTTGGGTTTTTCGTTCTTGGCGCACCAAGGTCGCGGACGAAAAATGGAGAGGGAAGGCTTTCTCTAATAGGGAGCTTCCACGTCACAACACAGTTGGGACGTGGAAGCTCCCTACCAAGGTCGCGGACGAAAAATGGAGAGAGAAGGCTTTCTTCAATAGGGAGCTTCCAAGTCACAACACCGTTGGGACGTGGAAGCTCCCTACCAAGGTCGCGGACGAAAAATGGAGAGAGAAGGCTTTCTTCAATAGGGAGCTTCCAAGTCACAACACCGTTGGGACGTGGAAGCTCCCTACCAAGGTCGCGGACGAAAAATGGTGAGGGAAGGCTTTCTCCATACCATGAGAAAGTCTTCTCCATGCCAAGAGATGCGGTCCGCTCCGTCTCCTTAGAAGAGATCTCGCCAACTTCTCTTGTGTTTCTTGTAAGTCATCCTTTCATTAAGAATTGCTACGTTGTTTTGGTTTTTCTTAATCATGAGCAGATAATCTAAATTGTTGTCAGTAAGGTATTCTTGTACGATTTTTAATATATTTACCGGCTTTAATTTAGCTCGAATATCTTCACTTCTCTTTGTTTTAATCTGTTGTCATCAAAAATCCTATTCCAGAGGCCTCAATTCTTCTTTCATTTTTCTTACGACTCAACTTTCACTACCTCAGCGCAAGGTAGATGTTGGTATTACGTCCTTTACAGACATTCAAGGTGATCATCTTACGGAATTTCCCCCTCAGCTTTTGACTGATGATTACGCAAAAGACCGTGATGAATTCACTTTATTCTGTTTTTCACTTTTTCATCCTTCTGCTATTTCAACATTTCACAGTTCTCTCTCCCTAATTATATTGATGGGGGCGATTTTACATAAAATACAGTGTCAATATCGTAGCTCCGTCAAACCAAGAAATGAAACTTAACACACTACTCTTTGACGTCCATCTTCGTATTGCAGGCCACGCTATGGAGGCTGTCTTCATGCCGTCCTGCACCTGCTGAGCGACCTCGCCGACGTGACCATGAACAGCTGCACGCAGGAGGTGTTTTCTTCTCGGGAGCTGAGCCTGCTGGAATCGACGACCAAAATCTACGGGGTGACGATGGTGTGTAGTGTCATTTAAAGTCTATTAGCTATCACCAGATGCTGCAAAAAATGTTCTTTCAAAATCAAAGATTGTTCGTAATTCAAAAGTATCTTCAATTTTTGAAACAATAATCTCAAAGTACTTCTCTTCCAGCACATTATACCTCCTGTACCCTAGACAGAAGAGCAAGTAATTTCATCTTCGTTATATTTCTGAAATAACTGAAAATTAAATTGACAGACAGACGCACAGATTGAAAATACAATACGGAAATGCAAATTGGAAACAGACCGTCCATAAATTATCTAACGCAAATTTCCAGTATTTTCAAAACCCCTTCCCCCTTGTAATGCACTTCCCTATCTCTATGTAACGCAACGTAACGCTGCCTCAGACCCTGTCCCTCTATATGTATCGTTACGCAATTTATAGATGACCCCAAATACAAAATGAAAATATAAATTGAAAATACAAATGAAAAATAAAAATTGAAAATACAAATGAAAAATAAAAATTGAAAATACAAATTAAAATACTAACTAAAAATAAAAATTAAAAATACAAATTAAAAATACGAATTTAAAATAGAAATTGAAAATGCTATATGAAAATAAAGATTGAAAATACTAAATGAAAATAAAAATTGAAAAAAATCAACATACAATTAAAATGCAAACTAAAATTAAAATACTAGTTGAAAATACACACTGACAACACAAATTGAAAGTACAAATTACAAATGCAACACAAAACTACATCTTTCCAATTTCAAACGCGTGTAACCGTGTGTAACATATCTAATGAACGTCCGTCCCGCAACAGCGTATGCTCCCGTAGGCGCTTCGGCGCACCCGCAGGCCCTCCCTTCATTGTGGGTTTTTCCTTTCAGCTGCTGCTGCATTCCACTTAGCCTACGTCGCTATCCGTTCTCCTCACTGTCAGGTAATTTCAAATAAGAACGCTTAAAGTTCCAACAAAAAGAAAATATATTGTTCTTCAGTTCAGGATTGCTAATCAATCGACAAATTGTTACCTGCTGCGCTTCTGAGAATATTTTATTCCGTATTTTTAAACAACCGATTAATTATTTTCAATTCCTTCCCTAAGTTCCGCCAATCTTCTAATCACTAGAATACACCACTAATTGAGTAATTAAACAAGGTATTTCACTTCAAATATAACGACTTAATCGTCAAGCGTCCATTGCTTACGAACTCTAGTCAGCGTTCCCCATCAAAAAGTCTCCTCCTCAGCAACCCACTATCTCCCCCATTTGTTCTATCTCATACAAGTTGATACACTTACCTAGTTGTATATTTAGATTTCGTAACCTGACACAGATAAATTGCAAATACAAAATGAAAATACAAATTGAAAACACAAATTAATACTACAAATTAAAAATACAAAGTGAAAATATAAATTAAAATACAAATTGAAAATTCAAATTGAAAACACTACCTGAAAATAAAACTTGAAAACCCAAATTAAAAACCCAAACTGGCAACACAAATTTAAAATACAAATTTCAAATACGAAATAAATCTGTATCTCTCCAATTGCAAACGTAGGAATGGATGGCAAAAAACTTCGAAGTTTTTAAAATATCGATAGTTTGAAGACGAAACATCAATATTATAACATCGATGGTTTGCTTTCGATGTTTTCTTCAGATCCATACATTTGTCCAAAAACATCGATGTTTAAAATAAATTCTCATTATAAAAATAAAATTTCTAGTATCAATTTTCTTTGTGGATTGCTCGCAATTAACAGCCGTTGATACTGTCAGTGTTGTTGATCCCAAGAGGCATGAAACTGTTTGTTGTTCGCATCATTCCTCCAGTGTTGTTATCTTTTTTTGTTATTTTGTACGTGATAATATTGCTAAATTGCAATTTAAACCTTGACTACGTAGAGGATTAATTTTAGAATTAAGATGACAGTCAAATTTAAGGTAGAAAATATTATAAACTAATATTGACGTGTTATGTAACACAATTAGAAGCAGGACATTTTACTTCAAAATGTTTGATCAGATTTAAAACATCGATGCTTTTTGTCGATGGTTTCATCGACATCGAAAACCTTTTGGTGCTGTATGGAAGTATCGATACTTTTTTATAATTGTCCCCATTCCCGTCACCTTGTTGGTCACCACTGTCTGTAGCTCAGTGGGCAGAGCAGCTGGGCGTAAACCAGAAGGCCCGGCTTCGAATCCCGGTCGGGCCGACCAATTCTTTAAATAAATGTGATTATCAATGTTTTGCCGTACCATCATTGGAACACTGTGCACCAGCTGCCGAGTCGGGCTCTGTCTTTACTCCGCGCTCTGCTCGAAGAAAGAGAGCAGATTTCTGTGACGTCACAGAGCATTGAGTTGGCAGACACTGACATAGTGCATTAATTAGAGAATTAAGATGACAGTGAAATATAAGGCAGAATATAATTTAAACTGATTGACGTGTTATGTATCACAATTAGAAGCAGGACATTTTACTTCCAAATGTCTGATCATATTTAAAACATCGATGCTTTTTGTCGATCGACATCGAAAACCTTTTAGAGAGGTTTTGCACTCTCGAACGCGAAGCATTATCGATCTTCTACGCATGCGCACACGAACTAAAGTGGGCGAAACTTGCACTGCGCATGAGCACAAGATCGATAATACTTAACGTTCGAGGGTGCAACTAGGAAGATTTTGCCATCTCGAACGTTGAGCACTATCGATCTTCTGCGCTTGAGCAGATGTACTAAACTGATGCGAAACTCGAACTGCGCATGAGCAGAAGATCGATAGCGCTTCACGTTCGAGGGTGCAAAAACTCCCTACTCCTTTCCTGTGCAGTTTCGAAGTATCGATATTTTGCCATACTAAACTGATGCGAAACTCGAACTGCGCCAACCTGATGTCACTGCAGTCTCTCTGACCGAGAGGTCCTAGGTTCGAGTCCCGACGGCGGCAGGATTTTCGACACTAGCTTGTCAGCTAGGTCGAATTCAGTCGCTGTCTGGAGGAGAATTCTAGCGGCCGGCTGCTCTGATCGGTAGTTTTCCGTGGTTTCTCCGATCAACACTAGGCGAATGACGGAGCAGTACCCTAACAAACGGGCCACGAACCGCGTGCGATCTTTTCTTCCTCTTCCTTGTCCTCTCCTCTCCTCTTACACACACACTTACACTAATATACACTATCCTACTACACATGCCGGGAGACCGGTCGGGAGCTTACAGCTTGTCCCGGCTGGGGCGGTACCTCGCTGGTGGGAGATACTTGGTTGAGGGGAAACCCCGCTAGTCGACTATAGGTCGACGCCAGATCTCGCCATACAGCGGGGAAAAGATCATCGCCACCTCCCCCAGGAAAAACACAAACTGCACGGACGGGACTAATGACCAAAGTAGTTGACGCGCCCAGAAACACGAATCAATCAATCAATCCGTCAACCAATCAATCGAACTGCGCTTGAGCAGATCGATAGTGTTTCACGTTCGAGGTGTCAAAAACTCGCTAACATTAGCCATGACCGCTGGCAGGTGGCGCCGCGCGCGGGCCCGCTGCCGGCGTGGTCGCTGCCGCTGCGCGTGTTCGGCGCCGACGTGTGGGCGTCGCTGGGCGGCTCGGCGGCGGCGTACGCGCTGGCGTGGCGCGTGGTGGCGCGCGAGGCGTGGGCGGCCAGCGTCGCCGCCGCGCTGCGCGCGCTCTCCTCGTCCGCGGGGCCGCCGCAAGGGCGCGTGCGCGCCGCGCCGCAGCGCCTGCAGCTGGCCGCGGCGCTGCTCGCCTGCGCCGTCGTCGTCGTCGCCACTTACGAGGTGGAGTACACGACGACTGATGCGATCCGCATATGGGTTTTCTCTGTTACCCTCTTACACGCAACACTCACCGTGCTGGATACTCCGATTGGCATGAAATTTTACCGGCTTGTTCAGCACGTTTCAAAACCCCTACAAACAAATTTTTGAGTGCTATGGAATATTAGAAACAGTGTTTTATAGGCGTTTTGTACCAGGACCTTTCGTGACCTCCGCACTTTCCGCAGCGGGGGGGAGCCGTTGCTTCCGCAGCGCCTGGAACGTTACGCGGCGCCTATCAACCGATTTCCAAGAGCGTTCTTTCAAGAATGATGGCAAAGGTCGTTGCTGTTTTAGTTTGATGACACACGTTCTGTGGAGTGTCATTAGTAAGCGCACAAACATTTTTTGTTAATTACCAATATTGTGAAAATTTTGTGCATAACCCATTAGTGAAATTTATTATTTTTATATAACTATTATTTATTTTCTTTTTATTGTATATTTTATTATTTATTTTTATTTATTTACTGATTTGTTGTATATTTATTTATTTACGTATTTATTATTTAATAAGCCTTATCTAATTAATTAAACAACATTGTAATCCTTAAATCCTATCATACATATGTATAAATAATGTTTGTATGTATTCAATAGTTGCACTCGAATTACTCCCGTATGTGTTCTAGTTCTATTCGTCCTGAACCTGCAATGTAAACTCGTTTTTGTCATTCCTCTTGCCCTCCGAGGCAGCTGAGACACTGCGGACAGATAGCGGCGGCCGGCCTGTGAGTAACTGTTGCAGATCCAACGGCGATCAGCGATTTCCTCTCTTCCGCAGGCGGTGAGGTCACGAAAGGTCTCAATAATTGTCGAAAAAACACTACTTGCAATGCTTCGTAGCACGCAAGAATTCTCTGCGCTTACGAGGTTGAGCACCCAACGAGCAAAACGTATCTGGATTTTCTCTGTTACCATCAGGGTCTTCCAAAACTCCATCAAAACCGGAGAAAATCTCAAGGGTGCTGCTATAGGATGCTCTAGTGTTGCCGGGTATTGCTGCAAGTTGGGATCGCCAACATATGCACATGAAAATTGGCTATATTGTGAGAAATACGAAAAGTGAATTCTAAATGTTCAATTATTTACAATATAAGAAACCGCTGAAGAAAGCGCGAACATTGACGCTATTTTTTGTAACAATAAGCTCCCGCTTGCGTCTCGCGATCTTACACAGCGACCACGCACGTTCACGACAGTTCGTAGTAACATTTCCTGTAGAAAGGTTCTGCCGGAGAGTGCGTTACTGTTATGGCCTCCACCACGTTATATAGGAGTTTAAAGGTCCTGGTTACCATCTAGAGTCCGGCTGATTCAACTAATATTCTCAAAGTCACAGATTACCTAACTACCTAAAGTTCCATATGGAGGGCACTAGGCACAATTTTCGTCATTTTTGCCCACGATTAAAAGGTTGACCAACTTGCCTCATGTCGGTTACACCGGGTGCACATTTTATCGATCGGCGCAAAGATTAGGGCCTCGTTGCTTGACAGTCGAGGGTTCGCTCACCCAGCGAAGCGCTGACACCACTCCCGTGCTGACACACGGGAACTGTCGCAGCATTGAACGTACTTTAAAAATGGTACAGAGAGAGGTGTCCTTCGGCTCGAATTCATTCTTGGCATCAACTCGGAATATTTAATTTTGTAGTAATAATAGAATATTTAATTATAGAGTTAGTGAGCGAGGGTAAGTGAGGTGACATTCTCACAGTAACATCCAAGTACTTTTTGCCTTTGGGTTCGACGCGCGATAGCGGCGCAACTGTTTATCAGACAAAGAACCTCTAAGTCCTAAAATGTAGAAAATTGTATGATCTTTAATTTAATATAAAGTCAATATTTACGAAAATGTGTAGTTTCTGAGCTACATTGCGATAAAATGGGATGAATTCCATTTTCACAATTTTCTTCATAAAAACACCAAAATTCACGTTGCTCTAGCGGGTAAATGATACGAAAGAGAAAAAATCCTTAAGAGATAAAATGTAGGTAATTTTATCTTCTTTAATTTCATGTATGACCTATATTTACGAAAAGTGGATTGTTTTCGAGTTATGTTGAAAACACTGAAAAATGTCGTATTTTTAACATGTTTTTTGCAAAGAAAAAGTGTTTCCGGGCAAAATTTTTGTTGACAAATATGATATTCGTGCTCAGCGACCTCAAAAACATATAGGACTCCAAAATCAAAACTGCACCAAAACTTTCCGCTATTTGGTATTTTTGAGCACCGTTTGACTGGACTATTATTGGCGTGCAGAAAACCCTCACCTGGTTCACTAAGAATCACTTCGCGGGGTAAAGATCGGAGTGTGGTGTGCGTTGAGCTCCATAAAAAATATAAGATCTAGTTTTTCAACACCACCGTTACTACTGTTGTTTACATAAATCAGGAAACCACTTTCAGCATCTTCTTTAACTTAAAGAACTATCGCTGCACTTAACGTAGCTTAAAGACTTTAAGCTACGTTAAGTGCAGCGATAGTTCCCTTATGTCAGCACGGCAGTTGAGTCAGCGCTTCGCTCTGGTAGCGAGCTCTGGACTTTATATGGACTGGAATTTATATATATATATATATATATATATATATATATATATATATATATATATTTATAAATAAATTCTTTTTGATACTCGCATGTCATCGGGTCAGGCTACTAATTGGTGCCACTGCAGTTCCTCTAAATGGTGGGTCCTAGGTTTCGTGACCCGACGGTAGCAGGCTGTTCGACACTAGCTAGACACCTTGGTCGAATTCAGCCGCATTCTAGAAGAGAACTGTAGCGGCTGGCCGCTCTAATGGACGGTTTTAGTGGTTTCTCCGATTAACACCAGGCGAATCCCGGAGCTATACCTTAACAAACGGGCCATGGACGGCGCGAGATTCTTCCTCCCTTTACTTGTCCTATCCTCACCCCTTACTGATACACACTTACATTTACATGAACTACACTACTACACGTGTCAGTATACCAGGCGTGAGCTTAAAGCGTGTCCCGGCAAGGGCCGTACCTCGTTGGTGAGAGATATTTGGTTGGAAAAACCCTGCAAGGCGGCATATGGTACGTTAAATTAGTAAAGACAATGTGGGGAACAGTAGACTGCATGTTGTTGATTTACTTTCGTTGCTCAAAATTACATTTTTAATCCCAGAGAGTTGGCGTGCAGCCAGGTGATTTTTTAAAAACCTTTCTCCTTTTTGTTAACTTAATTTACAGTCTTCTTCATTACATAGTACACGTGTTTTAGGAGAAGATTTCAGTCTCCCCGGTTTCATAGTGCCTGGGCGACCACAGAGTTTATACTTACATACCTGGGTGACCAAGTTTATACAGTATAAAGCCCCAGAATTTATACTTAATGTTTCTGTTATTTTGTAAAATGTTATCAATTGTGCCACATTCTACTCTACTGTTTCACGATCGTTATTAATATTTTTTTATCATTAGACGTAATTAACACTGCTATTACTATTATTAAGGATTTAGCAATCCTATATATTTCATAAAATCATTAATTTTATCAGATTGCTACTTTAAAATATTCAGGGTGTTGCAACTGTTAAATCTACTTTCTCCGTAGGTCCGTATAATTTGTGGTGTTTGTTCATGCATAACAGAATCTGATATACTTGGTATTAACTCTTCAGAACAATTAACGAATACATTAACTGATATGTGCATAGATATAAAGTTGTAGGTCAGTGTTGTTCACCAAATTTGTAGAATGTTGCACCATTGTATTACACACATTGCAGGTTTCAAATTCTCTACTTTTCGTTTTTCTTTTAAACTTGCTTGTGGACTTCGAAGTCTAGTGATTGCCGATACAACAAGCTGCGTATGATATCCTGGTTATGCAAAATCGTTTTCAAATTCACCTCGGTGAAGGATTCTACTTCCCAAGTGTCATAACTCTCGATGCACAGAAGTAGCGAGATGAGCGCTATGAAGGGGAAAGACAAAGCGTTGACCTTTGGGAAAAGAATGAAGGGATACGGATAGCGCTATGTCTGCCCATCACTGGCTGTTTGCTGATGCCGTCTATTTTTTTAACGCACTTGACGTCGAACTTGTCACACATTTTACTTTATTAACTCATTATCGAATGGTAATTAATTTTCAGTTTTTTATGATGGAATACATTGAATTCCATCATAAGGCAGTATTTATTAGCTTCCTCCTAAATAATTAATATAAACATTTTTATTCATAGCACACAGATTTAAACGCAAGACACAATGCCAACTTCAGAGCATCTTCTAAGATTCGTGTTCTTAAGAAAATTTATCTTATTGCTGAATAAAGGATGTTCGGTCTTACCCGCTGTAAATGACAACGCCGTATTCACATTTTCCTGACAAACAAGAATAGATCAAATGTTAACACAGAAAAAGTTGTTTCCTTCCAAGAAATAGTGAACATTATCATCACTAAGTAGTGTACAATAGTGTACATCAAGAAATAGTGTAAAGCATTCTACGTACTAGTGCACGACTAGAAATCATTATATTTGGCGGTTAGATTCACACTAACTGCTGCGTGCTATGCCGTTTCCATTCTTTGGCTGAGGTCACTCATTCATTGTAAGCCATTTAGGGGTCACCTCTTCCAAATCCTGTTTTTGCGAATCTACTGAAGACAGAGGTTTATGGCTGGAGCAATCACTGTCAGAGCCCGCGACCGGTCGTACAGACGGCAGCAAAAGAAACGCCGAACATTTCCTTGCAGCACAACGGCGACATATGCTTCGAATTTCCGAACGCTTTACATTTTTCAAGGAAAGTAAGCGATGACGGGTGCCGAATGTCAACTTTCCGCAAAATGAATTCACGTGAGAATGCGTAAGTACGAGGTAATATACAAAAGCAACTGTAACATTTCTGTAGCTCATAATTTAGCTTTCTCAAATATTTGGCGACACCCTTGTTTGCAGTCATCAAAGGTCGTAACTCAGTTTGGTGCGGAAAGTCTAGACATCCCAATTCAGGCAATCATCTGCCCAAGCAGCGTATCGTAGCGAAGAAACCTCTCGTTTTGATTGTGTGACGTACTGGACATGAAAAGCACAGACGACAGATTCTGAATAGTATGTACAGTATATTTACAATAATAAATTACAAGATAATGTTACAAAATTGAAAACCTTAAGCAACCTTTCTATTCTCTAAGCCGCGAAACCCCGCGACCGTCCCTAGGCTTAGCCCAGTGCCTCTGCTCGAGAGCATTAGAAGCTGCGCGAAGTGCGAGCTGTCGGACATAAAGTCCCCGTAACTAGAATGTTACATGGCCGGATGCCAAAACGTGCAAGGTTGCACGGAGATACCTCACGTCTTTCGACTCACTAGCGTATCCCGCGAGCGCATGTCGGCGCCGCAATAAATACCTCACGGCTCGTCCCCCACTCTACCAGCGGCGGGCGTCATTCGGCTCGCAAGCCAGCCCTCAGCAGAGAGCAACCGTCATGAATGGACTCGCGCTCAGGCACGCCCTGTTGTCCAGGTTATTTTGAGGCTGGGATTTTCCTGCCCGGCGCGCGCCGGCGAGGCGCCGCCGCATTCCAACCCCCATCCCCCATCCGGCTTAAGACCGGGCTTTCCAGCGAAACGGCACGTGCGCCACCTCGCGACGCTACAATTGATTGGTTGATTAGTGATTCCGGGTGCGTCAACTTCGAAGGGCATTCTCCCCGTAAATGTAGTGCAGTTATTTTAATCTCTGGAGATATCGGTGATCTTTTCCAATTGAATGACGAGATCAGACGTCGACCTACTGGCGACTAACGGGGTTTCCCCCACCAGGTATCTCCCACCAGCGGGGCACCCCCCCCCCAGCCGGGACAAGCTCTAAGCTCCCGACAGGTCTCCCGGCATATGTGGTAGTCTAGTGCGTGGAAGTGTGAGTATTGATATGGGGTGAGGATAGGGCAAGGAATAGGAAGGAAAGATCGCGAGCGGTACGTGTCCCTTTTGTTAGGGTACTGCTTTTGATCGGACAAATCACGAAAATCTACCAACCAGAGCAGCCGGCCGCTAGAATTCTCTTCCAGACAACGACTGAAGTACGCCTAGTTATCTGGCTAGTGTGTCTCGTGCGCCTACCTCGCACTTGTCTTTTACCAGGTGGAATTAACTCCGAGGAGAGCACTTTGGCGTCATACTCCATCCGCATACCACCTACCCTCCGCCAACGCACAAGTACGCCGTCAGGCTGGTATCTGGATTCCACCAGAACGGAATTTGCCTTTTCATATTCCATGCCTGGGTCGGGCCGTTCTGCTCGCTCAGAGCTACCGGCTTTCCAGGCCGGTACTGGAATAAAATCAATGCGCCACTCTCATGCGCCGGGAGAAGTCCCTACTCTATGCCCAAAGTTACGGGCCACTGCCACGACGAAGCCAAGTGCCCAACTGGGGACTCCGGGTCCAAACTCAGGGGGCTCGGGGCCCTCAACCCGTCTCCCCACGGCCTCCACCTTGAAGCTATCGACGTGAGTATCATCGGAACTTAGGCAATCCCAAAAGGGATGTTCATGCTCCACGCCTAGACTTTTACAATTGAATTTGAGACCCACCGCACAGAGGATGCCGGCCCACGGATTCCACGGCCAATCCTCAAGGGTCTGTGGCAACTCACTGCCTCCACCTTGAGACTAACGACGTGAGTCCCTCCGTAAAGCTCGGGGTGCGGGTCGTTGACAAGTCTCCACTTTCGCAGTCGCAATCCCCCCCCCCGCGGGGAAAAATCTATATTGTGTGGAAGATCCATCGGGACTCGAATCCTAGGACCTCCCGCTCAGAGGCCGCACAGTGACATTGATCGATGTCCTGAGCCAGCAAGAGCCGTGTCGTGTGCAGGGCCGCCTGTACACGCTCATGACGCAGCCGGAGCGGGAGCGGGAGTTGGCGTCGCTGGCGGCGGTGGCGGCGGCGGGGCTGCCCGTGCTCACCCTCACGGAAGCCTCGCTGCGGAAGCTCCTAGAGCCCGCGCCGGAGGACGAGCGAGGCAACATGGCGGCGGCGCGCGCGCAGATCGCCAACCGCACGCGCGTGCTCGACACGTCGTTCCCTGGGCTGCTCGACGTGCTCCAAGCCAACTACTCGTACCGCGCGGCCTTCCTCTGCAACCGGGAGGAGCTCAAGATCTGGAGGGACATCTACTCCACGCACTTCCAGCAACTCTACGAGCACAAGACGGCTTTCTACACCGGCGTGGAGGCGCTCATATTGCCCAGGTGACAATTAGTTTCCTTTACGGTGAGAATTATGCTTCGATTTAACCCAAGAGGGGTGGCGCGGGGTCTCTTGTGAACCCACGTATCTTTTCGCTTAGCTGCAGTTGCCTAATTTTGCGAGTGAGATGCTTTATATTTCACATACCTTTCACCACATTCTTTAGCTTTTGTCTGAAAGATTTTCAAAATTTTATATGTAATAATTCATTTATAAATATTTGTGGAACCAATACAAACATCTTAAATTTCGTACTTTTTCTAAGTTGTGTTGATTGGCTTTGAAGCATTTTCAATAAATTATTGGTTTTTATGCGAAGCAATGTTAGAAAATAAAACTTGCTGAATTTTCTGATACCTTTGTCGTTGAAATATTCAGGAAAATGTATATAGATTCACTATATAAAATGAAAGATACATGATAATTTTGCCTTTTATTTGTTTCAATTCCTCATTTGTATGTTCGTTTATAATAGTGCATTAAGTTAATACGACCTTATAAATGATTGATTATTATTAAAATAACTAATTTCGCACATATTTCTTACTAAATGTAATTTTATAAAGAAATAACTTAAAGGTGTCAGAAATGACCCCGCGCCATCTCTAACGTAACTTCGGCAACCGCCACCTCTTCCGGGTTAAACAGAGTGGTTCTTAAAGGTCGCGCGCTGCAAGGAGAGGGGAACTTTCTCATCCAATGGGGGACTTGAATACCTACAATTTATTAAACAAAGCTCCCGATGGATGACAGTGCCTCCCTCTTTGTCCAGCTCGTGACCTTGAAGTGTCTCTGTTTCAATCGCAATATACACAACACTAGATGGTTTCTCGCACTCTACTCTTCATTTTCTAAATTTTCAATAACGACCTCCAGTTCCTATACTATATCAATAAATGCTGAGTCTTTAATTTTCAACGCATGGTATTTCCCGCTTTCATCTGTTGCCAGTGTATTACCCTTTCTGGTCTCAGACTCGGGGACTCTTGCAAACAACTAATTGCTAAAACAAAGTAAAAAGATCTGCCTAACACAAAAGTTACGACGATTGTATCTACCCGACTCTTCCAATACAACCCAAAACTACGCATCCTCAACAGTCCGCACTGATTTCCTCATTGATGTCTTGTTTCCTTCCTCGGTATTTCAGGTAGATACACAGTAAGAAAGAAAGGTGCAGATGATAAGATAGATACGAGTTATTAGGTATATCTATGGTTGGATGCTGGGTTTACGTATGGATTGATAGAAAGATGGATGGAATTGTAGATGAGTGGATTGATGGATGGGTTAATGGATTTATAAAAGGATTATTAAATGGATGGAAAATGTTACAGATAGATGGATTTATAGATGGTTAGATGGGTGGATCAATTAATGAGTCGATTGATGAATGGACTAGTGAGGGTATTGATGAACGGATAGATCGTTTTATAAATAGGTAGGTAGCTAAGTGGATGGACGTGCAGAGCAGAGCGTGCCTCCCGCTTGCTTCAGGGGCTCGCGGTGGCGCGAGGCGCTGAACGCGGCGGTGCTGCGCGCGGCGCAGGCGGGGCTGCGGGGCCGCTGGGAGGTGGAGGAGGGGCGCGACACCATGGCCTACCTGCGCCACTGGGGCGCGCGCGCCGAGGCGCCGCCCGCCGCCCCCGCGCCGCGCTCCTTCGGCCTGGGGGACCTGTGGCCGGCCTTCCAGGTGCTGGGCTCGGGGCTGGCGCTGGCCGCCGCGCTCTGCCTCGCCGAGGCCGCCGCCGCCGCGCGCGCTCGCGCCTGAGCGCGGACGGGACGGACGGGACGGACGGGACGGACGGGACGGACGGGACGGACGGGACGGACGGGACGGACGGGACGGACGGGACGGACGGGACGGACGGGACGGACGGGACGGACGGGACGGACGGGACGGACGGGACGGACGGGACGGACGGGACGGACGGGACGGACGGGACGGACGGGACGGATTAAGAGACCATTACTTACTTTCAGTCATCTGATGATGAGTAATTTTTAATTCAGTTAATGAAATTTTTTAGATTTACTCTTTCGATTACAATAGGTATAAAGCTGTGATTTGCACCACAAATTTCTGAGCATTGTCCATAAAATAATCCTGGACGGTTGATTATGGGGATCCTGGACGGGACGGACGGGACGGACGGGACGGACGGGACGGACGGGACGGACGGGACGGACGGGACGGACGGGACGGACGGGACGGACGGGACGGACGGGACGGACGGGACGGACGGGACGGACGGGACGGACGGGACGGACGGGACGGACGGGACGGACGGGACGGACGGGACGGACGGGACGGACGGGACGGACGGGACGGGTCTATTCAGACTGGCACGTTCGGGACGGGACGATCCGCAACTTCTGCTGTTAGCAAAAATTCCGAAGAAAATTTCTTCTGGACATTCCGATGGTCGAGACGGGCCGGTCGGGAGGACATCTTTCTCGTATCAGTTGTGAGCTTATGTGAAGCTTGAGGAGCGTACATAATGCGCCCAAATTAATTATGTTGATCGAGAATAATTCCGACTTGTACGTCATATTAAGATTTAGTTAATGTATTACCGTGTTTGGAAGTGTAATTTAGTTCATAACTAAACTATCTCGTTGGGTCGGAATTACTGATTACTTCTTTGAATCTCTGGCAACTCATCAAAATAGCTGTATGAAAATTTAGACCAACTAATTTGTATGTGATTATCAGAATAGTAAGAGTAAGTTATACACTTTAAGATGTGTAATGAACAAAATTTAACTTGTAGTATCGTTGAACTTATTGTTACGTAGAATGATGGGATATGCATAATTTGTTTTTATTGATAAATATTTGTCTCATTGACATATGCTAGGATTTGAAATAATGAACATGAATTCCTAACAATAGAATAAAGCTTTACTTTAAATATAAGTGTGACATGCATTTTGCATTCCCTCTATTAACCACGTGTCTTGCCGATGTTAAGAATGTTGAAAGTTTGTTTGAAATTTTTTATAGTACCTTCATAAAAAATTTAGAAATTTTGCAACTGTGACACAGAAATACACTCTACTTTTCGTTTTTTTTTAACATGGAGACCTCTGTAGACATGTTCCAAGCCCAAAACTGTCATCGACATAATTTTTCTTTGGTTGACTTCACTTTTTCATGATTTTCCCTGTGCATGGATTAAAAGATTTTCTTAAGTAGAAATATCAATGTTCTTTTACGATTTTTATTTGATAATTTATTTTTCACTTTTTTGGACTTTGCCGTACTCAATGAAATCATTTTCACAAGCATTCTCTTTATATGAGTATACTTTCGACGAGAGTATACTTCAGTATACGAATATACTTTATACTCGAAAGACGACAAATGTCCTTACATTTAAATGGGAATATTTTTTTGAAAATTATATTAACTGACATTCCTTTCAGTATTTACTCAGTTGAATACAGTAATATCACAAGAAACTTTGGAAAATGTAAAATTATGAATGTAAAGCTTTGTATATTAACAACATTAAATCAATAAAAATAGTACTCATTCATCACAGGAAATTTTTTTACTACTTCACTTCAGTTTCCTTTTCAAACACTTCATTTCTCAATTGTTCTTCTTTTTGCAGAATCTCACTTAAGTTACAACCTTAATTACTTCTCTTCGCGTAGTGTTCCTCGAAGAGATCGAAGTTCTCGTTCTTATTTCTTTCACTCTTCACCTCTGTCCAGTATTTCTGTCACGTCGCTTTTACGTCTCTCACGTGTGATCCATTCATTCGTGTCACGAATCTTCTACGACCAAAGATCGATATACAGCACGAAAAGTGTTCGGTTTTCCGCGGGAACTTTCCTACCACCATAGAATCCTGATTTTTTTCTGGTGGTTGATTTCGTGCTTTGTGATCATGTAAGCAATATTTTAGTGGTATTAATTTGATGTAGGTCGCGTACCTGAATGGACGAGATGGCTAGAGCATGTGCCTTGGTCCGAAGGGTCGCGGGTTTGAATCCCGCCATGTGCACGGTTGTTGTTTTGTCATGTTTTTCATGTATGTATGTTGTCGCGGAAGGCTTTGAGGGTTTACTGACCACAGACCGAGGAGCCTGCATGTGTGTCTATCGAAAAAGTTAATATGTATCCCCTGTAACCTTTCAAACTTTCGGTTGGCTGAGATTCTCTTAGGATCGTGGCTCTCCTGAAGATTTCGAGAGAAAACACAAAGTCGTGACCACAGAACAAGGTATAGTTGGACACGCGTTGAAAAAAAAATACAGGATGACAATACTATTGACACATAAAAAACGCAAACATTTTACAAAATTCTAAAAAAACATCAAAAGCAACATCAACTTTAAGAAACTACACGTATCCCTTAAATACCCAACCAAAAAAATGTTCTACTAAGTTAGAAATGTGAATTAAGCAATTTGTACTAATGCTAATAGTACCATTCATCAAATCTATCTTTAATTTCAATAGACGATATTCAGTCTAAGAAAGTTCATAATATCTTGCACTTCAGATTTCTTCAAACTTAGTTTATTTTTTTAAGAATTGGCCGTAAATGCATATTAAATGCACAAGTTAGCACACATTATGAATCTTTCACCATTTCTTGCCTTTCATAACCACTGTCTGTCACTTCACATTCCAACAACTCAAATTTTACTTCCTAACCTGAGACCAGTGTGTACATATATTTATGTTACGAATTTAACGTAATCATTTATTTCTCGCAATGTACATCTCGCATAAAAAACATGTAACTTGTTAACGATGCTAAAACCGGGCTAAATCTATTGACGTCAAAACTCAATTATCTGTGAAACAAATCTTTTTTAGTGCGTTAACGGGTGTAGACAAATACCCAAAGAATTTTGAATTGTTTAGAAAGTCTATTTCTTGAAACAAATTGAAAACTAATACGAATTTATAATTTACATTCAGCTAAAAAATAACCAATTTCAACATGTAAGATTTAAAGCCTTTAGAATTTCACTCTCTTAAATGTCTGTACACATAGAAGTCTTTACGAAAAGATGCTGAACTGCCTGAAACACCGAGCTTTCATGACTGTCGCGTGCCTGCGACAAGCAGCTTCCCCCTCTTTTATTTTCCGACGAACTCGAGGCTTCACGCAGGAGTGACAGTTCGTAGTAATTTCACAGAGTTTTAGTGTAGGTTCGTAGTAGTTAAACAAAAAAAACTAGGAGGAACAAACGTAGATCGAAATTCGACCTCAGTTCGTAGGCTGTGGCCTCATCAAACGGCATCGCTTGATGTGGTCACTGGCAGCGGCTGGCGCCCGAGTACGAATGCCTCAGCGCAGTTCTAAGTCCAAATTCTAAGTCCAAAGACTCTGGCGCAGCGATTCCGTGGACCGTCCCACCTTCAGTCACCACCAACTACTTTCCAAAAATCTGTCTCCGCCTCTGCTCGCTGTTCTACCACCTCTCTCTCCGGCGTCCTACCGACTTCCTTGTCCCTCGCTCGCCTCCCTGAACGAGAAATAAAAAAGCACCCAATTTATACAAATCAACTGCTTTTTTATATCTCGCTTAATTTTTCTGTCTGAGCAAATATGTTCATTTCTTTTGTAAATAATAAACAATTTACATATTTCTGAAGTGTTCCTATGCTTCCATAATACATATTTTTTGCCTAAAAATCATTTTTTCGAATCAACTTTTGAGTTCTGATAGCGGCTCAACTGTATAGAGGGTGAGTCACGTAACTTTAGCACCTCCTGGAACTTTTGAACGGTTGATGATATTGTAATACAGTTTTCACGGAAGTAAATGAGAAAATGGGGCTAATTGATATGTGTATTTATTTCTCTTTTATCACTTGTATTTTACGAGATATTTGAGGTAACTTTGTTTTTTCAAATGGGACTATACAAATTTGTTTAGTCTATCATGACAAGCGTAAAAAGATGAATCTAAAGATAAAAATAGAGTCATATGTTAGATAAGCATTTTTTTGAGTGATTGTGATTTTTTTGCGACTAGTGTTTAAGGGATATTTTCATTGTAACTGTCAGCCCCACAAGGTTACGCAGCTCCCCCAGCAAACGGGCGATCGGGGAAGGGAAGGGATTTAAGTACTTGCGGATACGAAAAATATTCACAAAACTGTTGCATTTTTTCCTGAACTCTGCTTTCCACCCTGATCCATTCTCAGATATTTTGTTTTTCTTAGGGATTCAAAATACGGATTTGTCATTAGTAGTATGTATTGAAATGAGATGGTTCTATCCCTAAGTTATTATTATATTCTTATTAACATTAGAATTGTTTGCTCAAAATATGCAATATTTTTTGTAGTCTTAATTATTTATTCTTATTGTGCTTTGTTTCAAGATCTCATTAATACGTATCTTATGAAACCGAGCCAAAAAATAATCAAACTAATGTTTTTACTTTTGAGTACTAAATACCATTTGTTAGCATTAGAAACAATTTAGTAGGCATTAGGAAGCCTACTTTGGTACATGGAAATGTTGCTCAAACGATGTTTGCATTTTTAATATCTTAACAAACCGATACCTTGAGTTTAATATCAAATGGTGTTTTATTTACAATATGAGTTTGCAGCTGGGCGTTGGCGTACATACTTCCAGATACCGCCAACATTTAAATCGTGCGTTTGGACTGCGATCGTTGGCAGTTGTCGGGTGGCTTGCACTATTATTTCTATAATTTTAAATTTAGTTGATTTTTAATGGATTCACATAGTATTGTAGGCTAGCGCGTTTTGATATTTGTTTTCCATTTATTTCAAGCTATTTTACTTTAGCTACTTTAAAAAGTTTGTTCTTGGCGTTGTGCCATAGCACACGTTTTCCCCCACTACCTCTGCGTACCCGTGCGAGAACTCTCGCATGTTAGACCCCACATTCATCCCTATCCTTCTATTTTCATTCTAGGAGGGAAAGTAGTTAACGAAACGTGTTTATTTGTTTAAAATCTATAAAGGTAACTTGCAATGTACTAACACAATTACAAATAAAATAAAAAAACAATGCAATTAATGTGTAAAAGAAATTTTCAATAAATATTTATTCAATATCATGGAGAATTTGCTTGGAACAATTCCCAACAGTTACTTAAAGACATTTGAAGTAACTATTCAATACTCTTTGTCAGTTAGGTTATAGTTTTTCGTGATAGTCACAAAAATATCAGCTTTTTACTTTTGAGAAAGCTACGTGTCTGAACCCGTTGACTTGAACATTTCATCGAATGATAACGAAAATATTGGTACAGGTAAAACACAAACACAGTCTTTACTCTTCACTGAACACCCACATCCTTCCACAATTAAGTACACAGCACTTATAGACCATGAAAAAACGTTAATTGAATAGTTTCACTCCACGCATAAGAAACAATCTTCACAGGTATAGGTATCAAACAACTATAATAGTACTTCTAGTTGTTGCTGGAGAGCAAATTTTGAATTAATTATTATGCAAATAAACCTCGTCAGACTGCACAAACTACGGTGTTAACAGAAAGCGTAAATAAAGATTGTCGAATCTAAGCCTTCTAAGCGTGTCGCCACAAAAATTGCTACCAGCAGGAAGGCCTTGATAGTATTGAAGCGTGGAACCGAAGAGTTAATTGAATGGCTCGGAGAATGTCTCATCTTGTAGATTATGGTGTGAAAAATGCTTCTTTGGGGTCCTGGGCCTCACAATTTCACTTTTTAAGACTCTAAAACGCTTTGTTTATGAGGTATTTGCCGATGTAGGTTGACATGTGAAGCGGGTTGCATTTTACATGAATATTTCGATGCGTTTTTTTAAAGAAATCATCCGTATTTTTAAAGTTAAAGTGGAATTCGTCAAGTATCCGTAAAAATCTCTTTCTTTAGAGCCCTCATTCATAGAGATTGGTTGCGTGTGAAAGCCGGAACCCAAAGGTATACTACTGAAATAATACAGGAGACGATTTTGGCAGGTTGGTGGTTTGTAACTCGCCTACAGCACTGCACAGTTCAACTGGAAATATAATGGCGGATTCGGCCGCGCGAAGGAACGCGCAACTCTCTCTATGTGGTGCCTACGCGTAGCGAGCGCACCGCGTGGCGGGTGGCGAAAGCGCGGAGGCCGCGTCAGCAGCGGCCAGGCCGGAAGCGTCAGGGGTCATCGGCGCGAAGGGTCGGCGGGGGCGGAAGGAGGTGCGAGGGGGTGAGAGGGGGTGCGAGAGGAGTCGAGGGGGTGCGAGGGGGTGCGAAGGAAGTGCATAGGAACGCGAGGGGGCGCGTGGGGGGGCGATCGGGTGCGAAGGGATGTCAGGAGGTGCGAAGGGGCGCGAGTGGGTGCGAAAGAATGCCCAAAGAGTGCAATGGGAAGCGATGGCGGTGCGAAGAAGTGAAAGAAGGCGGGATGGGGTGAAAGGGTGTGCGATGGGGTGCGAGGGTATGCGAGGGGATGTGACTGGATGCGATGGTGTGTGAGCGGGTACGAGGCGGTGCGAGGGAGTGCGAGAGGATGCAACGGGATGCGAAGGGATACGAGGAGGTGCGAGGGGTGCGAGGTGATACGAGGGGCGGTGAGGAGATGTGAAGGGGTGCGAGGGTGTGAGAAGAGGTGAGAGGGGGTGTGTGGGGATGTGAAGGGTGCGTGGGGATGCGAGGGGGAGCGAAGGGGTGGAAGTGGGAAGTGCGAGGGGGTGCGAAGGGATGTGAGGAGGTGAAAGTTGTCATGAGGGGGTGCGAGGGAGTGCGAGAGGATGCAACGGGATGCGAAGGGATACACGGAGGCGCGAGGTGATACGAGGGGGATGAGGAGATGTGAAGGCGTGCGAGGGGGTGAGAGGAGGTGAGAGGGGGTGGGGGGAATGTGAAGGGTGCGTGGGGATGCGAGGGGGAGCGAAGAGGTGGAAGTGTGAGGGGGTGCGAAGGGATGCGAGGAGGTGCAAGTGGGCGTGAGGGGGTGCGAGGGAGTGCGAGAGAATGCAGCGGGATGCGAAGGGTACGAGGATGTGCGAGGGGTGCGAGGTGATACGAGGGGCAGTGAGGAGATGTGAAGGGGTGCGAGGGTGTGAGAGGTGGCGAGAGGAGGTGCGTGGGGATGTGAAGAGTGTGTGGGGATGCGAGGGGGTGCGATGAAGTGGAAGGGATGCGAGGGGATCTGACTGGATGCGACGGGGTGCGAGCGGGTACTAGGAGGGAGGTGAGAGGGGGTGCGATGGGATGCGAGGGAGCGCGAGGGGTGGCGAGGGCGGCGTAGCCGAGGGGGGGCGTAGGCGCCCGCCAGGCGGGCACGCGGCCAGCGAGGCCCAGGGCGCGGGGGAGCGCCGACCGGCCGCCCCGCCTCGCCCCGCACCCCCCCTCCACGCTCTTCGCAGCCAAGGGGGAAGCCCGCACCCCAATCGCCTCCCGCACGGAATTCTCAGGCCCTTCCATAAGTTTCCGGCCTCACCAAGATGATGCTCATCAATGGGAAAACCTTCTCAGTAGTAGTATGTAGTCTCATCTTTTACAATTGAAGAAAACAAAATCATTCAATGTTCACGAGTTTCAAATTCTGAAGACTAAATATGAAGGCTCTAAGTCCTGGACATGGAATATTTTTTCCTATTATTAACATTTGGACACTACAGACATTACAGATGTTACAGACAACGGGTTTTTATGCATAGAAAGTTGTATAACTTGTATAAGATATTATACGTATGTCTTAAGAACAGTTTCCCACCATTAACCCAAAACCCGAAAAAATGTGACATCGTACCCTTTTATTCGTTCCGATATAAAGCAGCCGACATCCCATTTGGTTTTGTGGAGAAAGGTACTTGAGTTTGATGCAGTGCCTGAACTTTCGTGGTGTTTAGCTTCATCATGACAACGCACCAATGCTTGGTGCTCAGATTGCATATAATATTGTGAAGGACTATGGCTTCAAGGAGTTGGAACATTCACCTTGCAGTCCAGATTGGGCACCTACTAATGTTCACCTCTTATCAAAACTGAAGAAAGACCTTCAGGGAAGAAACTTTTCAGACGAGTTTGAGGTTTTGACCACTTTGCGAACAGAACTTCAGAGTATTTTTTTAGTAGATACTATCTTTCAAAAAGCACAGTGATATTTGTCCATCGCTGTATTAAATATTTTGAAAAGTATTACGACCTTTAAATTATTTATCCGAAATATTACTCGAGAAGAATTAGTTTAAATGGAACGACACCTTACATGAGAATAATGAGTTTTAAAGTTAAATATGAATTCTCACAGATTGCCATGTTCCTATTCATGCAATTCAAGAAGAAATTCTCTAAAATAAGATATCACAAAATTTCTTTTTTTAAAACAACACAGCAAATACATTAGGTATTTCAATATGAGATAATTGTAAGAGGTATTAAACCCATAAAAATATAGAAAGATTGTGTGACAGATTATGTATTTTTATTATAATATGTTTTTAGAATTAATATTTCACTTTATACTATTTTGATTAGATCAAATTTAAAAAAACTTTAATGTAAGCACGCTAGTTTGTGGTGTAGTTCCAGTGCTCTTACCAATATTTTTGGGAACGTCTAATTTAACGGGACGTATTATGAATTAACGATATCGTGCAACATTTACTCGAATACTCGTACTTCCGTTTCTCCCTGCCCTTTGCTCTCCATTCATCATTCATCGTTTCGACTTGAAATGTTCCTCCGAACTCCAGCTTCATGATTTCAACTATGCAAGAGAAGTAAAGCGATAGTGCCTACGTTTGTGAAACACGATATCTGTACTCGAACTGCTTTTCGTAGATCCTCATGTAGTAATCGAGTAATCTGTGTCCGACAAGGTCACAAGACAAACATTGATTCTGAGGGATATGAATTATTGAAGATTCAAGTGTTTGGCAAAGAATTAGATAAAGCAGAAATAATGTATTTGTTTATTCGTCGTATGACATTAATGTTCGAAAAAATGCTGCACTTCAAAAGCCAGAATCTCAACATGCCTGTCGAGTTACCCCTGTAAGATATTTATGTTGAAGTGGGATGATAATGCGAATAAAGTGTAAGACGGAGAAGGCGACCGAACGGGAGATGGAGGAAACTAGAAGACCCTGAAGAAACCTGCCAACTCACTTAGTCCGCCACAAATACCAGTTGGATCGGATGGGTTTCGAACCGCGGCCCCCGCAGCTACACCATGGGGTGGACCCAGATTGATTGATTGGTTATTTCGTCTTCCCGAGCGCGTCAACTATGGTTAATAATCCCGTAAGTGTGATTCTCGTTTTACCACGGAGTGAGACGTTATTCCTCTACTGCTGCATGGTATGATCCCCAGCGACCTACAGGTCAGTGTTCCCCATGCAGGTATGTGCCAACAGCGGGGCACCGCCTCAGCCTAAGTTCTCGACTAGGCTCCCGTTACGTATGGTAGTGTAGTGGGTGTAAGTGTAAGAGGTTGCAAGAAAGAGGTGAGGATCAGACAAGGAATAGGAACGAAATGTAGCTCGCGGTGATCCGTTTGCTAGGGTACTGATCCTGCATTCTTCTAGAGTTGATTGCAAAAATAACGAAAAACTAGCCATCGATCGGAGCAGCCGGCCGCTAGAATTCTCCTCCAGTCAGCACCTGAGTTTGACTTATCTCTCTAGCTAGTGTCCTACATACCGCCACCATCACGACTCAAACCCTAATACATCCCGATAAGAGGTATTGCAGTGACATCAGTTGATACCATGAGCCACATCAACCATTGGGTCGATCCAGGGATTAAGCGCTCTCTTTTGAATATGAATGAATTATCTAGTCTGCGAATTACTCCTACCTGTAGTAATCGGGTAACCTACGTGTGTCTGTGTATCCTTGTGTCCGTCCGATATCCACGATTACATGTCTTCTGGACCAGCAACGAGAAAAATGAGATATTGTTCATCGGGTTCGGTCTAATAGTGGGAAGCTGATTATTTTTTCCGAATCCCCCCAAAAAAAGTTTAAGGAAAGACAAAAAATGGCTTTCGAAAGGTTTTGAACCGTATAACACGCATCTTGAAAAGTTTTTAGGCATCTGTGGAGAAGATTAACAGCTCATTCGATACCATTATTTATTATTATTATTATTATTATTATTATTATTATTATTATTAATATTATTATTATATTTTTAGCCAGATCCTACCTACTCTAGAACAATTCTAGAAAAACAGGCATTTGAGAGATTTAAAGAAACCACGGTTGTGAAACTAGCGGTGGCAAAGTTCGGATAAAACTATTCCTAAAATGTAAAATACATGTGTACATAGAGCACAAATGAAATTTTTAACAAGAAAGTAGAGGCAGGAGACGCCCCAATAAGCTGTTTTGTATTCACACTATTTTGCGCATCACTGATTTGATGAACGCATGAAAAATAATTGAAAAAATCGTTAAGTCTCCACTGCAGCTACATAAACGCTCCTATCTCTCGAAAGGCCTCTTGTGGATTCTCCACAGAGTCCACCTGACTCTCGCCTTTGCCTTTGCCCTCATCCTCGCTCTTGCCCTCACCCTTGCGGTTTTTCACGTCCTCATCATCCATTCCGGTTGCCCTTAGACCCCCCTCGCCCTTGCCCTCATCCTCGCTCTCGCCCTTACCCTTACCTTCACCCTCGCCTCACCCTCGCCTCATCCTCGCCCACTGGCCTGCTTCGACAGCACTCTTGCCCTCGTCCTTGCGGTTGCACTAACTTTCACCCTCACCCTCGCTTTTGCGCTCATCCTCTCCCTAAGCCCTTGATGTTGCCCTTGCCTCGCCATCGTCCTCGCCCATGCGGTTGCCCTCACTCTCACACCTGACTTCATTCTCGCCCTTACATATGCCCTCATTCTCACACGTGCCCTCACTCTCGCATTTGCCCTCCCTCTCGCATTTGCCCTCATCTCGCACTTGCCCTCCCTCTCGCATTTGCTCTCATCCTCGCACTTGCCCTCACCCGCGCATTTGCCCTCATCCTCGCATTTGCCCTTATCCTCGGACTTGCCCTCCCTCTCGCATTTGCCCTCCCTCTCGCATTTGCCCTCATCTCGCACTTGCCCTCCCTCTCGCATTTGCTCTCATCCTCGCACTTGCCCTCACCCACGCATTTGCCCTCATCCTCGCATTTGCCCTCATCCTCGGACTTGCCCTCCCTCTCGCATTTGCCCTCCCTCTCGCATTTGCCCTCATCCTCGCACTTGCCCTCACACTCACATTTGCCCTCATCCTCGCACTTGCCCTCATCCTCGCACTTGCCCTCACCCTTGCATTTTCCCTCACCCTCGCACTTGCCCCCACCTCGCACTTGCCCTCATCCTCACCGTTGCCGCCACCCTTGCGGTTGCCCTCAGCTCGCCCTCCCCCTACTCTGCCCTCATCCTCGCACACACCCTGGCCTACATCTCACTCTCGCTTCACCCCCGCCCTCGCACTTGCCCTCCCTCTCGCTCCTGCCCTCGCCTCCGCGCCGCGCGGTCGTCTTTTTCCGTCCGGGCGCTATAGTTAGCGTCGCGTGCGCCGCGCCGCGCCGCCTCGAATTAAATCCGCTCCCCTCGGCGCTGCTCAGGCGGCTCAAAGCCCGCGCCGCGACTCCCAATCACCGACTCCTTCGGAAATTGAATCCCACGGCCGAGGGCGGCGGGAGGGGGGCTCGCTTCGCGGGCGGAACAGTGAGCAGTGAAGTCGGGTGGAAAGACAAGGAGGCAGATGGGAATTCTTGAGGGTGCTGAATGGAGATCGCTAATGTATGATGGAATATGCGAGGTCTGGAAGTAATAACGATTTAGTGCGTAATTATATGATAGGGATAGCTGGCGGGGTCCACTGTACCGGGCTTTCATACGAGAGGAGGAAGAATGTGCACAGTATGTAATTCGTTAAATTAACGTAATGCACATATTGTTGGACTAAGTGCAAAAATACTTTTTATTCTTGTTCTCTTCTTCTCGTAATTTTCTTCATTTTTGTCTTGCTTCTATTTCTTTCTTCTCCTCCCCAACCTCCTCCTCCTCATTCTTCTTCATCTTCTCCCCCTCCTGCTTCTTCTTCTCCTCCTTCTCGGTTTCGCAGTTAATATTGACGTACCGTGATAATTGTAGAGGTCGCTGTTTAACGTGTAAATGTTATAAACGCTTTAATGCATAAACGTCAAGAAGGTTACCCATTGAAACTATGGACAGACGACAGCCAGTGACTATGCTCAGATAAATGTATTAACCAACGATGTCTAAACTGACGTGATTGCTTGCACATGCGACATGCCATGGCATTTATCGCCTCCAATTTGCACATTACGGGCGTCTTCATGGGAAGTTCTGCTTTCCTCTTTTGACATCTTAATTCTTAGTATTCCAGGTCTTTCTGTTTTTCATTTTCCGATTGTCGTAACCACCTAGTGGTGTCATATCTTCACTGTGTATGTTTATTACAGATTATTATTTAGCACAATTTTATTTCAAGTATGCAAAATCATAATCATAATTCTCGTACTCTTGTTTACTTTAACTTATGGCTTTCCGGAACAGTTATGAAGAATGTTTTGTCATTGTTCAGGTCCTACAAAACTACATATCGAGTTGCATTATCACTGAATGACCAAAGTTACAGAACTACAACAGACGAGTACGCGAGTGGTCTTGAATCAGTAACTAGTCGATTCCCGATAGTATTGTCTTAAATATGTTTGAAACAGGCCGGGCGATAATTCTCTACATAGCAGCGCCACACACTCGATGTTTTATGACGACGAATCCTCAAAAGCTTCACATTTAGTTAGCCCATTATGTGTAGAGGGGGTGAACTGGATGAAATACAAAGTAGCCAGTCATTTTAACTCTTCTTCATATTTTTCATTGAAGGGTTCTCAGAACAGTCACAACACAATTTTTCTACACAAAAAGGTTAATGGAAAAACGGAAAATGATTTATACATTGCCAATATTGTAAGAAACATGTTGATGTGTTTTATCGCATGAAATCACTCACTCTATACTTCTAGTTATTTACGATATACGAGAAAGTGATTTGAGATGTTGTGGTACGAATGTCGTACGACATTTTATGCACTTTGCAAAATTCTAATGTATAATAATTTTCGACTACAATTTTAGTAGTTAAAAGGAAGCCATGTGAAATAATACTTCTGTCAACACTTTCCCTTTTCATTAGAAACTGGAATAATGGTAATTATTTGGGTATGTATAGTGCTATTGAGTATTAAAACATTCTGTAGCAATTATTATTACGACACTGACAACAATTTTGTAATGTTTGACTTAAAACCAAGTGAATAAAGAATATGTATTTACGTTTGGATGAAATACTTAGTAAACAACAGTATTACCCAGGATTCTGTAAAATTGCATGGCACTATTTTAATCCAAGTCTTTTGTTGGTTTCAATTTCATATATTGGATTTTGAAAATGGCTTTTCTTACTGCTAAAATGAGATCTAAGATGCGTAATATTTGCTTCTCAACTGAATCGTTTCAGGTTTATAAGCAATCTCTTGCCAATACTTTTCTGTCTGGTAATATAGTTTCCAAATGAAAAAATATCGTTGATGCGACTTCTCATAACCCGAAGGCTTTCTTCATATCATCCCAGATATATTGTCCTCCTGGAAATGAAACGTCGTATATGAGCTCCGCATAAAAAACACACACAAAAATAAAAGGACCGAAGCAGTTCGATCCAGTAAGAGACATGCTTCGTGGAGCGCAGTATCAAGACACTTTGGAAGGAATTCAAGAGATGTGTCCCTATTTTTGTAATTGTGTTCAAAATTCGTTTTGAATAATATGTTTTATATTTATTTATGCGTAAAGAAGCTAACATCACATGAATATTCAAGGCTGACAAACGTCTACTCAACAAAATTTCAAAGATTGTAAGGGAAATAGTTGTTAAGAACATTTTGCTTTTGAACATGGAATTCTATACTTTTATTTTAAATGAAATTCTTCCTTGGTGTACATTAATCGTTTATAGGTATCACTTTTAAACATTGATTTATTTATTTATAGCAATAACATAAAACGTCTTACATTTTCCATAAAGTGAAAAGCAACTGCAAAACATCTCTGTAGGATCTTTTTCTGGAAAAGAGAGTTCCAAAAGTTGTATTCCGCCTGCCAATGTATTGCGCTAAGTAATAAGTCTTGTTCACTGATCATTTCTAACGTCGTAATTATTGGAATAAACCCATGCAATATCTGTGAATTATCTTGTTTCTGTTACCTACTGAACGAAAATCTGAACGCAGATGGTGGTCATTGGATATTAAGCAGTTTGCAATAAAGTGTTACAGATAGACAGCAATAAACCTCAACAGCTTCTATTTACATTGCATTGCATTTACATTGAAATATAAACAGTTTCCTTGTTTGCTTTTATACAAAGGTTTTTTATACTAAAAAAATTCAATTTTCAATTCACTGAGTCCATAAATTCCCTACTGTTATAAACACAGTTTTGATGCGGGAAAAGTTAACATTGTTTTCGATATAATGCAATATATTTTGCATTTTTTTGCATTTCAGTATCAGCTCATAAATTATTGCAAATAAATATTTAGATATCTTATTATTTCCTAAATTTCATTTTCATGAAGTTGATATAAAAGCTAGAAAACATATTCTATCTAACCAGTGAACAAGTGTAACACTCGCGGGAGTTGGCGCCCGTCAGCCATTGAAACACACAACGAGCAAAGGTCATCGCGCCATCACTGGCTTCAGTGGCGGTTTCTCGGGAAGTCCTCTCGTATTCTCTTCTTACTGATGTCATTACCGAATACAAATTGCGCTTTAATTGTTGACTAAAAATGAGCAATTTTTGGGATGATAGCTACTTTTACTGAGGGGTCATCCAGGTGTGCTTTGGTACGACAGTGAATACGGTCTACTAAATCATTCTGCGCTGGAACTGCCAGGGTTCCTTCCCCTAAGATCAACTCATATATTTATCGCCCATATATTACAGCACTCCTGCAGCCAGAGGAGAAAACTCTATAACCTAAATTTTCTTTCCTTGAGTTTCCATTGACAGGTATATTTTTCTACTGGTTTTACGCATCACGGAACGTTATTCAGGACGCGTGCAGACGTATGCAGACGCAGCCAGAAACGTTGACGCACGGTGTAATCTCACAATCTGGGCTCTCGGAAACATGTGCGAAGGAGTAATCGGAACTGATAGAGATTTCTTATTTATTCCATCGCATAAAATAACTAACTCATATATACAGCAATAATAAGACCCCTAATGCTATGTGCCTGCCCTGTCTGGATTAACGCAGCAAAAACCAATATCCATAAAATACAGGTCGTACTGAATAAATTCCTGCGAACAATGCACAATGCCAATGCACCCTGGTTCATCACAAAAAATCTACATACAATTACGTGAACACGTAATTGTCTTATTGTTTTTCGTGTCCTTAAAAAATGTACATGAGTTACCAATGATTCATGTGGTGAAATCTAAGTTTGTGTGACGTGAGGACGTCAATGCTGAGCTAGAACAGCAGTCCGTAGCCATTTGTTAACGTACTGCTGCAGCATTCATCATGTACTGATCAGAGAAACCAAGGAAAACTACCGATCAGGGCAGCTGGCCGCTAGAATTCTCCTTCAGAGAGCTATTGAACTCTAGCTATCTAGGTGGTGTCGCAAATACTGCTACCGTCGGGTCTCGAACTCTAGGACTTCCCGGTCAGAAGCATTGTAGTGAAACCAGATGATGCCCTGAGCCATCTCTCTGATAAATAATTAGTTTTTTTAAAATGGTTCACAAGTAACCATCTATCTCCGCTCATCTCAGAAGTGAATCTCGCAGTTTATCAAAAAGTAATGTATTTATTTCCTTCTAGTAACTTCAACCACAAATGAGAATACTGTATTGGCTACTAGGACACCATTCGAAACTATTCTTAGCTGATAAATTATTTACCAATAATATAATAATAATTCTTATATGGACCTATGGCATTCAAATCTGGGGCACTGCAAGCACGACAAATCTCTCCATATTACAGAGATATGAATAAAAAACGGTTATGATGATTGCTGCAGCACCATCGTATACCTCAAACGCAATGCTACACAGAGGCTTAAAGTTACCAACAATACTTGAAACACTCGAAGCAGAAGAAGCAGCTCACACTATCTGCAACGTCTGAAAACCACCCAAATCCTTTAGCAATTAACCTATGAGATAATTGTGAAGAAATCAACGGATTCCACAGACTTCAACCCTTCCAACTGCAGTATAGATTTTCAGATGTCACAATATATACATAGTCACAAATTCCTCAACTTTGACTCCTAATAAACAGTAATAAAATGGCTTTTGTTTCAGACGTAAGAAGACGGTGAAATGTACCACTAGGATACTTTCACCCACAGTCATTATCAGCTACCAATATTAACACATTTACTGATGATTTTAATGTAAAATAGATTGTAAATTGCTATGGTGATGGTTGGTCGGGTCCACTGTGGACAGAACCGTGGTCCCGCGGGCGCTGGTCCGCCGCCGGGCGGGGCAGCAGGGCTGGGGAAGGTCCTGCCCCCCCTCCTTTCCCCTTCGCTGGAGGAGCGCCGCTGACGGCCGGAGTAGACTCGTCTCGAGCTGAAGGCGAAATAAAAAAAAAGGGCCGGCAGATGGCGGCGAGACAGTCAGTCCAGAATCCGCAGCCGACAGTCCAGTTCCGCTCTGCCCAGTGTCAAGCGTGCTACTAGGTCTAAGGGGTCGCGCTAAGTGAGCGCGGAGCCAGTACGCGGTAGTACCGTGGGAGTTGGAAGCGCAGATGGACAGACGCTTCGCGCCGGGAAGGTTTTCATTCTAGGAGTCATTCAGTTAAAAAAGTCTTGTTCTTGTATTTGGTATGGAAATAAACTACTTGTTATTTTGATCTAAAAACATTGATATTTTTGTGGACATAACATATATTAACCCTTTCACTGCTAACGACGCACCGGTGCGTCAGACTTCGCCGTGCCACCACTGCTAACGACGCACCGGTGCGTCGCGCTGTTCTTTCGGGTTCGGGTTGTTTCGGGTGTTGTGGAAGGCATGGAATACTTTCAACTTCGTCAGTGCCAGTAAGCCTGGATCTATAAGAATGACGGAAAGTAAATATGCATCTTAGTAAATATATAATAACTAACAACAACTGAGAGCGCGCGCGAGAGAAGACCGCACGAAAAAGTATTCAGCACTGCGGAGCGGCGAGCGCGCCTAATGCGTAGCAGTGAAAGGGTTAACTTTGTTCAGAATCTAAACAGTATTTCCTTCCGGGGAGGCGAGCTTCCTCGTAGCGACCGTGGCCCTTCCGCCTCGTCGGGCGCCGCAGCTTCCGCGTGGCGACGTGAACGCGAGTGACGTGCGCAGGGGCGGGGGTGCGTGGAAGGGGGAGGCGGGGTGGGCGGCGCCGAGCAGCCGGACGGATGAAGGGCGGCGGTGCGGCCAACCGCAGGGGCGAAGGGCGGCGTGCGCGGTGTGGGCGGTGTGGGCGGTGAGGGCGGCGTGAGCGGCGGTGACTGCGGGCACCTACCGGAATTTGGCGGCGCGTGGCGGTGAGTGGGAGCGCGTGGCGGCGCGTGGCGGTGAGTGGGAGCGCGTGGCGGCGCGTGGCGGTGCGTGGGAGCGCGTGGCGGTGAGTGGGAGCGCGTGGCGGCGCGTGGCGGCGCGTGGGAGCGCGTGGCGGTGAGTGGGAGCGCGTGGCGGCGCGTGGCGGTGAGTGGTAGCGCGTGGCGGCACGTGGCGGTGCGTGGGAGCGCGTGGCGGCGCGTGGCGGTGCGTGGGAGCGCGTGGCGGCGCGTGGCGGTGAGTGGTGGTCTGTGGCGGTGGGTGGCAGCTTTCTGAGCTCCGTTCCTTCGCAACCCTTCCTGAAGGAAAGAAAGTTTTTATGCTTTGGTAGATTCTCCTCTCCCCTCCTGATCCCATTCGACGTTTCACGTGGAATGCCCCAACAGACGGGGAGGCTATGGTGCCCCGCGGTAGCTGAACCGCCTAGAAAAAACCTTCCCTGTAGGAGCGCTAAAATTTTGATTGACAGGTTATGCGCCTCTTCATAATCATCGGCTGCTGTCGAGTAGCCTCTTTTAACTTCGTCCTGTCTCTCAAGCTGGTATCTTCATGCGTTCGGTATCGCTGACATTTGATGCTCTTCGAGCACTATACCTTTATACGCAGTGGGCGCCTGTCAGATATGCTCAAGGAGCCACCCAATTGGTAGAGTTACGAGATAGTTTACTTTGACTTTGGGAGACAAGTGAAAATTCTTTATTGTAATGTACTTTTATAATGTTGTAATGATTTCATTGCATCAAGTCACTGTAAATCTATATGGTTATTGGTCGTTTATCCATCAAATAAAATTACTACTTTTGTCGCGCTGTTTTATAATTGTATAATGTTTACACATTAAATTCATCTCAACCAAATCATTTTCAATAATATATCTTCTCTTCTTGTCTACTAGATTATTTTCAATAAATATGTCAAGACATAAATATAATAATGGTAATACGTCAAAATATGCTGGTGATGAGATGCTACGTCTAAGCTAAAGACGTTTAGTAGTGTAATGGGACGGTCGCACACGAACTAATTTCGGCGTGTGCGAGATGAATATTTTATATAACAGGGAGTCCGGGAAAACTTAGCTGGCTGAAAATGTGCGTTTCTCCGCTACCTGAGTGCGCGAAGGGTCGCCGCCGGCCGCCGATGGGAGCGCCTCCCTTTGTTCAAAGACCGTTTGCCACACCTCTGGTATTTCCGAGCGCTGCGTCAGAGCACACCCAGCGTCTTCTCGGAAATCGTGGTGACGTGAACGCCCACTCGAAATCGGGTTCCAACCGTCGATGGACCCATGGCAATTGGACGGCGCGCATCACGCGGTTTGGCTGCGCCAATAGTCGAACACTAGGCGGGGGTGAGACATGTGATCTCGCGAGCAAGGGAGGTTGCTGCGAACGCGAGACTCGGCCATTCCGATACGAACGACGGCCGCGAGTGTTACCTTCCGATGTAAGCGACGACCGAGGTGTTGGGTCCGATGGCAACGACCGCCGCGAGACGCTAGATCGCCGCCGGCAACGCATCGTCGCCACCTCACCGCCCGCTCAGGTGCCGCCGAAGGGAGAGGCGGAACACCGTGTGAGTGCCGATACTCGAATGAACGAAGAAGCGTTCGGACGCGGCCTGAGGGCCGGCCGCCGCTAAAAGACGCTTTGGTGTGGCGATCCCTGGCCGCCGCCGCCGCAGTCAACAGTGCCGCGCGCCGGGCCGCCGCCACGCCGACGTCGCCGCCGCGCCAGTCCACGCGCCGCGCCGCCGCCGCTGCGCTGTCGCGCGCGCCCGCCCGCGCGCAGCCCTGCGCCTGCCGCGCACGCCTGCTCGCGTGCCGCGACACCGCCGCCGCGGCCACCAGCTGCCCGACCGGCCCAGGAAACGGGGGGAAGCGCCGCTACCCTGCCGCCCGACACCCGGGCCGATGCCGACGCCCGGAGGGGCGGACCGCCCGTGCGATGACCCGGAAGGGTTGGACTGTTAAGTTAAGCTAGTTATAAGTTAGGTTAAGATAGTATTAAGAACTGTAGGGGGCTTCACCCGATTATTTTTTGCTGTGAATTAAACTCAGAAATCATGAAAGAGCGTTTTACTGTGTAGCACATGAATATGCCCAGTCACGCATGCGTCCTAAATAGATTCCAGCCGAGCACATGAGGCAACCTGCAGCAGACGGGAATCCACAGGTGAGTCGGGTCACGCCCTGAGAGAGATTAACACCGCCGACACCGATGAGTGGTCGTGTGTACGCGGAGGGGTGTTACAGTAGAAAAGTCTAAAATATAAAAAGAGTTTAAAAAGGCGATATAACTAGGTACACAGAGACGAAGATAACCTTGTAGGGTTACAGAGGATGGAGTTCTGAGGAATGGTGTGGAAACGTCAAGGGTAATATAAATTAAATGTATAGTGTAAACAACATTAGTTGAACACAAGCAGAAACGATAAAAAACTTCATACTATCATTTCTTCCGGTAAGTATTATCCAAAATTTGCAGAGGATAGAAAGGGCTGTGAAAAATTCCATCATTACTAGAACACAGCTTTTTGCTACATCAGTTAGTGGTTCACCGGCACAAAAACACAAATACCTTGTAGCATAGCACTGTTCTCTCTGAATGCATAGCTTCCGAAAGCTAATAAGACGGAGAGGCCGCAAATAACAAGAAAACTAAAAATGCGCTGTATCAATTTAAAATTTTTTTTTTGAAAATACTTCTAAATAACACTTAAAAATAATACGTATTCAAACAAAAATAACCGTGAAATCATAAAAATCGAACTTTTAAACACAAATTTTAGAAGTAAGGATCTCGACCATAATCTCAAGTTTGCATGTTACAGGGCTTTCCAATTGGCGGACAGCGGGTCTCATACGGACCGGCTGATCTTTTTGTGCGGTCCGCGACTGTTTTGAAAAATTGTATTTTACCAACAAAATACAATACAATAGCTCAATTCATTATATTTTCATTTAATGATATATTAATTTCCTCGTTGTATGTACATTAATCGTTAACTATGTTGAATAAAAGTCGTATCTAATATATGATTGTTTCAGTATAATCTTCGTACTTAGGGTAAAAACCATCTTACAATACGTTGCGGCCCGCGGCTTAAATAGAATTTGATATGCGGCCCCGTAAGGCCTTCTAAGTTGATCAGCTCTGGCACAGAACGTCCATATTACTGGGCCCGGCTGTCGGAGCGTTCACTCACCCACGTGGTGGTCGTCGGTGCCGTTGACCTCCTCCTCGATGCCCAGCGTCGTCAGGTTGAAGAGCGTGGGCGTCGACAGCGACACCGTCGACGACGCAGCCGACGATGACGTCACCGACGCCGTCGCCGTGGCCGTCGCCGTCGCCGTCGCAGCCTCCGTCATGGCGGCAACCGGCTCACAGCGCCCCACCTGCGCACATGCAACGGGCAGGCGTTAAAACCCTGATGATGGACTGATTAATTATTTTGTACACAATGGAGAGGCTTCAACATCCTAATGATTGAGTGATTGAGTAATTATTTTGCACTTTAAGAGAAGGAGTTAAAACCCTAATGATTGATTATTTTGAACTCAGTAGGGAGGTGTTAAAATTCTCACGATTGACTAATTAAGTAATTAATTTGTACTTAAGGGGGAGGAGTTAAAATGCTAATTGTTGACTATTTTATATTTTCGGGCGCGTCAATAGCAATGGCCTTTAGTTCCGTTGATGTAGTGCATGTTGTAAGAGGTCGTCCATAAATTACGCAAGGGGAGGGAGGTCTCAGGCAGCGTTACGCTGCGTTACATAGGGATAGGGGGTATTAGTTATGTGTTACGTAACATTGATACTTTTTTTCCTTTTTTGAACATTTGCTAAAATAATTTTTTTCGAATCCTGTACTAAAACATTAAAACATTAACTAATTAATTTCTTTTCAAAACAGTAATAAACTAAATTAATTAGTTGAAAATTGTTGCAATAAATGGAAATATTTTTAACCTTTTTTTGGATACGTAAGATTACGAAGAAAATATTCAAAACTGATATAGAGTAATTTTAGAATTGAGCATTTAAATTGGCGCTGTAGACTTTCGCTCATGCGTCATCCACAACGGTGTGCGCACAGCTTGTAATCAACCATTTCTAGCCCAAGCGTTCTTCCTTTACATACAACTAGCCCCAATATTGTAGTTAGAAGCAGCCAGCATCGCCAACAAATTTCTACTTTAATTATCATTAATTTTAACATACAACACAAGCACAATAAACACAAATTGCTTTTATTGTGCTATAATTTATTTTTACTTATTGCATTTACAAAGGAGAGTTGTCAAGCGCGCATTACGGGTGCAGTACAAGGGGGAGAGAGGTTATTGAACATTCTCCAGTTTGCGTCACGACATTAGCAAAAATTTTAAATGCAGACAGATACCAAAATTATCACCTTTTTACAAGTCAATGAAACAAATATATGGACATTTAAAAAAACAGTGTATCCTTTATTGCAACTACACTCTCATTGTTTTATTTTGGGTTGTTCACTGTTAAAAACTGTCACTTGAGGCCACTTTAAAAATTATTCTCAACACATCTCACTTGCCACGCACAATGGCCGGCAGCGTCTGGCCTAGCTTTTCAAACGAAATACCCTTGTCGTAAACACGTGGTTCGAGACATGTCTGGTGCTGAATAGAGCGCACAAAAATCGAGGCGTCGTAGCAGTTCACTCATGTCTTTCCATCGTAGGTTTGGCACTGGTGCCGGTTAGACGTGGCCTCGGCGGCAAGGTACCCTGGAGAGCCCGCAGTCCTACTATCCCTTGATCAGACCTGCACAACGCCTGCTCCCGCGGGTATTCTGCACTTGCGAGCTGATGTCTGCCCGCGGCAGCGCCGAAAGTGCAAGTAGTGGGGAGTAGGAAGCTTTGCGGGGAGGGGAGAAGTCTGACGTAGCACGACGCGGCGCGTAGATTCAATGTCTGGGCGTCAGCTACAATGATCCCTGCTTCAAAATTATAAGTCCATTTGTTTAAATGGATTATGTCTAGTATTTCAAGTTTCCAGGATCATAATTCACTGTTTACGTTGTGTGCACTGCTGTATATCCACCTTTGTATCCACCACTATATGTATTTTCATTTTCTTTTTTTTTTAAAGAAAATAACATGTTCATTGTGACTCTTAAATGCTTATATATAAGAAAAAATATTATTTAATTCTATCTAACAAAAAATTGTAATTTAATAATTGATTGTTCACGAGGAATGTTACAATCTCCAAATCATAGAAAAATGAACAAAATCATGAGAGCAATCTCTCACATCAAGATTGGCATAAAAATAGAATATGTGGCAATTCCAAATAGGGTAATGTTTAATAGCACATTTGTGACCATTTTCCCTATTACTGAATAAAAGAAATCAACGAGCAAACTTCGATATGTTACGGACAATCATAAGATAATCATGGGTATTGTTAAATAATATGCAAAGGGCTTTATGTTTTTATACGATGTCGTAAACGACTCTACACTCTTGTTAAAAATTAGAACACAAAATAATCATGATTTTTTTCAAGAACAAAATGTTTTTGCTTTGAGAGAACCGTCTTATTCAATTAAACATAGTTAATAAAAATAATTTATTGCTGTCACCATCAAACAAACACAATTCCGTATCAAAATTTTGTGCTTAGCACAACACTAAATTTGTGATTACATCGTAGCAAAACAAATTACATTATCAGCTCTACAAGCAATTATAATACTTGGTATCGAAATCTAATATGTATAATTCGATGTAGTTTCATTTTCGTCCTGTCATATACCGAGAACAAACATTCGCAATATAATACAAAAGGCAATATTACTTGAACTGTTTATGACAGTCATGTTCTTGCCGATTGGTCTTTAAATTTACGCGCGGTCTTTCGAATTGCGCATTGTGGTTGGTGCTTCCCACTCCTAGATTGGGTCTCATCCCCATCCTTCATCGATTTTCTTATTTGCCCCCGAGTTGCCCGCGCGCAGCTCCTGACATTAGTGAAAGTGCAAAATGCTGTGCAGGTCTGCCCTAGATACACGGAGTAGCGCAACCTCATCGGCCGCCGCCATTTAATATCCTTTCACCCAATAGCCCCGCCACACAGCATTGAGGAGTTTTAAAAAATGACACTAATCGAAGACATTATAGGGAGTTTTAATTATATTTTCATTGGTTTTTGGTACATTGGTGGTTCCTAACACACCCACAAGACCGCTCAGTTCAATTGGATATAAAATGGCGAAATTGGCCGAGCAAAGGAAGGCGCTACTGACTACATGTAGAGACTCGCCAGTGTTGTCAAGGTCGATACCACGAGTGGGAGTCCGTGGCACAAGTGTCACGACGAAATCACCCCTCCACGCAGTTCCCAACCCCGCCGCAAGACAACTCCAACCCTATTGTAAAACGGCGGGGTTACTGATAGTTCCCTTTCCCCGACGCTAGTTGCGCTGAGAAGCTCTTGGCATGCTATGAAGCCACAGTGCCACCAGTAGAAGACCTTGACACCACTGCTCTAAGCGGCCCCTCCCCCTTGCCCTTGCACTCGTGCATGCTTTCATCGTCGCCGTCGCCCTCGTCCTCGCCCTCGCACTTGCCCTCTCCTCGCCCTCGCCCTTTCCCTTGCCCTCGCACTTGCACAACTTCTCGCCCTCCTCATCCTCGCCCTCGCCAGCACACCCGCTCTCCACCTCGCCCTCGCACTTGCCCTCCTCTTCGCTCTTGCCCTCAGCCTTGCCTTTACCCTCGCCCTTGCCCTTGTCCTCACCCTGCACTTGATCTTCCCCTCGTCCTTGCACATGCTGCTGCCCTCGACCTTGCACTTGCCCTTGTTCTCACCCTCCTCGCAATTGCTCTCGTCCTCGCCCTCGCACTTCCCCTCCTCCTCGCCGTCGCCCTTACCCTAGCCCTCGTCCTCGCACTTGCCGTTGCATATGCCTCTACCCTCACCCTCTCACTTGCCTTCCTCCTAGCCCTCGACCCAGCACTTGCTCTCTTCCTAGCCTTCACCCTCGCACTTGCGTTCATCCTCGCCGTCATCCTCGCCCTTGCCCTTGTCCTCGCCCTTGCCTTCCTTCTCGCCGTCGCCGTCGCCCTTGCTCTCGCCCTGCAGCCCTCGGGCGCGGCGCGGCCAAGACGTGGCGTGGGCGGCGGCAGGGCGCGCCGGAGAGGCGGTCGCCTGTCTCAGGCAGCGGTGCCTCTGCGGCCGACCGGCCGGCCACCGCCCCCCTGCCTCCAGCCCGGTGGCGGTGGGCGCGGAAGGCGATGAGCGATCGATCGCCCAAGGCGCCGCCCGCGCCCTCGCCCGCGCCCTCGCCCGCGCCCACGCCGCGGGGCGATTAATCACCGCAAATCGCCGCCTCCGCCTCACCTGCGCCGCCTTCGCCGCCGCCGCCCCCACCGCCCCCACCGCCCCCACCGCCACCGCCGCTCCGGACGGACGGCGACGGCAGTGCGCCGAAACGGAACCAAGAGCGCGCGCAACGAGCAGAGAGCGCCAGCAAGTAAATAACGATCCTTGTTTATGTATATATGAGTAGGGGCGGATTTGGATGACCTACTCTCCGAATCTGAATCAGTGAAATTGTCGCTGATTCAATCAGTGAGAGCCGAATTCACCGATATCTTCTGTCGAAATGTGTCGTTTCACTGACAATCAGCTAACATGCGAACCTTTTCATAATGACCGCCAGCATTTCACTGGTCATCAGCAGTAAAAGTCACCATCGCTCACTGATCGTTCAGTGGTTCACGTGCTGCTGTTGTCATCGGTTCACTGATTTAGGAAGTGAACCCGATTTTCACTGATTTGTTCAGTTCAATTCACTGATTGTCAGTGGCAGGGTTATAACTGACACCATCAGTGAATAGTCACTGTCAATCAGTAGTTTTTCATTGATTCAGACTGAGAGAGTAAAACATGACAAAAAATGATCAATAAAATGCTCTTAAAATGTTTCTAAAATGCCCCGAAAGCGAAGAAAAATCACATAAACTTTTTATCAAAACCAGTTCAGATTAGCAATTCAAGCTGTTGGATATGTTACTCATATAATCGAGGCATCTTCCCTTCGTTCAAGTGCACTGAGCTTGCAAACCTTTGGTTTGGACTGGACCAGGAAATCTGTCTTTAAATATCGTGGAGTCCACCGAACTGAAAATGATGCTGATAGGCGTCACAGAAACCACAGATTACATTCAACGGCTGACAGTACAATTTCTGAGCAAAGAAATAGTATATGCTATTCACGAATTCAATGGAGAACATTTGGAGCGCCGCGTAAATATTATTTGAAGCGAATACCATTAAAATGATGTTATAATGGCTGAAATCAGCAAAAAAATACTTTAAAAATGACGGGAAAAGGTTAAAAAATGACTTATTAGTCGAAAGGAAGAAAAATGCAATTGATGTGCTAGGTAAACCGGTTGGGTTCGCTTCTGTATTTTGATCCGTTTTGATCCGGTGTGTACACTGCCTCTGCTGCCGCCGCCACCGCCACCGCCGCCGCCCGTCCGCCGCCCGTCGCCCACTACCCGCTGGCCGCCCTTGAGGTGCGCCGCCCCGCGCTCTCCGTCTTGCCGCCCCCACCCTCCCCGCCCCGTCCCCGCCCCCGCGCCCCGGCCGCAGTAAACCTTCGTCTGCGGGAAGTAAACCAGCGGAACGGGCTCTCTGCCTTATGCGTGATATCGATGCGCTTAAATCACGTGCCTTCGCTGATTTCACTTATTTTTTTAACACCATCAGTACTATAAGGCTTTCAGTTTGCTTTGTTTCAAAACATCGCGCTTCGCACCACATCCTACCACATCTTCGTGCGCTGAAATACTCTTATTGACCTAAATCATCGCCAAAAAGTTATCAATGAAAAGCTCTTAAAACTTTTTTTAAGTGCTCTAAAAGCCAAAAAACAAAATCAAAACCAGTTCAGGTCAACAACTTCAGCTGTTGGATATGTTACTGATCTAATTGAGGCTTCTTCCTTTCGTTCAAGTGAACTCGGTTTGCAAACTTTTGATTCTTTATCAGAGAACATCTCTCTCTACTTTTCGTGAAATCGGCCAAACCGACAGTGGCGCTAATAGGCGTCACAGAACCTTAGATACACACTTACAATGGCTGACATTACAATGTACGAGCGAAAAAATAGAATTTTGTGGAGAATTTTTTCTTCTTGTAAATATTATTTGAAGCAAGTACTATTAAAATAATGTTAAAATAGATAAAATCAGCAAAAATGACGGAAAAGGTAATAAATTATTTATTAGTAGAAATCGACAAAAATGAAACAAAGTATATATAAAAAGGATTGTTTCCTTTTGTCATAAAATAAAATTAGTTTCTATTCTTGAAGGTATTGTTCTAAAGTGAAAAGAAAAAAGTTATTGTTCGAAAGTGAAAAGACGTTTCGTTAACATCCACCTCCTATTCATGAATAACTAAGAGTATTATTGAGGTGTCATACGCCATCTCTGTCTTATTGTTTCTCTGATACACTTGTCTTATTTTATATAGAGTCATTGCCATTTAATTTATTACCTATAAATGATTACTATCTGGGTATCAACGTTTTTCAACACCTTTACTATTGAGCTCTCAAGAAACAAACTCGTAAGATTATCTCTCCTCAGTACATACGACTTTTCTCTAATATAATTCGACTTTTAACTTGAAATGTAAATACGTCTTTGAACCGCCTGATAATAAAGCAGACTGGCGATGGTGTCTCGAAATGGCATTCAACCGTATTGAAGTTTAGGACAATGCTGAAGTCTCATGGAACAGAATGTCTGGTTGAATGTGGTGTCACCGACGCAGTAAATGTTTTAAAAGTATTTTCATGTGTTGAAAATTTCTTTCATACTTAATTTCTCTCATGCATAGCTTTATTCAAATAAGTTCTTACAGTATCTGGTATTGGAGTTACCAATGAATCATAGTAGCTGATAATGTTATACTTTCTTTCAAAAATTCCAAGCACCCAGTGTCCTTGTGTGTTACTTCCATACAGGAGATGAACTGGGAATATTGCAAATTGTAATCGCCGTAAAAAGTATTTGCAATTATGGATGATGAGAGTAGTTAGAATTTAGTAGAGCCATATTTTGTATGCTTTGTTTGCTAATATACACAAAAATGCATATAAAAGGTAATGTTTAAGCAGTTCTTTAGCATTATTCTCTAATAGTTTTGAAACTCCTGTCGCAAAATCCCTCACAACTACAATTGATTTTCCCCTCGGATTTGCTTAACACTTTGTCCGTAATTTTAAAGAGACTAAAACTTTCAAACTCACTCTAATTTGTGTTCACTTCTACTTCTACAATTGCTCTATTAATCGTTTTGAAATCTTATCTATATCAACATTAAAAAGCGACGTTTTTTAATGATTATATTGTCAAGCCGCGCGGGCCCTCGCGTGTGACGTCGGGGCTCGATCGGGCGATCGAGATCCCCCCCCTTTCTTTCACTCACCTGGGTAGTTGCCGGGCTAACTCAGGAGCAGTAATTCTCTACGAGAAATGGGGGCCTATGGATGGACGCTACTTGGTTGCCAAAATGAAATACATTGAGTTTAAAAAAAATAAAAATTTAATGAGCTAAAATAAAAGAAATATAAAATAAATCCTATTACTAATAACCCTTCCCTCTTAAACCCAATGACATCCCTCCCCTCTTTCTCATTTATCCCGCAACTCCCAAAAAACAGCTTGAATTTACCCCCCCTTTCCCAGATTCCCCTTTTACTTAAATAACTTTCTTACTTACTAGAAGACAATACAATTAAGATACAATTTACAGAGGAAGAAGCAAAATACAATTTAGGAGGGTTTTTTTTTCAAAAAAAAAGCCACAGCGCGGCTCGCTGATGATGGGGCACAGGTCTGTAATCCGGGCCATTCACAAGAGTCTAGGGGACAACAGACCGTGTTTTGGGAGACTTCGTAGGGTCGATGCCCGACCTTCGGGGGACATCACCAGAGCTCCTTCTTCTTCGGCGGTGAAAACCGTGCCAGCAGTGGGTCACAGCTGACGAGGCAGGGTCCTCGCCGGGGGGCGGGAGGCAGGCACTCGTACTCGAAGCCGGCGAGGTGAGGTGGACGGAAACTCCAGTACGAAATATAGCTCTGCGGCGGTCGCGGGCGTAGTGGCGCAAGCCGAATTGAATATTTTTGATTCGCGCGCGGCACAAGATTGCTCCGCACAAGCAGCGACTGTCTCTTTCAGGCGACCGAACGAGATTGCTTTGCGCCAAACGAAAGTAGCGGCGCACTAGCCACAATAATAGTCCTTTAATAATTCAAAGCCCCACACTCGTGATAGCGAACATCCGTCAGGAGCAATTCTGCGTTCCGCATCGCACACGGCGCACCAAAAAAATATAACAGTTCTGTCTCACACACTGCGGAGGCATCCACGCCAGCGGCGTTTGCTCCCCGAACGACGCACTGCCGAGGTGCGCGTTCCTCGCTCCTCCCCGAACCCTCTCTCAAGACCGTCTCCTCCCTTCTTTCTTGATTTTCACTTGGTCACTTCTCGCGAAGCCTCTGTAACCCCCTCTCCTTACTCCTTCGTCGAAAATTCTGGAATGATTTCGGTTTAAATTTTGAAAGGTTCCTCTCTATTGGCAAAAGGCTACTGCGTCTTAGGTTAATTTCGACCAATGTCCGGAAGCGTTTTCTGACCGTAGTCGATGGAAAAATTTCGCTCAACCCTCTCACTCTAACGTCGGGTGGGGCCGCGGGTCGCCTGGGGGGTGGCGGCGCCAGAGGGACGCCGGTCGGGTCATAATTCTTGTACACGCTGGCCCTGCGGGACAAGGGGCGCGAGGGACCTCTGCCTGCACGTGTGCATCGCGAATCGGCCCGACCGAGCGCGCACAAAGAAAGAGGTTCTGGGTAGGCCCGCGACAGGCTACTACGACGTATATTTTAAATCAATTTTCCAATCAAATATTCGGTATCGTCACAATATGAATAAGGTGTAAGTTAAGTTTAATAAGAATAAGTTGTTAGTCACATTCACTTGACGCTTAAGAACTTAAATTTGAGTAGTCGAACGTGTGGACGCAAATGTGCTTTCATTCTCTAGCAACTACTCATAGTTTGGTTTTGTCCGTATTGTGTTGACGTTCTTCAAATTTAATAAGTTCCGAGGGGTTTTGTAAATCTAATTTTAATAATACGGTAATATGGACGGAAATGAAATGAAATCCGTGGCGCGATTCATTTGTTTAACTTAGAAATGGCAACAATCAGTGTTGCCATCCTCGTGGAGCGAAAATCGCCTCTGTATACAAGAGTTCAATCAACGCCATCTATAAAGATCTATTGAGGTGGCCTTGGTTTAATTACCGATGTATTCACTAAGATCGCAGCGCCAAAACACGCAAAAACAAGTTTTTGGAAATTTCTTACAATCTTCTGGCCGGATTCGAAAATAAATTATTAGTTCCCCACCAGGAGACCAAGACGCGTCGAATTACACCTCATGTCTCGACTGGTCCCTCGAAGTGCTCGAACCATAAGTGAAAGACTCGGACGAAGGAACACACGCACGCACACTCACAGTTATTCTAATACTATATAGGGATACTCTTCTTTTCCCAATAAATTAAAGCTAACACCACGAAAGGGTTAGGGATTTTCCTCGGGGCGATTGAATGCAATATTTCTTAGTGGAACGCCGACGCAATTTAATTTCAATCATAATATTAAAATGGTTACTCCATAGTGGGCGGGCCTGTAAAACGGCAATACGTAGTACATGGGCTGACCGCTCAAAGTTGGGATCCACTATGAAGTTATTTTCTCTTAAAATTTAGATTTACAAAGCGCGGAGTTTTTGTGAGGGTCCAGATAGGTTCCTAATTTATTACAATATAATTTTGAATATATAGATTTAGTGCAGATAAATACATTTCATAATTCTCAAAATTTTCTAAATAAATTTCTTAATATGAACTTTATAATTTTTCATTAGGAAACAATCTTTCTTTCTTAATTCGATCTTCAACATTTTTACTCATCTACCCACAAAAACAGAACTTCTATAATTGAGCAACTTAACTTTTCAATTGTCAACAAACTCTTCAATTAAATTGAAAGTGTTAGGTTTCTGTTTTATATTTAAATATTAGTTATTTTAAGTTACACGACATCCTTTAAAATCTCAATTTTGCCAAATTTAACAGTGAACATTGTAACAATGTACTGTCGACTGTAACATTTGTAACGACTGTAACATTTGTCGATTGTAACATTTACAGATTCACAGGCATCGAAAAATACAAAAAATATTTGTCAGCAGAAAAAATTAAAAAACCTGTAGTGAAATCCGAACTGTTTTGGGGTTGAGTGTCCTCCATGGAACAAAATTGTGCAAAAATGCACTGTGCAGTTTTCAAAGAAATTTTGGAAACATACACAAGTAATTGAATTATAAAGAGCAGCAAGAGCAAGCATCGGTTTCCCATTTGATTTCGTCACAAAGGCGGAAGTAAATGGACTCTGCTAGAGTACGAGTAGAGATAGCCGCCCAGTGAATGAGTAATGTCTTCGCTCACGAAAAGTGAACAGTCCTCCAAGTGCATTCATGTTACTGAAACTGAAGTGTCTGTGATTCCAAAATAACAATCTCTTTTGTTATTCTGAATTGTTAGTTATGCGGTATAAAGCCTATTCAACTTATTTTATCGATTTTTGTCTGTGAGTCAGTTTCTTCAGGCTAGTCAGGCTATAGTAGTTTTGGCGCTGCTTTACATAAAGTGTAAACAGTTTAAAAATTTTCTCAATAATAAAAACTTTTGAATTTTTTTCAAATAGAGCAAAGTACGCACATTTTTTAGTTAAATATTGAAAAAGGAATAAATGTATTTCGAACCTGTCGAAAGCTTTTAATACAAGAACTAGATATTTTATCTCAGTCCAATGTATTTCTCAATATTAGTTATTTAAATATTTCATTAATAATTTTTCGAAATATGAGAAGTTACTTTGAGTGATTAATAAGTAATTTAATAAAAGTAGTTTGAGATAATTATCTTAAGTGTGAAACCAAATGAAGCCTTCAATCTGGCACACAAATTTTATCATTAAAGAAATATATGAACAATTTTTTTGAAAATACGAGTAGCGTTGGAATATCTATTGCTTGAATTAAAGAACATTTGAAAACATTTTCACAAAAACTCTTCAAAATGTTTTCATTACTTTTTTCTTGAATAGAGCTAAGTGTACAAAAACTGCGCAAGTTCTATTTTCGTCGATCACAATTTTTTTCAAAACTACAAAAATTACAAGTAATTCCAGAAAGTTCGTAATGTTCGCACGATTACAATACTTCTTCTTCTTACCTTCGAAAGTGAGAGAAAGAAAAAATAACCAGTAAAGGATTAATGATATTTGAAATAAATACATCTAGAATTAAGTTTATTTTTCTCAGTTGTCAGAAATAAGAAAAAGAATGAGAAGTATAAATATTTAAATAAAAATTAGTGTGACACATTGCGGACGGACGTGGCGTAGATGTCAGTATTTGTAAATGTGTCAGTTTCTTTGATAGCAAATTGTCAATTTTCCCCCTTAATGGAGGATTTTCCAGAATGTTCAAAGTCCTTGACGGTGACTTTGCTTTCCATCCTAGGTCTCATGCACTTCAAACACCAATGTATTTTCGATTAACATGGCATCACGTAACTCGTGATGCCTAAGGACCGACTTTTCCTGAACGTCTGACGTCTTTTTCTATACAAGAAAAAACATAAGAGTTATTCATATTTCAAATTCTTACCTTGCACATAGATTAAGACACGTATACACTTAGTAAGTGACTTGCGTGATTTTCTTTATGAAATTTTCATTAATGATACATATCACAATGCATTCATTGGTGAAAAATTTATAAGAGAAAAATCAAACTTGTTCTGCATCACGTTACCAGCAGAAAATAAAAAATTAACTAACGTATTTTGATTTGCTATTCTTATACCTTTTGATTCATTTTACAAATATATTTTGATGTGTTTCTTGATATCGAATAGAGTGTCCTTACGGAAATTATGTATGAAGCAAGTAAAATATAAGTATTACCTACATATAATCAAAGTAAATTAAGATATATAGAGGACTAGGTAATCCTTCGTTATTACAATCATCACACATCTAGTCAAGTGACTGTTAATCTAGATTTTATGCTGCGCTGTGCAAATATTTTAATAAATGACAGAGTTTCTCGCATGTGTGGGCTTGTATTATGTCATGGTTTGGTTATGGTTGTCAAGTACCTGTTGTTAAAACGTTCTCCCTCAAATTTGGGCCTGCAATTCCTATGACACCATCTTGGAGAAATTTCATTTGGTTGTACGAAAACAAGAAATGGTTCCGACCGATATTTCACAATCGCAGGGGCAGAATATTTAGAAGTAGTGAAGACCCGCTTAATCCTTGACTGTGTGGCGGGTTGCGTAGAGTTCAGGAGCGCTTGAGTCGTCATAAACGAATAAATCATCACCAACAACGCCCCTAAATGACTGATTATATCCAAAAACTCTTTCAACATGCCCATTACTAATAATTATTAACCAAAATGATAATTACTAAAATGTATTATTGCTAAAAGTTTTAATTCAGTTTATCAAGTGAATTAGGTTAGTGTATTGGAGTAATGCACTTGAAGTGTATTGGATTATTCGTGAGGTGGTGTGGACATTCGAATATTTTAAATGAAATGTTTTGTCTTCACTAAGAGTTGCATTTTTTAAATTCGGAGCTAAGGGCGGCTTAGCCTTTATCGCCAGTTCTCGTGTCTGGGATCGAGAAATTCGACTACTACAATATACGACCAGAACTTTTCCAACGAAATTCGTAGTCACATTTTCGGCTCCAAGATGGCAGATATGAAGACGAAAACTAAGAGCTCGAATGCTGATAATCAAACGAACAACATGTTGGTAAACACTTCCTTTTGTCCAACTTATAATAATGGGATAACGTGTATGTCCGTGCAACCGACACCCACAGTTCGGCCCTTTCTGGTCCACCGCTGGGATAAACCGAGGTGTCTCGGCGTGCTGGAGGGGAACTGGTCATTTTTCTCATATCTCGCATCTAATTAAAAAACTTAAATCAATAAATACGAAAATACTTTCAAAACGGTTTAAGACCTTCGTGGCATCACACTGAACTAGTTTAAACGCATTCCCGGCGCGACTTCTTTCTCGATCTTCCCTCGCAGATGACGGCACTTAGCAACGACCACCAGCGCCGCGTCGCATTGTGGGTGGGGAGGGGGGCAGAGGGGGGGGGGGAAGGGCGTCGGGCGAAGGCGCGCGCCCTCCGCAGCGTCAGCGAATCGCGCGCATCGCTGCATCCGCAAGCGGCGTCTGCGCGCCCAAAGGTCAGAGGTCACGGCGTCCGGTGCGGGCGCGCGGGCGGGCGGCCGGGACGACGAACCCGCACTGCTACAAACACAGCCCGGCCCCGGCACGGCCCCGCCCCCGCCCCCGCGCCGCCCCCGCGCGGCCCGCTGCTGCCGCACCGCACGCGCGCGCGTGTGCGCAGATGCTCCGGCCTCGCGCGGTGACCTCGCGCCGCCCCCGCCACCCTCGCCGCCCCCGCCGCCCCCTCCGCCCCGCCGTCCCCGCCGCCCCCTCCGCCCCGCCGCCCCCGCCGCCCCCGCCGCCCCCGCCGCCCCCGCCGCCCCCGCCGCCCCCGCCGCCCCGCCGCCCCCGCCGCCCCCGCCGCCCCGCCGCCCCCGCCGCCACCGCCGCCCCCGCCGCCCCCGCCGCCCCCGCCGCCCCCGCCGCCCCCGCCCGCCCCCGCCGCCCCCGCCGCCCCCGCCGCCCCCGCCCGCCCCCGCCGCCCCCGCCGCCCCCGCCGCCCCCGCCGCCCCCGCCGCCCCCGCCGCCCCCGCCGCCCCCGCCGCCCCCGCCGCCCCCGCCGCCCCCGCCGCCCCCGCCGCCCCCGCCGCCCCCGCCGCCCCCGCCGCCCCCGCCGCCCCCGCCGCCCCCGCCGCCCCCGCCGCCCCCGCCGCCCCCGCCACTGTCTCCCCTACAGCCCTCACCGCACTCACCTCTCCGCCTGCTACCTCGCCAGCTCTGACTACCCGACGATCTCCAACAACCCCGCCATACTCACCACCTCCACCACCGATATCGTCACCGCCAAACCGGCACCCACTCCTCCGCCCATGCGCCCTCCCGCCCCCGCCACCACTGCCGCCCGCGCCACCCCCGCTGCCCCTGCCACTCCCGCTGCCGTCGTCACCCTTCCGTCTTTGCCGTCCCCGCCGCTCTCACCGTTGCTGCCGCCCCCGACGGCATCCCTCCTTCACCGCCCCCACCACCACCGGCACTCCCGCCGCCTTCCGCCTTTGCTGCCCCCACCGCTCTCACCGTTGCTGCCGCCCCCGGTGCCCCCGCCACTTCCGCCACCTTGCCATCCCCGCCAACCTAGCCGACCTCACCGCCCCCACCTTCTCGCCGCCCCCGACGGCACCCTTCCTTCACCGCCCCCGCCACCACCGGCGCCCCCGGCACTCCCGCCGCCCTTCCACCCTTGCCGCCCCCACCGCCCCGTCTCCCCGCCGCCCTTTCCGCCCCCGTCTCACCTGCCGTCTCACCCTAAACACTTCCGCGGCCCTCGAAGGTCCTACCACTTCCGCCGTACCTGTCGCCCCTCCCGCCCCTGCCGCACCCCCCCACGCCCCCGCATCCCTCGCCGCCCCCATCATCCAGCCCTCCCCGCCGCTCCTGCGGCCCCAACCGCCCCTGCCTGCCCCGCCGCGCGCAGTGCCACCCCCTCCCCGCCCCCGCTGACACCGCCAGTTGTCAGATCTGCGCACCCGGTGACCTTTCCCGAGGTCAGGGCTGCCAACGGAGCAGACCGGAAATGGACAAACCAGAAGCGCAGAATCACGGTGTCATTGGGTGTCCCACGCGGAGATTCTGTTAGTTAACAATAATAGATGAAGACGTACGAAAATCGTAGTGAATGTGTTTTATTCGTTTGTTCTCCAGCCGCCATCTTCACTGCTTTGTGGCTGAGGCTGTGTGTTTGGAATGCATGTGACACCTAAGAAGAGTAACCCAATTATGTATTCATGGTCGTGAATTTGAAGATGATACAGCATCAGGATAGATTTGTACAAAATGGTGGATGAAGTAGCTTCCAGGTATTATAAAAAACACAATTAATTAACTTTTAGAGCAATTAAAAATGTGTGTCTCTTCAGAACAAAGTGATGTCTATGTTATATACATTTTCTGTATGGTTTTAGTTATTGACCGAGCATTTAAATAATTCCCGGATTGTCCCGAATGAATTTAGAACCAGCATCGCGAACTGAACGCATGACAAAACATTTAAAGAAAGATTGATAACAGCTATGACTTGTGAAGCAGCTTGAATAATTTCATTCTGATTCTGCGATAATCAACAGAACTTATAAGATCAAAACATTTCAAAGAAATAGAGAAACACACGCAACGTTTTCTAACGTATTCAAAAAGCCAACTATTCAAGATAAGCCACAAATGTAACGCCATCATGATTACAGTAAATAAAAAAGAACATCCCTTGCGAGGGCGAGATTCCACACACGCAGTATCTCCCAAAACACTCAGAATCACAACAGTCAAACACCTTCACCGCCGCAGATGATTTACTTCACCACCATCCTATTTGACCTCGCCTCTTGGCGCTCGGCGGTATCCACTTCAGTTTCACTTTAGCCGACAACGAGCTACCAAATAACGCACGACACTTTGGTGGCACTTAGCAGATGAGATACGCTAAAGGACAAAAGCGATTAGACGTGTCGCGGCTAACAGCATGCCCCATCACGGGCAACAGGTGGGAACGGATGGGATGCAACGCCACATCCCAAGGGATGGGGGAATAGCACTTGGGGTACACGTAAACAAACATCTGCTCATGTCACGTTGCCTACGCACAGGCACTCATTTCATTACGATATTTCAGAAAGTTAAAACGATATTTTAACTAACTGAAAGAACGACGTTAATCGATACAAGCAATGTTCAGAAAGTGTGCAAGATACTTTAAGCTTTAAAGAGAACATCGATATGAAGGTAAGACTAACTGCAAACCCTTTTGCATGCGTTTTTCAAGGCAAGCGCAGCTGAACAAGATAACGTCCGCTTCATTCACGGCACTGTGCTGTAGCGGTGCGGCGCACCCGCGTCAGCCGTTGACGCACCTGAACCGCTGATGCGTTGCTCCCGGCCGCGCACTCTCTCCCCGCCCCGCACGCACGCCACGCGCCGCAGCCTTCGCCCGGCGCCGCCCTCGCCGCCGCGCCGCCGCTGCCGCGTCGCCGCCGCCGACTGGCCGCCATCTTGGTTGCGGGCCGTTTTAAAGCGCCGCAGCCCGGTCGATAAGCGCGCGACGCCACCTGGAGGCTGCGCGCTGAACCCGCCCCCGCCCCCCGCCATCGCCCCCGCCGTCGCCACCGCCCTCGACCCCGCTCTCGCCCCCGCTCTCGCCCCCGCTCTCGCCGCCGCTCTCGCCCCCGCTCTCGCCCCCGCTCTCGCCGCCGCTCTCGCGCCCCCCGCACCCGCTCTTCGCCCCCCACTCCCGTCGCCCGCCCTCCTCGCCCCGCCCCTCCCCGCCCTGTCCTGCCCCGCCCCGTCCCGTCCCGTCCCGCCCCGCCCTGCCCTGCCCGCCCCTCCCCGCCCTTCCCCGCCCTTCCCGCCTCTTCCCTCGTCGCCTCGCCCCGCCCCTCCCCGCCCTGCCCGTTCCCTACTCGCCCCTCCCCGCCTCGCCCCGCCCCTCCCCACCCCGCCCTGCCCCGCCCCGCCCCACCTGCCAATCCTTCCGCCGTCACCGCAGTTGCAGTTCGTTTCGACTCGAGGCATCCGCTTTCTCCTTCCCCGCCCCTTCCCAATGCTTTAAGAATTAAATTTCCCACCCTTGTTTCCACTATTTTTCAGCTTGGGTTCCCCTGCTAATTTACTACTCAATTAACAAACATATCTGACCAATACAATGGTTTTGTTTGAATTAACAAATGAGTTAAGCTAAGATAAGACACGGTTCCATGCGGCATGATCAAAACCATAGAAATATCATCGTCAACTCAGAGGAAGCGGGGCGGTGCGGGGCGACTGGTGCTTTGCCTGCTGCACAGATTCGTGTCCCGACTTCTTATACCTTTATTACTAAAGGTGTATCAGAAAAGTGCAGAAACATAGAGGACAGGACTGGTACGGAAGGTAAGGAGAAACATTTTTTGTCAGCGTACCCGAGGTGTAAGATGGCGGAGCTTGACGATAGAGTAAGTTAAACAATCTGTCTTTCACTGTGCAAGGTCAGCATATCAATGTGCACTCAAACGTCCGGATGACTACAATTTCTAACTAACACCAAGAATACTAATGAGAAAAACTACTGTGTAATATTTCCATTTCAACGTTTCACTTTATTTTCTTTTCAGTTCGACACTCATTTATTCAATAATTCTTATTACGAACTCTACAAAAAGTATGTTGTCAATTACACATACTAGTTCACAACTTCTCTTCCCTTAAGGAATCGAATTAAAATTAATTAAAATTGGAATGAATCGAACTAAAATGGTAGTTTTCATGTTGTTTCTTCAGGAGGTGACGGTGATCTTCCCCTGTCGATTTACCTGTCGGCTTGGGAGGGGGGCGATCTCCCACCAACGAAGCACGTCTCAGTCGTGATCATCTCTAAGCTCCCAACTGGTCTTCCGACAGTGTAATCTGTGTTTGTAGAGACTGTTTGGAGAGACTGCGCGCAGTTTTGGCACGTTTGTTAGGGTAGTTCCGGCATTCGCCCAGTTGATCGGGGAAATCATGGAAAACTGCCGATCAGGACAGCCCGCCGCCAGAATTATCCTCCAGGCAGCAGCTGAATTCGACCTAGCCATTTAGCTAGTGTCGAAACTCCCGTTACTTAAACCGTTAGGACTTCCAACACTAGGACCTCCCAGTCAAAAGCACTGCAAGGGCATCAGCTGAAGCCCTGAGCCATCTATACCATAAGACCTCAGCTTTTTGTTCGCCTCTCATCGACACTGCTTATCTAATCAGATTTGCTCTAATTTCTGATTTTTATACGTTTTCTCTGGATAGTACTTTTGACGAAATATCTACTTAGATAACATTTTAGTTGTAATCTTTCAGTTGTGTTCTCTTGACATCATTTTTTTCAAGAATGTCACCACAAATTTTCCTCCGTTTACAGAGCTTTAGTTGTCAGTGATAGCTCCCTTTCCCCCCTCCAGATGCCATTAGATTTTCTAGTTATTCCCTCTGCGTTTCTAACTCAAGCTGGGTTTTTCGTTCATGTCCCTTTAGTTTGTGCGTAATTCTCAAATAGAAGGAAGTTGCAGTTCGTTTCGATGTTCTCTGCTCTTAGTAATTCTCCTCTTGAGACAACCCTTGATATTCATAAATTATTTTCTTCTTGACTCTAACTTTCTTGTTTCTAGCAGTTTTGCCATTTTTAGTCATTAAAATCTTCGTTTCACTATTTTACTCGCGTTCTATTTCGCCTTATTCTTTCTCCGATAACGCAATTATAATTTGCTTTGACATCACTTGTCTTCGGTAACAGTTCCGTACTTGTTCAGTTCTTATTTTTTATTTTTCCACAGACACTCCTAGACTTATTTTATTAATCTTCCAAGCACTAATGTGTCTCGTGATGAGATAATGTCGAATATAAATAAATATTTCCGGTTAATCTCGAGTTTCTTTGTCACCCAAACAGGAGACATACCTAGAACCACAACTCAACATATCTTGTTGTCTGCTCTTTCAAACTGTGCATTTTATTCTGTTATCATTTTTTGTTGGCTACTCTTTATCCTTGGATTTACTTGTTTTATTATTAGTTTACTCATTTTCTTCATTATCTCACTTTTATCCTTGAAGACTCCATGTCTTTCCTCTCCTCACTCCTACATATTTAGACCGTCATTAAGTATCTTGTTTGCTTGTTCTGTACGATAGTGCTTTCTGTACTTCCATTCTTGCACTTTTCGTATCAACCTTAAATATTTTTATTGGCGTCTTACCTCTAGGTAACTTCTTTTCATTGCTTCATTTATCTTCTTTTGCACCTGTTTCCATCTTTGTTCTACATCCTCCTCCAATTACTTTTGAGCGTCTTAAGCTCCCAATTACAACTCGTCAGTTCTACATTTCAGCTTTGATATACTGTCGTTTTCTACTAACTTTCAAATTGTGGTACCACGAATCACCTCAATCTTAGGGTATTCTTACCATTTACCTCTCTCACCACTTTCACCATCTCCGTGCCCAAATCAAGTTTACCGAAGAGCGTGCTCATATCCGCACCTACACCAATCATCCCACCTCCACTTCTGCCTCTACGGTCTTACTTTCCTTCTCAAGAAAGCCTGACGACCTAGGTGGCTCAGAGCATGCGTGGTGTCACTGTAAGGTCTCTGACGGGAGGTCCTAGAGTTTGAGTCACCAAATTTTCGACTCTAGCTACATAGCCGCTGTCTGTAGGAGAAATCGCATGGCCGACTGCTCAGATCCGTAGTTTTCATGGTTTCTCCCACAATACCACGCAAACGACGGAGCAGTACCTTAACAAACGAGACACATACCGTTCGCAATCTTTTCTTCCTCTTACTTGTCCTATTCTTGCACCTTACACACCTGCACTAGAGAGAGGCCAGTCGCGAGCTTAGAGCGTGTCTCGGGAGGAGCGTGGTGGGAGACACCTGGTTGGGGAAAACCCTCTCAAACCGACGTTTAGGCCTATGCTTGATTTTACCATTGTGACTTACTGAAGAAAATGACACAGGCACTGCGTTGAAGATAACAATATTTACATTTATTTACAAAGAAACATAACAATTAAGAAATTTACAATTACTGATTAAACCCCGGCAACCGTTTTTCCCCCTTAGCCGCAAAAACCCCGCGACCGTCCCAAGGCCTTACAACCCAGTGCCACTGCTCGAAAGAAGGTAACAATGCGTGATGCGATGCTATCGGACGTTACGTCCACGGTAACCAACGTACCTATAAGGCCTGGCGCCAAACCAGCCCGGTGGTGTAGTCTCCGCCCAGGAAACCACGTGCTGGAGTGCACTGGAGATCCCACCCAGCCTTTCGGCTAACACAAGCTCTACGCATCTCTCTGAATCTTCGCGAGCGCAGAAAGCTCCCTCCTTATATACACCCCCGTCTCTTCCACACGGCGCCATGCTGTCGGCGTCCCCAGATTCGATGGCTAGCCAATTCCAGGGATTTTGCACAATCGTCCCAGACTCGCCACTAATCTTTCTCAACAGTTTGTTTGCGTTGAGTGTTCCCTGGAGCAGCCACATCCTGGCGTCTGTTTATTTTTAGCTCAGGTGCGCCCTTTCACCACAACTTCCGGCTTAGGCTTGCCATCCGCTTGGATACGTTGCCACGACGCCACACCATACAACGGAGAGAGATCACAGCCACCTCCCGCGATAAAAAACATGCAGGACACTTACAGAACTAAGAACCACAGCAGTTAACGCGCTCGGAAACACAAAATGATCAATCAGTGCGACTAGCAAGGCCGCACCAGGTAGGCCGGCGTGGACACCCCTGTGTCACTCTTTCCGCCACGGCCCACCACGGTTCTTTCCGCCACGGCCCACCACGGCTCTTTCCGCCACGGCCCACTACGGCTCTTTCCGCCACGGCCCACCACGGCTCTTTCCGCCACGGCCCACTACGGCTCTTTCCGCCCCGGCCCACTACGGCTCTTTCCGCCACGGCCCACCACGGCTCTTTCCGCCACGGCCCACCACGGCTCTTTCCGCCACGGCCCACCACGGCTCTTTCCGCCACGGCCCACCACGGCTCTTTCCGCCACGGCCCACTACGGCTCTTTCCGCCACGGCCCACCACGGCTCTTTCCGCCACGGCCCACCACGGCTCTTTCCGCCACAGCTCTTCGCGTCCTCTGCAGAGGCCGTGGACGAGCCTCGCGGGCGATCGGGGCGGGGCGGCGGGCGCGCTCGTGGATAAGCTCCCAGGAGGGGCTCCCGCGGGAGGCGGGAACTTGGAGGCGCATCTCGTTCCCGGGAAGAGCGCGCCTCAATCCCCAGTTTACCTTCCATCACGGCAGGGCGCTGCCGCTCCATATTTTGCACTCCCTGCGATGACGATCGACCGAACGCTGTATTCGTTTTCCGTTGCGTTCACCCTCAGATATTCGTTGTGTATGTGTGAAATAGAAGTGGTAGGTTTCTAGAAAGGACAGGGGAAAGAAAATATTAACCTTTCTAAATATTTAGGTTCACACACAAAATTTACATAGAAACAACACGTTTCTTCAATATCTAGTAATGCAATATCAAAATTCTTAAATTATACTCGCTCATTAATAGAAAATCAAAACTCTCAACTGAGTCAGGCATATTAATTTGTAAATCTATCATTCGTTCCAAAATAACATGTGCTTGTCATATTTGGGGTGACACGGAAGCACACATATATGCAAGTTAGAAGTTATTCAAAACAAATGTTTATGTCAAATATATTTAAAGCTCCTAGGCTTATTCGTAATGACAAAATTTTAAAAGAACATTCTTGAGGTTCAATAAGTACATAGATTTTAAAATTAACAAATCGTTTTTATTCTCCTCTTCCATCTTGTCCAGCAACTAGTACATTGAAATTAGGCAAATCGTGTAATATTATTTTCGGAATTAAGACACGATATTTAAAAGATATCTTTCAACCTCCTTACTTATCAGTATGAAATTGAAACTAAAAGAAAGTATTAAATTAATTATTAATAACTTATTATGTAGGACCATTCCTGGGAAATCTTAGACATTATAATGCAATGTTTGTTCTAGTTTATTGAAATATGAAAGTAATTCAATTGTACGTGTCCTTGAAATACAAATAAGAAGACTCACTGGCCCAGAAAACCATAAAAATTTAGTTCTATTCCATTCTTTGGAAAAATATTACAAAAGGTAGCTTATATTTTTCACAAATACAATTTTCATGTTTCCTTTCACCTCACACGAATCCCTCAAACACCTACTCTCAGCTCGCAACACCACTCCACTCGTGGAGAAGCCAAGGGTTTATGAACTCCATCGCCACAATTGCGAAGCTAAATACATAGACCAGACTGGCAGAAGCTTAAATGCCAGAGTTAAAGAACATTTACATCAATGGAAACAATACAAACAGTTAGCATTTTGCTACACATCTTATTAACACAAGCTACACATTCCATCCCGACACAGACATATAAATTCTTGAAATAGAAAATAAATTCTGGAACAGAAGTGCTTTAGAAATCTTTCACATTTTTCAAGACAAGCAGAAATCTGGAGCTCTCCTCAAAGAACAAACTAAGTTACCCTGTGTCCCCTCTGCTTATAATTTTACGCACCCCTCCATCACAAACTGATCCCTCCCCCGCCTGACTTTTAATCTTTTTCGAAATTTCGAAAATCCTTGTATGCTATTCTTTGTCTTTCGTAAACATTCCCTTCGACTTTGGAAAGGAAATTATCCAAACTCACTTTTTGAATTTGTCTAATTAGTTACTTTGTTCCTGCTGATATTATTGTATATATTCTGTGTGTATTTACGCTTGAAATCAGTTTCAGAAATGCAATTCAGCGAGCCGTGGAATCTTGCCAGCAATGAAATTTGTGAAGTGTAGCTCCCCACATCTGGCGATGTGCATTTATGAAGCTTTAACTCCGCTTGCAACCTAGGGCACCTTTGGGGCCTGTTGTGGAGTACCTTGCTAACCGCTGTGTTGGAACGGTGACAACATGAACGGTCGATGACAGTCACTGGCACCCTAACTGGTGCGTAACTTCCGTAACATATCTCACGAATGCTCAGACCAAAATGTCGTTCTAATGGAAGCATTTTACTTCCATTAGACTTTTACTAATACACATTTGTAATTTCGTTATATGAAATTTCATACCACATCTCCTTGGGCAAAATGTCATCATCTTCAAACCTTCTGAAGGCCCAACAAGAATGTAAGATTTATTTTCAGACTCCTGTAGGAAATTATTTCAATGTTAACATTTCAAAGTTGTTTTTTAATTTGGCGAGAAGGTAAATCTAAAAATAGTTTATATTACATTTACATGATTATCATCCGAGAAAATAATTATAGGAGCTAAAACTAGTTTGTAGTAAATGAAAAGTTTGTGTAAAATACACAAGTGTTTACGGAAACAACTGCGTCTTTCACTACAATGCTACATATAATGTGTGCAATCTCATTTCAATTTTATAACTTAGTAAATACTTTACGCCCCATTTCGTCTTCGGTTTCACACACCATTGCAGGGAAGTCGATTTGGAATCTCCTCGCGGCCTCTACACGGAAGAAACGATCCTCGCTCGCATGTGCGTTGCACTCGGAGGGAATAATGCATTGTGGGTCCGCCCGGTTTCCTTCAATAAGAGATGGACCGCAAGCGCCCGTTGCTTCGATTATTCATTCTCTTCTCGCGATAATCTCTTTCAAGGGCATAGCGTAGTGAAACCCGGATCTGTCACAAAAGCATCTGTTGGTGATGTAAAAGAACACATATACGGATTTTATTCTCCTATTCTAGTTGATAGATGGGCTGCAGAACTAAAGATCCAACTTAACGCATCAAAAACCACTGCCAAAATATTCACTGTCAGACCCTACACTTCTCCCACTCCCTTGACATTAAACAACGAACCAATAATCTGGCATCCACAGAACAGCACAATTAAATATCTTGGGCTCAACGTAGACACCAAAATTAACTGAGAAAAACATATAAATTAAAGTTAATAAAGCAAAAATAAAATTACTACAACTAAAACCTATTGTCAATGGAAATTCTACCATATAGCACAGCCATTACTACCACAGCTCTTACTACCACATAGCACAGCCATTGTAATATACTAAACCATCTTAATACCCCTCATTTTATCTGACCCATCTGGATTAAAGTTGCTAAAACCAATATTCACAAAATAATTTTCCAAAATTAGTACCTAAAGATAATCACCAATGCTCATTGGTTTGTCCTGAACGAACAACTCCACAAAGAACTATCTATCGAACCCAGAGCCAATCATATTAATTATCTGGCCTCTAACTTCTATTTCACTTTATTAGACATCTTCACAGTAAATGCACTCAACCTCGGCCGAAATCCTACACAACCGATCTGAATTCAATAACCAAATCCGTTCCATGTATTCCTTAAAAAAATCGGTAAAATTGACAGTTAACAGAAGTGCCAAATTGGCAACCTTGCTCATGTATTAGATTAAGCACAGTATGCAAGTTAGTAGTACGCATCCTGAATATATGTATAGTATAATGTTTTACTTATCTCTGTACTAATCAACACGAAAATAAATAAATTAAAAAAGTGGTTTGCTAGTTCTTCACATACAGTGTAGTGAAACATAGATCTGTTTGAGAATCGTCATTCAGATATATAATAGGACATAAGTAGGGATTTGCTATACAATTTTGTCACAGATGTAATTCAATTCGTCAATTTTTTAAGTTTGGGATACTAATCGAATTATAAATGACGATGGCGGTGTGCAGCGACTGAATGTATCTCAGCGTCAGCATTGCCAATTTCTCTGCAGTGGCTTGAGGGTTCGATTCCCGAGGGTTGGTGATTTTCGACAGCGGATGCATACCTAGGTTGAATTCAGCCGTTATCCGGAGGATAATGCCGCTTGATAGTTATCAGTAGTTTCACCGATCAAAACCAGGTGAATATCGGAGCAGTACCCTAACCACGCGTCACGGACCGCGCGTGATCTTCCGTCCTCTTCTTTATCCTATCCTCCTCTCTTACTTACATTCACAAGCACTACACTATACACACATGAGTAGCTTAGAGCTCGTTCCGGATGAGGCGGTGCTACCCTGGTGGGAGAGATTTGGAGAGGAAAATCCCACGAAAGCCAATGCACGGGTTGGTGACGTATTTGGTTGGCAAGGGACACCGCTACCTCCCGAAATAAAACATTCACTGCAACAACATGACTATAGTCTTGAAGTGCCCAAAAACATCAATCATTGAACTGTGTACGATAGTTATTGAATTCACGAGAGTTTAATTAATTGCCCAACAACCATTAACTATTCTAGAACTCCGTTCGTACATCGAGCGAGGAAGAAGCATAACGCATCGACAAAGGGATAAAAAGGATTCGAATTTACTGATGGGATCGCGAGACTAAAGATATCCGACCCAAACTGCCCTTGTGGAAACTATGTCAGTTTTCTTTGCGCTGTTTTTCAGAGTCTTTTGTTGAGTAGCTTTGTCTTTCACCACAAGCTCGTGGATTGGTCGACAACGTTCTTCAAAGCAATGAAATGGTTTCTTTGATATTAATTAGATCACCTGTACTTCATATTACGTATCGTATCTTGCTAGTAGAATACAAAGTGTAGACAGGCAAAGCTGGATTTGTTGAAGATACTCAACTGGAAGGAATACACAGAGGACAAAAGTGGTGTAATAAGATAATTGAAGACTGAAAGAAGGGATTGATGATATTTTTTTAAAACATCTTAAATTCTGGTACAGTCAGCAGTAACATATCATTTGGCTAAATAGTAGAAGCACTTTCAAATATTTAAAACCATTTCACTGAAGAAACATTTTTGCAGCAATTTCTTCAACATTTTAGTATGCAATTGCATGCCTTGATCGCCAGTTATTTCCTGTGTGTTTATTATTTTCTTCTCATTTACTTCCATAACTCAACATTTTACTACTCTACAGCGTGTTTCAAATACAGGGCGCATAATTTTAGATACGTATTCCCCATATAATTCATTACATTATGTATCCGGAAATGCTTCATTTCCGAGTTATGGCCTTCACAACGCTGAAATTCGCAGGAACGTTTCTTTTTTTCTCACATCATTGACATTAAAGAAGACGTTCAAAATTTCCACCTCCTGCTTGAATACAGACCTCACACCTATGTGTCCTTGACCAGCAAACACGATTCCAACTCTAGGAGTACTGAATATGTCTTCGCAAGAAGCCACAATTCGATTCCCAAGGGATTCCAAACCAGGCACCAGAGACAAATACACCAATGATGTTAAATGTCCCCACAAGTAGAAATCAAGAGGGTTCACATAAGGCGAACATGGAGACCAAGAAATCTATATCGATCCATCGATCAGGAAACCTTCGATCCAAGTACCGTCAGAGCCGTACGGTTGGCTTGAGAAGGAGCGCCATCATGCAAGAAGTAAGAGTACAATTGATGCTCTTGCAACAGTCTCTAGACAGTCGTAAGAAGAACATTCACTTGCAACGCTAACCTTCCTGAATAGATAGGAGGAGGAGTGTTCACAGAGTCCAGAATCTCCTCTTCTACAGCTGGAGTTTTAGGTATTCATGGAGAATCCACCTTCGTAGGTTTTTTTGTCAACACGAGAAAGTCATTTTCTCATTAGTACATTCTTAGTGTTAATACACTAATAATTATAATTATTATTGAAGAAGGTAATTTGAAACAAAAATTTTGACAATGTATTTTAATATTAATAATAAAATGAGATTCCACTAAAAATATTTAGAAAATATATCAATTTTCTGTATGAATATTACTCTCTTTAGTATATAATATGCTTAGAATAGAATTTAAAGTGGAAAATACTATCGACACACGTGTACTAATGCTGGATAAGGAATTACACTCAAGTTCTACATTCATCAGATTAAAGATGGAAAACTAAAATAATTCAAATTATTCCAAAGAAAACAGATTATCGCAACTTCCATTATAACAGTACATAACTCAGAAACCCCGTCCGCGGCTCTTAAAACAAGGTTTTTGTGACCCTCGTGGGACCCGCGTTTCGTGAGGACAAGTGAGTTCTGTGGAAACAAGTTTTAAGGGAACGGGCAAGGAGACTGACGGGGGAGAGGTGGGTTGACTGATTGCGTTTTCGGGCACGTCAGCTGTAATGGTCATTAATTCCACACGTAGAGTGAAGGTTTTACTTCGGGAGGTCACGGTGATTCCTTACCCGCTAGATGGCGAGATCCGGCGCCGACCTCAACCTCTTTGCGGGGGAATTACCTCTTCATATACGAGTATATTCCCCCAGGAGGGCCACCCACCTGCTTTGGAACAAGCTCCAGGCTCTGATGTGGTCTGCGACCTGTGTGGTAGTGTAGGGGATGTGTGTGAGGGAAGAGGATATGCCAGGAGGAAGAAAAGATAGCGCGCAAGAGGATACTGCACGGAAAATTATCAATCAGACGAGGAGCTGTTGGGCGCAGGCCGAGGATGTAGGTCGTGTCGGGGACTGAGGGGGACAGTCAGGTGGGCGACAGAAGAGACCCGAATTATATTTCTTAAGCAATTTTCTACAAAGGAGGATTTTCTGAACGTTCTATTACACTTTTCACGATTGAGTTTTTTTTGGATACTCCTCTCGGATTTGGGATTGCGAATGATGTAGATTTGTCCAGGATGTGGAAAGATGTCTCTTGGGTCCAGCTAGTACATTTTTTAAAACAGCAATTTTAAGTAGTGAAACTTTGAATGGAATAACTGTTCAATCTCGCGAAAAATTACAAGGAAACTCGCCAGCAGGGTGCAGCCTCAAATTGTCTTTCCCCCGCGCGGCCAACATTCTTCGGCTGCCACACCTTCAAAGTTTCTCACGGCTCTAGCACGTTTATACAAAAACACAAGAAATGAAACACAGATGTTCAGGCAACAAAACGATTCTCGTTGAGCTCTCTCTGCCGCAAGCGCCGAAGCGCCGCGCACCGCGTATTGTACTGTAAGCCGGGGAAGGTCATTAGCCACCGCCGGCGCGCGGGGCGCGCGGTCCTCAAGCCATTAGCCTTTTACCTGCTTTCTCAGTCTTCGGCAGCCAGACATATTTACAAACATTTCAAATATCGCTACGTGCCTCCCGCACCAATACAGGAGTTAATATTCGCCGACTACGAGCGCATCTGCTAGGCAGCCGCGCCCGCGCCCGCACCCGCGCCCGCCTCACCGCCCTTTTCTCTCAACCAGCATCGCGGTTCCCGTGAGAAAATACCAAACCTTGCTAATGAGATGCAGCCATCGCGGGCACAGCTAGTGCCGCCACAAGTCACGTGACACACTTCAAACATAACAACGAATAGCGAGCATTTCTTGTGGCACACTACGTCTCACTGTACATCATAGGCTAGCTGCAATTGTCACGTGACTCTTCCCCCTCTGCACTCGGAAACATACGTTCAAATAAATACGGCAACTTCGCACCCACGCGCCACTTCAATGTCATTTCTACTATGTGAAACTATCAGTCAAACTCTACCACTACTACTGCAACTGTTACGTCAGACTTCAATGTCATTTCTACTATGTCAACTTCTATGTCATAACTTCTGTGTCAAACTCTGCTGCTACTACGCAGTAACTTCTGTGTCAAACTCTGCTGCTACTACGCAGGCACTTCTAAGTCAAACTACTATACTGGTGCTACAATTACTACTCTACTCGTGAGACAGCCTGCGAACGAGTCAGCTGTCCTTGCTCTGCCTATCAAGGCTCCGGCAATCAATCGGCGCGGCCAGCAGGCCGCGATCAACATTCGGGCCACCCGTGAATCGGCCTTCACCTGGCCCAGTCAACAGTACGGGCCGCTCCAGCAGTCGAGTACGCGCCCATGGTGACATCCAGCCTACCAGCCGTATCAACAGCAGCCCATTTCAACCGACGGCACACACTCAGCCGTCTGACCTGGGTTGGCGTTTGCTGTACTGTCATCAAACTGTAAGTGTAAACTTCAAGCAAGAAGAAGCTTAAATCACAAACATTCAATGGTCCTCCGGCTTACTGCCTAACTACTTACTTGTAAAACTAATCAATATTTCAAGAATTAAATTTAATTTATTCACAAGTGCATTGCCTTTCATTTGCCCCTAAGAAACAATCCCCTGAAACCTGATCTGACCCTGAACCTGAAACCTGACCCTGAAACCTGACCTGATCCGCAGCACGGACCTCACACCGCGCTGCACCCACTACAATAACTTTATACGCCAGAAAAATTGCTATTTTATACAAAATCACATAAATATAATTAAATAGTATAGTTTCCTTTTGAAAATATCGTTAGTAGCATGCACGTACCTGAGAGACTCTTACGGTTCACTCTCTAGTAAATGGGCATCCAAGGGTTTCTTTCAATTAATCGGCTCTATAGGAGGAGGAGGAGTTCAAAGAACCAAACCTCTCTTTTTCATACAAACATCGGAGCTTTGAGAAATTGTCGGATGAGCATTTCTGAAAATACATTATTTATGTGCTCATTGCTCCAAATATTATGCTCTCACTCTAAAACATTTGAGTTGTCCAGTAATTTCATAAAAGACAATTGAATGGATTTAAGTCTTGGAAAACTCTGTCATCTAAATATTAACGACGAGGTTCGAAAGAGCTTTCTAAAAGGTTCTAGATTAGATGGGCAAAGCATACTTCAGATGAGAGGCGTGGAAGAAGACATGGTTTCTAGCTGGGCTTCTCGTAGATGAGTGACATTGGTCATAGCGCCCTGGAGGAGTGTTGGCGCCGCTAGAGGCAGCCTTGCAAGAGTCTAGAAAACCGGTAAACCGGAAGGGAGGATGAGCTAAACCTGTAACGTAAATAATAATGTCACCAGAAATTAAAAATATATGTGTGTAAATTTTGAAAATCCAACATTTTTTGAATAAAACTGCCGATTAGGTTTGTTTCAGTGCATTGTGCTCAATCCGTTCAAAAGGATTAAAGAAAACATTTAGAGCCTCTTCTCACAAAATGTCAATTAAGACAGCGGTTGGCGGGGACGGGGCGGGCCGGGTCATTAAAGTGAGCAGGGATGAAAAGCAGAGTGGTCTTCAAAGTGGGTGGGCAGGGCGACCGCTGGGGCAGGGAAAGTTTTCGGGGGGAGGGAAGGGAAAGGGTTGAGAAGAAACTGAGGAGAGGAGGGAATGAAAGACGGGGAGGTGAGAAGGAGTTGGGGAGGGTAGGAATGGTAAGGTAGGGGAACGGGGAGCAGAATGGGAGGGCCGACGTGGTGGGCGGAGGGAGTAGTGATTGCGAAAAGGGCAGGAAAGGGTTGAAGAAGGTACTGAGAAAAAAGGGCGAGTGGAAGACGGGAGGTGGGGAGGATACATGTAAGAGGAGAAATGGCGAACATTGGGGAGGGTTGAGTGGTGAGGATCAGAGGGTCTATTTCTCTCTGCCTCTTTCTGGCTATCTATTTACTTGTGTATGTCTCACTCTGTCCTCTCTCTCTTCTCTCCTCTCTCTCTCCATCTCTCTTAACGGAAAAGGGAAACCTGGGGGAGAGCAGAGCCAAGAGGATATAGCGGATGATGTGGCCATTGCAGATTTCGGCGCTGTAGAGTGCTGCAGCCACACGGGGGCCGAAGGAAACAGTGTTCATAAATATCGTCAGTAATCTCTATGACTTCGACGCAGGAAAAAGCACTATTCTTCTTGTGAACTCAGTTATTCGTTTTTTCGTACGTCTGATTTTAGGCAGCAGGTAAAAATAGTTAGTTATTTGTCAATAATGATTAGAGTAATAATTATTTGATCTGTGCGTTTTAATAAGGGTGAAATAACCTTTTAAATTACATGCATACATTAAATTACAAAAAAAATCTTGGCTACTTTAAAAAAAGTACAGCTTTTACTGTTTTTTTTGACAAAATAAATAAAATAAAACATAATAACAGTGTAACAAAATTTGAAACAGCTTAGAGAGACATGCTTCCGAGCACTATACTTGCCACAGCTATCAACGGGTTTCGCAAACGAGGAATCTTTCTTTTTGATCCCGATATGTTTCTGATGCTGATTTTGTAGCTACACTAGTGTCTGAGATTTCCATAACTCTTCAAAACAATGATCTCAATATTGACAATGACTAAGGAAACTCACCAAACCCTCTAAATCAGGCAGAGAGATGCATCAACTTCAACACATGAGGAAGTAGTGGCTAGACCTCAAGGCAAAACTTTGTCTAAAGAGGGGGCTGGACCCAGTGGTAAAGTTCTAAGCTCATTTACAATAAGTCCAAAAGATATTACTTCTGTGTAACCTTTGTAAAGCAAAGAAATCCTAACAGTAAAAAGACAGAGCAGCTATTATAACATCTAATCCCTATAAAACGAACTACATGCTACGCAATCAGCAGAAAATAAAGAGACAATGAAAAGAGAGGGGATGGAGCTAAAAAGCCTTCGACCTGCTAAGAATCATAAGCCCAATAATCAGACGAAAACTCCCAATAAAAAGGGAGTCCAAACTAAAAGATAGCTTGGTTTTGAACCATAAGAAGAGCATTATGACGAAGAATGTTTCTATTGCAATGAAGCTTACTCAAAATCAGAAGAAAAATGCAGGATTAGGTGTTCAGAATATACGAAATGGTCACATGAAGAGCTGTGTTGAAGATGATGAATTTGTCTGTGAGTTTTGAAACTAAGTCTTCTTTCACATTCTCTACCGATAGACTGTGAATGACTAATTAGCTTTTAATGTATGTCGAATGGTTTTAATTATTAATATATTATATAAAATTATAACAAATATTCTTAAGTTTTGTTACTTCAGATAGTGTTGAAATGCACACTCATAATATAAGAACATTTTTTATTTAGTCCTTTTTCATAAAGTCCAGACCGTGGCCACTTTAGGCCACGTAGGCAAAAAAGTGCCATTTTGTATTTTTTTAGTAACGGGTATATTTTAAAATACGTTTTTCAAAAGAAAAATTCAAAATGAATCGGAACTTAAGTTACTCGTATAATGCTACTTGCTTTTTGTACATGTTACATATTTTTTACTTTCTTTCGTGCAGTCAACGTAGAACAGTAGATCAAGAAAAATATACGATTGACAACAAACAAGGAAGTGGACCTTGAAATTCATTCTATGAAGAAAATACATTCTTTTCTAAATTTCAAGAACAGTAATTTTTCGTTGTAACTGAGATGTTTCATGAAAGGCGTCATAACGTGAGGGACACTGAGATTATCAATCAAACAATATTCATTTGATTTGTTATAATAGTTCTCTTTATTCAATTATCAAAAACTCTTTGGCAAACTCAGCCGTAACTCTTATCCAAATTACCGCTTCCACCTGACCGGTGTGTTGAGGGATGCAGGGCGATCTGTTGGCCGGTAGCCGAAGCAGAGAAGAGAGCGCAATCGCCGCTCCTAGTTGAATGAATGGACGCGAGAGCGTGCGCGCCGCGCCTCTTGAACCTAAAGACACGTCGTCCGACGATGCAAGAGCCACTCGTCTTCAATTTCGTGCGTTCCCATCAAACGATAGTTTGTATCATTGTTTTGAATATTATTGTGTGTTTGTAGATATCGTCACGTTACTGCTGTTGGTGCTATCACACACTTCTTAGTTTTAACAAGCACAAAGGAAAAATCCAAATAATATTTAATGTAATTTATAATTTTTACAGCATGAGATTTATCTCATAAATATTACTTAAGATATGTAATGGAACGTTTGTGCATTACTTAAGATATGTAATATACATAATAAACGATGTTAGGTTTCTTTTTCGCATGAAAAAATCTGTATAAAGATTTTATTGAAACAATATACCATATTTAGAAGGTTAAGGGTGGCAGCCGCCGGATCTTAAAGTAAAGAGATAATGGAACCGCGATAAATTTATAATTAAAAGAATGAGCAAAGAATATTTAATACAGGCGAAAAAAGGCAGAAAAAATATATTGAAATAGATTTGACGAAATTATTGATCTTTCTCCTTGTTCTTGACCTTCCTCACGTCGTTAGAGAAATAAATACTTTCTAAAATAAAATATATCCTTGACAAACAGTTTTTGACTAATAAGTCATTGTTCAAAGTTCTTTGTTCGGTCTTCCTATGTGTTATTTTTCGTTCGTTTTCAAAATCTACAATCGAAGTTAAACATTTGTTGCGTTCCGAGAAACCCTAGTGTACATCACTTTAAAGAACATAAAGGTTTCCATGTCTCATTTTAGTCCTTAATTTTCTTTCGAAGAGAACAACAGTAACGTTTTTAATTTTTTTTCAAATACTTGAATCGTTTCGGTTGTAATTGCAACGCACAGAATTAATATCACATAGTTAACAAACAACCTTCCAAGAGTCATGAGGAAGGACTACTCCCAAAGTAAAGTTTCTATTAGGTTCGTAATATCGATTTCCAAGAAGGATGTTAAAAAACTATTACAAAATACATAATTAATTCTCTCCCCTTTCATTCCTCTGTCTCTCTCTCTCTCTCTCCTCCATGTTATAATACATTTTAAGAATTTTTTTAAATAATGCTACATGAAATGTTTCAATTGTACTTGCAACGCACAGAATTAACACCACCCAGATGACAAGCTTTCAAGAGTCATGAGGGAGCACTATTCCCAGAGCCATGTTTCTATTACGTTCGTAATTTCGACTTACAGGAAGGATGTTAAAAAACTATTTTCTTGTCAAAGTACGTAATTAACTCTCTTTCCCTCTTCCTCCCTCTCTCTCTCTAACTTGCTCTCCTCCATTTTATATTCAGCTTCTCTTTCCACGCTGAACCTCGATCCTCCGCTAGAAGCATGCTTGAGTTTCTGCTCCCTCCAGGGATACGGCGAAACCCACTGCGTGTGGGAGGCCCAACGCGCACCGCCCTCGCTTCGCCCTCGCTGCGCCCTCGCTTCGCCCTCGCTTCGCCCTCGCTTCGCCCTCGCTGCGCCCTCGCTTCGCCCTCGCTTCGCCCTCGCTGCGCCCTCGCTTCGCCCTCGCTTCGCCCTCGCTGCGCCCTCGCTGCGCCCTCGCTGCGCCCTCGCTTCGCCCTCGCTTCGCCCTCGCTGCGCCCTCGCTTCGCCCTCGCTTCGCCCTCGCTGCGCCCTCGCTTCGCCCTCGCTTCGCCCTCGCTTCGCCCTCGCTGCGCCCTCGCTTCGCCCTCGCTTCGCCCTCGCTGCGCCCTCGCTTCGCCCTCGCTTCGCCCTCGCTGCGCCCTCGCTGCGCCCTCGCTGCGCCCTCGCTTCGCCCTCGCTTCGCCCTCGCTGCGCCCTCGCTTCGCCCTCGCTTCGCCCTCGCTTCGCCCTCGCTGCGCCCTCGCTTCGCCCTCGCTTCGCCCTCGCTGCGCCCTCGCTTCGCCCTCGCTTCGCCCTCGCTGCGCCCTCGCTGCGCCCTCGCTGCGCCCGCTGGAGGTACTTCGCCAACTTTTAATTGGAGGGACAACCGCAAAAAGCGGTGCAGTCCACTGCTTCTGAAAACTCGCGGCGGTCTCTTTGGATTTCCTTGCGAATCACCTGCTAGAAATAACAAGACGGGGCTACCTACGCAAAGCACTGCGTCGGCGAACACCACGCAACTGCAGACGGAAGTCTGGTCGACATACTCAATACAAGAAATCAACATACAATACATGTACGTTACTTTACAACGCATGGCCAGATGACATTAAACAATTAAAGTCGGTACACAAAATTTAAGTTAAAAGCAGGTTTTTGTCCAGTTTCCGTGATCCATAGAGCAAATGCTGAGATGGCCCCTTGTTTTGCTTCTGGACGTAAATGTAGCTTCACTGTGTGCACTTTTTGTTGAGCACTCCTTTTGCTTGTAGTTCATTTACAGTTGAAATTGATTTTCTATAACTCGGGAAAAAACATTTTTCAAATATTTTTATTTTTCTAAAATAATTATTTTCTAAATTCATTTTTTCGTTTTTTTTAAATTCTGGCCCTCAAGAAAATGTGCGCAGATAAATTTCTTTCCCCACACGTCATATACAGTTTTTACTGTTTTTTGACAAATAAATAAATAAATAAATAAAAGTAAAATCTTTTCTGCTGCAAAACTGTTTCTATACAATTAGAGACTATACTGATCGTCAAAAAGAAAAATAATGTTTATTTTAACAAAACAATGAGTTTGTATTGTATACATTTTTAAAAAATAATTAATACGCCTGTAACAAGCAATGTACTTCAGCTTCCTGGACAATGACTCCCATCTCGATAAGGTTTTTGTCCAGTTTCCCTTATCCATTGAGCAAATGCTCAGATGGCCCCTTGTTTTGCTTCTGGACGTAAATGTAGCTTCACTGTGCGCACGTTTTGTTGAGCACTCCTTTTGCTTGTAATGGTAGCAGTAGAATTGGTGTTCATTCCTATTTTGTTAGCAATGCAGAAAAATCAAATCAGTTCATTCACCGTTGAAATTGATTTTCTATAACTCGGGAACAAACATTTTTAATTTTTTATTTTTCTAAAATTATAATTATTTTCTATATTCTTGTTTCTAGTATTTCAATTTTTTAAAATTCTGGGCCTCAATAAAATGAGCGCAGATAATCTCTTTCCCCACACGTGATATACAGTTTTTACTGTTTTTTGACAAAAAAAAAGAAAAATCATTAAAATCATACTCATTCTCAAATACCAAATCCTCGTCAATTACTGGTCAAAATTTGAAACTACCTTTGTATGCGAATCATACCTAACATTAACGTAATTAAATAAATATGCATTTTCCGGTTTTGATGTAGTATTTGTATGAAAAATATTGATTAACCTTAAATTACCGCCAGAGAAATTTCAACATCTTTGCTTCCGTTGACATTAGATACGATAGAGCAATAGTGTAGAACAATATAAATCAAATTATCATGTTTCTCATGATTTTATTCATCTTGTAACCGTCTCCTTGTAATTATTCGTTTAATTATCAAGTAGCGTAAAAAGATCACGATAAATTAAAGAAAGAACAACTCTACTTTTCCAATTATAAATTATTGCTTTCTGTATATTGGTGTATATTTATTTGAATACTTTTTGGATAATTTATTATTTTGTTCAATAAGTAAAAAGTATCGCTGAAAATCAGTATCCTTCATTTAGTTGTAACCATACTACTCCTGACTCTCACTCTGATGCCGTTTGGTAGAGAAAAGAAGCCATTAGCCGGTGCATTTCCAAAATAAACTCCATTGAACTGAGCTTGGTCATTTCGTTGTCCTCGTTGAACTCGATCTAGCAAAAAATCCTTTTGGCAGAATCAAAGAACTTCTGGTAAACAACAATAAACAATAGTATCCAGAATTTATAAAACCTGAAAATTATGGAATTTTAAAATGTGTGCAGACAATTTCAAATGATGGAATGGCATATCAACTGAAGCAATGAAAATAACGGGAAGACGACTGTTAAATAACAATCTGTTATTTTTGAATTAACTAATACTGTTCAAACTAAATGTTTTTTACTGAAGACATTTTCAGTATTTATTCAATCGTTTCTTCAATCTTCCTTATTTCTACAATTTTATTACTTTTAATCGAATAATCCAGGCCTGGAAACGATGAGTATGCATCTAAAATGGACACGATGGGCAATTGTTTAAGAATAATTGTCACAAAATTCTAGTACATGATTATGGTAGAAGATAATCACTTTTTGCTAATGAACATCAGGCAGGAAATGTAATATAACGACATAACGACATGTTACATGTGTAACATTTGCCCATACATAGATATCTCATTACGCAGTGCTCATTTGACCATACGAAGGTTTGTCATTATGCAGTGCACATTTGTCCATGTGTAAATATCTCTTTATCCAATAGAGTGTGGCACTATGTGACGTTCTGATGCAATCAACGAGATTTTGTCTGCCAAACTCCTCTACATGATCAATTGCGGAACAATCAGAGACAAATGACGCAAGTGTAACTTTTTTTGGTGGCGAATTGGTCCTTTTGGACGTCGCGAACGTACACCTAAACTTACCGATTCTCAGCTACATTTTTCCCGTGGCAAGTGTACGTGACTCCTTTTTGGGGGGTATCAGCATTCCTATGCTGACTTCAAATTTTTATCCCTCAGTGTTGCTAGCCGTGGAGGAATGAGATATGAAAAGATTATGATAATGAAGGATGAATGAACGACACTAACATACAAACACAAACACAACCATGCCCGAAGTGGGACTCGAACCCGCGATCCTTCGGTCCGAGATTACCTCGCCACTACTGCCTTAGCAGGAGCTGATCTCGGCGACCCATATCGGCCTTGTGTAACTTGATATGACATGTATCAAGTTGTATGAAATTTTCCGTAATATTTCATTGGCAAAAAGTGATCACCTTCGGCCATCGTCTACGTCATAGAAGTATGTAATATTTATTTTGAGTCATGCAATATTTTGTTCAATCTCTATGTTAACACAAGGAACTCACAATATCACAAAAACCCTACACATTTCGTTCCCAATAATTTTTTTCCATCGTACTTTTGGTCATTAGTTGATAAAAATGATTCCATGCAACGACACAAAGGAAATTTTATAAAAAACATTTAAAAAATACATGGTTATATATGTAGGAATTCGAATACAATGACATGAGTGGTAGTGACATGAGGAAAGACAAAGCTATCGATTTAGTGGATCTGTAATTAACGTGTAGCTTTGGAGTTAATAATGGTGTACAAAAAAGGCTTTCGTTTGTGTACGATCGAATGATATGTTATCAGATAGATGAGTCGTGGGTATCTCTTTGAGAAAAATAACAAGCGATTGAATGATGAATAATTATCCGCACAAATTCTGTTTGTTTCACTGACATTTAATTAGCATGATACATTTCACTTTCTCTGTCATTCTGTGAATTGTTTCCCATGTATACCATATCATGCAGGAAACAAGAAAATTCTATTGATTTTTCTTTCACAGCCGATTTTCATTAGTTCTAGGCTCTGAATTTACCATTCATAATACATGAGCCCGAGCAGATTGTATCATTGCATTTTGAGAATAAAAATCTACATGGGATAGTATCTTTCTGAAGAAGCGTTGCATATAGATTAAACTCATGTCAATTTACCAGAAAGTCATAGTTGATGAATAGTGTGAATAAGGTGAAATGAGGATTACTAGCAAACGGATATTTGCATACATATGTATTCGTTTTTATAAGAATATGCACGAAAAATTGAAAATATGCGAAATAGAAATCCATGGTAGTATTTAAATCTGTTAGTTAAAAGAATTTTGAAATTTTCGAACACAAAACCTGGTTACAGTAAGTTACATGTACATTAACATACATTACATTTAATGACATTTCTAACAGTGTAGTATATACGTATTTAAGGGGAGTCACGGCGCACGTGAACACTGATACTGCGCGGCTACTGACGGATCCGGGAGCGGGGTAAGTGAATCAACCTCCCCTCAGCCGACTCCAATTTGCCTTGTAATTGAACTCAATTTACATACTTAAAGCAATGACCACATGTTGATCTAATCACAATCCAAATGTGTATTCGAATGTGGCCCGCGCAGACTGCATTTGAACCGTTAAGAGCAAAAATGGCGTAAGTCAAATTTTGGAAGTTTGGAGTTACATTCACTGGTAGATGGTTTGAACATTGCTCCATTATGGGCTAAAATGGCATGAGCCAAACTCCAATATTCCTTAGGTAGATGCCAGCACAATGCAAAAGTAGCCAAAAAGTTGATTATATCGCTGCATACAATTGTGGTGTAAGTCACAGATGGGACGAAACATTATCTTCCAGGGGCTCACAGAAATAGCTTCTTGTTTATCTGCACCCATCACAGAAGAAACATCTCGAAAAAAATATTGAATCGCTTTTTTTAATACCTGCGCAGGTCAAAATAGCAACTTCAAAATTGCTCTCAATTGGTTGAAAATCCCCTTTGGTGGCAAACCCCTATTTTTCCATCACATTACTATCTCAGACGAAAACTGTGCATGCAAATTATTTGAATGTAAGTCATTGTTTCCTGAAACAGTGTGTATAAAAGTGGTGAAAGTCAACAGACGAGTTTATAACTTAATCAATAAGCATTGTTTCAGTCCAAAATATCTGTAGTAAGTTAAAAGAATATCTCATTATCACGTTCATAATACGTTAGGTCATTCATTTCTAACCATTACAGTTTTACAGCATTTTTCGTTTACATGTCATTTTCTGGAAAGTATATTTTTTGACTCGCACATATTTTGCTCTCAACGGCTTGTTTCTCGAATAGTTTCTGATTTCCGTAGTCAATGACAGATAAGCGTTTCTACAGCGTTATGAGAGGAGAGCTATTAGACAAAGGGGTGTAAGAAATTTGTGTGAGATTTCAATCGATGCATTGATTTGTAATTTTGGGCGCGTCAACTGTTAAGGTCATTAGTCTCGTAAGTGTAGTGCATGCTTTTATCGCGAGAGGTGGTGGTGATCTTCCCCGCTGGATGCCGAGGGGCGGCGCCGACCTACGTCAGCTTATGGCGATTTTTCCCAACCAGGTCTCTCCCACTCGCGTGGCACCGCCCACTCGGGACAAGCTCTAAGATCCTGATTGTCTTCCGACAAGCGTGATAGTGTTGTGCATGTGAGTGTAAGCGTGTGTAAGTAAGGTGCGAAGAGATGACAAGGAATAGGAAGGAAAGATCGCGTGCAGCCATTGGTCCATTTGTTCGGGTACTGCTCCGACATTCGCCTGGTGTTGATCGAAGAAAGCACGGCAAACTAACGGTAAGAGCAGCCGACTGCTAGAATTTTCCTCCCGACAGCACCTGAATTCAACCTAGCTGTCAAGCTAGTGTGCAAAATCCTGCATGTACATGTGTACATGCTTCATAGAAATCACACGTACCTGGATTGAAACACACCGGCAACTGTGGCTCAGGTGTTTGAGTGCCGACGGCGGCAGGATTTTCAACAGGGGTGTACAACTAGGGTATACATCAGTGTTGTCAAGATGCCATGAGCGGGACCCGTGGCACGAATGCCACGACGAAATCGCCACTCCACGCAGTTCATAACCCCGTCGCAAGAGACAACGCCATCACTATTGTAAAACGGCGGGGTTACTAAAAGTTACTCTCCCGACGCTAGTGGCGCAGAGAAGTTCGTGGCATGGCACGATACCGCGATGCGAGCCACTACCATGAGAAGGAGATCTTCACACCACTGGTGTACAGTGTACACCTTAGTTGCAATTGATAGTGCTAGTTGCAATTGATAGTCCGCTCATCCTTGATTCGGAGTACGCAGTTTCTGAGAAGCGTGGAGTAACATTGACAATCCACGTCGGAGATCTGGAGGTCACAGACGCGCAGTATTACATCTCTGTGTCACAGAAAGACTATTCCATATCATTTCGTGTTGGATATCTTGTTCCTAAAAATGTGGAAATATTCGACATGCAAATACATAAAATGTAAATAATATTTAAGAAATGTGTAATATTGTAATATTTAGTAATATATAAAATATGTAAAAAATATAAATTAAAAATGATATTCATTCAATGAGAATATATTGTAAATTCTTTAAAAAACCGAATGAGCTTATCTCGCACGGTACCTGTAAGAACATGAATTTACATGTAAATCCGTTCCCCAGTAAGAAGGTCCATGAAAAAAGTGCGAATAAGGTTCTTTGATACAAAGTTCGTTCGTCATTACTATGCGTGCATTTTTACATATTGATAAGTTGAGTTTTTGTACCGTATATATGCCCTTATTTATTTTGTACGTTGTGAAGTACTAACGAGAGAATCCGATCAACACTCTTGCTTGGCACTTTATTAATATGGAAAATAGTTTTATCTGTTCTACTGAAATTCACAGGCGCCGATATTTTTCCCAAAGCCAGGACCAAGGACGAAACGAAAGGTAAGCGACGATTTACTAAGTCTTATGCAAAATATTATTTTCAAGAACTACAGTTCTCAATTCAACTGGAGACTAAAGAGAATACATTAATTCATTTATGAACATTCATTGATTTGAGAACGTAATCCGTTTCAATCACAATTATTTTCGTGCCACTACGACATTATATTCAATAGACACTTATTAATCCAACAAACGTATTTCATTCATGTTATTTCCTTCTCATCCTTCTGCCCAAACTTCCAATGTCTTTCTCATATCTTCAATCTCCACGGAGAATCACGACTTCCTGAGAAAGAAAACGACGTAGTACTTAAATCTCTCCATAGATGGCATTCTGCTACGCGTCCGCTGGACTCGCTCAAGACAGTGGACAATACTGTACGAGAACTTCGCTGTAAGTATTATTCTTTTTATTACAGCCCAATCAATCCCTCGAGCGCAAATGCCTTCTGAAAATTCAGGGACAACTGCAGAGCGTGCATTAGATCAACCACTTCTGGAGCGAGGAGTTCATTAAATCCTTAAGCACAGTTAAACACATATACACTTATGAACTTTATGTTTTCACAGGTTCTTTCTCCCATCACAGTTATTTACCTATTTCAGTCTGTTACACATTAACGTGTCTTTATCCTGTATCAAACTACAAACTAATAACCTGGAAATCCTATAAATACACGGGATTCGAAATGACGGGAAGTGCTGATTTTATGGGATAATCCGTCCAGAGATCTTAATGTCCCCTGCTGAAAAACAAGTAATTTGCCCCATCCAGTGTCACGTTTAATCCATATCTAAGTGTTAATTGTATTATTTTCACATCTTGAAATGTTCAAATTTTTCGAAGAAAAACCTAACTATCTATTCAGTCTATTCCGCACCAGCGAAGATGCTCTCCGTTTCACTCATCCATTGTAGAGTTGATTTCCCAGATAGTGACGTATCTCCAAGAGATATATTTTTTCTAGTAGAACAACATGTGAATTTCATTGGTTTAGTGGTGAAATGTCGTTGGCATTTAAAATTAAATGATCACAGGTTTTGTCATTGCCAACAATGTTATTGTTGCCATTGTTGGCAATGACAACACCTGTGATCATTTAATGTGAATTTCAGCCTTATAGTTGAATGTTTGATTGTTTCGTGTTTTCGAGCGCGTTAACTGCTAAGGTCATTCGTTCCCTAAATATAGTGCATGTTTTAAAGCAGGAGGTGGTCGGTTTCTAACATTGCGCGCTTTTCTGCATCCAGGTATCTCCCACCCGCGAAGAACCGCCCCAGTCGGGACAAGCTCCAAGCTTCCAACTAGTCACTCGACTTGTGTGGTTGGCAGTGTAGTTCATGTAAGTGTAAGAGTGTGTGTAAGTAAATTCTCAGGTTAAGACAAGGAAGAGGACGGATAAATCGCGCAAAGCCCGTGTCCCGTTTGTTAGGATACCGCCTGGTGATGATCGGAGAAATCAGGGGAAACTACCGATCAGAGCAGCCGGCAGCTAGAATTGTCCAACGGTGGCTGAATTCGGCCTAGCTAGTAGCTAATGTCGAAACTTCGCCTACATCAATACTCGAAGGCACTCAGTTGCTGCCCTGACCCACCTCAGGAGATTGAAGTTAAGATTCAACGGGTTTCGGATGCCATTTAATATTGGAGAAACGCCATTCTTATCACGGTATTTGGCAGCATGAAGAAGAAAGGTTCTAACAATATAATGATACGTAAAACTAGAAAAAGAAAGAACAGAAATAAAGATACGTCACTTTGAGAAATTAAGTTCTTCAAGCCACCGATTCGACCCTCCCTGAAATTTTGGTGGTTCCACTGTGGAGAAAATTGGCATTCTCCACCCACGGAACATACGCGTCGTTCCCGCAATAAATGCATATCCTCGTGGGCGCCAAACTACTCCCGAGCTCTACCCCTCCCTCGGACATCAAACTCCAGCAAATTACGATATCGGGTGTCATTAAATATAGAAAGTCGTGCGGTTTGTGACACCTCCCAATCCGCGAGCGCTCCTTCTTTTGCGCTTCGCGAAACGCTGGAAGCGCTGACATTAGCATAATGAACGGGGCCCGGCAGTTCCCCCTTGGGGAGCCGGGTGGCAACGTACTAGTTCTGCCGCTTCTCACGCCGACAGCCGAGGCATAAATCAACGGTGGAGCGCTCTGGCGATTGCCGGGTGCACCACTGCATTTAACGGCGGAAGAGGATGATCGATTTCGGTTTGAGAAAGGTCCGCTATACATCATCGCGTGGAACGCGATGCAGCGGTGCAGCGGCGAGTGGTGCGTGCTGCAGAGGGAATTAATTCGGCGCAAAAGTTATTAAAATTGGAAATATCGTTTGGACGAGCTGCACCACTTCTATTCCGAAGAGACGGGTAGGCGCTGTCGTATGGACTGAATGGCTGAAAATTTTACGACGTATAATCCGTTTTTTAAAGTCGAAATGGCGGAGGTGATGAAGTGTGAGCGCATTCGCGCGAACAGTGCTCGTATGCCAATGAGGAGTGGACTGGGAATTGTGCATTAAAAACGTTTTGTGTCCTTGAGTATTCCGAGAATGGCGCGACTGGTTTTTCTTCTTTTATTGTATAAAATATTGCGAAGGATTCTAATGTCTGATACAGTGTTTACAGTTAGAGTTTAGTTTAAATTTAGAATGCCATTTTGATTTAAAAATAAATATTACATGCTCACCGTTAGTTGTTCAATTATTGATTGATTGATTGATTGTTACTGATTCCGGGTGCGACAACGGATGAGGTCATTGGTCCCGTAAGTGTAGTGCATGTTTCCCCTTCGGGACATGCGGGTTGTCTTCCCCCGCTAGATGGCGAGATCCGGCCCCACCTAACGTCGGCTAGCGGGATTTTCCCCAACCAGTTATCTCCCACCAGCGGGGCAGCGCCCCAGTCACGACAAGATCTAACCTCCCGACCGGCCTCTCGGCATATGTGATACTGTAATGCTTATTCGTGAAAGTGTGTGTAAGTAAGAGGTGAGGATAGGATTAGGAAGAGGAAGGAAAGATCGCGCGCGGTTCGTGGCCCGTTTGTTAGAGTACTGCTCCGACGCTCGCCTGGTATTGATCGAAGAAACTACAGAAAACTACCGATCAGAGCACCCGGTTCCCTAGAATTCTACTCCAGATAGCGACAAAACCCGCCACCGTTGTGACTCGAACTTAGGACCTCCCGGACAGTCACTGCAGTGACATTAGTTAATGCCCTGAGCCACCTTTCCCGGTTTAAGTTTTCAAAAGTACAAGAAGAATGGCTGAAAATGCCTAACGGGCTCTCTCTCAATAGAAAGGGTGAATATTTTTCTGAATATCCTGAAATACAGGAAAGTTTAGGGAATACTTTTAGTTTCTGAATGGTTCAGAAGTCAAGAAAATGTCTTAGGAAATTAATTATTTCTCAGAACCAGAATATTTTCCCGTATTTCAGAAAGTTATTCACCCTTTCTATTGAGAGAGAGAGCTCTTTAGGCATTTTCAGCCATTCATGGGCTGAAACCAAACGACATATCGCAAAAATGGAGACATTTCATTGCATAATATCGTAATCGTATGATATTGTATTGTATTGTATTAATAAAGAAAGTAATTGGTACGGTTGTAATTTTTTTGTTTTTAAAATCATTAGAACCATGAAGTAAGCGATACTACAACCGTATTATTATTTACATCATGCTACAATAAATTAATCGCGTTAAAAGAAAAGCGGGAAAACGAATATATTCTGGTGTTCATATAAGTTATTTTATTTGAATATCAAACCTTAATAACGTTTTACTTTCAAATATTTTACAGAGAATTTACTTTCCACAATATGCGAAGCTTGGATGTGAAGAATTTCTGTGGCAATTCTAAAACCTGTGTGGCATGTAGTCCATACAAACTGAGTGTCATGCGTAGCATTCCAGATACATTATTTTCCTGTTTGTGGCTGCTATTTTACAAATATTTTAAGTGTCATGGCAACTTTTAAATCTTTTGCATTTGCGATTGTGAAGTGGTAAAAATAATGCAAAGAATGAAAATAAAATGTGAATATATTTTGTCCCAAACATTGGGAATTCAGAAATTAAATGCAGTCACAAACAATTAGTTTATATTAGATGCCAAGAAGCCAATGGTGAACAACAACTATTATAACTATCATAAACGTGTCATAATCGACACAAAAATATCTCATTAAACACCAACACAAAAACGAGACATTCTGATACATAATTATAATAATGATGATACAAAAATCAAGATTACTTGAAAAATGAAATTAATTGTAATGTTTTCATAAAGATACAATAAAAATAATGAATAAAAACACAAAAAATGGTATTTAAGGACTATATAATTGAATGAAACACTTTACATGTCTTCGGTTAGGTGAGTTAAGGAAATTTAGCGGTTAGATTTTTGTAAAAATATTTCTCTTTTGTTTTGTATTTGTCTGTTAATTCTTTTGACACAACATGTTTTCTCTGGACAATTTTAAAAGATAATTAAATTATTCGCTTCATATTATTGTGTTAAATTACGTTATAACATATGTCAAAAGAAGCATTTTTTGTAATAAAAATGTATTATGAAAGAAAACATGTGAAGTGAATGATTTAATTTTCTTTGAAGATTTTTCAGAACCAACATATTATGATAAAAAAAATTCTCACAATTGCTTACAACATTCTGCAAATACGTTTTTTTAAAATCGTAATGAATGACAGCAAAAAGCTTTTCTAATCAATTTAGAATAAAAAGAGACGGTAGCAGACGCTTCATACTAACATTCCAATTTTCAAATCAATAGTAATGAAATTTCCCGATCACTGGAAACTCCAGGGACATTATGTGCAGATTTTGTTGTGATTTTAATGATATTTGTAATATTCAGACATAGGCTTACGAATAACGTCTACAGATTAGCAAATTTATTGCTGTGAAAGACCGTTAACTTCTTCGCAAAACCATAGCGGGAATTGAAAGAACTTATTCATAACAGTGAACGGGACAGCAATGATCTAGCGGATCTGTGGTTAATGATATTACGTTTTTTCTGTATTTGATAATAACGTTATGACATATTCATCGTCGTGTGGAGAACCACTTCGACTCTAAATTTCAATTCTACAAAGAAGCTCCGAAAACGTTAGGACATGGTGAGTGATGTGTTAAATGAAACAGGAAGGATGATTTCTTATTTAACAAATGACATTATGAATAAAAAGAATATATCCTTAAACGTCTTAAACATTACTACGTTTAGATAGAAAGGTTTTCGTGGGGCTGTGTTGGACAAGTGGACGAAGAACGGAACTGGGCAACTAATGTTCAAGAATGGTATTACAGACATTGTGAAACTCTCATGATTTGCTCTTCCCGAAAAAAAATCATATACGGGAGAAAATCAAGGTCAAAGTATAGCTAAACTGACACTATAAACAGGAACTAAAGAAGGTATTTTCTACATTCCTTCATATTGACACTTTCATCCACTGCACACCTAGGTTCTTCCAACTTTTCATTGGTTCAGCAAATGAGTGCCAAATGTTAGTGATGTTAAATATGTGTCAATTACTTACGATGCTTGTAATGTTCATTAGGCCAGGTTTTACTCTCATACAATTTTACTTATACAAAAAATCAGTTCACAGTAATTTTTTGTTTCATTTCGAAGAAAGTACTGTGTGGAAAGGGTTATAATGCTAATCTTCTAAAATAAAAAAAACAACACTACACATCCCCAATGATTTATATGAATTACGTTCAGAAAGCTTAAAGCTGCAGTATTACTTTTGGTTGTTACTGTTTGTAAGGGTTCAACGAACTAGATCTACTTTTCTAACGTTTATGTACATACTGAACACGTCGTAAATTTATATTGATTCATTAGCGCAAAAAGCAAAACAAAAATGATATAGTAGTTGCTTGATAACCAAATAATTATAGTTTGGTATAAAGTTGAAATAATGCAAATTGAACTGATCAAGAGTGGTCATCAGTCTTCAACTGGACGGGCAAGTACGTCTGGTCGTTTGGACGCCAGTTCAGATAAAGCCCTCTTAAATGTCTGTAACGCTCGAATGCATTTTTGACGGGGGATTAGACTCATGTTATCGGAATAAAAAGCAAGTAGCCCAAGTTCATGCGGCATGTGGTTAATGTATGTGAGCATTCACCTGAGGTTCTCCGCGTTATGTGGGCAACATTTATATACACATTTGTATTCTTGTATACCCAGTAAAATTAATTGTTAATAAAGAATAATAAAATTATGTACATGGTTGAATTAAGGTTGCATGAATGGAATACCACGTTAGTCCACCTTTTATATTATATGGATCTTATTAGAAAACATCTCAGGATTGTGAATTAGCAGACTTCGTATGTCTGTCAACTACATTTTTCTCTGTCTCTCATTTGCTTTTATATTTAACAACAAAAGTATTAAAATTGTATTGACGTGTAAGTCTCATTCGGTCTGATGCTTTCATTCTAACTTTCAGTTATATTTCAAATATAACTATTTTTTCTCACCTGCCAGAAAATAAGCATTATTGAAGTTATGTTCTCTTTAAAAAAAGGGACGAAATGCCAAAAATTCCTTCAATTCTAATTCCTCATAAAACAATGTTTATATGGCACTAGATTAAACAGAATACAATACAATGCACTGAATTTGGCATTATAAAATTAGCTTTCACAACTCAACGACGAAAGGAAATCACGCGAAAGGCATTTTCTTTCCAACACTAGAACGCAGTAACAGTTTGAGTAATTTGAATACCCTTTGATCACAAAATAAAATGGAGTTATCACATTACATTCTAACCCTTACATAAAAATATGCCAAAAATACCCTTTCACCATTTGCGCTGTGGACCCCTCAATTAGACGGTGTTATGCATCAACCGGCCATGCGACATCATACCAAGTTTTGAGAAAATCGTGTTCAAAGATTTTATTACATTTTCAGCTGTAAAATCTGTAATTTAATTATTTCATTCTTTCAAGCACCAAACTACACAAATGAGCGGAATATCTGGCGCTAACCTGCTTAATGTGAAATTAGGAAGAGCCGTTTCGAAGATCTAGGTTTATAGTCGGTTGTTGCGAAACATAAAACCCCTGATGTGACATTTCTCATCAATTACAAAGCTATTTTGACTGATTTGGCGCCATCCATTTTGCGTACACTTAGAACATGATCCAATTCAACTGATGGCGTCCATATATCGTTTTTTTAAATGGCGCTTAGCCGGCTGATGCGTAACACCGTCCAATTAATAGATAGATAGATTTATTTAAACTGCAAATGGGTATAACCCGGTGGCAGCTAATTACAAAAACATAAAAATACACAGTCATTAAATAATAAATTACATTAAGAGAGAAAATAAAAAGAAAGAAAAAAAGAAGAAAAAAAACAACAAACAAACAAACTTCTATACTCTAACTCCGCACTGAATGTTTATACAATCCGGATCACACTGCACTTCACTGCACTTCACTTAACTAAGACCTGAAAACATTTGTTTCTTCATTTCTCTGCTATACACTGCACGACACCTCACTTCACAATATAACACTTATGCATCGCTATATAACTCACTATTCTCCCTCATTTACTTAATAATACCCTAAATTAATTTCCTAAACTGTTGAACACTTTGAGGAAAGGGTTCAAAGGTTTTTGCAGGCAATCTATTCCATTCCGTAATCGTTCGATTTGTAAAAGAAAATTTCCCGACATTCGTTCTCTGCTGTCTTAAATTTATTTTGTGCCTGTGATCCACTCTACTGATGTATGTAGGAATACATAGCCGCCGATTAATTTCTTTCCAAGCTGGATGACCATTATAAGCTTTATACAAGGCGCAGAGTCTTGCTACTGATCGCCTGTTTTGAGTGAATCCCACCCTGCCGTTTTCTTGTCCCTGAAAGTAAATTTAGCTGCCCTACGCTGAATCCTTTCCAAGTGTTTACACTGCATAATTTTGTGCGGATCCCAACAAATTGTTCCATATTCCATTATCGGACGAACAAGTGATAAATAAGCAATTTCCCTCGCGTTTGCGGTACTCTTTTTTAGGATGCGCATTACAAAGTGAAGAGATCTCCAGGCTTTTCCTACAACAAAATCTACGTGTTTTTTCCAACTTAATTTACTATCGAAATTAATTCCTAGGTACTTGCACGAGGAAACTCTCGGAATAATGTCATTATTTAAACGGTAATTTGCTTCACTGTAATTACGACCCCTGCCAAAAGTGATGGATTTACTTTTAGAGCTATTTATGGACATTCCATTATTTTCCGCCCAGTAATATAACGCCTCAAGATCACGTTGCAGAATTTCTTCATCTCTTTCCGAATTAATACTACGATATATTATGCAATCGTCTGCAAATAGCCGAACATTTGAGGTTAATTGCGCCGGCAGATCATTGACGAAGGCTAGAAATAGAAGGGGTCCAATGACACTCCCCTGCGGTATTCCTGACGTAACGCTTGCCCCGGAAGATAACTCTTGCCCAATTCTGACTTTCTGTTTTCTATCTCGCAGAAATTCCCTAATCCACGCCACCACCCTGGGATCTATGCCTGAATTCATTAATTTCTGTACAAGCCGATCGTGTGGAACGACATCAAACGCTTTGGCAAAATCTATAACTACTGCGTCTACTCTCCCGCCCGCGTCAATTTCATCCGCTAGATCCTGAAATAGCGTGACTACCTGACTTTCGCAAGAGTAACCACTCCTGAACCCGTGTTGCCCATCGTAAAGCCATTTTTTAATTTCCCATTCTTTCTTAATGTAACTCCCAACTAGATGCTCCATAAGCTTGCAGACCACTGACGTAAGACTTACCGGCCTATAATTGCATAATTTGGTTTTGTCACCACTTTTAAAAATTGGTACGACAAAAGCTAATTTCCAATCTTCAGGTACTTTTGAATTATTCAAAGACACGTGAAAAATTCTAATTAGGTACGGTAATATTGCCTTTCCTCCTAGTTTAATTAAATCCGTAGAAATGTCGTCTGGACCCCTTGACTTACCATTTTTCATAGACTTTACTTTATACTAATTGTAGCCATCTCCTCGAACTAACTGGTTGGCCAGCACTAGCTTTCGGGAAGTGCGGGCAGATAAGAGGCGACCGCTAACCGCTGTGGCGAGAGCGTCAGCATGGTCCAATGATGGCGTCCATATCTCGTGTTTTTTTTAAATGGCGCTTAGCCGGTTGATGCGTAACACCGTCCAATTAATTGTGGCCATCTCCTCGAAACTAACTGGTTGGCCAGCACTAGCTTTCGGGCAGTGCGGGCAGATAAGAGGCGTCCGCTAACCGCTGTGGCGAGAGCGTCAGCATGGTCCAATGATGGCGTCCATATCTCGTTTTTTTTAAATGGCGCTTAGCCGGTTGATGCGTAACACCGTCCAATTAATTGTGGCCATCTCCTCGAAGTAACTGGTTGGCCAGCACTAGCTTTCGGGCAGTGCGGGCAGATAAGAGGCGTCCGCTAACCGCTGTGGTGAGAGCGTCAGCATGGTCCAATGATGGCGTCCATATCTCGTTTTTTTTAAATGGCGCTTAGCCGGTTGATGCGTAACACCGTCCAATTAATTGTGGCCATCTCCTCGAACTAACTGGTTGGCCAGCACTAGCTTTCGGGCAGTGCGGGCAGGTAAGAGGCGACCGCTAAGCGCTGTGGCTCCGTCCGGGGGAAGCCTCCCCGCCGGGTGGAGAGCGCGGCCGCGCGCGACCTGTGGAGAGGACCGCCGCACGTGCGCGAGGAGAGCGGCGCCGGCGCCTCTCACAGCGCTGCTCGCCCTAATGAGCGCGGCGCCAGGGGGCGCCCCCGCTGCTTCAGAGGACGCCCCCGCCCCGCTTTGGTCCACCGCCGCTCGCCCGACATCCCACGTCAATGGTCTGACGCGTTGGACGTTCCCGCTTTCCATGCACCTCTCTCTGTCTCTTCGTCTCTCTATCTCTGATTCAGTATCTCTCTGTCTTTCTCACTTCCACTCTCTGCGTCTCTATCTCTGACTCTCTCTCTGTCTCTCTCTGAGTCTCTCTCTGTGTCTCTTTCTGTGACGCTCTCTGCGACTCTCCCTGTGACTCTCTCAGTGTCCCTTTGTGTTGTGACTCTCTGACTGTTTCTTTGTGTGTCTCTCTGAATGTCTGTGTGTCTCTCTCTGTGTCTCTCTCTGTCTTGGTGTCTCTCTCTGTGACTCTCTGTTTCCCTTTGTGTGTCTCTCTGAGTCCCTCTCTGTGTCACTCTGAGTCTCTCTCTGTGTCTCTTTCTGTCTCTCTCTGCTTCTCTTTGTATCTCTATGTCTCTCTGTCTCTGTGTCTATCTTCGTGTCTATATGTCTCTCCCTGACTCCCACGGCATCCCTTTCCCTCTCTGTCACTCTGTCTCTCCCGCTCTCTCTGTCACAATGTGTGTCTTAATTTCTTTCAGCATTTCACTTGCTGTGCGCTCAGATCCTCAAACCGATTACTCTTTTAAATAGTTCTTTCTCTCATTACCTAGCACTCTCTCTCTCTCTCTTCCTCTCACTCACAGAATATTTGTTTTTGTCAGCCTTTCTCCGATAATTCTGTCTTTGCTCTTCCTCTCTCTCTCTCTCTCTCCCTCTCTGTGTATATTTAATGCGGAATTTTCTCATCCTGCTTGTCTCCAGTTTAACCTCTTAATACCTTCACTCAGTAGCTTCTATGTTTTTGTACTTTTTAGTATTTCCTTCATTTATTTTATTTTATCCCTTTCCCTCTCATATTTTGTTTATTCTCCTCCTGTTTATATTCTTCCTATTTCCATTTTATTTCGTATCGCTCTCTGTATGCTTTCCTAACGCTTTGTCACTCACTCTGCTCCCCACCTCTCTCTCCCTTTCTGTGTCTTTATCTTTCAGTCTCGCTCCGCGCCACACAGACGAGACCTCGTTGCAGCGTGAGGGGTTGCGTGGAGTGGGAGGGGGCGGCGGGCGGCGTCCTTGCTTTGTTTCTGTGAAAAACGAGCGCGTGTCGGAAGCTTTGCCGCAAGACTGCGCTGTTCTGAGATGCGTTGACCCTAAAACTCACAGTCAAGGGTTGGGGGAAGGAAGTGGAGATGGCTTTATTTCTTGAGGGTATGTTTCTTTGGCTACACTTGCACCTGTAGCTGAAGTTATGTCCTTGAAAGAAGGGAAAGAGTACTTGATCTGAAAAGTACATTAATACGAGTACAAGGATATTTTCTTTAATTAGCAGGAACAAGATGTATACAGAATCTTCGTTCTCAAACACGGTGTTACCGCGTATAAATTTGCACATAGATTACTCTTCTAGTGAGTGACGTTTTGCTCAAAATAAAATAAAATTTTGGTTGTTTATTTTAGAAGAAGCTTTATAAATTATACAGGTGAAATTAAATCAAGTACTTTTTAGCAAACTTAAAGAAGTGAGACAACGGAAGTTCTGAGAAGCACCAAGCTCATAAAATGAACCGCGCTAGTAATTAGTAAATTTGCAACTTTTCAACTCCTTGCAACTTTGATTCTTCGTTAAAACAGAGAAAAAATAGCAATAATATTAATCTGGTACCCATCAATAGTCTTTCAAGATTGTACTCCTTACATTGGCATATGCTTAGGTGAAGAGTGATGATTCCTTCACTGTGGCCATTAAATATACGGCACGACTTGGGCGATGTAGGAAACTTCCAAAAATACACAGCAATGTTCAAAGTAGGTACTTTTATCGTAAATCAATACGTCACACAAAGTAGGATATTGGAATTCGGTACAAAGTATTTAATATTTAATTTAGAAGACTTATTAAATCACAGTAATCTACATTCAACTAACGTTTTCAATTTAGGGGAAATTAAAATTAAATTTAGAGATTTTTTCACTAGAAAGAAGGAATATTTTCAATATTTATACAGAAATTTAAAACCATGTCCACTGTTTGTCGTAAAAAGTAGCGATGAGGGTGACTGAACATGTACTTCAAAAACAAGTGTTTCTAATAATTTCTTTTATAAAATGTAGCAGATTTATAAATGAATTTCTTCACAGAATTATTACTTTTAACAAAAATTGCAGCGGACCCCCAACTCTCAAGTCTAGTCTTAATAAAGAAACCATTTAAATACTAGACATTGAGGTGAAAACATCCACATGTAACAATTTGTGTATTAACCGTTCAAAGTTTACCGATGTTCATTTTTATAATGAAAAAATTCCTGTGGAACTAAAAATATTATTGAAAAAACTACAATATATTTTGTTTATATATTCAAAATTCCACAATATCGTCTTTTCCAACTGAAAAAATTAATTTCCATTACTGCAATGAAAAAATGTGTTGGTTGAAATGGGAAAGTTCAACAGTTTTTGTATCGACCCGATTGTCATAAAATAGTGTGCTTCAACCGATTTATATCAGTGGAAGAATATTGAGTGTTGCTACTGGATGTTTCGTAAAACGTAAACATATTATTTCAGTCTATACTGCATAACTCTCCGTCCTATTGTTCGAACAATATTTCTGTCTACTTGACAGATAGGGGTGGGGTAGAGCGATTTTATCGCTTACTCGGACGGCAGACAAGGTTATGTGATCATTCTCGGCATCAGATCACAACAGCAGTAGCAAGTGACAAGAGACCACACAAGAGTTGACGTCATAGAATGGCTCATACGATGCATAACCAAACAAGTAATAAATGCTTATTGTTAGTTGAAACACGCTGTAAGATTTAATTTTGTTTAATAACCATCGGCAACTCTGCAGTGGCATCATCAGAATATGAAGCCTCTGATTGGATAACGGAACCCCTCTCCCCCGTCAGCCACTAGCTGTCAAGTAGACAGAAATATTAATCAGACAGTACCTGACGTTTCTGGTAGGTGATTGTACTTACTCTCCCTTTCTCTAACATCCGCTTTTTATCATTCGCTACATTAGTCATTCTTTCCTCTCCCTCCTCTGGATTCGAGGATCCCTGCGCTGGCATTCGAGGCCTCTCCAGGGTGTTCTCGCCGGCCTTGATAATCGCCCTCGCTCCCTCTTTTTTACACCCTCATCGCCTCTGCTTCCTCCTCCAACTCCCCCGGCCCGCGCGGGCAATTCAGTCTAAGCCTCGCCCCCGCCAGCTACCACTGCCTCCGTCCCCGCCACCACCCTCGCCTCCAACTTCGCCTCAACCCTCGCCACCACCCTCGCCAACATCCCCGCCTCCTCCCTAGTCTCCGCTCTCGCCTCCTCCCTAGGCACCGCTCTCGCATCCTCCCTAGTATCCGCCCTCGCCTTCTCCCTAGGCACCGCCCTTCGCCTCCTCCCTAGTCTCCGCCCGCGCCTCCTCCCTAGGCACCGCCCTTCGCCTCCTCCCTAGTCTCCGCCCGCGCCTCCTCCATAGGCGCCGCCCTTCGCCTCCTCCCTAGTCTCCGCCCTCGCCTCCTCCCTAGGCACTGCCCTTCGCCTCCTCCCTAGTCTCCGCCCGCGCCTCCTCCATAGGCACCGCCCTTCGCCTCCTCCCTAGTCTCCACCCTCGCCTCCTCCCTAGTCTCCGTCCTCGCCTCCTCCCTAGGCACCGCCCTTCGCCTCCTATCTAGTCTCCTCCCTAGCTTCCTCCCTAGTCTCCGCCCTCATCTCCTCTTAAGTCTGTGCCCTTGCATCCTCATCATCACCCTCACCTCTTCACTAGTTTCCGCCTTCGCCTTCTTAATCTCCATTCTCACCTCTATCCTACTCTCCGCCCTCACCTCTTTAGTCTTCGCCCACACCTGATTCCTAGTCTCCACCCTCACCTTTTCCCTACTCTCTAACCCCACCCGCCATAATCTCCGTTCTCACATCCTCCATACTCTCTGCCCTCACATCCCCCCTACTCTCTGCCCTCACATCCTCCCTACTCTCTGCCTTCACATCCTCCCTAGTCTCCACCCTCACATTCTCCCTACCCTCTGCCCTCACATCCTCCTTACTCTCTGCCCTCACATCCTCCCTACTCTCTGCCCTCACATCCTCCCTACTCTCTGCCCTCATATCCTCCCTACTCTCTGCCCTCACATTCTCCCTACTCTCTGCCCTCAGATCCTCCCTACTCTCTGCCCTCACATTCTCCCTACTCTCTGCCCTCACATCCTCCCTAGTCTCCACCCTCACATTCTCCCTACTCTCTGCCCTCACATCCTCCCTACTCTCTGCCTTCACATCCTCCCTAGTCTCCACCCTCACATTCTCCCTACTCTCTGCCCTCACATCCTCCCTACTCTCTGCCCTCACATCCTCCCTACTCTCTGCCCTCACATCCTCCCTACTCTCTGCCCTCATATCCTCCCTACTCTCTGCCCTCACATTCTCCCTACTCTCTGCCCTCATATCCTCCCTACTCTCTGCCCTCACATCCTCCCTACTCTCTGCCCTCACATCCTCCCTACTCTCTGCCCTCACATCCTCCCTACTCTCTGCCCTCACATTCTCCCTACTCTCTGCCCTCACATCCTCCCTAGTCTCCACCCTCACATTCTCCCTACTCTCTGCCCTCAGATCCTCCCTACTCTCTGCCCTCACATTCTCCCTACTCTCTGCCCTCACATCCTCCCTACTCTCTGCCCTCACATCCTCCCTACTCTCTGCCCTCACATCCTCCCTACTCTCTGCCCTCACATTCTCCCTACTCTCTGCCCTCAGATCCTCCCTACTCTCTGCCCTCACATTCTCCCTACTCTCTGCCCTCACATCCTCCCTAGTCTCCACCCTCACATCCTCCCTACTCTCTGCCCTCACATCCTCCCTACTCTCTGCCCTCACATCCTCCCTACTCTCTGTCCTCACTTCCTCCCTAGTCTCCGCCCTTGTACCCGTCTCCACACTCATCTCCGCCCTCGTTTCCCTCACCCCGCCTCTACCCCCTCACCTCCGCCCTGGTCTTCGGTCTCGCCTTCGCCACGCTGCGCCTCTCGAGTAGGCGTCCGAGGGCGGGGGGGGGGGTGCGGGGGGGCGGGGGGGGGGCGGGGGGGGCGTGGAGTGCCCTCCGGCGCGCCGAGGAGGAGCCCCTCCGCGCGGCAGAGGAGAGCTCTCTGGCGGGATATTGCCGCAACTGCTGCGCTGGAGAGGACTTTGCGGGATTAAATCTGCACTCTGGAGCTAGAAAGACAAGAGCCTCGGAACCTTTAAAACCCTGACAGCGGAAGGGATGCCGCGATGCCCTACACTAATAAATGCGTTTTAGGTTAGACAAAACTTTCTGTTGGAGAAACACTGAGGAAAAATTGTTGGGGTTAAATTAATTTCTTTGGGAGCGAAGATGATATTTCGAGAGTTGTGCAATTAACATATGAAATTTTCTGTTTCGTTTAAGATTTTTGTGCTTAAGTGATAACCCTTCCATTGAATGAAACATTTTAAAAAAATTGCAGACATTTAAAATATTTTTGCAGTATGTCATTCAGATTTTTAAATATGTGTGACTTTGAACGTATTATCCATTCTTTTATATATGTTTGTGTTCTTGGTAATACATACACTATATTAGCGTAGAGCCGAAAACTGTTACATTAATGGTTCAAGAATTATTAATAAATGTGTAACACAAACTGAATGTAAACATGACGCTGTTTCCTTCTTCCTTTTCGATACAACTGATTGCTTCGTCCGCAAGAGGAAATTTACGTTTCGCATTGCGGATGTTATTACATGGAATGGCTCGCAATATTTATCATGATTTATTCCATATAATATAAATGTACAAAATATCAGTTGCGCTTAAATTACGTCTCAATGGAGAAATTCTCGTCGCAATTGCACGTCCCGCGAGCCATTGCGAGTAACGTAAAATTGTAGATTTACGAGTGCGGAGTTCTCTTATCTCCCAACGCTCGATTCGCAGGCACTTCGAAAAGAAGACAAAGGGCCCATTACGGAGAGGGCAATACGCTGACCAATATTCCGGGAGTTTCCTGTGGGACCTAGCGGACTCAGCGTTTCCGGGGCGCTCTGATTGGTTTCTGCTTTTCAACGGATGTTGTGCGTGAAAAAGAGCCGCTTTTCGGCGGGTTGCAACCCGCGTAGTACTTAAATATGTAGCTGTATCGAATAAACAGTGCAAAGATGTTATACACAAAGGACAGTATTTCTAATAACTTAAGTTATTTAACGTTTCAGGAAAGTTATTTACGAAATAAGTACATAGTGTATGAGAATACATAAGTATCCTCTGTCCGAGCTTCAAAACCAATCAATTACTCTAAGACGCTACGACTTCGTTACATCGTACTTAGATTTCATACATTTGATATGTCTTCGTGCATTCATACGAATTGTAACTTCATATCACAAGAACATCGTATGTTTTATATTGTTTGTTAAAATTTCAATGTACTATCTTTCTTTTAAATTTATATAGTTTCTTTTAAATTTGACTATTTATCCGGCAAAAGGTTTTAGACTAATGTTGTAACTTATCGACAGAAGGCTGTGGCAGAACACTTTTCCTTTTCATTACACAACTGATAGTTGTTAATAATAAGCCATGGGTTATATTCCATGGCTCTTTGTTAATATTAGAATTAATAAATATTATATTCTATAATAATACAGGTCAATACTGGTGCGGTAACACTGATGGAAGTAGCTGTTCCTAATTGCATTTTATGCGCTGAAATCAGATACGTATGTGAAAATCTTTCACCACATTTCAATTTTTTGTTATTTGGGGCTAACACGAAAGAAACGAATCTAATGTTTGATATGGTTTATAATGTAGCAAAATCGATGAATTTTTTTGCTACAGCAAGTAGAATTGTAGAACTATAAGACTAAAACTAGTGGTGCAACAGAATGACACAGACATTCTCGTAATATTTTTCTATTATCTTTGATCTGAGCGAGATTTTCAGTGTTGGTTAATTTTTCGGTTTCGGTTAATTTTGTCACAGAAAAGTTTTCATAGAAACGTATTCACAGAAAAGATTTCACAGAAAAGTTCTGAGTTTTCGAAAAATTTAATATGACATAATTTAAAGCACATGTATTTGTCAATGCAATATTACAAACAAATCGCCGCTAATGTAAATAATAATGACATCAGAGAAAAGTGAAACCAGTGGTGCTACAGAATGGCACAGACTTTTCCGAATTAGTTTTCCATTTCCTTGGGTCTGGGCTAGCTATTCCGAATTGCCACATACTCATGCCTGCTGCCATTTATCGCCGCCTAAAGTACATTTCTTTGACATTTTATTAATTTTTCGGTTTCCTAATCGTAGAACGGAAATATTAATTTTAGCATATTAAAGAACTCAAAACCCCTTTCTTTTAAAAACGTGACTTTTTTAAGAAAATGGCGATTAAGCGCTAATGTAAATGTGAAAATGAAACCTTTTTTTCACAGCCCAATTTTTGAGTTTTCAAATTTCATTTGAAGTCATTTAAAGCACTTACATTCATAAATATAATAATGTTGATAAATTGATGGTAATGTGCATATTAAAGATGTCAGAGATCTTTAAATCGGGTAATATTGAGTGACCGTTCCAAATAATTCGAGAAAGTATGTGTTAGTTATTTTAAGCTAGCAATATTTAAAACACACTTCCGTAATATCTCTGTGGAGTCCGAACTGAAATTGTTTTCTCGCCTCCTCACAAAATACTTTCTGGATTTGCAACTGCAGTAGCTCCCAATGGTTTCCTCTCACGAACACGCTTGGCAATAAACAAGGTAGCCTCTGCGATGTGAAACGAATTCGCAGCTCTGCGGCGAGACGGCGATCGTTTTCCCAATCCCGGTGTCTTTTTACAGACACCGCAACATAGGAAATTCGCTCCAAAACGAAACGTTTTCGGAAGGCCGTATAATAATTACACACAATTTTATTTGATGGTAGCATGACAATTAAACATTACTGAAACATTAAGAGAGGAATTGGCGAGCTGAAGTACCTTACAGTAGAACATCTGGGGCGGAATATATCATTCTTGTCCAAACCTTTTTTATTAAAAGAGGGAATCAGAAAATGCAATAATGTTTAGTTTCATGAAGCGTTGTCAGTGCACATTTTTCAACACATATTGGGATTCAAACGCTCTTTAGAAGTTTCAAATGTGCTACGTCAGTCGTGATGAATTCTTGCTCACATCTCTGTAGTATTAAGACCTTGAGTTACTTTGGTAGTAAATTTGGCAGCCTTCATTCTATTATGTGATGAAATAATTTTTTTGGTACTCCATTTGGTTATATACCACTCTTCCAACCTTGCTCTTCGTCAGCGTTTGAAAATCTGTGTCTCACAGTTAGACCAAGCAGAACTCTTAAAAATTTCATTTTGGAAACCTTTATCTTTCTTTTGACCCTTTTTCCAAATATCCAAGTTTAAGTCGTAAAGGAAAAGTTAATATTTAAAAGACCCAACTGTACCCACTTTTTCGTTATCAGGGCTTGGCTACATAAGTTTTTCTGTGGAAAAATCTCCGATTTCAACGCACGATTACAATACTTTATCTTCCTGCGAACTAAAGCGAGAAATTAATCGAATACGTAAAGCGAGAATTAATTAAAAGAATATATGCATACAGTAGAAAAGAGCGTACGACATAATTGTTACAAATTATGGTTTTATAATGCTGATATAGCGTATATCCAACATGAAAGAATAGTTTTGTTAGTCTGATATCAGAAAGAACTTTGTAATTTCCTATTGTGAAAGATGGTTCATTCGTCATTTTACAATGACTATTCCACTCGTAACATTGAAACCAATTGTGTTTAACTATACATACAAAATGCCTCAGTCAAGGTGGTGTATCTCAAAAACTTTATTCCTTTTTCTATCCGATTTTTCTAACCGCTTCTCCCTTCTGACCAATCATAAACTGTGATTCATCTATTTTAGGAGCCGGTATATATCGATCGCTATGTCGATGGCCAATATGCCGTGCTAACCTCATTAATTTGAGTATATTTTCAATATTTGGCGCAGTTTGAGACTCTCAGAAGTATAGTTTCATTCTTGGAATAGTTCTATTAAATACCACCATCCTTGTACAAATGAAAATTAAAAATTCAGAACCGGCTGTGCTCAGTGTCGACTTGGCATTAAAAAAGGTTTTCCAGTGTTATTAATGTTTTTTAACTCATATACAACAATGTAAGTTACATGTGTAGTCATCCTTAATTTCAAGCTTTACATCACAATTTATTTGCTGAAATTGACTGAATTGCTCATCGCTGAAAGGAATGATTACAAACCATGTTTTATCACGCACTTTTCTTTCATTTGTCTGTTGGCGTAGTTTGTAAGGTATTTTACAGCTAAGGTAAGTGAAGCAAGATTCTTATTAAATAATTTGTTGAAAATAATACAACAGTAAATAAACAATAAATTGATACAGAGAAAATATGTATCATTACTCGTATGATTAAGTAAGAATGGAAATACGGAAATCATAAAATAGAAGAAAATTTAAATAATGGATGATATTTGAACATCATCAGTATTTGTACGGTTTCAATCGTAGTAATCTTATCTTCATACCCTACACAGACTACTGTATTACAGCTTTTACTGCCATAGTAATCATTATGAAATAAAAAGCGGGTTAGAGTCAAGGTTTCAAAAGACCAGCTTGACTATCTTTCGGCTTGTTCTCGTTTAGATACCTGTGAGGTAAATTGACATGCGAGAGTGCTGGCTAATCATGCTTGAAGATCTCCTTAAAAGTCTCAGCGAACGCGGCCCAAAAGCTTGACTAGCGCGTTTCTTTATCATATTGCAAATTTGTCGCCAGCGTTGGCTCCTTCATTATGTCCACACGGCGACTATAGAGTTACAATCCGCGGCGTGTCAGAATTGCGACCCTTGCTCATTAGAATATAGGTCGCTTAAAAAATCCTGTGACGATTGATATGACACCACTGGTGATTATGATTACGATTATGATGACGAAACCCCTTATATTCTAAAGACGGAATTGTGAACAGTGGGCACTGATCTCCACCTCATTTTAAATAATAAATTGTTATAGCTCGACCAAGTTGAGAATGATGTTTACAGGAGCGCGCCACCGTCTGTGTTTACAACCGAAACGACAAAGACAGAGATATAAGGATACTCAATTCAAAATTAAAATGGAACCGTGCCAAACTATTGCAAAAGAAAGCGCAATTTATTTCGTTGCAAATCTAGCTTCTTCCCAATTAATATTTTAACTATATTTGAACATGTCTGTACCTCATATTGGAAGAAATAAAAGTATACTTTTCTCTGCAAAACAATTCAAAATTTTGAAAGTCATTCTTTCGATGAGCAGTAACATTCATATAAATCGTTTATTTTAACTTAAGTAGTTTCTCAGAATATATATATATATATATATATATATATATATATATAATAAAATTCTTTTTTATGTAAGAAGTAACTACCACCATAATGAAGAATATTATAGATACTTATGACAGTGAAATTAAAGTTTTGGTACTTTATTGCATACCTAACAAACCGTCTAAAGCCTATGGAAAAAAAGATGAATAAAGGAGAATATAAAATGTTTAAATTCAATAAATAAGTATTAAAAATTCAATATAAATATAACTTTGTATTATAGTTTTGTACTAGAACGGTGAAAAGTAAAAAAGGCAACTTGCGAAAGGGACAAAAATAAAACAGTCAGTGCAAATCTTGCATGATGTGTCTCTGAAGTTATAATTAATCAGCTGAATCACAACCTCCATGAAAGAGGCCATGGTGATTACGTAGAAGCAGTCTCTGAAGTCGCTTCACATTCCTGGCGACTTTTGTTAGCTAAACTGACTGTACAGACCCGTGTTTTCACTGTTAGTTCCAGGACGCGCCGCAATCACAGCCTTCATTCTTCGCTTGGTGGGGTAATACATGATTTTTCATCAACGTATTTGCATGCCATATGTCAATGAAGTTGAGTTTTACTTGTGTTCAACTCAATTAAATTAAGCGTCTGTAGATTTATCCGTAATGAAAAAAATGAAACTTTTATATTATCATGCAAACATTGCTGGTTATCAGTAGAGAATATTCCCAAACATTTGCTAAAAATTACTGTGGTTAATATTTTTCTGTTTTTACGACTATAATATTAGTGTATGAAACTGCATATAATAGCAGGCAACTAGATTAAGGTCACGTTTTGTGGTCTCTTGAATCATTTAGGTCAAATATTGTTTATTAGATTGCATTTTAACTAGGCTAATTATAGAGAACAATATATCTGCACTGTAGGTCCTCCATTACAATCGTTAGCAGCAATTTAACTCCAAAATATCGTGTGCACATTATGACGGTATGCGAGGGTCTCACGGGGGGTGAAGCAAATGGCGATTCAATTGCATCACTATCCGATAACTGTTATTTGATGCGCTATGCTCTCGTGTATAGGAACAAATCGTCCGGGCTCACTAGCGGCGCGCGCCCCGCGGCCTCCAGCGCGTGTGCGGTCACTTCGCGTCCCCTCCTCATCACTCCCCATCCCCTCTCAACTCACGTCATCCCTCTCAGTTACTTCCCGCCGCTGTCTGCAGGAGAATTGTTTGTTAATTATCATTCTTCATGTTTTGTAGGTGTTGGGTGTCAATTTTTCAGTAGCCCTGTTCGTATTTTATTTTTTTTCAACAAAATGAAGAGAACGACAAGTAACCTAAAAAGTACTCTGCCTACTATTCATGTACATGAAATTCAAGGGCTCAATAGAATAAGAGGGTCTCACATTTTTTTGTGAAATTGAGTTATTAGAATGAAACAAAACTTCAAATATTAATCTTTGTTGGGTATTATAATAATTGACACGACTACAAACAAAATCATTTTTAATGCATTTTTCGTTTCTATCACACACATATACATATATATATATATATATATATATATATATATATATATATATATATATATATATCGTGTCACAATGAATGAATGAATGAAACATCAGAATTAGTTTTAGTTGATCGTCGTAACACTGGAATGCATAACGTACATTAATATTCTTAACAAAATTTTCCTTTTACATACGAACAAACTATAACGTACCCAATGAGACAAATTACAGATGTTATTTTCTTTTTTACACCACAAAACTGAAGTACACCATGAATCTCAATTTCCATATTTCATTTGTGTCACCATACACGAGGCAGACTCATGTCTTATTAAAAAAGATATCACGTTGTTCCACGGCACGGCTACATTAGGCGAGCCCTAATCATGACGAATGGATCCGTTCCCTTGACCACCACGAAATAGCATTGTCGCGCGGCGAGCGCTGAACACGTGGCAATTCGCGGCGCGAGAGGGGGGGCGTGGGCGCTAGGGCACGGCCCAAGCCCACACCCAGCCGGGTCACTTGGGCGGGGGAATGGGGTGGGGCGAATGGAATCGAGTGCGAGAGCGGCTGGAGGAAGAGCGAGTGAAAATGTTGAAGGAAGGGCTGGTGGAACAGTGGTTGGAAAGGTAGGCGGGGGAGCGGGTTTGGCCGGCCGGCGGGTAGTTCGGGGTTTGGCGGGCGAATGGAATCGAGTGCGAGGGCGGCTGGAGGAAGAGCGAGTGAAAATGTTGAAGGAAGGGC